>OX388211.1:19431589-20631589 GCA_947578815.1 Epinotia ramella
TGAGCTTAGGTATTTAATTTTTTTTATTTTTTATTTTTATTTATTTTTTAAATTTTCTCTTTCACTCCTTTAACTAAAGATTTGTTTACAAGAGAGTAGCATCGGTAATAGATTTTTTTTTTTTTTTGCCGTAGGTATTTGCCCTATGTTCATATAACATTATTTACTCGTAATATCATCAGGAATTTATGGTTAAAATCTGTCGGGTTACTCAAATTCACCGTGTATATAATATAAATGCATTAGCCTTGTTTCCATTTTTTTTGTCATACTATTAACGCACATTGATACAAACATTGAAAGGGGCACATTGATACCAGCAAATACTTATAAGGTACAAAAAAATAACAGAAGAAAACCGCTACTAATACGTAAACGTGTAAGATGAATTAGTCACTTGTGGAAATTCTGAAAATATGTTTCCACCAGTTTGTTTGTGTTTCCTAAAGTTCTCAACAAAAGTACATGTTTTTTCAATGAAGCGTAAAAATACTGAGACGAGAAAAAGTGTTATCTGTTTACGTGTAGAAAGGCTAACACGTTTATTGCATTTTTAAACATATTCATTACCATATACTATTAAAGAATGAACGTGGACCGGCTGTGCTTCAATGTACTCCTTGTGGTAGGTAGGTACTTTATTAGTACTTTGAGACGAATTATTTTTATGTACAAAATGGATCATAACTGATTGAATGTCCAGTTAACAAATAACTGAGTCCCTAAAAATGTGCCTAGATTAGGTAGGTAACCACTCCATGCATCTCAATCGTTTTTGTTGTCGCTGTTGTATTGTAGCCCATCTTATGGCCATTACAATAACAACCGCATCGAGGTGCCCCCACTGCCCCATTGTTGCAATACTTGTCGCAACTGCACATTCCGTCCGCACGTTTTGTTTTTGTTGTGCTAGTTTACAAATCCATAGGTACTTATTTATTCCATATTTTGTACTAATCTATACCTACTTCTATACGTACCTACTATTATATAAAGAGGAAAAGTCTGTGAGATTGAAGCTTTGAAAATTTCTAGTTAAGTCCTACTACCTACATAAAGTTTGTAGCTTGGTGGGTTTGTAAGTTTGTTACATATAAGCTAACGGCGGTAATCTCCAGAACTATACAGGGTGACGAACAAATTCTTGGCCAACTTAACTCACTTATCTAATTAACTATGATTCCGTTGTGACACGAAAATTAACCATATAATTCTATGGTTAATTTTTATGTCATAACGGAACTTTGTTCACTTCTTCAGTTTAGTATATGGCTACCGGCCGACAATGATTTCCAAGAATGTGGTCCTCACCCAGTTGAATGGGTTTCAAATATTATTTGATGGGCCGTTCGGGTTGGGTTGGACATAGGTTAGAGGGGCACAACTTACTCGCACTGTTAAATCGCGTCGCTCTTGACTAAGCAACTCCTGGTTTTCCCTTTAATTAGTCTAGTGATAACCATGCTGTCGGCCTCGCTCTGTGTAAACTAGAAAGAGAAGGGTAGATCCACTTCGTATAGTTAGCCGTCGGATCGCCTAATCGACAGCGATAAATAAGTACCTACCATAAATTGACAACCACCATACGTCCGCTGGTCATTGCCCATGTCCAAACTGGGCCGTTATTTAGTTTATCGCCCCACTCACTGTAATCGGAAATGAATCGCACGTTTCGCAGACAGCGAACAAACTGGTCAAAATTATCAGCTTACGACTCGACTGTACCTACCTAACGGCCCGGCCACTACATTGCCCGGCGGCGGCAGCGGCAGCGGATCCCAACTAACCGTAGTGCGTTGCGTTGCGACTCTCGACTATTAGACCAGCGGTTGAACAAAAATGGGTTATTACAACATTAAAGTTTTTTCTTTTTTGATATGTCGTTGGAGGCATGTTAAATAATACTTATGTAAAAAGTTAGAAAATTTTAGGTGGAGCTTTCGGCTATATTGAAATATTTTTGTTTTTGCCAATAACTATGTCAATATAGAATTAGAGTTACAAAAAACTGTAACATATCCAATAACACTTTAATTTATATACGATATTCTGTTTTTAGAAATCTGGGACTTCTGCATCCTGGTGAACGTAAAAATGCAAATAATTTTGTAAATAAAGAATTAGAGTAGCTGATATTGCAAAGTTACGATATTGTCGATCCACTTAACATATTGGAAAAAAGTTAGAAATGTAGACAATCGGCTTGTCTAGATATTGATTTCCGGTTAAACAGTATAGCCAATATTGAATTAAAGTTTGTAGAGTTAATAGTAAACGATCATGACAATGATATCAGTTACCAAACAAAAGTTAAGAAAAATAAACTTACGGCGACACTAAATATTGATACCTAAGTACTCCGTGCGTAAATGAATACATTTAAAAAGCACGGCATGTATGCGCGCGCCGCGCTGTGCGCTGTGGCAGCAGGCAGCGATCAACGCAACGGTAGAGGAGTGCCCTTGATTGCGTCCACGATCCATAAAAAAATCCACAAAGAATAAATATCAATGGCAAAACACATGTTATTTTGTTATACGTACGTTAATGGAAATACAAAGAGGAAATGTATCCTTATTTATTACCAACTATACGAGGGATTGCCCGCGGTTTCGTCGAACTGGTTATCGCGTTATACACATAATTTAAAAATATTTTAGGGATCGCCCCTTATACAAATGACCACTCTTCCATGTTTTACTCCTTTAAGCCAGCCGCATTAATACCTACTAACAAATAACCTACATGTATTTTTTTGCGACGTGGTCAGCAGTAAGCTATAGTTAAACTCAATATACCTTAGATGAAATTGTATATTTAGGATGTAGGGTAATTTCACCGGTTAGCGACCACCTAATTTAGTGTGCCGGTTTGCGACCACTCGGGAGTAATGGTGAACCGAGAGGATATTTTCTCGTTTTTTAAGTAGATTCCTGCCTAATATCTGCTTTAAAAATTGCGTACGTACCGAGGCATTTTTACAGCCGGTTTAAATGTTATTATATCTTTAAATGAAAAAAAAACCTTGTCCTTAAGGTGGTCGTTAACCGAAGTTGGTCACGTAACCGGCGTAATGACCGTATAATATGGTGGGGTAAGTATAATACATGACGGCGAATAGGACTGGACAAGATATGGCAATAGGAACCAGGATAAACAGAAATAATAAAAATAGTTGTGAATAGCTCGTATATTTTTATTACAATAACAATCAAAAAAAAAAATTGTAACTTTTTTCACATTATAATATAACTGACAGCGAACTTTTATTAATACAGTATAATCTCGATTATTCGAAGTGTCAAAGAATAAAATTTTCAGTCGAAATATTATAAATTTTCGACGTTAAGTCCTTTATGAAGTAGGTACTTATTGTTTTATATTAAAGTCAGTATGGATGGCTAACACAATAGTAAAAAATTACAAAAAATACAACCATTTACGACAACATTATAATAAAATTGCAAGTAGGTATTGTATAAGTATTAATCATTCATATTTGTTTACCCCTAATGACAATTCTAGTTAACTTCTGCGACTTCTCATTATTCTGTGCAGCTTTTTTCACAAAATAACTAAAATAATTAATAGACGGAACTTTTACTTTTTTTTTCATTATTATTAAAATTGAACTCTTATTTTTACAGTCTAATCTCGATTCTTCGAAGTGCAATAGAATAAAGATTATCTTACGACTTTCTAGTAGTAAGGGTGACTGAGCTAAGCCGCAGACGGACATACGGACATGGCGAAACTATAAGGGTTCCTTGTTGCCTACGCAAACCTGAAAAGGCTACTGGCGATTTTTTTTTTATTCTGATCGAAAAAACACCGCACACCTAGTATGGAAAAAAAGAACTGAATATTTTGAATGAAAAAAAAAACGTTTGTGTATTTAAGTATGTTTAAAAATAATGAAGGTGCAAAAACTTTTTAAGTAAGGATTAGTTTTTCAATAACATATATTTTGTGAAAACTGTTAACTGAACCAGAATTGAGCTTCATAGTAAAATGTAAAAGAAAAAAAAAATAAGTGGTTAGATTCTTCCTACTTTTACCAGTAAGATTTTTTTTCAAGTTGTTTTTGAAACGATTCTTATGACATACATTATTTTAATGTCAATCTGACCACTTTTTTTTTCTCCATTCATTTTACTATACAGCTCAAATCTGGGTCACCATTCACATTTCTTTTCCTCAAAATGTAAAGGTACTCACTTTTTTTGAAATAATACACATTAATACGCAAAATAGTTTTTTCAACAAAATTTTCAACTTTTTTTTCATCCTAGGGAGCGTTGTCCTTTAGAACTTCGTTAGCAGACGTTTCTGCTTAGTAAACCTTTAATTGTCTCGAATATTCCTAAAAAGTAGGGTAAATCGTCAATAACTGGCCACCTCATACTATCTATATCTATTCTATTATACGTGAATAGAGTTAATTTTTAGTATGAGGGGGCCGATTATTCAAGGGTGGCCAGTTATTGGAGATTTACCTTACTACAAATAATATACATACATACATACAAATGTACATCACGCCTATTTCCCGGAGGGATAGGCAGAGATCACGGATTTCCACTTGCTACGATCTTGACAAACCTTTCTTGCTTCATTCACTATCATTACATTCTGCATACAAATAATATTTGTAATCAAAGAATATATTTCTCACTGTTTTGATTTAAATTATTATTATTATACTCTACTTTCTAAGTTTTCTTTAATCAGGTACTATTAGAGCAGAAACGGCCTATTTTAAGTGTTAACGTAAATTGGAATGTTTAATTTAATAACGTTGGGTCAATACGCCGCCCCGGTTACGCGACCAGCTTCAGTTAGCGACCACGTGAAAGACAACGTATTTTTTTTTTCAATTAAATATACCTAATAAAATGACATTACAACGCACTCTAAATAAACCGTGCCCCGCATGTATTATTTAAAGTAATTATTAAACAGGAATCTATTGAAGAAGTATTTAAGGACCGTAGTATTTGGCGTTCCTTAGTCTCTGCCTACCCCAATGGGATACGGGCGTGAGTATATGTATGTATGTATGCAATCTATTGAAAAAACTGAAAGGATATATTGTCGTTTTTTGCGGTAGATTCCTGACACCAATTGAAATGAGTGGACGCAAACCGGAACTATAAATTAGGTGGTCGCTAACCGGCGATATTACCCTGCTACATCACCCTGGTGTTCGTAACAGCAATCCGTAATCAGGGGCAAAGTAACATTGGTTTGCTTGCGGCGAGCAGCTATAGCTGCGTTTAACAACATCTGTGTAGTACATTTCTTTATTTCGCTGACAGTGATTCTGACTTGAACAGGGCGTTTGAGTTGACCCTGTTTAAACACTTCGTTGGCAGCTTCGTTGCAAAAAAAAAACAAAAGTTTTGAAAATCAAAGCATTCCTCATCGTCACTAGGCTGTGCTACTGGTGCCTCCATGTCCATTCTTCTTTTGTGCGCCGATATAGCCTTTGAATCAATGTATAGTAATCTACACAACGACGTTTTTTAATACAGTTGCGAAAAAATAAGAAAAACAACAAGTAAGGAATTCGAAACTTTTATATTATTAATTCTGTAACGTCATTGTAATACAGTTGAAAAATGATGAAGTTCAAAAATCATTTTATTTAATACAGCTCTATCTTATTTTTATTTTTTTGACATAATAATTAATGGTACAATTTGTAAGATTATTGAGTGGGAAAAGTGAAAAGCACTAGTTCGTGAAAATCAACTTTCCGCACGCTAAACAGCTACGTAAAAGTAGCACTTTTTGAGCAAATGTATTAAAAATTGCATCTAATATGTGCACGGTAAACAAACAAATGAATGATTTGAAAGACAACAGCAGCGCTTGCGCGGTAATGCGGGGAGGGCGGGGCGAGGTATCGCTCGCTAGGTCGGCTACGATCGGCCCCCGCGCGCCGCCGTTGAAGGGCCAGCGCGGCGTGGTTATGAATTTCGCGCCATTTTAAATAAATTATACTATTATTAATGCAAGCAATACACAGAATTTTCTTACTTTTCATAATATGGTTGCATATATTATTTTATAGTATTAGACTTATTTTTACAGACTCTAATTCAATATTAGATCTTACAGGACAAAAAACGCATATTACTTTTATAGCATGTATCCTATTCTTCTACATTTTTAGCTTTGTCTATTAACTTAAGAAATTAGAGATATTGTTAAGGATTTTTAAACTTTAATTCAATATCGACAAAGTAATAACCTAATTCTGGTTTGACAAAGAAGCTGCGTAAAAAAAGTTCTACAAACTTAATAACATATAGCGTCATACATGTTATAAACGATGAAGCTAAAACTTTGCACTTTAATTCAATATTCACAAATTATAAATAAAAATATATAAATACCTAATTTATACCTAACGCTCGTTCTAACTTTTCATCATATATTGCAAATATACTTAAAAATATGTCCGATGTCATATAAGCATCACTTTTCCATCTTTAGAATTATCAAAACTTTTAGTGCAAAAATCCGGTCCCACTATTGATCTATATGCCGCACCCCAATTCGCATTTCGCGCAACGTCGTGGCCTGAACGGTATCTACGCTTTGATACTACGAATCGCGGCATCCAAATATATTTGTGGGGAACGGTGAGGTGAGGTTAAAACAAGTTAGAGAATAGCGGGGCTCGAGCATATCGTTACGTTCGTATACCAGGCATACCAGCTGCTGACCACTTGTTGCTGGCTGTAGGTACACTAGACAGCAAAAGTCCATGGTCAATTCAGAAACAGTTTCGCTTGTCCGCCGAATCCTACGCCATCTATGAGCACAACGTGTAGTATTATTATAGATGTAAATGTAAGCCTCAAAAGTTAAGCGAGATTTCACTAGATGGCGTTGTTAGCTGATTTTTAATGAAATAAAAATTGTTTTCGTCCGCGTCTTCGAAATTTCTATTTACTTGGATAACCACCACCTACTATTTTTGTATATTTATCGAGTCAACTTTAACGCATTCCCGATTTTTTGTTTTTAACAACACACCTTCGTGGAGGTATTATTAAATTTTCTTCTTCTTGTTAGTGTTTTGCACTAAGAGCGAACTCCAAACATCGAATAAATTACAAAAACATAATTTGGCTGGACGCGGCCGCGGGTTTGAACCCAAATTCTCAGATCGACTATCGACAGTCTATTTGCCACTGGGCCATTTGCCATTTGGATGGTAGATTGAAATTAATCATCAGTTTGTTTTTTTATACCTACAGATATCCATTACGACTACGTTTAGTATAATAATTGAAGAAGGTAGATAGATGACATATAACTACCGTAATCTTTTTTATTACACTCACTTCGTATTCATTCGTTAGCCGTTTACCAATTGATTCCTTTCTTTACTAATATAGCAATGAGTTATCGATTGATCTTTAAAAGATCACAGTTAATTGCTATTTAATATAATGTATAAACGTAAGTAGTTTTTACATGTTTTGTAATATTAATGATACTTAATCTAATTACCTACTCGTATCTTACATTGTTGTTATTATGTAATACTGTTGTTACAGCGAAAAAACGGTTGTTTTATGGGCACAAAAGGAAGGATCTAGTAGATCAGGTCTCAATCATACCATTATTCAGCGTGCAGCTATGGTGAATGGTGATGACCTACGAAGAAAGTTGCTTATAACCGATAAGCCACTTCCACGCAAGTGAAGAATTGAAGACACAGTTCGCCGTTGCTAACAGATGCACAGAAAACGGCACGGTTGTAATTTACCCTATAGAATTTAAATGATGGTGAAGTGTTTTAAATCCAGTGAACACGGCCGTTTAAGTTTATGATATCGTAATAATACGTATGATAATGTTCGCGTAGTTCCTAACATGGAGAAGGTGAAGAAGCCGACCAAACAGTGCAGTGCAGTTTACATTTAGATTTATACATTATGTTTTAGGAAAAGGCCGGGTTATGCTAGACAAATTAAAAACAAAAACATTGCTTAGTAGGTATGATGTTTGCATTTTTTTTATCGCTTTACTATTCGAAATGTGATTGGGAGTTATTATTACTTATTATTAACTATATAATCATAAGTTCTAACTAGTGTAAGTAACCGTGAAAGTCCGAATAATATTATTATCATTATTAAAAAATCAATAACAGTTTTCATTATTTGAACGCTCACATAGGTATAGATATATATATGTATAAGTATGTCAATTAACATCTAAATCCGTTCGATTGATTTGAATGTTAGATAACCCGGCCTTAAGTTAATAATTGTTAATGTTATATTTATTGGGGGTATAGCTTCAATCTTTTTCCAATTTTCGGAAATGAAACTTAAGCTATCACCTTAATTAAATGTTAGAAAAGTTGCTAAGTAACTATTACTAAGTTCTATTAAAAAACTGCGTTAGCAGTACTGTAGTTAACGAAATAAACACAATAAAAACAAAAAAAGCTGTCTTAATTATTTAAGTTATTAATATTTTATTTCATTAAACGATTTTTATTTATATCTAAAAAACTTCCATCTAGAAATACAAAACTATAAAAAAGCAAAAACATAACTATTCTACCATTAACAGGGAATCGATCTTCGATCGATCTTGGCTGCCGAGTTTATAGCACACGTCTCAATCCACTGGGCTGTCGCATCATTTTAATTACTAGTGGAAATATAGCATTCACATATCAGTTGTATCACACTTAAATAAAGCTATTGTAAATTGGTATTTGCTAATAATTAGTATAATTACACTATTAGGAGAATACTTCTGGTGATAATAGGTGTAAATTTATAGTAAATTGGCTTATGTTCCGCGATGTTCAAATACCATCGCCAAGAACGCCATCTAGTTTATTTATTGCACACAACGTGCAACTATGTGAGTTGAAGACGTCAAACCATTCAAGCGAAACTAGGCCGTAAGGTGTCCATGCATTATTGCAGCCGATAGTACCTTTCTTGATATGTAATTGGATTTTCCGCCACCCAGATTTTTAACCCATTTACAACCAGTTACTTGTCTCATTCTCTAAGAAAAGGGACCATAGTGAGTGTAGTGCTACATTTCGCCGTTATTAATGGCTTAGGTGCCAACCGTACTAAAGGTCCTTTTTACCTGGGAACCACACAATTAATTTTACTTATTATTTACACTACCCTGCTCTATACATTACTGTCCTTGATGAATACGAATCAAAAAGAGCTAGAATTATCATCGCAGGCAACCCAGGGCAGACTGTCTTTAAGAAAAGTTACGAAGAGCCAATAAATGCGAATAAGTAATGCAGAAGAAGATAATAATATGTGCTAACGACTATTGGCACAGTTTAATGATCATTTGCACTGTATAGGTACTTTATGCCGCCTACGATCTACAGTGAATAATATAGTTTTATCGCTCAATAACAATACTTATACCTACACTACTTATACATATAAACAAAGTTAGGTAAGGTATATTTTAGCAACGTTCCACGTCTGGGGATGTTTTGACTTTGTTGACATTTAGTACCTATACATAACATAATACAGAAATATGATCTCCTTTGTGATATTTTGCTTCGCTCAGGCTCAGGGCCCTCGGGGGAAAAGTAAGGACATGGTGATTCGTGAGGTGTTGCATTGCATTTGTATTGGAGCATCGTCAAAAGTGGCGTAGTGGCGCGTTTAGTTTACTGCACTAAAGTCCATTTTTCCTGAGACAAAAGATTCTAACAATAAGTATTTCATATTTTGTATCATTTTAAACAAAAGGTTTATATTTTAAACATTTTATGAAGTATACGCTTCTTTATGTAAACCATACATTTTGGTTGGTAATTAGATGTAGGTATGTCAAGACTATCTCAAATCCAAACAAGATATACTTATTATAACTCGTAGTAGAGGTACCTACTTAAGTAGTTAAAAATAATAAAACTGAGTAGGTCGCTCATGCTGACCAGATCTTTAATTACTTATAATTAAGTATACACTATGTACATTGCACACGCAATCCACAGCGTCCGTATATCACATTACATTCACTCCTATAAATAGTTACAAATAGGTATAAATCATAACGATATCACTTCCTTCCGCGTTCATTAACAATTTTATCTTAACTGGCATTGGGATTACAATTCGCATACTCTTTGTTCTCTATCATTTCTGGACCACGTGTAGGTATGTTTATCTAAATTAGATTTCACCCTGGCCATCCTGAAATGATATGTTACCTACCTAATAAAAGTCACTGGTTAACTGATTAATTAGTTTATTTCCTTTTTCAAAGTCGAGAGAGTCAACATAGCTTGACACTTCTCCTACCGCGCTCTCTGGAATGCTTTCTTTTTAAAACCGTCCGCAGACTTGCGTTTTGGCCATACAGCCACTGGTCGCGTTCACTCATCCAACGTTATTGTTGATATATCGGCGTTCACGACCACGTTTATTTTACAGATCGCTAACATTCGGCCATTCTGACTCGTGTCTGTCCTCAGACCACGATACGGAAACTCAAATAAGGGTGACAAAAATTATTTTAGGTACAAGCTTCTATTGCAGACTGTACTTTTTTTTTTTTTTTTTTTAATCATCAAGTATTCACTGATTAGATAGGTACAGAAGACTGTGATAATTAATTTTGGGTTTGGTGTGATTTATTTGGAAGCTAAGGAAACTTTGGCTATTTAACCCAATGAGACCAAGCTAGATTTCATAGGATATTCGCTTTGGTTCCTAGACATTACTAACCCAATAACAAAGCGAATAAAACAAAAGGGTTAGCCCCGGCTGAATCTACTAAGTGACTTTATTGGTTTTAGACCCTATTCTGGATTGAACTATCCAAAAGCTAGAGAAACTTTGGCTATTTATCCCAACGAATTCAAGCTAGAGTCCATTAGGAATCCACTTTGTCTCCTAGGATTGCTAGTCCAAAAGCAAAGTGAATTAAACGAAAAAGACTAGCTCCGTACCTACTAGTAACAAAACGTAACTTAATTAATACTGTAAAAGTAATGATGTTATGCTGGCTAAAACGTGATCATGAATCTAGTGAAGGACGCGACTTTGTAAATGTAGACCCAAGTCTTTTTCGAAAGGTAAGAGGTTGTCGTAAAAATTTACAATATTTCAACTCGATTGGACTTCAAATCTGACTTGCTAAATCTAGGTATTCGAAAAGGGTTAAATCTTCAAGTCTGTATTCCTGTAGTGCTTCGGCCATCCCTCAATCATAGAATGACCCTATTCTATCAGTTTCTCGTATCATTATTCCTCATCTTCGAGCGAATCGATCATCTGCTGACATCGGTAGCACGCTCACTCCGGCACTCAGCGAGTTAGTCATCTATCTGCTGTCATCGGTAGCACGCTCACTCCGACAACCAGCGAGTAAGTCATCTAAGTCATCTAGCTGCTGTCATTGGTAGTACGCTCACTCCAACACCCAGCGAGTAAGTCATCTAGCTGCTGTCATCGGTAGTACGCTCACTCCGACACCCAGCGAGAAAGTCATCTAGCGCTGTCATCGGTAGCACGCTCACTCCGACACCCAGCGAGTAAGTTATCTAGCGCTGTCATCGGTAGTACGCTTACTCCGACACCCAGCGAGAAAGTCATCTAGCGCTGTCATCGGTAGCAAGCTCACTCCGACACCCAGCGAGAAAGTCATCTAGCGCTGTCATCGGTAGCACGCTCACTCCGACACCCAGCGAGTAATTCATCTAGCGCTGTCATCGGTAGCACGCTCACTCCGACACCCAGCGAGTAATTCATCTAGCGCTGTCATCGGTAGCACGCTCACTCCGACACCCAGCGAGTAATTCATCTAGCGCTGTCATCGGTAGCACGCTCACTCCGACACCCAGCGAGTAATTCATCTAGCGCTGTCATCGGTAGCACGCTCACTCCGACACCCAGCGAGTAATTCATCTATTCAGCAGTGTCGGAGCACGCTCACTCCAACACCTGCTGCACTGCATCCTAAAAATAAACAAATTCTCCAAACAGAATCATTTTCAACATTAAATAATTTAAATTAGAAGTCTCAAAGGTTAGATTGCACCTGCTTTCCTGCCATCGGTAGTTGATTTACTTCAAGATCCAGCGATTCGATCAAGTCTTCAGCAGTGTTAGAGCACGCTCACTCCCAACACCTGCTGCACTCATTTCCTGCCATCGGTAGTTGATTTACTTCAAGACCCAGCGATTCGATCAAGTCTTCAGCAGTGTTAGAGCACGCTCACTCCCAACACCTGCTGCACCCTAAAACAACACATACTCCAAGCAGAATCATTGCCCACATTTAGGTCTTTTAAATAGACAGCTTATCTTAAGACCTGGATCTATCTTTCGCCTATTAACTCAAATATTATAAATAGCATAGGCGTTGTTAAAGTCGATTTCTACAACTTTAACATAATCAAACAAATATGTTCAGATATTAATCAAATACTATATAATACTATGACGATATATAAGAAAATTAATCAGTTATTGAATTTATATTATCTATTGAATAATAACAATATAAATTATAACATTATGATAAAACAGCTTAATCTAGTACCTACTAGATATAGACTATTGAAGTATGCATATGAGCATTGTTAATTTGTTCTAGCTTAAACAACATTTTTTTTTTGTACACCCTAATTATATCTTGTATTACTTATTGTGAGATGTTTCCTTTTCTGACAAAATTTGTAGTATAAAGTATTGGTTAAATTTTAAACAAATATTAGAACGGTGTGCTAGTCTGCTGTGCTCCTATGTTTTTCAACATCCTTGTATATCCTCTTTGATTATTGGCATTACCAGATAATATCTATATACAAATAATTATTATGGCACCAACTGTATAATATCAATTTAATATAGGCAGTTGGCGAATTATAAGTGCATTAATAAATTGCTCTAAGCAACTAGCTTAAGATTATGTTTCTAATTGACGATTCAAAAGTGCTTGTTACTAGACCCACTTGATTAGAGTTTACATTGAGTTTGCGTATAGTCAAGATCTTCTGTGTTTTTTTTTTTATATGAAGCATTCGTGACCTCATGGGACTGTGGTAGGTCGGTATGATGACGTCTTATCCCTGGATTTTCGCTTACTTAAGCTTGACATTTTTTCTTTTTCTTTCTACACGCTAGTTTTATAGGAAGTGATAGCTCGCTCATCGCTATTGACAGTTGGACCAATGACATCTTGGGGTAATTGCTATCTCGTTCAATCGACTGAAACACATCCTTCGGCAAGTTTTGTTTTTTCCTTGAAGCTTTTTGCCTGGCCCCCTCGTTTTGTTGTAAGGATGGTATGGATGATTAGGGCCACTTCAAGCTTATTTGACAGTTTCCGTAGTGAGTAATAGTCTTCTTTTGTCTGCATCTAGATTAGAGGGATTGTAGTCTATCTGGAAGTATTTCATGTTCAGTTCTTTCTTGTAGCTTTCTTTTGTGCTTTTCTGTTATTTGCGTTTCCGGATTTGATGTCATTCACACCTCGATGAATTACTTTATTTTTTTAACAACTGTAGGGTAGGTAGTCGATATCATTTGATACGACAATAAAAATGGAGCGGAATTCCAAACAGCAAATTGTATGTGATTTGCGATGTATAGGGAATCATGGCTATTAGATATTTTACTTTTCTTCTCAACTTTAGTAGGTATCTCTTAGCAAGTCTGAAGGTCAAGTTTGGATTGCCTGATTTATTATCCATGTCTTTAAGTAGGTAGGTATAATTAATAGTTGTACTGTACATTGAACTCCATCTAAATACCTCTACAATTGAATTATCTTGTCTCATCAATATTACTGTGATTCCAAGATCCCTAATGCTATGATATCAAAATTCCCTTATCACGAAACAAATTATGTAATTAAATATTTTTGTCCTGATCCTGTCGGAGGATACAGACGAAGACGGTTCACTTCTCCATTATATTCTTTCTCTGTATCATATCGTTTATATCAAAATTCGTTCGGTACTTTCATTTACAGGTAATCAATGTTGAATAACCGCGCTGACGGACGTAAATTCAATTTGTGTAGAAAGACTATACACACACACACAAGTGGGAACAAAATACCTAGATACCTATACTAAATGTCTCGTCTTCCAATACCAATTGTCTGTCGGATTTCCTGTTCCTCATAACAGTCATAACATAAAGGTTTTTTTTTTGTGTTAATCACTAGTTTTGTTCGAATCATGTACCATTTAGTAAAAATAATAATGCCATACAAAAACACTGTCTCATTATTGTGATACTATTTATTGTTCCTAAGATATCGCTATTTGCAGTAAAATTCAAACCTGTTTATTTTTTAATACAAAGAGTTCGAATCATGTACCATTTAGTAAAAATAATATTGCCATGCAAAAACACTGTCTCATTCATGATTGTGATACTATTTAGTTTTCCTAAGATATCGCTATTTGCAGTAAAATTCAAACCCGTTTATTTTTTAATACAAAGACATCAAAGCGTCACTCAAATCGACTATAAAACGCGTTTTTATAGCACTATAACATTTAAAATACAAACTTTTTGTGGAAAGGCTAATAACAAATAATTATATAATATTTTAAATATTTTACTTCAAAATTATCTGACAGAAAACATGGCTGATCATAAATATTTCCATGGTCCAAATTGTGTTGATTTTGATGTGCATGCACTATGCACTTTGCAAGTACAACTACTTCGACAGTTGGTTCAGCAGTGCAACATGCCTCCAGACGATAGCAATTAGTCAGATTCTGATAAATTGGGGCTGACAAATCATGACATTTATAGACCCCTTAAGACGTCAAGGATATTGGTCTTCTGTTAATTCTCAATTTAATTAGGTAGGGTAATTTACCTTCGTCTCTGTCGGCATAAAGGAAACATTCGGGGACTCGCTAGGTCCGCTAGAGCTCCATCTATGGAATTCTTTATGTACGCATTCTTGCGTTGCACCATCCATTCGCATGCTTATAATACATTACATTTTTACGATTACTTTGAGGGTCCGACCATTAAACGCCCAAAACCATTCGTCTAAATGTTTCAGTTTTATCTTTATCCGCAAAACTAGATCTCCTTATTGATTTATATAAATAAGTAAAAGGAATAAAGTGAAAATCAAAGAAACGTTATTCTAGCATGAATTTGGTAAGTATCGGAACGCAAAACGGATCTCCTCAGACGTCATTTTATTGAATGACACTTCACTTTATGTCAAACATCCGAAATATTTAGTTATTTACATCGTTGAAGACTTGAAGTTAATTATTGCCTGTTTCGTTTTGTTTGTGTAATATAAGTTGGACTAAGATACTGGTTGATACTGGTCTGGATACTGATTTCCTAGACGAGAACCGAGCTGCGTTGCTGCAGACTTGACTACAGTTCTTATTACTATGAACAGATACCTAACACGTTTCAAAACCTAAACAATACAGCAATGGAAAGTGATTAAGAACTAATTTCGATATTTCATTATTGTGTTAACTGGATCTTCATGTGTCTATCAATTCAACAGGAAGAAACAATACAATTGAACGTTTTGTGCCGCAATTTCCCTTATAAGTCGGCATTTTGCCGTGTAACAAGTGTATGATCACTATTAAGTTACAAATACAAACATGATGCAGAACTATTGTGGAAGTCGAAGTGATATATTGAAGGAAGTGTCCTGTGGGACCTATGTTTAACCTTACCTTAAGGATTATTTATTAATTTTTTTTACTCGGTCAACAATCAATATGTTTTTAATTATCTAATTACAAAAATACTAAATGATCAGTTGTTTTTTTCTTATTTCACCTATCTACTTCAGGCTATAGAGACAGATTTTCCCTGTCAGCCTCATGATATTGATTCAATACAAGATTGAATTTTTACTGGCCTCCGGAAGTATTTTTCATTATAATTAAATGCCATCAACTACAGCAGAATCTGCGCTGTCTTTTTGCCACTAGCCACTGAAGGCAAGTGACGAATGCACCGAATCACTAGTAATTGAGTCACCTAAGATTTAATCATAAGTATTTTAGGCTTGTATAGTTTTTCAGTAGGATGCATTTTTTAGCATGTTTTCCTTTCCGTAATACTTAACTTTCTCAGATAGATAATTAATTTCAAATTTTAATCCATTATTTTCACTTTCCTGGTTGCCGTTTTTCAAATGTTCAAGCTTTATTTTCTATCCCTAAATGTGAATCCACTCATTCTTTCTTTTCACCCCTCCCATGTATGCCTATTGTATATTCTCTGTAGTGGTATAGGGTTTTACAAAACTCTTCTCACATCATATTACTGTAGTTTCTTTGCACAGTTAACAACTTCTTCTGTGGGCTATTCTTACAAGCTTTCTATTTCAGGGAAGTTTTATAATTTATTTACAAAATAATTCAGTATTTAGACCTACAAAATTATTATTGTGTTGTCATCTAATTCTTATCATGTTCAACCACTTTTTGTATGGTTAATTTGTTAAAGCATGTTAGAAAATCCGTAATTTTGTCTCGTGGCTAACATGACAGATTAACAACAAGAAATAGTTGATTGACCCGCCTAAGCGAACTCTCAGCCGAAACGAATGGACTGTATCCTCTCCGCTTTTTTTTTTTTTAAATCACAGTCATGCCTCCTGCCTACCTCCTATATTTTGGATACTATACAAATAGGTAGGTGCACATTGGTTACACAAACTCTTATCAAGTTATCACTTATCATGTACTTAAGTAGCTAGTTCATTAGTGGGTAAAAATGTTATTAGAGTAGTATCTAAGTAACCAAATCTGTATTTATTTCATTCTCGATTTGGCATTCACGTATTACTTAATTTTGTGTAAGTATAGACAATATATTCGAATTTGCGGTAACCTATGGTTTGACATGCTAAGTAGTATGTTTTCATCTTTTGCCATTTCTATTGACCGCGAAACTACACACTTAATTTTCAATTTCTCTTTCATATAAATTATAGTAGTACTACTTACGATAAAATCTGTATTGCTGTTTGTTTTCTGAATAAATAAATTATTTTTGCATTCAACTTTTCAATTTCATATTATAATACAATACAAATACGATTATGCCATAAACTGATTGTGTCACATATAATTTATGGAATGCTAGATTTATAATAGGTATACTCATAGTAAAATCATATACATAATTCATAATCCATACGAAATACAACATTTATCATAATAATGAGTATCAATTCACATTTCGTATCTGAAAACTGGAGCCTCTTCCTAAGGCGCCGTTTTCAGCAAACTGTTAACAGAAAAATCAAACATTTGATACTTTTATATTTCAATCAGAAACCCTCACCTGTTTTATCGATTGACACTGGCGTTTCTTCTATTCGTCACCACTTCTGATATAATAAAAGTCACTGGTTAACTGATTAATTAGTTTATTTCCTTTTTCAAAGTCGAGAGAGTCAACATAGCTTGACACTTCTCCTACCGCGCTCTCTGGAATGCTTTCTTTTTAAAACCGTCCGCAGACTTGCGTTTTGGCCATACAGCCACTGGTCGCGTTCACTCATCCAACGTTATTGTTGATATATCGGCGTTCACGACCACGTTTATTTTACAGATCGCTAACATACCTAACCTTGCTACATTTCAAGTTAACAACGTATTCTTAAGTAATAATATCGTAACCAGCCTAAATTTCAGTTCCGAAGTTGGGCATCATGAACGAAAGGGCTTTATTACCTACATACATTGCATGTCGTATCATTAATTACCTACTATTTTAAATGGAGATTTTATACTTAAACAGTCATCTTCACACTAGCCGATCGTACGGCAATGACGCTCCTGTACTTTCGTCAAATAACTCCTCTCCATAATTCTAACAGTTCTAATATTACCCCATTCGTCCAACCGAATCCGTCCTGTACCCCGTATTCTCCCCCGTCTCCCGGGTACCCCGGCTGTACTGCGCTGTACTTCTCAAACATTTTGGTGTACCTGTTGTACCCTAAGTAGTTCGGGCGGGTCCATAATTTAGCTTGCTCTTTCGCTAATTTTTGAGCCTCTCCGTGACCGCTGCTCTCTAGCCCTCCTATGAGAATGCTCTGTAGCGGAGGCCAAGAGTTCGGGTAGTCCCACTGTTCGCCAGAATGGAGTAGAGATGCAGGGATTCCTCCCGGAAAATCCAAGCCTCCGAATGAATGAAGGTATCTTACTAAACGCGCGCCGTATTTCGGAGCGTCTTCCTCCCGCCCACAAAGGCGTTGCACAGCTCGGATAGAAATGCTTTCTTCTCGATCTAGCCATAGAATCGTAATCGTACCACGTCCCATCGGACGGATCCCAGAGTACGTTCTCTATCGAGCTCCTCCAGTATTTTGCCAGGCTGTACAACTTCTGTGCCTCGCGGCGGTCATTGAGCTGGATCCTCAGGTCACCGGCGAGTTGAAGAGCACTAGCGAAGATGGAATTCAGGTCAACCGGGAGGATGCGTGAGGCGTGTACATCAGCCTGAGCCTTGCCTAGCCTTGGTGAGCCTGTTCCAGCCCG
Source organism: Epinotia ramella (assembly GCA_947578815.1). Lineage (NCBI taxonomy): Eukaryota > Metazoa > Arthropoda > Insecta > Lepidoptera > Tortricidae > Epinotia > Epinotia ramella. The sequence goes on from OX388211.1 coordinate 19,450,134, forward strand.
CCGGAAAGCCGCGCCCTCAAAAGCGCGTGAAGTTCGGGATCCTCCAAAAGAGGAAACCCCTCGCACCAGTGTGGACAAGGAGGGTTTCACAACGGTGTCAAGAAAGCGTAAGACACGCAAGAGTCAGTGTGGTACTGCAGAACCGGTCGGTTGTGGTCTGCGGGTCTCCACACCGAGCAAGGCGCTGTACGTGTCGCGCCTGCATCACACTGCCACCGCTGAAGAAGTGACGCAGTATGTTCGCCAGAAATCCGGCTACTCGCTGAGGGTGTTCCAGTTGCATTCGCGCCACTACGTGCACTTCACCTCGTTTGTAGTGCGCGTGCCGCGGCCGCTCCAGGAGACCATCGCGTGTGCTGATTTCTGGCCGAAAGGTGTCGTGTTTCGTCGGTTCCGGGGCAACCTACCAAATCCAACACCCGAGATGTCGGAACAACGGGGCCACGCCGTTTCGCCGTCAAAATAAATATTGTTCGGTTCATGACGCATTGGTGTAAACTGTAATGTTATGTAACCTGTTTTTCAATAAATAAATAAATCAGTCAAATTCCCGACGGGGTCCGAGCTCGCAGTCACAAACCAGCGAGTAGTCTCATCCACTTTCAGCCGCGCTTCTCATTTCTTTAAAGAACTCTTGGCGCAAATCCTCCGAGTGTAGAATCCGTGAAGTTGTATAATCTTCGTAATACGATTCTGGCCGCGGTCCTCTGGCATCCTTATCCGAATTATACCGAAGCAGCACATACTGCTTCCCGTTCAGTTTCACTGTCACTTTTTTCGTGTCCAGCCAATACTGTAACTCCTTTTCTACTGTAAGGATATGCCGCTTTAACCACGCGATATCTTCCGACACAGAAAAGTAACTGGCCACCATAGCCGTCAGGAGAGGTGGTTGGCTTCTGCCTAGATAATACAGGCGACTACCGTTGGGAACGTACCCAAACTTGTCAACTAATTATAGCAGATTTTCTACCATACCTTTGGCAGTTTCTGTCATGTCACTGAGGAGAAGTCCGCGAACGATCCAGTAAGAGTCCCAGTAATATAACTCCTTAAACCGGCCGCCAGGGGCGATGAATCCATTCGGAACTGAGATGAAGCTGTACAGTACAGCTCAGGTTGATGCTGAACAACAGGCTTCACTTTCCGGCTTAGCGTAGCCCAAATACCAATCACATTTTTAACAAACTCTTTTAGCTTTGAATCTATGATTCTGTCGAGAATAGGAGGTGATGGGTTGAAATCTGGAGGCAGCCAAGTTTCCAGTTCGTTTCCAGGCTCGAAATGTTTGCCTACGAACTTCGTCAGCTGTTCACGCGAAGGATTCCGCTGCGTGTCGTGGATCAGCTGAGCAAAATCAGCCAATGTGTCATTCGGGGAAAACACCATTTTCATGTCAACGAAAGTTTTGGAGTCCGGAAAAATCCTTGCGAGTTGAATGCGGTGCAGCATTTCACCAGAGCAGTAGCAATCCCTGGAATCGCCCATCCCGTCTGACGTAACTGTGGAACTAGAACACTTTTTTCGATCTTGAAAACGGGAGTACTTTGGTAGAGAGCGTGTGTTGTCTGCGCGATAGGGACTGTCACACTGACGTAACGTCACAACAGACTCGATTATTACATTGGTTCGTGAGTTTGCGCATGTGTAAAAAGTTCTTAACTCTATCGTTACGTAATTCAAATTCAACTATATCTCAACGTGTTAAGGTTCAACTCTGAGCAACATGATAATGTAATTTAAGACTTTGCTTACATTACATTCTTGGTATTTATGAATATTATCTTATCAAGTGTTTGCTACAAATTTGTTTTCGCACTTGACCATGGCGCTACCAACTTACTGTAGACTGAATTTAAAACGTATGTTATTTATTTATGTAGTTAGCGTCTTATTTATGTTTGTGTAACGTTGCGTCACGATGCCCCAGTCTGCATCAGCTGTTTTTGTTTTGTTTTTAATAAGTCTTACTACGCGTATTTGTGTTATTGAAGACGTGTGCACTGTTAAGGTCCGTTTATACTCGTATCTACAGACATTGAGCGTGCCAGACGCGTGGCAGACCCGTTCCGGGATCGAGAGGGGGGGTTGGTGTCTGCGCGGCCGTGTAACGATAGATAATTATAAATACGATAATAAGACACTGTATAAAAGCATATTTTTTAAACTATTCATCCTAGCTTGATGCCTATCTTGGTATATAATAGAATTGTATTTTGAGTAGCATTTTCACACTACAAATTACGATGAAACAAAGACTTTATATATATTTTAATTTTAGAAATGTAGGTGTCGACAATATCAGAAGCTGTTCCATACAAAATGAAAACGTAATTTGGTGCCGAAAAACAGATTTTTTTAATTTTATTTCTAATAGCATTTTCGAGCCTATTCAATGTATTTTTCAGCAAGTCACCTAGTTTTAGAAGCTATTTATTACATTGACAACGTCATTAAGCATTAAAATACTACTTATTTCATCAAAAAACTTCGCGTAACTGTTTCACTAAGCTTTTATATAACATGACGTTTATTACCATTTTTCCCATTAAAAACTACGAATTACGTGGAAGAAATTGATTTAGTAAATTGGCAACACTGTTTACTACCAAGTCTATTAATAGGGATGTTGGTGTGTCGGCCATATTTAGTCGCATACGGACCTTCAAAGTTAGTGCACGTCGCTTCAACACCAAAATGTAACGTGGTTTTTAGTGATTTAAAGGTAAGTTTGCATTGTTATTGTATGCAAAAAGGCTGTGCGAAGTTGTTTCCTTGTTGTTGTTGTCTTACAATGAAGATTTTATTACGATTTTGAGGACGTTAGGGTCGGTATTATGTAACGATGTAACTGTTTTATGTAACCTTTTATGTAACTTATGTAACATTTCTTGCCGATTTCTGATGTAACGTTACTTATAAGTGGTGCAAGGCCTGTTCCACGGTTGACAACCAACATAAAAAAATGTTTGTAGATTAAAGATCATTTTCATTTACTAAACGGACCATAATCGCGTATAATTAACTTATTTATGTACCTCTCTGAGGTCTCCGGACGGCTCGGACGTGTCGCAACATCCTTGGTCACGACACAACTGGCTTGGGCGCGTGTCAAAATCTTCTTACTGCGCGGGTTTTCCGAACTACCCGCACTTTTTTTTATGTTTTTACAGTATATATATATGTATATATCTATGTCTGGTATATATATCTCATTGCAATTTTAAAATAAAACGTTTTAGTACCTATTTAGTTAATTCAACGCAATAACTAATATAACTCCATACTATAATTACTCTGAAACCAAAATGTTCAAAGATGAAAAATAAATGTACGAGTAGGTATCTAAAATCATTACTCAACAATTTCGAAAGTTAATAATTCGTAAATAATAAATCGGCGTCCCGGGCGAGCTGTATGACAAATGTGTATCCGCGGAGATCTGGCCTGAGAATGCCCGAGTAAAGGCATGGTTTTTTCGAGGGCGGCGAAGCAACGGCACATATCCAGAAAAGCCCAAGTCCCAAGACAAAAGTAGGACCGATCTTACACATGGTATACCAAAATGTCAGGGGCTTGAACACGAGGCTGCACTACTTCAAGCAAAACCTGCTAGCTCTTGATTGTGACGTCGTCGCGGTAACGGAGACTTGGCTTACCGAGGCCGTTAACGATGCTGAGTTGGCGTGCGGTGGGTGGAGCGTGCTGCGCCGGGATCGTGCTACCGGCGCGCGCGGCGGTGGCGTGTTCTTCGCGGCGCGCCCTGGCATCGAGCTGCAACGCCGTGCCGATTTAGAGACGCCGAACGGCGAGGACTTATGGGTCACATTCACGGTGGGCCAAGTGGTATTCCATGCATGCGTCGTGTACATCCCTCCCGGGGCCTCGGAGGAAACTTATATGCGGTGGTTTCGGAAAGTGGAGTCGGTGATTGACACTCTTAGAGATGTGGTGTTAGTAATCGGCGACTTGAATATAAACCCGATGTATGTGTCCCAGAGTATCCTTAGCTATTATTGTTAATTTTTAAATATTTGTGGTTTGAATGAGATGAACGAAATAATGAATGTACGTGGGAGTAAGCTAGATGTTGTGTTGATGTCGGAGCGCATCACTGGCGCCGTGGTTCAGAGATAACGAGAGAGGGACTGGTCCCTAGATCTGATATATACCATCCCCCGTTGGAGATTTCGGTTCCGGTGGGAAACTGTGCGCGTCCTTCACCTGCGGAGCGTCTAGATCCCAGCAATGTGGATATGCGTCGGGACTGGAACTTTACTAAAGGTAATTTTGAGCTTATGTACAAATTAGTCTCTGAAACAAGTTGGCAGGAAGTTCTCAGTGCTGGCGATGTCGACATCGCTGCGGACACATTCTACAATATTTTGTATGGGATTTTTGACCTCTGCGTACCTAAACGGAGGCGACCAACCGGCTTAAGTAGACGGTATCCTGTGTGGTTCACGGCTGACCTCATCTATGACATCCAACATAAGAGTAATCTGCATCGCGAATGGAAGGCTACACGGGATACAGATGTCTACAAAAAGTTTGCAACATTGAGGTCTAAAGTAAAGGGACGTTTAGTGTCTGCTTATGATAGCTACCTTGAGACAATCCAAAGCACAGTTAAAGCCAATCTCCGCGCTTTCTGGCAGCACGTTGGTAGTCTACGGACAAATGGTGGTTTTGTTTCTCGAGTGAAGCTTAAAGATAAAGAATTTGTAGGTAGGGACGTGGCGGGCGCTTTTGCTAGCTATTTCTCGGATGTTTTCCTACCTGACATTCCGCTTCTTGATCCGAGCTTGTTAAATAATTCCAATAGGAAACCTAGCGCCAACTTCATTGATATAAAATCAATTACTTTGCAGGAAGTCGAAGCGGGGATAAAACGCCTAAAGGCTAATAGCTCCGTTGGACCCGATAACTTGCCAGCGTATATAGTAAAGGGTTGTATGGATTTCCTAACGACCCCGATACTGTATATTTTTAACCTGGCCATCTCTTCTGGGTCATATCCTCGAAGTTGGAAGTTGTCTAGAGTCAAACCGATCCCGAAGGCAGGTGACACTTCCGCTGTAGAGAATTATAGGCCCATAGCCGTTCTTCCTACTCTTGGTAAGCTGTTTGAGGCTATACTTCACCGGACTTTGTCCTCACAGGTTCGGCCCTTCTTGTGCGATGCGCAGCATGGCTTTCGTCCTAGTCGCTCGGTCAACACGAATCTGTTGATATTAACGGACAATATTGCTGTTCATCTCGATAGAGGTATCCAGGTCGATGTGCTCTATTTTGATTTCACGAAGGCTTTCGATCGAGTGGATAACGATGTGTTGCTTAGCAAACTTGACAAAATTGGTTTCTCTGCCAAACTGCTAACCTTTTTCGCCAGCTATCTGCGCGATCGACAGCAGTTCGTCCAACATGGTTGTTTTGTCTCGGCTCCTTACCACACCCGATCTGGTGTTAGCCAAGGCTCCATACTAGGGCCCTTGTTATTCGGGATCATGATTAACGATCTCCAATCGGTTCTTCGGGCGGCTCAATGTCTCTTGTATGCTGATGATCTCAAGTTGATATATGGAGTGGAGCAGGTGGCTGATTGCAAGACATTACAAGGGGACATCGACTTGGTGTTTCGGTGGAGTCTCGAGAACAAACTTCTTTTTAACCCTGCCAAGTGCTGTGTGTGTTCATTTGGCCGCTCTCTCGATCCCATATATGCTCAATATATGTTGGGGACAGAGCCGATAAATCGTGTCTCCTCCGTCAAAGATCTGGGTGTAGTGTTTGACACGCGGCTCACTTTTCACGAGCATATTTCTTCTCTTGCCACTAGCTGCTTTCGGAGACTGGGTTTTGTGATCCGAAACCTTCGCCACTTTCATGATCCGGTGGCCATAAAAATGGTTTACAATGCCTTAGTAAGGAGTAAGCTGGAGACTTCGTCGATCATATGGAACCCCTATGAATCGACGTATGCCTTACTCCTTGAGAAGGTTCAGAAAGCGTTTCTAAGGTTCCTTTATAAAAAAATATCCGGATTTTATCCGTATCTGTACCCAACAAAGTACCTTCTCGGCTCCCTCGGGTACAACTCCTTGGAGGTCAGGCGGAATTGTCATCTGATGATCTCAGCATGTCAGGCCTTGCGTGGTGAGTCGGACTGTCCCGAGATTGTGGAGCGTCTGGTGCGACTGTATGTCCCTGATGTCCCGAGGATAGCCCTGAGACCTCGACAGCGCGACTTGTTGGCTGTGCCGTCGTCGAGGACCGTGTCGCTCAGGAATTCGCCGTTGCCCCGCGCCCTCTCACTTCTCAATGCGCTCCTGACATCGACACCCGAGTGTGACCTGTTTGCGTGGCGATGGGCGGCAGTGTGTAGTGAATGCCTGAGATTCTGTGGTGGATATGCGCGTAAAACTGTGCGATACGCTCATCCTGTCTAAACTTAACTATGCGGATACGGTATATGGCAACTGCTTACTTTCGCGAACTAAGAAAGTTATACAACGGCTACAAAATGCATGCACACGCTTTTGCTTCCCGATACCTTCACGATCCCATATTACCCCGTATCTCAATACAAATAAACTTTTAAATATGAGTGGTCGACGTACACTTCACTTTGCCACGCTATTATTTGGTATTTTTCACAGTAAGAAACCCGCGTATTTGCATAGTAAGTTGATATTCTACCGGTGGCGAGCCAGGCGTATTCCACGACTGGTTTGCCCAAGGCACGATACCGCTGCATTTCGTGGCAGCTTTCGTTATGCTGCCACGAAATGCTGGAATAACCTCCCACCACCTATTAAGGAGAGCATTACTATTAGTGGGTTCAAGTCCAAACTGAAAAAACACCTAATGGCTCAACAAGTTATTGCTGCCTAAGGGTAGGATATCCAAAACACCATTACTAGCTCCCATTCCTAAAAACTATTAGCCGCAATTTAGTTAACCGCTAATTAATAAAATTATAAGTATGTATAATATAGGTACTTTTATTGTTGTAACATATATATATATATATTTTATAATAATATTTCATATAAGGTATTTGTATCTACTGACACAAGTCTCACAGTACGCTGTCCCGCACACCCCGCTGGCTCCACAGAAAACCAGCGCCGTTGATCACGCTAGCCGTGCCAACTGCATTGCTGAGTGGAGGCCATTTCAGGTCCACATCCCTACTTTTTCGATGTATTTGTTAATGTGTTTTATTTTTATTACTTATGATGTGTTGTTGCCTGAATAAATGCCATTCTATTCTATTCTATTCTATTCTATTCTGTAAGGCGATGGATACTAGGTGCTCTACTGTTCCAAATTAAGCTGTTTGTTTATCTATTATTGTGAACCTTTTATTGTTAATTTAAGTTTTGTGACGCATAGGTTTATAACTGTAATGTCATAAAATGTTTTTATAAATAAATAAATAAATAATTTAGGATTTTAGGAGAGATAGATAATTGTAAAAGTATTATTGTTGTGTTTAGTATGTTAAATGTAGATAAATTTTATTGAATTGTATTATGATAACTTTCTGTCGAGATAATTACTCGGCTAAGCTTAAAAGTTAAATAGGGTGATTGAAGATAATGCTTATTGCTTAATATTCGTGCGCCAAACGAATAATTAAAATCACATACTCGTATTTTAAGTTTTTCAATAAATATATACACATATTTTTTTTATTACTTTCACTTCCTTTCTGCATAAACCTTTACCTCACTTTTATAATACATTTATGTAACTTTATGTAACCTTGTTAAATATAAGTATAATACTGCTTTTATGTGAATAAGGCCAATTTTACGGCCTTGCCCTTTTATCAAAATGTAAGAGGACCCAGGTCCAAAACTGAATTGTTTTATAATAACCTATTTAGAGGTCCAAGCCTTCGCTTGACCCACCTTGAGATTACGTTCGGCTTTTCCCCAAACAATTTGTCCTACAAGTTCCCTGCAACCTACTTTTTCAGCCATCTTGACTGGCAACACTGGCGTGACGTCACTACACACAGGCACCAACGTGCGCCGGCTAGCTACTAGCTTCAGAAATCAACGGTTTCAGTTTGCGTAAGGCAAACACCGCACCGCCCAGCCTATCACACAGAGAATCCACGTGTGGTTTCCAACTCAAAGTTGGGTCCAAGGGGAAGCCTAAGAATTTGTATTTGTCACTCATTGGGATATTGCACTGCATGTTGGTATTTGATGGGCTTATTTTAGCCCCTTGTCATACAATCTACTATTATACAGTGTCTATAAGTATATTAACGTATTTATAATTAAATGCCCCTCCTCCCGATGCCGGAACGTGTCTGCCACGCGTCTGGCACGCTTAATGTCTGTAAATATAAACGGACCTTAACAGTGCACACGTCTTCAATAAGTACCACAAATGCGTATGTACAGTCACCGGCATCAATATCTGCCACAACATAGCACGCATAAATATCTGACACGACTCTTATGTCTAATGCCATAAGGACGATATTTTTGCCGGCTTTGTTACGGCAGATATTGATGCCGGTGACTGTACCTACATACGCGTAGTATAGTAAGACTCATTAAAAACAAAACAAAAACAGCTGATGCAGATGCCGACTGGGTCATCGTGACGCAACGTTACACAAACTAAAATAAGACGCTGACTAAATAAATAACATTTTAAATTCAGTCTACAGTAAGTTGGTAGCGCCATGGTCAAGTGCGAAAACAAATTTGTAGCAAACACTTGATAAGATAATATTCATAAATACCAAGAATGTAATGTAAGCAGTCTTAAATTACATTATCATGTTGTTCAGAGTTGAACCTTAACACGTTGAGATATTTGATTTTAATTTGAATTACGTAACGATAGAGTTAAGAACTTTTTACACATGCGCAAACTCATGAACCAATGTAATAATCGAGTTTGTTGTGACGTTACGTCAGTGTGACAGTCCCTATCGCGCAGACAACACACGCTCTCTACCAAAGTACTCCCGTTTTCAAGATCAAGTGACCTAATTTCAGTCGAAAAAAGTGTTCTAGTTCCACAGTTACGTCAGACGGGATGGGCGATTCCAGGGATTGCTACTGCTCTGGTGAAATGCTGCACCGCATTCAACTCGCAAGGATTTTTCCGGACTCCAAAACTTTCGTTGACATGAAAATGGTGTTTTCCCCGAATGAAACATTGGCTGATTTTGCTCAGCTGATCCACGACACGCAGCGGAATCCTTCGCGTGAACAGCTGACGAAGTTCGTAGGCAAACATTTCGAGCCTGGAAACGAACTGGAAACTTGGATGCCTCCAGATTTCAACCCATCACCTCCTATTCTCGACAGAATCATAGATCCAAAGCTAAAAGAGTTTGTTAAAAATGTGATTGGTATTTGGGCTACGCTGGGCCGGAAAGTGAAGCCTGTTGTGCAGCAGCAACCTGAGCTGTACAGCTTCATCTCAGTTCCGAATGGATTTATCGCCCCTGGCGGCCGGTTTAAGGAGTTATATTACTGGGACTCTTACTGGATCGTTCGCGGACTTCTCCTCAGTGACATGACAGAAACTGCCAAAGGTATGGTAGAAAATCTGCTATATTTAGTTGACAAGTTTGGCTACGTTCCCAACGGTAGTCGCCTTTATTATCTAGGCAGAAGCCAACCACCTCTCCTGACGGCTATGGTGGCCAGTTACTTTTCTGTGTCGGAAGATATCGCGTGGTTAAAGTGGCATATCCTTACAGTAGAAAAGGAGTTACAGTATTGGCTGGACACGAAAAAAGTGACAGTGAAACTGAACGGGAAGCAGTATGTGCTACTTCGGTATAATTCGGATAAGGATGCCAGAGGACCGCGGCCAGAATCGTATTACGAAGATTATACAACTTCACGGATTCTACACTCGGAGGATTTGCGCCAAGAGTTCTTTAAAGAAATGAGAAGCGTGGCTGAAAGTGGATGGGACTTTTCTACTCGCTGGTTTGTGACTGCGAGCTCGGATCCCGTCGCGAATTTGACTGATGTACACGCCTCACGCATCCTCCCGGTTGACCTGAATTCCATCTTCGCTAGTGCTCTTCAACTCGCCGGTGACCTGAGGATCCAGCTCAATGACCGCCGCGAGGCACAGAAGTGGTACAGCCTCGCAAAATACTGGAGGAGCTCGATAGAGAACGTACTCTGGGATCCGTCCGATGGGACGTGGTACGATTACGATTCTATGGCTAGATCGAGAAGAAAGTATTTCTATCCGAGCTGTGCAACGCCTTTGTGGGCGGGAGCGGTAGAGAAAGAATTCGCTCCGAAATACGGCGGGCGGTTAGTAAGATACCTTCATTCATTCGGAGGCTTGGATTTTCCGGGAGGAATCCCTGCATCTCTACTCCATTCAGGCGAACAGTGGGACTACCCGAACGCTTGGCCTCCGCTACAGAGCATTCTCATAGGAGGGCTAGAGAGCAGCGGTCACGGAGAGGCTCAAAAATTAGCGAAAGAGCAAGCTAAATTATGGATCCGCTCGAACTACTTAGGGTACAACAGGTACACCAAAATGTTTGAGAAGTACAGCGCAGTACAGCCGGGGTACCCTGGAGATGGGGGAGAATACGGGGTACAGGACGGATTCGGTTGGACGAATGGGGTAATATTAGAACTGTTAGCGAATTATGGAGAGGAGTTATTTGACGAAAGTGCAGGTGCAGGAGCGTCATTGCCGTACGTTCGGCTATTGTGAAGATGACTCTGTTTAACTATAAAATGTCCATTCAAAATAGTAGGTAATTAATGACACGACATGCAATGTATGTAGGTAATAAAGCCCTTTCGTTCATGATGCCCAACTTTGGAACTGAAATTTAGGCTGGTTACGATATTATTACTTAATAATTTATACCTATTTGTAACTATTTATAGGAGTGAATGTAATGTGATGTACGGACGCTGTGGATTGCGTGTGCAATGTACATAGTGTATACTTAATTATAAGTAATTAAAGATCTGGTCAGCATGAGCGACCTACTCAGTTTTATTATTTTTAACTACTTAAGTAGGTACCTCTACTACGAGTTATACTTAATATATCTTGTTTGGATTTGAGATAGTCTTGAGTAGTGTGTAATGTAATGTAGGTATGTCAAGACTCTTGACATACCTACATTTATTTACCAACCAAAATGTATGTTTTACATAAATAAGCGTATACTTCATAAAATGTTTAAAAAAGTAACCTTTAGTTTAAAATGATACTAAATATTAAATACTTATTGTTAGAATCTTTTGTTTCAGGAAAAATGGACTTTAGTGCAGTAAACTAAACGCGTCACTACGCCACTTTTACGATGCTCCATACAAATGCAATGCAACGTCTCACCATGTCCGTACTTTTCCCCCCGAGGGCCCTGAGCCTGAGCGACCCAAAATATCACAAAGGAGATCAGTATTTCTGTATTATGTTATGTGTAGGTACTAAAAGTCAACAAAGTCAAAACATTCTCACACGTGGAGCGTTGCTAAAGTATACCTTGCTCGTACCTAACCTTGTTTATATTATATGTACCTAAGTAGTGTAGGTATAAGTATTGTTATTGAGTGATAAAACTATTATTCACTGTAGATCGTAGGCGGCATAAAGTACCTATACAGTGCAAATATCATTAAACTGTGCCAAAAGTCGTTAGCACATATTATTATCTTCTTCTGCATTACTTATTCGCATTTATTGGCTCTTCGTAACTTTTCTTAAAGACAGTCTGCCCTGGGTTGCCTGCGTCCTGATTCACGCGTATTGATCAAGGACAGTAGTGTATAGACCTCGCTTTATATACAGCATGGTCGGCAGGTAAATAATAAGTAAAATTAAATGTGTGGTTCCCAAGTAAAAAGGACCTTTAGTACGGTTGACACCTAAGCCATTAATAACGGCGAAATGTAGCACTACACTCACTATGGTCCCTTTTCTTTGAGAATGAGACAAGTAACTGGTTGTAAATGGGTTAAAAATCTGGGTGGCGGAAAATCCAATTGCATATCAAGAAAGGTACCTACAGCCAGCAACAAGTGGTCAGCAGATGGTATGCCTGGTCGCAAACGAAGTCGCGGCCGGAAGCTAGTTATTAAATAAGGGGTAAAACTGGCCAAGATCGAGTCGGATTAAGCAGCGGTAAAACGCGCCGGGTGGGTTGCGGGTAAGACGGCGAACCCATGGCTCCCGCTGAAAGATTTTCGTATATCTTTCCATTGGGGCCTCGGAGACACAAATTGTAACCTAGACTTTTTAAATGGGAGTTTGAAGTTTTTTTTCTCGTTTAGTAGGCTGCCGGGCCAAGTGCCTTTGAACGTGTTATTTACGCAATTTCAGATCGGTTTTTGTGAGAAAATACGGAAAAAACTAATTTTCTCTAAAATAAGACCGTGCGTGATCGGTTTCTCGGCCCCGTAAACCCGTATACTTACTGCAAATTTCATCAGAATATTATTGCAAATTTATGTACATAGGTTTAAATTTAGGTCCACGAATGTATGAAAAAAAAAATTGTTTTATTTTTTCGGGCTCCACCAGTGTTTTCTTATTCGACTATAAACGAAAATTATATGTACCAAAATTGAGCGTTCTAGGACAACGCTTAGAGGTTGCTATGATTTGGAAGTAATAAAATTGACTAAAAAGCGTAGTAGGTACCCGCAACGGCCAATTTCAATAGTAAATACCTAATCTTAACGAGGGGTACCCTCATTACCCTGTTTCGTTATTTGTTTCACTTCTTATTAATACTTGCGTAAGTGAAAGAAGTGTTTTTTTGGTGTGCTTACTTGCGTTATGATATATTAGGTATCTGGTATAAGTTTATGATAAATCGATATGCGTAATTAATTGCATGGAGCGTTTGAGTAGTGTAGTAGTGAAATATGGCATCGACTAGTAGTTCCGTATCAACTAGGGCTACAGCGGCAGTGTGGTTAATTGGAAAACCAACAGAATCAATATCTCATGCAGACTTCCGTCGAAAGGTGATGTGCTCAGAAGATTTCACTTTCATCATTTAGAAGAGAAGAAGTCCGTGAAACAAAGTATTAAAAATACGGTGAAATCTGTTCTAGAAATTTGGGCAAAAGCCAGGATTCCCACGCAAAGAATTGACACTGCAGAAAAAACATTTAGAAAGCTCTTAGATGCATACAACCTTTAAAAAATATATTAAAACTGATTTAGAGTCATGTCGTGTTAAAGAGGCACTGTTTAAATCAGATCTTTTAGATCTTTTTGATATAGCTGCAAAAGACGCTTTAAACATAATGCAAAACGAAGAAGATAAGATATTTCTCACCATGCAACGAGAAGATACAACAAGCTGTAGTATGGCTGGCACAGATGTTACACTATTTCAAAAATAATCTCAAAAGCGGAAGCGGGAAATAGAGGCTGCGAAAAGACTACTGAAAAATAAATCTCAGCCAAGTACTAATTTAAATGCTGAGCTAAAATCTTTCATTCAAGCCATCGATCTGAGTTTGGGTAGTAATGAATCTCTGTCTTCTACTGATGATTTCCAACTTGACACCACCGCCACGTCCACCACGTTAGATAGGAATGAGAAACATCCACAAAAAATACCTAAAGTTTTTGGAGAAGATGTTGTTTCTACGTTAGATCGTATTAACGTGTCTGATCGTAAAGCGATGTTTTTGATTGGATCTGTACCTCAAGCATTGGGAACACCGGTCGCCGAGATATCTTTGTCGAGAAGCACTATTCGCCGTAAAAGAATCCAGCTTCGTGAGCATATTGTGGAATCCGACAAGGCATCATTTTCTCCTTCGAATCCCCTTGTTTTACACTGGGATGGTAAATTGCTTCCTAATATAGTCGGTGGCGTAGAAAAAGTAGACCGAGTAGCCGTCATTGTAAGTGGAGGTAAAATAGAAAAGCTTTTGGCTGTTCCAGCTATCAAAAAGGGTACCGGTCAAGAACAAGCTTCCGCGTGTTTAACTGTCCTTGATGAGTGGGAAATAAAACCTCACGTCCGCGGTCTCTGCTTTGATACGACAGCTGGAAGTAGAAGAAGAAAGACTTGAAATTTGGGAAAATGATATCTTATATTAAGACAAATAAACGCACCTAAGAAAGCTATACATTTCAGCCAGGGGCAGTTTATATAGGATTGCGGCTAGACCCCTTGTCACCAAAAATATACGGATTGTCATCGCTGCCACGCGCACGCGGCGTTCACTTGACAACAAAAGACGGCGCTGTTACGTATACTCGACTTTATCCAATCGGTTATCCTCAAATTTGGCCTGCGGGTCACCTTAACTCCATCAAACTTTTTTATACGCTACTAAGGCTAGAATATGCGTTGAAATTGGTGATGTTCTGCATTGCGCTATTGAAGTTTTTAATTTTTGTTGTATAAATAAATAAATATTAGGGGGACAATCTTACACAAATCGACCTAGTCCCAAACTAAGCAAAGCTTGTACTATGAGTACTAGACGACGATAAACATACTTATATCGTTAAATAAATACTTAAATACATAGAAAACATCCATGACTCAAGAACAGATATTAGTGCTCAGCATACAAATAAATGCCCTTACCGGGAATCGAACCCAGGACCTCTTGCTTCGTAGGCAGGTTCACTACCAACTAGGCTAAAGCGGTCGTCAATACCATTTCCTTCCTGTTCTCCTTATTATGTCTCTCTGATAACATCAACGAACTTTCACATTTATAATAACAGTGTGATGTGTAAACGTAGCTTGTCCATAGTAATCCGTCAGTTCACAATTTAGCTGCATAAGTGCTTTTCCGTCCCTCTTGGTGGAACTCGTAAAGGATCTCTAGAGAAATCCTTACTTTGAGTTCATCCAAAGAGAATATAACCACTACGATTTAAGCACAGATTACAGAGAAAGGCAGATAGGCCCTAATAAATTGAACGTTTTCTATACATCCGATCTCTTCTCACTTACGTACTGAACGACGAGTAAGAAAGGGATAGTATAGTACCATGTTATCTGACAGGTCTTCATACGTCATTGTCTCCGCTTTCTCGCTCGCACGATGTAATTCGCTCTCTCGCTCGCTCGAGATTTAGTGTAGAGAAAGATATTTTGTTACAAGTTATCGATATCGATATTTACTGTTAATATATTATATTCGTTATATGCGATACTCGTAAGTAAATTGTATCTATCCAAACTATACAAAAAATTATATGGTACTTACCAAACAGAAAACAATAACCATTACACCACCACGAAAATAATAAACTGCATTCAAGATTCATAATATTCGCTACAAATTTAATTATGCAAATACATAGGTAGTCAGACCAGTTACTTTTTAACCCACACTATTTTGTGGGTTTTTAGTAGAACACACTTATTTTTAACCGACTTCTAAAAAGAATCAATTCTGCGGGTTCTTTATTTTTTTATGTATGTTCCTCGATTACTCTTAGACGCCTGGACCGATTAGGATGGTTTTTTGTTAGAAAAGGTGGTCCTAGGTGGTGGGATCCTGGAGACAACCAGGGAAATCTTCCAATTGTATAGGCACAGTTGAAAGGATTTGGGTAATTTTAAAGCGGCGTCTGAAAAACTGTACGTATCGCATCTGGCAACAAGTGTCTTCTGTTTTTAATAATAACGAAACAGTCATCCGTCGTATTTTTTCGGCGTCCAATTATTGCGCCCTACTGCGTCAATCCATTTCTGTCGAACATTATTTCCCGGAAATCTGAAGTTAACAGTTAACTACATGTAACATTAAAATATTTTGTCAAAACGCCTACATAAATAATTAATGTCGACGAAATATCGATATATACATGTTCACAACACTACCCGTGTTTACAAAAATTGTATTTTTACTAAAAATCCCAAAAAGATCAAGTTGGATCCATGTAAAAAGTACTTATTCGATAGAATCCACCATCTGCTGTAATCCCAGACCATTATATTGCGTAATATACATGAGATATTTGAAAAATAACCAAATGATTCTTACCGATGAAAACCAGTTCTTTCTCCGGTTTTCTTTGATAATCTAGGGTGACTCGGACAGTACGGAACTACACAAGCCATTTTGCCACTTCATATGAATTGAATCTTTCACATATCACACAAATATATCGTTTTAAAACACAATATTTTTCAAATAACCAATTTTCCTCAACAAGATTCACAAAAGATTTGACGTTGATTTGACTTTGACATCTTGGCAAAATTGTTTACTATTTGAACACTGTGGCGAACAGTATATGGATGGAGACGATTCGTCAATACTCAAAAGCCGTGTTCCGAATCACGACAAAAACGTTTTAAGCGCGCTTACGATCGGACCGATTCACGCTTACAACGCTCACATAAATATCGTGACGTCATTGATGATGTCATGGACGACGCCATGTTGGCGCTTACGGTGCTCACACTCCCAGGCGTAAGCACCTTGAGCCAAACGTCAAGTTGACGTTTGGTTTGGTTTGACATGACACTTAAATTTTTTTAAGTGTCATTATGTCATTATATATTCATATGCGATTTAACTTTTCTACTCAGAACTCAAAACGTAGTGGTTATATTTATTCTCTTTGCTCAGAACCTCAGACAGAATTCAAATGAATGTGCCGTTGACATTGACAGTTTGACACATGACAGTAAACGCGCTTATGACCGGACCGAATCAGTACACCACTTACGCGGCCTTGAGCGGCCTTGAGCGCGCTTACTGATTCGGACCAGCCGTAAGCACTGTAAACGCTGTGATCGTTGTAGTCGTGATTCGGAACACGGCTAAAATATCATACTATTCGTCTCATTCTAACTCACGTCAGCTGACCATAAGAAAACTATCCCGTACAGTTTTGAATTCTATGAGAGTTTCCAAAGCCGAGTTCATCAGTCTTTCATAGAAATAGTGACATTAGTGACTGACAGAAGAGCAGTGTTGCCAGGTGAAATTTTTGGAAAATCTGTAGGGAAAGGCTTAAAATACCGCGCAGATCGCCGTAAAGCCACCATCGGCGCTACCACGAACTTCGAAAGTCGAAGTTCGGGTATTTCCATCTCTATCGCACTCCCTTACTCGAGTGACAGGGATGCATGTATTACGAACTTCGACTTTCGAAGTTCGTGGTAGCGCCGCTGCTTTCTGTTCACACTGCACGACACGATATCGGTCACATTCCCATAGGGGCCTGTTACACGGTGATTCTTATCACACGATACACTCATATCACAATACGTGAATATTGAAACAAAATCCATACAATTTTGATAAGTGCAATTATATTGACATCCGAGTATTGTGATAATAATCACCGTGTAACAGGCCCCATACATTTTTTATCGGCGCCCAAGGCAAACAAAGACGCCGAGAGACTCCAACACACACACACTGCGACAGGCGTAGGCGTCCACGACAACTAATGGGTTAGGTAAACCTCTTTCTTCTTTCAAAATCATTATTTACAAATGAGTTTGTTTATAATATTTTATGAAGTAAAAAGACATGAGAGTCCAATTAAAAATAAATTAAATGTTGACACAATACGTCTGTCAATCATTGTAAACATTGTAAAAGATCGTTAAGGCGCCGTAGGTTCAGCGAAGTTAAGCGAACAGAGTTTTTGAAACAATATAATGCGTCTCTTTATAATAATATGGTTTCAAAAAATACGATTAGTAATCTTGAGGCTTTTCTGCAGGGAAATCAGTGCTTCGAATCACGATTAAGCAAATTTCGCTCGATAGAAAAAAATCACGAACATAGGTCTAAAACACACAAAAATGCACTTAAAATATTTGTAACAAATTATGCACAAAAGCTATAAATATTAAAATTGCTTCTAAAAATCGGCAATATCATGTTTGAGGGAAATCAGTGTTTACATTTTTATTTATTTAAACGGCCAAAAAAATAAAATTAAAAAACATGATATCCGCGCTTCCGAGCACGCACTTCCATCTCGCTCACGCTTATGCTCAGTGAGAGAGAGAGAAGACTATGAACCTACGGCGCCTTAATGGTCGCCATCTTGGCGAGAGTCACGTCTGTTTGCTTTTATAATGGTTTAATTCGTTATTCGTAGTTAATTTATACACTTACTGACTCTGGCAAAGGCCCTCGAGGCTGCCATTTCTCTTTTATAATAATATAATAATAATAAATCGTTAATTTTGTATTTTGTTAAGGGGCTCCCATACGCCAATGACCTTCGATCTGAATCCCTTAGTTTTCTAATGTTTTTTGTAGCTTTTTATATTAACAACAACGACTTTAAGCAATATAGTATCCCATATTTACTTCAAAGTTCATTGTTTTCGAGATATTTGGCATCAAAGTTGAACAATTTTAGGCCAAAAAACTGGTTTTCTGGCCATAACTTTTGTGTTAATTAGTAACATTATAAAAACGCATATCAAATTTATAGGTAGGTTTAGTGCGTATGAGTTGGTACCTATGAGTTTCGGGTGTAAAAGTTTTCAAATAATTTATTGTATCAGGCGTTACTTTGCGGAAGTCCATGATATATTACGAGAACAATATTTCTTTGCTATTCCGCTAAAAAAACGTGCTGGTCTATCAGTGAAGATAAGATGCAACTATTTGCGTATAAACATGCAAAAAATTACAGCAAACCACCACCAATATTGACAAAAACCTCGACACGTGTTTCGCCTCTCTACGAGGCATCATCAGGAGATGCTGGCAGGAGATGTGTGGACGTGGCGCAAGCAACATCTGCCATTTTTTGCATGTTTATACGCAAATAGTTGCATCTTATCTTCACTGATAGACCAGGGGCCCATTTCTCAATAGCTTGTAACTTGTAATACAAGCGGAAGTCACTTTTTAACAGAAAGAGTGGAAAAGAGGCGTCCGCTTGTATTACAAGTTACAAGCTTTTGAGAAATGGGCCCCAGCACGTTTTTTTAGCGGAATAGCAAAGAAATATTGTTCTCGTAATGTAAAAGTTTTAATGAGGATGAAGTGTCGGGTTTTGTATTTTTACAGACCTCTCTTTGAAAATGGATAATTAATTCTGTATTAACATTTTTCAAGTTATTCAATATCAAATATGTTAAACAGGAATCATACTTTCCCATATCTGCACTTGGAAAGCTAGCTTCAATAAACCGAGGACAAGTGTCGAAATGAAAACTATTAATTTTGGTTGATTTTTGACGGGAGCCCCTTAACTTTTTTGATCTTGTGGATATATGTAGCCGACTCAAAACATATATTTTCTCATGCTGAAGAACTTACTACAGGTTTGAGTTCAATTTTTGTTTATTTTTTACTGTGTTCGTTATGTCAAGTCGGAGGCACATCACGTGATCAGTGCACAGTAGTTCTTTAAACTTCATTTTTCAGGGCATTTTCTACAAAAATATGAAAAAATATGAGTTTTATGCAACTCTCCGGCATGAGACGAATGTAATGAGTGTAATGACATATAATTTATCAAAATCGGACCATAACTGTAGATCTGATGGGGTGTACAAAAATCGGCTTCGCGTATAGATATATAATATAGATTGTTAGGCTTGCTTTGTGGGATTTACGTTTTTTAGTGTCTGACTCCAAAATCCGCATCCACCTCCGCATTCGCGGATGTAAAATAAAAACTTTTTAACAAAAAAAAATTAACCGCCGAAAAAAAACTGAAAAGCAATAAATAATAAACCTTTTTTATTTAGTTTAAGGGGCTCCACGCGCTATTTGGTTAGTTTTGACGAGTTTTGAGTTGATATTCCTCCGTAAAAACTATAGATATATTTATGGTACAAACATTTATCGGTTATTCAATCCTTTATCTACATATGCACGAGAGTTTTTTTGAAAATTAGTGATAGTTATTTTTTTATGAATTATTCAAACATGGTCCAAAAAAGCTCTATATTCTATATAAGTATGTTGTTTATGCACTTATATATATGGGATCTACATATAACTGTTCCTTATTGACGTTTCTAACAACCCACGAGAGATTTTTATTTTGAACTCATTTTCACAAAAGTTACGGCCACAAAACTGGTTTATTGGCCTGAAATTGCCAAAGTTTGGTGCCATATATCCCGAAAACTGTGGGTTTTGAATTAAATATGAAATAGTATTTCGGTAAACCTCGTTGTTGTTAATACGATAAGCCATAAAAAACACGAAAAAACCGACAGTTACAGGTCGAAGGTCATTGGGAGCTAGGAGCCCCTTAATAACTAAGTTCTTAAATTAATCTATTTATTATGTGTAATTGTGGGCCTTTATATGTCGCTTCGACCAGCAAGTGATCTATTGTGGCAGCCCTTTGTTTTAGATTTCACCGTTAAGACCCGTTGCCTCTAAGAAATTCCAGATTCTTTGGGCAGTGATATGTTGTACCTCTTCTGGGTGCACGATGTGCCGCCCTAGGTAGATACTTCTTTTGTGCATGAGTGGTCCGCAGGAGCAGAGAATGTGCATTGCTGTTTCCTCTGTCTCCTGGCAGAACCTGCAAGTTGCGTCCTGTGTCATACATGTTAAATTAATCTAAGTGTAAGTACCTAAGTAATTTTGAGTCGCCGCCAAACAAGCATATTAATTAATTACGTAAAGCGTGATGCGCGGCGGCTTCACGTTGCATTGTTAATTTGATTTGGTGTAACTTGTACTTGTTTGGAGTAATCTTTGTTCATTGATTGTTTGGCGCCGACTCAAAATTACTTAGGTACTGCAGCGTGAAATGGCTGCATGTTTATGTGTTTACGTCCTTATTGTCTTCTTTTTATACGGAACTAGCCGTTTGCACATTTCGTTCCGTATTTGAAATCTTGAATTTGACGTGAAAATCTATCACTCAAAATGAGAATTTTTCCGTGTGATTGGAATGAAAACAGCTTTAATTGATAATTTTGGGTTTAATCCAGTTTATTTAGTTTATTTGTGACCAGTTGTTGTCAGTCACTTCAGTTCTGTGCCTGTGTGTTATTTCCTGAATGCTGCGTTGCACGCCAGTGTAGAGAACCGCCTTTAACCACACCACACACACCGTGTTCTACACGTGCAGTCTGTGGGTGAGCTTTACACAAAAGTCATATAACGCATTGCGCGTTCAGTACAACAACATCCTTAGAATGCTGTTGAGGCTGCCGAGGCATTGCAGTGCATCCGGAATGTTCGCGCGGAGGCGAGAGTGGATGACTTTTTTGCCATTAGGCGAAAAAGAGTTGGGTCACTGCTTAGGCGGGTGCGTGGCTGCAGCAACAGCCTTCTATAGGGGCGTTGGCCGAGCGCCTCGACTGTCCGCTCATGAAGTATTGGGTGGAGGTAGCTATTGGCAGGGCCAAGTAGAGAAGTTGCTTGGCACTGCGAAGGGCTAGCCTAAACCGCGTAATGTTTATATCTTTTTTATTTTTGTAATTTTTTTTTTATTTAATTTTTTTTTGTATTCCTTAGCATATTTTCCTAACAGTACTTACAAAATATGGATCACTGGTCTGAAATAAACGATTTAAATTTAATGTAACATCTGCGGGTAAGTATTTTTTTTGGTTTATCTCTGCTAATCGCTTTATCCACTTCGGAAGCCAGGGGTTTGATTTCTCTTATCTGCGGGAATTTTATCTTCCAGTCTTTTCGGTACCCCGTAGGACAATGCGCCCATGCCGCAATCGTGGTAGCGCTCCCGGCTTACGATAAACACTAGTCCGGTACGCGAACACTGTAATGTGTCGTCAAACTAACATAACTCCCAAGTTTGATTTTTTTTTGTTATCAGCGAGAGTACCTTAAGTACTAACAGCGAAAAATAATTTCTAACAGTTTTTGATATTGGTTTACGAATAATTAACTTTTTTGTAAGGAACACTTGTAAAACTTTGCAAAGATTATACAAGTTATTGTTTTTTCCTATAATGCATCGCATTTGATTATTCAAACCTTACTTATCGTTTTCTAATAGTTTTGTCAAGAGATTACGCCAGCAAAAAAGGAAACGGTTAAAAAAAATATAAATCTCCTGAAAGAATATTCAAGTGACTAGTGGCTACTATAGTGTATTCAAAACTACAAAAATATATTGCAGCACAAATTTCTAACAGATTTATCAATAGTCTTTTTTTTTATTAGGAATTATATCTTGCAACCATTCTCCTTACCATAAAAGAAATCTCATAAATTCTCAAGTCGGCGTAATTCATTTCAGTTCTATCGAAGAATATATAAACACAAATTCTAACGGATTCATCAATAGCTCTTAATTGCATTAGCTTATCAGTTATTATCCGCAATTTAAATCTTTCGCGCGCGACTCGTGTGCAGCGTGCTAGCAGCCGAGTACCTCTCCAAGGCCGTGCCGTGCGTACGCTCAAACTTGTAGGTACAAACTTTTAGTACTTGATTTTACTTTATATTTAGTACTAGTTGTTTTTTTGGTTGCAATAATCTATTTTATTTTACCAATAAAGAAAGTTGTATAGGGTTATTTAGTATTATACTTAAATTAGCTTCAATTTTATTTGTAGGTACTTATTTACTAGTCGCGATGTCATATCTGATGTTACTAATATGAAGTAAATAGATACAGAAAGTATATATATACAGGGTTATTAGTATTAGTTATCTCTCTAAGTAGTAGTAGGTAGTAAATCCGGAGTTATTGAAATTATAGAATTTCGATCCATATTTCTTACTAGGGAATGCATACCGGTTAACCGGTCAATTTTCTGAGTATAAGGCCGGTATAAAACCGGTAACTTTAAATCAAAACCGGTAATTTACCTAAACATGAATTATTAGTAAAATAATATTTTTTTACAATCCATATCCATACTATATACTTATACTATATACTATATAATATTATAAATGCGAAAGTGTGTCTGTCTGTCTGTCTGTCTGTCTGTTACCTCTTCACGCTTAAACCGCTGAACCGATTGCGATGAAATTTGGTATGGAGATAGTTTGAAGCCCGGGGAAGGACATAGGATTTTTCATCCTGGAAATCGCCCCCTAAGGGGATAAAATGGGGGGTTGAAGTTTGTATGGAGCTGCGATGTCAACGATTTCCACGCGGACGGAGTCGCGGGCAGAAGCTAGTTATTAATACTTGATCGTCATGATTATATCTCAATCAATACCCTCCTTTTGTCATGTAAAATGACAATTGATTAACTGGTTAGCGTTATAGTACCAAATTAAAACAATATCGTTTGCAGAAGCTTCTTAAAATACAAACACTGTTCCGTTCTATAAAATATGAATAATGATCTGCTTGGATAAGTACGACAGAGAGCGCCTTATTTAACATAGTTTGTAGGTAATAGGTAAACTAATAATTTCCTTTTCAAAACAAGGAAATAGCTCTTTGTCTTAGTGAAAGAGTGAACGGCAAAGGCATCGAACAGAGGTGTGCTGGTGCTTTTCTTTAAAAATGGTGACAACACCCTGCTTAAGAAACACCGACCCATCTCACTTCTGAGCCGTGTGTAAAAGCTGTTTTCGAGAGTAATTACAAATCGTCTCGTGCGCAGGTTAGATGACTTCCAGCCTCCCGAACAAGCCAGTTACCTGGATATATAACTAGCTTGGATACCAGGGCACGAGGGCTTCATCGGCAACGAAAAAGCAGATGAGCTTAAAGCAAGAAGGGGGTCTACAAATTACTTTTCTCGAACATGAAATTATATATTGACGTTGTGTTATTCATAATGGGCTTCGAAGTGTCACATTCCACAATTTGTGGCACAGCATCACGGCATTCAGCCATGAAAATTAAAGTTTGATTTCTTGGAGTTTTATTTATTTATTTCATTGCATGTTTGAGAAAAGCACTATACATACCTCGGCGTAAAAAGGGGTTGCCAGCCTCATAACTATCCGGCCTCGCTATGATCGGCATATGTACTCGGCCGGCAACCCCTTACTTCCCGGCCTCTGTAGTAATGTACTATTGTAGGTCCGGAACAATTTGTGGTACTCTCGTAGGGAACCATGATAACGGTCTTTGAAGCCTACGCCAAAGCCAAACACCAACATGAGTGGAGAAATGAGGCTGGCTTAAGGCAATCTAAGCCAGCTTATAAAAGGAGTGGACTCGGGCTTGACCAAAAGCTCTGGAAATCCAGCAGAAAGCAACTCAGAATTATATTTGAGGTGTTGACAGGTCACTTCGGGGACTATCGGATAGTTTAGACTGTAGAATGTGTGGTGAGGAGGATGATACTATGGAACACTTACTGTGTGAATGTCATGCCCTTGCCAGAAAAATAATTACTTTGATAACGGCTATCCGCAACCAAAGGATTTCAAGGTTCTTCCGTTGAGCTGCATCATCCAGTTTGTAGAAATGATGGAGCAATTAGGGAGTAGTTATAAATGAGACGGCAAATGCCCGAAAGATCCCACTGGGTCGAAGTGTATCCGAAAGGGCCCTCACCTAGATAAGATAAAATAAGACCACCCGTCAAGTTATATAGAAGGCTGCGGAGTATAATCTGCCCTTTTGCTTAGCGTTTCTGGACTACGATTCAATTGAAACCTGGGCTGTACTACAGTTTCTCCAGCGTTGCCAAGTATTTTATATTTCAATTTTGTAATTTAAGGCCCTGGCATAGCTCGCTAAGCCAGCGCCATTTCTCAGCCACGACACATGGCTTCTTTAGAATGTACTTCTTGCATGCTTTCTTTAGATATGTATATTATTATTATTTTCTTTTACCTTTATTGTTTAAATGTCGTATTTTATCAATGCCATGTATGTTGTGGGAATTAATAAAGTTTTAATCAATCAATCAAACGAGAATGCCACTTCACTGTGTAAATCCGACCCCAGAATTGGAACTCGAAACCTATTCCGCTGAAGCGAGTCGATCAAGGAGATGTTATTTCTCCAAAACTGTTCACCGCTGCACTGGTGGATGCTTTAAAGATTGGACTGGAGAAGGCGAGTATATCACTCACCTTCGGATACCATGGAGGACTTGAATACTATAAAGCCTCTGAGCGGGTTGGTCTAAGAATTAACACGGATAAGACGAAGATCATCTGATGCCGATGTATTACCGACTCTCATTACAATCGGACGCTTTACGCTCGAAGTTGTAGACGATTATATATACGTAGGACAAACTGTCTCCTGTCGACTCAGCTGGGCAGCGTTCGTTCGGGAAGCTACGACACATCTTTTCGTCTAGTATTCCGAAGTGTCTCAAGATGAGAGTCTTTGGCCCATGTGTGGTGCCAGTGATGACATATGACACTGAAATGTGTTCGCGCACTATCGGCCTCATTAGAAGGCTCAAAGGGCTATGGAGAGGGCTATGCTGGGAGTTTGTCTGCGTGATCGCATTAGAAGTTAGGTTATCCGCAGGAGAGCTAGGATACAGAAAAAGTATACATACAGACCTAGCCCCCCCAAATCGCTAAACCGATGCCACAATTTGGAAACCCATGAGCAACAGTACACGCTTTTCCTAGATAAAGTTAATAAACCATTTGTCCGAACGCTCTTTAGTAAACTGTTCGGTTACTATTAGTACCGTTTTCTCTATCTTTTCGCTCCTGGTATGGTTGGTTACGTCTTTTGAACATTACTTAGAAACAACTATTTGGTAAAATACTTTTTTTTACTACTACGTGGGCTTGTAGTCAACTAGTCAGTTTGTGTTGTATTATTTTGATTGTTTTTTTATTCAGTAAATTATTGTTTTTTAGGATTGTAAATCCGTAGGGTTGTGTATCTGTAGATTTAGGAGTCAAATCAATGACCGAGGGCACTGTGTGACCCGCCGACGCCAATGATGGGTGAAGGGGAACAGGCAATGCACCATAATACTAATATTCACGTTAACCTTCGTCACTCCATATTCACTACTGGTACTGTTTTGTATTGTACTGATACTACTGATGTTGTAATGGTAATCTGTAAAACTGGGACCAATTCCTATTCCTACTGACCTGTTAATCCCCAAGGAACGTTTTCAGTTGTGTTTTAGCCCTCCTACCACGGAGCAAGTTTTAAATATTAAAGAAAATGATTATTACTACATTTACGGAACATGAAACTACCTTTTACTCTTTATACTACCTTTTAGCTTATTTTTACGATAAATAAACATCAAATAACGCTACTTATAAACCAAATTGAAATTACCGGTAATTTACCGGTTAATAGGTTTTGTCCTACTCAAGTCGGTAATTTACCGGTTATGAATTTTGCCCGGTAATTGCATATTGCATTCCCTATTTCTTACATACGTTACGTAAACGCTTGCTTTTAGTTTTGTATGTTAAGTTAACATACACATTGTATCATATTAAGGCGAAACATTCTCTTCAATCATATTTAAGGCTAACCTTACCAAATATAGCAACGAAACCAAATGGCTATACTATGATTACATACTCGTACATACGCTGGACAAAGAAAACCACTTATTTGGCTGGTCATAATTCATATTTATTTCAACTTATGTAATGCCGTCATTGCCGTCTTCTCCCTAAGGCTTTGTAAGAATGAACTGATTGAAAAAAAGGTGACCGAGGTGGATTGTTCCTATAGCTCAGTTGGTTGAGAGTAGGGAATGAAAAACCGGTTTTAACCGAAACCGAAGAAACCCGTTAACCGACTGTAAGAAATCGGGCCGCGGCTGGGTCGGCTAGAGATCTGAGGGGTAATCACAAAACGTTTCAAACGCGCGTTAGGACAATTCAACTGTCGTTTTTCGATATAAGAAAATACATTTAGATCTACCTACCGGTCACTCATACGTTGTTTCAGTGGGTCAACCTAGCTTGTTAAAGCTACACAATAAGTTGATTATTGAATAAGTAATTGCATAAGTACGTTGATAGTTACTCTTTAGGTTGATGAAGCTTATGAGTGTATAATTAATAGACGGAAAAGTCATCATTACAAAGATTTATTTATAAATTCATTCATCATTACAAAGATTTATGTATAAATTCAACACTTAATATAAATTAACACAATCGTAAAATCAACATTCTTTCATTTTGCAAGTGAGCTGATCAACAGAGGGGAGGCTACCGCGTAGGAAACAAGCAACGACGGCGTGCTGTGATTGGTCATGAGTGTCATGACGCTCTCGCCGTCGGCGCACTAGAATCGCGCGCAGTTCGTCGTGCGTTCAAATTTAAAAAATAATTGATAAATGAATACAATGTGGAGCTATTGATGAATTACTTAGATTTTTTAACAATAGATGACTATGATAAAGCTGGATTATATGTGTCGACTTTAATTTTTTTGAGATTTATTTTAAAATAATTAGAAGGCTTTCAACATTAAACTGTTCATACAAATTTAAGCTATTGATAAATATGTTATTAATTCAAACGTAGGTTATCTTTGTAAGTTTTTAATAGTATTCAGTAATCAAAACCCACTTGTATAATCTTTTAGAGGAAATATATTTTTTTTATTCGTTTCGGATTATACTGACGTAAGCACTTGACGAAAGTTTTAGCAAATTAAAGTGGAGATTATAATACTAAAATGCGATACTCTATTGAAGAAAAATACCACTTGTATAATCTATCCCTGGATTTACAAGGGTCGCTAAGAAAACGCTGAGTAATACCTAAAGCAACGTCAAATTTCCCTATCTTTTTTTACTACTAGTAGTACTCATCATATTCTAAATATTAACAAAAAAATCGCGACCTTGGGAATTATCGAAGGTGCATTCATTTTACGTACCGTACTACACGGTATATTTCAAATTTCATTCAATTTGAATCAGTGGTTTAAGAATTATATTAGGTATACTTAACTAGTCAAAGTTTCTTAATTTTGTCACTCACATACACACTGTCCGATCAACAAAAGCGCTAATTTAGAACATACTTAGTGTTTAGTGTTTAAATCAAGGTAAAACTAAAATATTTTGCAAATTTCGGTCCAGATTTCTAGATACGCATAAATAACTTTGTAAGCCCATATAAATACATAGGATTACAAAGTTACATTTGCAGTGATTAGGAGAAAAAATTAAAAAGCAAGAATGAGACTGCAATCATAATTTGTATGTATTGATAACACAATAACCTACAAAAAGAAGTGAGATCCCATAATCCACCGTGTGACTTGGCAATCACACAATAGTTTTAGGTGTGCAAAAATCCATAAATGCAGTAAAGTTGTGTGATTGCCAAGTTGCAGAATTTTATTTAGCTAGCAAATAAAGAATACCGTAAAATGCTGCAACTTTGCCTGGATTTTGACGTTTTTTTCTTATATCTGTGAACCTATTTTTCATTATGAGTTTAATGAGTATTAGTCGGAAAACATACCCTATGTCTTGCCAGATAAGACTCAAATCTCATTACCTAATCATACTGTATTTCCGATTTACAAGCAATCAAAGTGGCAGGCAAAATTGTAGACCTAAGACGTAACTTTGCCTAGGCGGATATCTCAATAAATAATGTGTTGCTATTTGTAATAATATTTACTCGTGTGCATGAGACATTGGGCTTGTCCCTGGCAGTCAAATTATTGCCATAAGCTTAATACTTTTTTTTTCACAGGCAATAGGTAAAGTTGTAGCAGGTTCCACAAACTTTCTATACAAAAATATTGTTAACTGTAGGGTTGTGCCAAAAAAAAGGTCATTATTTAAATAAAATATTTTTATTTTTAGTTACAAAATAAACAACAAACAATAATACCCATTTTTTTCCTTATTTTTTTTAAACGGAATAACGCCTAAATAATTGATAATCGTTCATAAATTTGCGCCAAATTCATTTTTAGGGTGACACCGTAAGATGTCACGTGACCTGATCGAAAAACTGTTACAATGTTATTGAGTTTTCACTTCTGCCGGCACTCCCGGAGTGCAACCCGGTCTTTTATTTATTTATTATAAGTACATTGCAAGTACACTTTTTTGCTAATTCACAATGCATTATTATAGTGTAAAGTTCTATTTCATTGTAAAGTTCTAATCACCCATCACCTTTAAACTCCAACTGTAGGTAATCGACCTGACAACCCATTTGATAAGAAAGATAACTGCAAGACAAATCAAACGAGCCTAAACACAGTGGGTTTATTATGTGTTGTTTAGAAGTTTCTATCTTCGGTCTCCATTATCAGACCATCTCGATGGTACTATAAACATTGCACTGTCACCCAAGTTACATAAGTACGTTAAACACCTCAATTGGTCGCTAATAAAGTGGTTGAAAAATTTATTGCGAATCTTGAACTAAAAGACAAACATACAACATAATTATAATACAATAGATATACAATTTGCAAGTAATTACAATAAAAATAACTTAAGTACCTTTAAGTTTTTTTTGTTAAAGTTAGTTTATTACTGCATTGTCAGCAGATCTACCCACACTGAAAGTTGGTGAAAATCGACTTGCAAGATTTGACTTAAACCAACAATCATTGCAAGTTAATAAAAAGCTTGTAATAAATAAACTAATTTAAGCAGGCTTATTTTTACTATTTTCTGTACATTTATAAAACCCAGCTAGTGACAGCCCTAGACCCAGGCAAAATTGTGTCATTCAAGTTTCCAAAACACTGCCTAATATTGCCTAGTACGTTATTATGCTGAAATCATGTCCTTTTCTTGAAAATATTAAACTTACGGAAAATAGACAGTCTTTACTTGCCCTGGGACGTTACCACTTCTCAAAAAACACCTTTTTTGTAGATAAAAGTTCAAAAGTTGCGAGACACTAAAAAAATGCTGCCACTCACTCCGACTTATGATGCGTAACTGGCGGAGCAACAATGGAGTTACCACTGTAAAAAATTAAATATGTGTTGCCAGAATAATGAAAATTCCTACCAAATGGTAAAAAACAAGAAAAAACTAAGCAAATTCGAGAGGTCATAATTGAAACGAAATAGGCAAAATTGAGTTTAAATGGCAAAGTTGCAGCATTTTACGGTAATAAGAATGCCTGAGACTTGGTACTACGAAATATCAAAGTCGACGACCGCTTTAGCCTAGTTGGTAGTGACGCTGCCTACGAAGCAAGAGGTCCCGGGTTCGAATCCCGGTAAGGGCATTTATTTGTGTGATAAGCACGAATATTTGTTCCTGAGTCATGGATGTTTTCTATGTATTTAAGTTTTTATTTATCTATACAGAGTGTTTTTTTTAAATGGGACAGTATGGGGAAATCCGAATCTAAAGGAGATAGAGGAAAAGTGTCCAAGGAGACATTAGGTGTTTTTTGATGTAAACAAATTTGGCTCGTTAAAATTTTTGGTCAAGCGTGAGTTGTTCTTAAAAAATTATAAAGTAGGTCAATTTTTTTTTTGACGCGGGTCGGCTCTGTTTCATGTAAGGATTATTTCATTGTATGGAAAGAAAAAAATCTGAACAGCAGAAGTTGGTCAAATTTAATGAAA
This sequence comes from Epinotia ramella, assembly GCA_947578815.1. NCBI lineage: Eukaryota > Metazoa > Arthropoda > Insecta > Lepidoptera > Tortricidae > Epinotia > Epinotia ramella. The sequence continues at coordinate 19,480,518 of OX388211.1, forward strand.
ACTAATCTTCATACAGTTGGTTTATTACTTGAGTAAATGTTCGATGTGGCCGCCGTCTTGTCTTATGCAGGTACGAGCACGCTTCAAGACACTTCTAGTTGCATTTAACAGAGACTTATGGTGAATTGTGTTTAAAGTGTTGTAAACAGCATCTTTTAATTCTTGTACGGAGTTGTATCGGGATTCATAAATTCGACCCTTAAGGTAACCCCATAAGAAAAAATCTAATGGCGTTAAGTCGGGCGATCGTGGGGGCCACTTTATCGGCCCATATGTACTCGTACCCATCCAACGATTTGGAAACTGCTCGTCCAAACACAGTTTACTTGCCCTATTGTTGTGGGCTGGTGCACCATCTTGTTGGTAGATTATCTTACCAAAGTTCCTTAAAAAAATGTTCCTCTCTTGAATCATCTGGAGCTCTTATCGATTATCGAAATTTAAAAATGGAATAATTTTAAATATTTTTTTACACGCCTAGGCACTTGTAACAATATTAAAAGGTGAATACTGCAATTGTATGAAGATTAGTTTTCATTAAATTTGACCAACTTCTGCTGTTCAGATTTTTTTCTTTCCATACAATGAAATAATGCTTACATGAAACAGAGCCGACCCGCGTCAAAAAAAAAATTTACCAACTTTATAATTTTTTAAGAACAACTCACGCTTGACCAAAAATTTTAATGAGCCAAATTTGTTTACATAAAAAAACACCTAATGTCTCCTTGGACACTTTTCCTCTATCTCCTTTAGATTCGGATTTCCCCAAACTGTCCCATTTAAAAAAAAACACTCTGTATAAGTATGTTTATCGTCGTCTAGTACCCATAGTACAAGCTTTGCTTAGTTTGGGACTAGGTCAATTTGTGTCAGATTGTCTCCTAATATATTTATATAATACTAGCTTCTGCCCGCGACTCCGTCCGCGTGGAACTCGTTTATATCGCAGCTCCATACAAAATTTCACCCCCCCATTTCACGCCCTTAGGGGATGATTTCCGGGATAAAAACTATCCTATGTCCTTCCCCGGGATCCAAACTATCTTCATACCAAATTTCATCTCAATCGGTTCAGCGGTTTAAGCGTGAAGAGGTAACAGACAGACAGACACACTTTCACATTTATAATACTAGCTTCTGCCCGCGACTCCGTCCGCGTGGAACTCGTTTATATCGTAGCTCTATACAAACTTTCACCCCCCACTTCATCTCTTTGGGGGATGATTTCCGGGATAAAAACTATCCTATGTCCTTCCCCAGGACTCAAACTATCTCTATACCAAATTTTATCGAAATCGGTTCAGCGGTTTAAGCGTGAAGAGGTAACAGACAGACAGACAGACAGACAGACAGACAGACAGACAGACAGACAGACAGACACACTTTCGCATTTATAATATTAGTATTAGTATGGATTTGTCTCACAACTTTTTAAGGTGGAAGAGTTTCGAGACTTGGCCTCTTTTTTAGATGGAATGTTTTTTTATGGGATAAAACTTACTAGCTCCTGCCCGCGACTCCGTCCGCGTGGAACTCGTTTATATCGTAGCTCCATACAAACTTTCACCCCCCACTTCATCCTCTTGGGGGATGATTTCTGAGATAAAAACTATCCTATGTCCTTCCCCGGGACTCAAACTATCTCTATACCAAATTTCATCCAAATCGGTTAGGCGGTTTAAGCGTGATGAGGTAACAGACAGACAGACAGATAGACAGACAGACACACTTTCGCATTTATAATATTAGTATGGATGTCCCTCCCCCAGACTCAAATCTCCTATACCAAATTTTATCTAAATCGGTTCAGCGGTTTAAGCGTGAAGAGGTAACAGAAAGACACAGGCAGACAGACCCACTTTCACATTTATAACAGTATGGATTCGTACTTACTTTTTTTTAAATCTGAATTTGAGAAGGCGAACTTTACGTACTTTGTTTTAATTTGTTACATTTATTAATCTGCTATTTTTATTCACAAAAAAAGGATGTTGTAATTGCAAAGCTACGAACACTCATTTAGTACTTGTATGTACATTCATAGAACTACGTGATAGTTCCTAGCTTCACACCTCAAGGACGGGTAGTACTACCCGCGTGTAATTAGCGCACGGGTACCCGTGTACACGGGTACCCGTGCGCTAATTACACGGATCCGTTCGGACCGGTCGCTTAAACCCACGGGCGTGTTACACGGGCACGGGTACCCGACACGAATACACGAAACCCGGACACGACCGCGAGCCCTACTTACGACCTCGCCGAAGCATAACCATCGGGCTACCTGGCCCGTAATTCCGCCAGCCAGTCGGGCGTGCACCGACACGAAGCAACCACGAATTTCCCGTCGCCGAAGAACGGCGAGGCTGCTTCACGGCGCGACATCGGGTGCCTCCTTTGTTACATTCCACGTCCAAATGCGCGACTCTCTGTTTTAACTCTATCCGGAAACACGTCGGCGAGCGACCGTTTTGGTTTTTATTCATAGCTAGTTCGTAGTTTGTAGTACGTCCCCGGCCTTTTGCTCTATAGGTCTACGTGACGAAAGGTGCCATAATATATATTTAAATTCTAAAGTGCAATTCACTAGCATTACATAGTCCTTTTTTTCACCCGCCATATCACCTTCACCCGCACACCACCATCGTCGTCTCGACTCACCTTCTTTTCACGCGCTCACCACCATCGTCGTCACGATTCATTTTTTCACCCACGACGTCACCTTTACGTCACTGATCACATTAGTGGTCGTGTAAATAGGTCAATATAGTTCCAGGGTTTGTGTATTTTTTTCATTTTTTTTTGTTGAGTTACTGTTACTTTTCATTTAAGTTTAATAAATTATTTATTTAAGTGGCAGTTTCTAGTTTTTTTATGCTACAAATTTGGCACCGTAATAATCAATGACCCGCAGCAGAAAAAAGAAAGTAAAAAAAAAAAAAAAAGAAAAAAAAATTGTTCGAGCGCCAATTTGTAGCATAAAAAAACTAGAAACTGCCACTTAAATAAATAATTTATTAAACATTCGATATGGTAAAATCTGTTTTGACAGAGCTGTTAGAGCAGAGTGCTATACGGGTTAGGTAACTGCCAGTGGAAGAAAGTCAATTAAACAATTGTCCAGCCTTAGACACAGTTTATAAGTAACAACACAGCACACGCTTACGTAGAGATCAGTCTTTATAATTAATATAATTAATATGAGAGATGCGTCTGCTCGGTAGCAAAGATCCGGCAAAAGAGAGCGAGTCATTCAACAGATAACAAATATATTTTGTAGCCCACTTAAGTAATCTCTATATATAGAGATTACTTAAGTGGCCTACAAGCTACGAAGTTAATATGTTATAAGGGTGCACATACATTATCCTTAACACTTCCCCTCAAGCTTATAACATTAAAATATTATCATTCCTACATGCTTACACATTAACACATAAAGGACTCTATACACAGCAAACAAACGCATTTATAATGAGCATCTCTATGCCTCTAGGAATCAACACAATATAACATCAATTATATTTGTTAACTTTGATAACAATGTTTACCTAAATAGAGACTTCGACTCTATATAGACAAATTCGCACAACAGCATGCTAGCACATTACACACACATTGATCAGGCAAACGAATAAATGCATGCAACAAGGCTTTACATTTACACCATTGCATGCCTAGAAGTCATTTGACATTCATGCTGTAAACAAACTTAGGGTGTTTACTTAAGCTCAGCAGTTTTGTAAGTATATCAGCTGTCATCACTTCAGTCGGTAAGTACTTTACAGTTAACACATTATTATGCACCAGATCTTTTATGTGATGATACCTGACTCAGGTATCCTGACGTCAATGTGCTTGGTACGTTTATGACTATATTCTTTACATAACAACAGCTTGTGTGCACTTTGATTGTCATTATACACACTGATGCTTGGTGTCACACATAAAATTTCTGACAAAAAGTTCTTGATGAAGCATAGATCTTAAGTGCTACACAACGTTGTTTTCGTGCCTCCCAGTTTATGACATTCGAACCCAACTTAACAATAAAGCCAGTATATGAAGTTCTATCTAAAACGTCATTAGCCCAGTCGGCGTCAGCATAATGCAGTTATATTTAATTCTTTAACAATTGACTATTCTTTATATTTTATGAAGAGTCATAAAATATAAAGAATAGTCAATTGTTCCCACTAAATACCTAAGGATTCTTTTAGCTGCAAGCCAATGACACTTACTGAATTTTGAATTATACTGGCTACATGCAAAACTTATGTCGGGACGGCTACAAATAGCCACATACATTAAACTACCCATGAGTTCTCTGTAATTGTAAGTTTCATCCATCATCATCAAGTTTGCAACCCACTGTCATAGATGTCGATACATGTTTACAATTTTCCATATTGAACCGCTTGAGCACTTTCAGAATATATTCCTTCTGCTTAAGTTTTAAAATATCTCCCTCTCTTGTGACATTTATGCCAAGGCAGTTCTTTAGATTACCAAGGTTTTTACAATTAAATTCCTTTTCTAATATACTTAAAAGCTTGTTTTCACATATGCTGTTATTATAAAAAATGTAGAAATCGTCTACATACAGTGTTACTATTACCAAGCTATTATGAGCTTTATACACAGACATAAATACAGGGTTCACGTAGTGGTTATATTCTTGACAGTTGTTGAAATTTGGTGGTTGTTCCATATAGATTGTTTGTTCAAGGTCTCCATTGAGAAAAGCAGTTGTCACAGCTATATGGTCTATGTTCAAATCAAACTGACAAGCTAATGCAAAAAGTATTCTCACTGTACTATGTCTTACGACAGGTGAAAATGTGTCTTGAACCTGTGTACAATGGCGATAAGACGCGCTTTATATTTTTAAAGTTACCAGCTGCATCCTTTATTAATCTTATAGACCAATTTTGACTTTATAACATTGTTTTTTGGTGGTCTATCAACTAACATCCAAACTTTATTAGCTATGAGAGAGTCATACTCACACTGCATGGCAGCACACCACTCTTTGCTAAGAGGACTATCGTATCAATAGCTTCCTTGTAGGATAGCGGTACACTTTGATCGTCGGCGGTTGAGACGTTATGCGCGACCAGGGAATAATCAGATGTATAAACATCATACCTTTTTGGTGGTTGTGACCTTGTAGAACGTACAGGTCTAGATTGACTGACAGCAGACGCACCATCGGCAGCCACGGCTTCCCCTGAAGACGACGGTCGCTACGACAGCACTGCAGGCTCGCACGACGAGTCACTCGAGCCCGAAGGAGGACAGAATGAGTCATCTTCCTCGTTTTCGCTGCCGGTACAATACAGCCATAGGAGAATCATTAATACTATGACTAACATTTGCAGTATTTGGACTTCATCATTTTGGCTAGAATTAATAATTTAATTCAAATTATTATCATCAAATTTCACATCATATTCATAAAATAAATTATATTCATTGACAATTTCATTAAAATTCTTTTCATCTAAATTGTTGTAAAATTTGTTGTCCAAAATTGCGACATTCCTAGACAAGATTACCTTACTCCGATCCACCATCCGAACTCCGTATACAAATTGGCAAACCTAGTTGTTTCTCAACTTCATTTTTAAAATTAAGAAAATGCTTCATTATCATTACTTCATATTTGTTCTTTATCAGGCAAGCGTAGCTCTTCCTGGTGTAGTCATCCGTCAGACAGAGCACGTACTTTGCCCCTCCAAAGCTGTCCACGGTCCGCCATTTCTCGAGCTTTGTTTTAAATTTGATCCTGTCTTGCGACTTAATACATTCAGGCAAATGATTAAATATTTGGATACCAGATAGATATGCGCTCTTACTGAGTATAAAGCTAGAAGGTCTTACCGTACCTACATATATATTATATTTATATTGTGATCGGATTGTTCTTAGTATCACTTTTTTTTATAAAAATGTCATGTCGTTCCTTAACAAATAAACAGATTTCCAGTATATATACATGTCAGCGTCAGTATACCATTATTTTTGAAAGTATCTCTTAGGGTTTGCATATTTCTAAGCTTAAATATGACGCGAAGACACTTTTTTTGAAGATGAACAGTATATTCAATATTTACTGAATTTCCCCAAAACATACCTAATGCCATACGTAAGGATGGGGTAAACCATCTATCTACACACAATTTGGATAAAACGGCATTCCGCGGAGAATTGAGTATCAATGGTATCATTTTTTTATGTAGAAAACTCCCGTGACTTTCTGAAATATTATTGGGAGCGTATACGGAGCGCCCCCTAAAGGGATATTTTGGGCCTTACATTCCTACGAAAACCTCAGCCTTCGCTTCGCTTCTTCTTTGCTTGCCTCCCCGTTTACCTTTGGGATTTTGGCCCATAAGTTTTTCTTGCAAGACACCGGAAGATAATGAGTGTCCTAAGGGGTCATTGCTCGCATTGAGACCGTTCTCAGAAGGGTTGCTTACATTCCAACGAAAAGGCCTTGCTTGCCTCGCCACTCACCTTCGGAACTTTAGCCTGGAATTTCGCTTGCAAGACACCTGGGGATAGTAAGTGTACGTGATGGCTCGCCCTCAGGTTTCACTTGCAAGACACCGGGAGGTAATGAGTGTCCTTCCATGGGGGCGCATTTAGAGCGCTTTCTGAAGGAATGCTTCGAGTCTTTTACTTCAACGAAAAGCACGGCATTTGGCCTCGCTTGCCTCGCCACTCACTTACGGGATAGTAAGTGTCCGTGAGGGCTCGCTTGCCTCGCCGCTCATCTTCGGCACTTTGGCCACAGGTTTCGCTTGCAAAGACACAAAGGGATTGTAAGTAACCGTGGGGGCTGCTTGCCTTCGGGTTTTCGGCCCTCGAGCTCGCCTAGGTAGTGGTCTCTAAAAGCATGCTATAGGCCTTTAATTCCTACGAAAAGCTCAGCCTTCGGTTTCGCTTGGCTCCCCTTTTATCTTCGGGAATGCAAGATTAATGAGAAATATGCAAGATAGGCCGAAGGCCGAGCTTTTCGTTGGAATTAAAGACCTAAAGCAATCCTTCATGTTTGATGATGTACGGTAAGACCTTCTAGCTTTATACTCAGTAAGAGCGCATATCTATCTGGTATCCAAATATTTAATAATTTGCCTGAATGTATTAAGTCGCAAGACAGGATCAAATTTAAAACAAAGCTCGAGAAATGGCTAGTAATGAAAAGTTTCTACAAATTAAATGAATATTTTAGATGTTTAAATACCTAAAATTGTTATTATTAAGCATATCTGTATTAAAATTGTCATAATTATTTTTGTAGCTACCTATTGTACGCCCGAAATGGGCAAGTAGTTGGACTTTTCTATATGCCGTACCTACACAGTTTCTGACAATAAATGATTCTTATTCTTATACCGATCGTTTGCAAAATTACGCAAATTACTATTTGATTATACACAATGGAAAACATGTAAATTTTAAGAGTAAATAAATAATTATGAAAAATAACAATACGGTCATACCTATAGATACAGGTACTATTCATTGCAATAAAATTTATAAATAAAAATGAAAAATAAATCATGTAAAAATAATAATGAATAATACAATTAGTAATTGCAGTAGGTGCCAGTGGTACCTATCAATAACCTTAAAAGATTTGATAATGTCAACTCTTAATACCTACTAATACCAAATAAATAAATAATCAAAACTTATCTGTCAAATAATAAAAATAGCAAATCCAAAATTAATTATAGCCTATTTCTTAATTTCTATGAATTATTTTACGTAGTAGAATGACTTCTTCAATAAGTGGTTTTTAAGTTTGCGTTTAAATGTTTCGTCACAGCACTCGCGGTATTTATATCATCGGGCAGGTGCTCATAATACGTTGGTCCAATGATACGTGGATTTATTTCGTGCAGGACTGTGCGAGCGAGACGCGGCACCGTCCGAAGCTTTCCCGTGCTGCGAAGGCACTTGCCCATAACTTCCACTCGCTTAAACTCAGCTAGATGACTCCGCGTGAACATAATGATCTCGAAGAGGTAGTGGGAGTAGTGCGTCATAATCCTGTGTTCCACAAACAACTCTTTGCACGACTGTCGCTGATTCAAGCCAAGCATAACACGCACTGCTCGTTTTTGCATACACATGACTCTGCCACCGTCAGTCGAGTTCCCCCACAGGATTACGCCGTATGTCATGAGCGAATGGAAGTGGGCAAAGTATGCTTGCCTCAGCGCATAACAAGAAATCAACGGTTTCAGTTTGCGTAAGGCAAACACCACACCGCCCAGCCTATCACACAGAGAATCCACGTGTGGTTTCCAACTCAAAGTTGGGTCCAAGGTGAAGCCTAAGAATTTTCATTTGTCACTCATTGGGATATTGCACTGCATGTTAGTATTTGATGGGCTTTTTTTAGCCCCTTGTCATATAATCTACTATTATACAGTGTCTATAAGTTGGTATATGGCGTGGTGTCGGGTTAGAATTTCACCACCCCCTTTCTTCCCGTGGGTGTCGTAAAAATCAACTACGGGACCAGGGTTGAAGTGTGTTGTGGGCGATGGGCTAGCAACCCATCACTGCAATATCACATTTTTTCGATCTTTTATACCCACATTTAAGCTAAAAGTGGCGCTGGAACATACCTTTCATGTGCTCTGCCTACCCCTTTGTATGTATGTATGTATGTATGTATGTATAAGTATATTAACGTATTTATAATTATCTATCGTTACACGGCCGCACAGACACCAACCACCCCTCCCGATCCCGGAACGTGTCTGCCACGCGTCTGGCACGCTTAACGTCTGTAGATATAAACGGACCTTAACCGTGCACACGTCTTCAATAAGTACCACAAATGCGTATGTACAGTCACCGGCATCAATATCTGCCACAACATAGCACGCATAAATATCTGACACGACTCTTATGTCTAATGCCATAAGGACGTGTCAGATATTTTTGCCGGCTTTGTTACGGCTGATATTGATGCCGGTGACAGTACATACGCGTAGTAAGACTCATTAAAAACAAAACAAAAACAGCTGATGCAGACTGGGTCATCGTGACGCAACGTTACACAAACTTAAATAAGACGCTGACTAAATAAATAACTGATGTGTTACGTTTTAAATTCAGTCTACAGTAAGCTGGTAGCGCCATGGTCAAGTGCAAAAACAAATTTGTAGCAAATACTTGATAAGATAATATTCATGAAAACCAAGAATGTAATGTAAGCAGTCTTATTACATTATCATGTTGCTCAGAGTTGAACTTTAACACGTTGAGATATAGTTGAATTTGAATTACGTAATGATAAGAGTTAAGAACTTTTTACACATGCGCAAACTCACGAACCAATGTAATAATCGAGTTAGTTCTGACGTTACGTCAGTGTGACAGCCCCTATCGCGCAGACAACACACGCTCTCTACCAAAGAAGTACTCCCGTTTTCAAGATCAAGTGACCTAATTTCACAGTCGAAGAAAGTGTTCTAGTTCCAAAGTTACGTCAGACGGGATGGGCGATTCCAGGGATTGTTAGTGAGCGAGTCTCGGTCATGGCTCTCGGCCGGTTGTTGGCCGTCGCGGGCCGGAAGCAAGCCCAGTCGTCGCACGCGCGCCGACACACACTCGCCGCTCACACGTTATGTTTACCGCGCGTAAAAAATAAATAAAAATGCTGAAGCGCTTCTCTTTGTACCCCGTGTTGGGTTTGCTCAATGCCTACTCGCAGGCGTTCATCCCGGCGTGTAGCTCTTCCGTCTACTGCTCTGGTGAAATGCTGCACCGCATTCAACTCGCAAGGATTTTTCCGGACTCTAAAACTTTCGTTGACATGAAAATGGTGTTTTCCCCGAATGACACATTGGCTGATTTTGCTCAGCTGATCCACGACACGCAGCGGAATCCTTCGCGTGAACAGCTGACGAAGTTCGTAGGCAAACATTTCGAGCCTGGAAACGAACTGGAAACTTGGCTGCCTCCAGATTTCAACCCATCACCTCCTATTCTCGACAGAATCATAGATCCAAAGTTAAAAGTGTTTGCTAAAAATGTGATTGGTATTTGGGCTACGCTCGGCCGGAAAGTGAAGCCTGTTGTTCAGCAGCAACCTGAGCTGTACAGCTTCATCTCAGTTCCGAATGGATTCATCGCCCCTGGCGGCCGGTTTAAGGAGTTATATTACTGGGACTCTTACTGGATCGTTCGCGGACTTCTCCTCAGTGACATGACAGAAACTGCCAAAGGTATGGTAGAAAATCTGCTATATTTAGTTGACAAGTTTGGGTACGTTCCCAACGGTAGTCGCCTGTATTATCTAGGCAGAAGCCAACCACCTCTCCTGACGGCTATGGTGGCCAGTTACTTTTCTGTGTCGGAAGATATCGCGTGGTTAAAGCGGCATATCCTTACAGTAGAAAAGGAGTTACAGTATTGGCTGGACACGAAAAAAGTGACAGTGAAACTGAACGGGAAGCAGTATGTGCTGCTTCGGTATAATTCGGATAAGGATGCCAGAGGACCGCGACCAGAATCGTATTACGAAGATTATACAACTTCACGGATTTTACACTCGGAGGATTTGCGCCAAGAGTTCTTTAAAGAAATGAGAAGCGTGGCTGAAACTGGATGGGACTTTTCTACTCGCTGGTTTGTGACTGCGAGCTCGGACCCCGTCGGGAATTTGACTGATGTACACGCCTCACGCATCCTCCCGGTTGACCTTAATTCCATCTTCGCTAGTGCTCTTCAACTCGCCGGTGACCTGAGGATCCAGCTCAATGACCGCCGGGAGGCACAGAAGTGGTACAGCCTCGCAAAATACTGGAGGAGCTCGATAGAGAACGTACTCTGGGATCCGTCCGATGGAACGTGGTACGATTACGATTCTATGGCTGGATTGAGAAGAAAGCATTTCTATCCGAGCTGTGCAACGCCTTTGTGGGCGGGAGCGGTAGAGAAAGAAGACGCTCCGAAATACGGCGCGCGTTTAGTAAGATACCTTCATTCATCCGGAGGCTTGGATTTTCCGGGAGGAATCCCTGCATCTCTACTCCATTCAGGCGAACAGTGGGACTACCCGAACGCTTGGCCTCCGCTACAGAGCATTCTCATAGGAGGGCTAGAGAGCAGCGGTCACGGAGAGGCTCAAAAATTAGCGAAAGAGCAAGCTAAATTATGGATCCGCTCGAACTACTTAGGGTACAACAGGTACACCAAAATGTTTGAAAAGTACAGCGCAGTACAGCCGGGGTACCCGGGAGACGGGGGAGAATACGGGGTACAGGACGGATTCGGTTGGACGAATGGGGTAATATTAGAACTGTTAGCGAATTATGGAGAGGAGTTATTTGACGAAAGTACAGGAGCGTCATTGCCGTACGTTCGGCTAGTGTGAAGATGACTCTGTTTAAGTATAAAATCTCCATTCAAAACAGTAGGTAATTAATAACAGGACATGCAATGTATATAGGTAATAAAGCCCTTTCGTTCATGATGCCCAACTTTGGAACTGAAATTTAGGCTGGTTACGATATTATTACTTAAGTATACGTTGTTGACTTTAAATGTAGCTAGGTTAGGTAGGTATTTATATCATTTCAGGATGGCCAGGGTGAATATCTAATTTAGATAAACATACCTACACGTGGTCCAGAAATGATAGAGAACAAAGAGTATGCGAATTGTAATCCCAATGCCAGTTAAGATAAAATTGTTAATGAACGCGGAAGGAAGTGAGTGATATCGTTATAATTTATACCTATTTGTAACTATTTATAGGAGTGAATGTAATGTGATATACGGACGCTGTGGATTGCGTGTGCAATGTACATAGTGTACTTAATTATAAGTAATTAAAGATCTGGTCAGCGTGAGCGACCTACTCAGAGTTTTATTATTTTTAACTACTTAAGTAGGTACCTCTACTACGAGTTATAATATATATTGCTGGATCTGAGATAGTCTTGACACTCTTGACATACCTACATCTACTTACCAACCAAAATGTATGTTCATAAAATGTTTAAGTAACCTTTAGTTAAAAATGATACTTAAAGCCATTTCTGAAAGTTTGTTACATAAGATTCTTAAAATATCACGCCGTTAGCATGCGAATGTCAAATAACGTTTGTATGGAAAGCGAACCACCTTAAAGGCGAAAGGATAGAGTGGGTTGTACTGGTTGTACATACATATCTACTAAACAATGTTTTTGAACCACACACTTTTGTGCCAAGTGCCCTTCAGTTCAGTCAACATCAAAAGTAACTGTACAAACGAAGACGTGAAAAGCTCTTAATCCCTTTTAATAAAGACTTTTGACGTCATCGTTTGCGCAGTTACTTTTAATGCTGACTGTACTACCTAAGTAGTATTAAATAATTAATTACCTACCTAACTAATCAATATTTATAATTACACGAAAATAACGTGAGACCTAACAAAAATTCCATTCAAAGATGACTGTTACGTACCGTATGATTGTATGCAAATGCATATTTTCACCACTATATATTTGCCGCCACTGTTGCAATGTTATGTTTAGTATATGCCTTGTTGGCTTGAAATAAGGTTGAAGTTGGAAAAACTAGTGTTTTGGAAATATTTCCGTAAGATTGTAAGGATCTGAGCGAGGTCGACTAATTTCATTAACAAAGTAGAAAGTGCAGTTATTACCTTTTGTTCCGCGGTATAATCGTATTAACTTAATGACCTACTATTTTGTAGCAAGGAGACACGTGCTGTTTCTATTGCGACCAAAATTACTGTTTCACTGCCCCATCAACCTTTTCGTACTTAAATAATTAAATTAGAAAATCATTGGTGAGGGTAAGTGTAAGTTATTATAAATAAACTAGAATAGCTATGCTTATAGCAGTTTACACAATAGTTAAGAAGCGATCATTGGTTTTCAATGAGTAAGTAAACAAAATAATATCATCAAAAATGATTGCGCTTGCTAAAATGGTAGATTGTATTACTAGGGAGCAAAATGGTAAATATTGTAATTGTAACGAGGGTGACTGATTGAATCCTGAGCGTAGTGAGGGATTATAGCAACGTCGCCAGAGGTATTAAATAATTTTGCAACCGCGTAATAGTTCCATGATAGTTAAAAACACGATAATTACGAGTACATTGAATATTCAATGAAAAAGATACAAATATTATTGGATAGCCGCAGGGATTGGTATTTTTCAATGATAATTTTCATCCTGGACGACAAAATCAATGATCTAATCCGTTTTAGTTTTATTATCAACCTTTACTAGGTTATACATATGTGTCCGAATGTTTTTGTATGTCGTCAGTAATTTTGAATAGCCCGCAACTCTGAATATGAATGACTTACTTGACTTATGTTCCTGTGTCCCCTAGATGGGGCAGAGGGCGTCCACAGTGCGCCGCCATCCCGTCCGGTCTTGAGCTTCGCGCTTCAGTTCGCTCCAAGTCTTCTCTATGGTCTTCGCCTCTGCGATGATCGTCCGCCGCCAGGTCTGTTTAGGGCGGCCACGTTTACGCTTTCCTTGGGGATTCCAGTCCAGGGCTTGCCTCGGTATGTGGGGTCCCTTCGGAGAGTGTGGCCGATCCAGTTCCACTTGCGGCGTTTGATCTGCTGGTCGATCGGAGTCTCACCGCAGCGTTCCCACAGTTCTATGTTGGAGATTTTCTCGGGCCAGTAAACACCGAGAATACGGCGAAGACAGCGGTTGATGACGACCTGGAGGCGGTGCGAGATGGCCTTTGCAACCTTCCACGTCTCACAACCGTACAGCAACACGGTTTTTACGTTGGACCGGAATATTTTGAGCTTAACTCTCCTAGTCAGTTTCCGCGATTGCCATACAGGGCGGAGCTGTGCGAAGGTTGCTCTTGCCTTGGCGATTCTCGAAGCGATGTCCTCTTCGGTCCCTCCAGTTTCCGACACTACACTACCGAGGTAAGTAAATTTGTGGACCCTTTCCACAGCCTCTGTGCCAATGAGCAACGGCAAAGCGCTTGTTACCCCGCACCTCATTTCCTGGGTCTTCCGGGTGTTGAGTTTCAATCCCGTCTCCTTTGCCTCTCGTTGTAGGTCGTCTAGCTTGGCTTGCATGTGGGCGCGTGTGTGGCTCAGCAGGCATAGGTCATCGGCATAATCCAGGTCTTCCAAGACGCTGGATAGTCCCCACTCTATGCCGCGGCGCTCGTTGCTTATTGTAGTGTTCATGATGCCATCGAGAACAACAAGGAATAGGAGAGGTGAGAGAAGACACCCCTGTCGTACACCCGCGTGCACCGGTATGTCCTCCGAGACAAGGCCGTCGTGTGTCACTCTACAGGAATACTTCCCGTAGATGGCCTTAATCATGTTGGTTATTTTCTCGGGGACCCCAATTTTACGCAATCGGTCCCAGATGCAACTCCACCTCAGCGTATCGAAGGCTTTTTCGAAGTCGACGAAGGTCAAGTACATTTCCCTCTGCCATTCTGATGCCTGTTCGAGGATTATGCGCAAGGTATTGATCTGGTCCGTGCACGATCGGTTGGGTCGGAAACCAGCCTGCTCTTTGCGAAGAAGCGGTTCAACGGCCCTCGCTAATCTGTCTAAGATAATCTTGCAGAGCACCTTAGACGGGATCGAGAGCAAAGTGATGCCTCTCCAATTGCCACATTCACTGAGGTCTCCCTTCTTAGGTACGGTGATGAGAAGGCCTTTGTTCCAGTCGTCGGGTAGCTCTTCGGCTGACCAGATGTTCCGCAAGAGGAGTGTCAGCGCGTTCGCGGCGGTAGGCACGTCAGCTCTCAGCATTTCCGCCGTGATGCGGTCGACTCCTGGCGCTTTGCCGTTCTTGAGTGATCGGATGGCTTTCACTACTTCTTCTCCCGTGGGAGGAGACACGTCAATGTTGAGGCTTTGTGCGGGCAGGCTGACAGCAGGTGTCGTAGTAACGGGGTCGTTTGGGACTCGGAAGATCTCCTCAAAATGCTCCCGCCAGCGTTGAAGCTGCCCCTCCGATGTCACGATTAGCTGGCCTGCTTTGTCTTTTAAAGGCTTCTTCTTCCCCTGGTTCCGGTTCCCGGCTAGGGTCTTAGTCGCCTTGTACATCTCTCTGAGATTACCGGAGTCAGCAGCACGTTGGGCGCAATCCGCCACACTATCCGCCCATACTCGCCGATCGTGGCGGGTACTGCGGTAGATGTTCCTGCGTATCTGTCTATACTGCAGCCTCAGGTCTTCACGCACCGCCGCGTCGTTGGTTGCCAGGAGGTGAAGATGGAGTACGCGCCTTTCTTCAATGAGGTTCCAGGTTCTCTGTGACATCCAGTCTTCGCGTGTGTGTGTTTTATGTCCAAGAACGACGGAGCTGGTCTCTACGTAGGCCATTTTAATGTGGTTCCACTCCGCGTTGACAGAAATAGCAGAGTCCGTTTCAAGGGCGGAGAAGCGATTTCGCAGCTCTAGTCTGAAGGCATCGCCTATATCTGGATCCCTTAGTCTGTTCACCTCAAACCGTTTGTCTAACTTGGTGGTCGCGTTAGCCGTCCGAGCTACGGCTACTTTCAGCCGCATTTCGGCTACGACTAGGTGGTGATCACTGTCGATATCCGCGCCGCGGCGGTTGCGAACATCGAGCAGCGATGAGCGCCACTTGGAGCTGATGGCAACGTGGTCGATTTGGTTCTTGGTTACTCCATCGGGTGAGTTCCAGGTGTACTTGTGATGTTCTCCGTGGATGAATAAAGTACCTCCGATGGTGAGATCGTTGTCCTGACAGAACTCCAAGAATCTCTCCCCGTTCTCGTTCTGGACTCCCAGCCCGTGTCTGCCCATGTGTCTTTGACAGCCGTCGTTATCCGTGCCAACCTTGGCATTCAGGTCGCCCATGACGATAACTATGTCCTGTTTGCGGGTGTTCTTTAGAGTCAGGTTGAGTGCACTATAGAAATCGTCCTTGTCTTCCTCCGAAAAAGCAATGTTTTACCCAAGAACAATTTAAGGTTTAATTAATATAAGTAGGTATTTCAAAAGGATGGCTTTGTCATACAGACATAGCGAAACCATAAGGGTTCATAGGGAATAGTTAGACTACGGAACGGAACGTTAATAAAGAGCAAATCATTACAACTAAATGGATTTAAATCTATCGGTAGGTGTTCAAACTCCTCGCCTAGTGCGAGTGGAGTGAACTGCCACGCGTTTCGCGGGTCATATAAGCCAGTGGATTGGCTACAAAACTTGTTCAACTCACCTGATTCCGGGAGGCGCGATGTTCGCTTCAACTCCGGTTAGTATCTGTCAAGGTTCAGTCAACTGTCAGGTCAAGTCAAGTTCAATCAAGAGGGTCTCCGGGGCTGAAGAAGCATCCGTGGTGTTCCGGGGCAGTCTCGCCAACAATCCGCGGCGTCAAATCACCAACTGTTCTGATATCACCTGGATATCCACACAAAACACTCGGACACCCGTGTGTCTTCAAAGCGAGCGATATTACACAAAACAAGGAAAAGGCGTTTCCAAATTACCCAAAAAACCACTCGCCCCTTTTCGGGTCTGCAAAAACGAGTGTTCGCGTATTGAACGCCATCTACCGACCACCTACCGAAGAGGAGGAGCCTCCAACTTGAGCCGCGAGGGGGCGCGGCGATGACTCGCTCACTTTACCATCCACGGGCGCTACGGCACACACGCGATTTGCCTACATTTTTTATATAAAGTCGCCACGAACCGAAATCTTGTAATTTCATACAATATTTAAAAGATAATATAACAAAATTGTAAAATTATAAAGAAGAAGTCAATCATTGAAGAGACCCGTCTGCTAATCCTGAATTATTCACGCCAACCTTCAAACATTGGACCTTCGCACCGGAAGCCATCAACCAGCGCCAGGATCAGCACACAACGGTCAGGTCATCCATCCTTCATCTTCTTCCCGCAAATCGCATTGTGCTAATACCGTGTCCATATAACCTTTCAGTGTCGTGCACGTGTCGCGCGGTGCAGTTCAGCCGCCATTACGTGCCAACAACGAATTTCGGGATAAAACTGTAAGTGCTCTACACTCTCACACACATTATGGCTACTCCAAAACCACAATTGTCCCCAAATTATTTAACCATCGACTTAAATGACTTACGCAACTTGACCAAAAGACGAGGCACAATCAAGAGTAAACTCACGTTGTTCGCTAAATATGTCGATACGCTTAATGATAATTTAACGAATATCCAAAAGGTTGAGTTACAGTTACGTATAGCAAATTAATATAAGTAGGTATTTCAAAAGGATGGCTTTGTCATACAGACATAGCGAAACCATAAGGGTTCATAGGGAATAGTTAGACTACGGAACGGAACGTTAATAAAGAGCAAATCATTACAACTAAATGGATTTAAATCTATCGGTAGGTGTTCAAACTCCTCGCCTAGTGCGAGTGGAGTGAACTGCCACGCGTTTCGCGGGTCATATAAGCCAGTGGATTGGCTACAAAACTTGTTCAACTCACCTGATTCCGGGAGGCGCGATGTTCGCTTCAACTCCGGTTAGTATCTGTCAAGGTTCAGTCAACTGTCAGGTCAAGTCAAGTTCAATCAAGAGGGTCTCCGGGGCTGAAGAAGCATCCGTGGTGTTCCGGGGCAGTCTCGCCAACAATCCGCGGCGTCAAATCACCAACTGTTCTGATATCACCTGGATATCCACACAAAACACTCGGACACCCGTGTGTCTTCAAAGCGAGCGATATTACACAAAACAAGGAAAAGGCGTTTCCAAATTACCCAAAAAACCACTCGCCCCTTTTCGGGTCTGCAAAAACGAGTGTTCGCGTATTGAACGCCATCTACCGACCACCTACCGAAGAGGAGGAGCCTCCAACTTGAGCCGCGAGGGGGCGCGGCGATGACTCGCTCACTTTACCATCCACGGGCGCTACGGCACACACGCGATTTGCCTACATTTTTTATATAAAGTCGCCACGAACCGAAATCTTGTAATTTCATACAATATTTAAAAGATAATATAACAAAATTGTAAAATTATAAAGAAGAAGTCAATCATTGAAGAGACCCGTCTGCTAATCCTGAATTATTCACGCCAACCTTCAAACATTGGACCTTCGCACCGGAAGCCATCAACCAGCGCCAGGATCAGCACACAACGGTCAGGTCATCCATCCTTCATCTTCTTCCCGCAAATCGCATTGTGCTAATACCGTGTCCATATAACCTTTCAGTGTCGTGCACGTGTCGCGCGGTGCAGTTCAGCCGCCATTACGTGCCAACAACGAATTTCGGGATAAAACTGTAAGTGCTCTACACTCTCACACACATTATGGCTACTCCAAAACCACAATTGTCCCCAAATTATTTAACCATCGACTTAAATGACTTACGCAACTTGACCAAAAGACGAGGCACAATCAAGAGTAAACTCACGTTGTTCGCTAAATATGTCGATACGCTTAATGATAATTTAACGAATATCCAAAAGGTTGAGTTACAGTTACGTATAGCAAATGCCACGTGTCTTTACAAAGACTTCGATGGGGTTCAGACTCGAATCGAAGAATTAGTCGAGGAAAGTGAGATGCTAAAGCATGTCGAGTACCGCGAAGAGTTCGAAACGCAATATTATCAAACTGTGGCGTTGGCTTCTAGGTTCGCTGATGATAGCGGCAGTACCCCTGCCGCTGCCAGCAGCGATCCTGTGAGTTCTTGTCCAGTAAAGTTGCCTACAATCGCACTTCCGACCTTCGAGGGCTCTTACGAGCAATGGTTAGGGTTCAGGGACACGTATACTTCTCTCATACATAACTCTAAGGATATTGGTGCCATCCAGAAGTTCCATTACCTACGCGCAGCCTTAACGGGTAACGCCTTGCAGGTTATCAAATCCTTGGAGTTCTCCGCAGAGAACTATACGACGGCATGGGAGCTTCTCGAAAACCGTTATAACAATAATAGGTTACTCACACACAACTACGTAAAGTCGCTTTTTAACACGCAATCAATCAATAAAGAATCAGCAACACAAATTAGAAAGCTGATTGACTCTGTACTACGTTCCCTTCGTGCCCTGAAGACGCTAGGAGAACCAACGGATTCTTGGGACACCTTGGTAATTTATTTAATTGTCACCAAACTAGACAGAACGCGAATGGGAGCAGTACAAGGGTTCAATCAATTTAAACCAGCATGATTCTTCAGTTAAAATAAAATTAACGGATTTGATAACTTTTCTACAAAATCGCGCAGACATGTTAGAATCTATAGCAGCCAATCATTCAAAAGGTATGCACGCACATTCTCACGAACCTAAAAGGTTATCAAATCAATCACAATCACACGCAACTCAAAGCTACGTTTCTAGCTCCACTGGTACACACACAAACAAATCCAACTATAAACGTGCTTCTACTCGCACTTGTCAAATGTGCAGCGCTAATCATCCGCTTTATTCGTGCAATAGCTTTCTCAACTTAACTGTCACAGACAGAGTAAAGTTGCTTGACGATAAGAAACTATGCCATAACTGTTTGCGCTCTGGTCACACAGTTGACAATTGCTTTTATGGTCCGTGTAGGATCTGCCAGAAAAAACATAATAGTTTAATTCACAATCTGAGCAGTGACGGCGACGGTGCATCGACTTTGGCTGTTAACGCAAACAATAAGTCACCCGCGAGCGCCGTCCCCGCCACTAGAGCTGGGCGTTTTTTCCCGTAAGCGTTTTCAAAAACGGTTTCTCGTACAATAACGGAATAACAGTTTGTGGCTAGAAACACAAACTGTTTTTATAAAAACGAACGAACGGTCACACGCAACGGTTGCAATGCAAAACGTGAAAACGTAACTCGAACACTGTAAACTGTTTCATCCGTTTTTTCGTTTCACTTCGTTTGGCGACCGGCGACGGCGCCAACGCACGGAGAAACTAGTTATTTTTGAAACTGTTTTTCGAAACAGTTTTGTGACAGAAAAAAACGGTTACGTTTCGTTTCACGGAAAAGTCGAAACGACCCAGCTCTACCCGCCACCTCGACTAACTATCACACACTTACGAGTCTTAATTCGCACACAAGCTCATCTTCACTGCAACCGGTCTTGTTATCTACAGCGCTAGTAGACATTTCCGATAGCAACAACACATTCCATAGGGCTAGGCTGATTCTGGATAATGGAAGCCAGCATAGTTACGTCACACAATCATTCGTAAACAAATTAAACGCACCTATGATACAGTCCACATACAAAATCACAGGCGTAGGTCAATCAATCACGCAAAGCACACACTCGTGTAATCTTAACCTACAGTCTATCACAAGTAACTACCACACACGCATCAATTGTATGGTACTTCCTTGCATAACGGATCAGTTGCCGTCAGCTGCAATAAACACGCATTCCATAAACATTCCAGACAGTATTCAACTCGCAGACCCTAATTACTTTAAACCGTCACAAATCGATTTATTGTTAGGCGCGGATATTTTCTGGGATTTGTTAAATGAAGGTCGCATTCGTCTCGCAGAAGGGCCTTATTTGCAAAACACAAAGCTTGGATGGGTTATTTCAGGCCCTATTCATGGCAAGTACATACCATTAAATAAAACAAGTTGTCATTTCACGCAGACATTAGACGCGCAACTTAAATGTTTTTGGGAGCTCGAGGAGGTTCCTAAGATAGGAGACGGACTGACTGACGAAGAACGCGCCTGTGAACAGCTGTTCACGGCGACTACCACACGCAGTGACGATGGTCGTTTTTCCGTGCGCCTACCGTTGAAGGAATCAGCTGATTTGCTCGGCGATACATTTGATTTAGCTAAAGGTAGGTTTTTATCACTAGAACGTAAACTCGAGCGGCTCCCGGAATATAAACAGATGTACTGCGAGTTTATGCGCGAGTACCTCGAGTTAGGACATATGTCACCGATACACACATACACAAAGCCTTATTGCTTTTTGGCGCATTTTGGCGTATATCGAGAACATAGCCTTACAACACGCCTGAGAGTGGTTTTTGACTGTAGTATGCGCACAAGTACAGGCAAATCACTTAATTGCTTGCAATCACTCGGACCGACATTACAAAACGAAGTATTTTCGATATTATTACGTTTTCGCGAAAACAAATACGTCGCATGCGCCGATGTGGCCAAGATGTATAGGCAAGTTCTTATACAGCCAGACCAGCGGAACCTTCAACTCATCTTGTGGCGAGAGAACCCTTCCGATCCACTAAATGTTTACCAGCTCAACACCATTACATTCGGCACCGCGTCCGGGCCTTTTCTGGCCATTCGGTGCCTAAATCAGCTGGCCAAAGAATGTCCGGACGAAGAGGTCTCTCGCACTATTTTAGAAGACTGTTACGTGGATGACCTAATTACAGGAAATAACGATAAACACGCATTAATTAACATCTGTGAAAAGGTCACCGACGTACTTCAGTCAGGCTGTTTCCCACTCCGAAAATGGGTGTTTAACTTTGACGTGTCAGAATTTACATCATCCAAAATAACGTCACGCGAATTGTGTTTGGGTGATAGCTGTCAGAGTAAAACACTCGGTTTAGGGTGGACTAATAACACAGACGAGTTTCATTACACCGCTAATATAGAACATGACACGACCCATATTACGAAACGAAAAATATTGTCCGTAATTTCACAAATGTACGATCCACTCGGGTTACTTCAGCCAGCCATAATTATTGTCAAAATATTACTTCAAAAACTATGGCTGTGCCGATTAGATTGGGACTCAGAGGTACCTGATGACGTCGCATCAGCCTGGCGTCGATACATAAACACGCATATACAACACATACACAGTCTTCGCATTCCTCGTTATGTAATGGGTGCGTATGCGCAATGCACACAGTTGCACTTTTTTTCTGATGCCAGCCAGGCTGCTTACGGGGCCTGCGCATACGTACGCACACATTCAGGAGATAACCAATCAATTACAGTACAGCGGCGCTACCACGAACTTCGAAAGTCGAAGTTCGGGTATTTCTATCTCTATCGCACTCCCTTACTCGAGTGACAGGGATGCATGTATTACGAACTTCGACTTTCGAAGTTCATGGTAGCGCCGCAGTTGTTATGCGCGAAGAGTAAGGTCGCGCCGCTTAAATCGGTTACTATTGCGAAACTCGAGTTATTAGGATCTTTGTTAGCTGCTAGGTTGTACTCAAAAGTTATTCAATCGCTTAAGGTGAAGTTTGATACTGTGACATTCTGGACTGACTCCACTATTGTTTTGGGCTGGTTACGAATGGCACCTCACACACTTAAAACATTCGTCCAAAACAGAGTGGCGGAGATAAATGAATTGACCGGGAGCGCGCGGTGGCTACATGTGAGTAGTAAACAAAATCCTGCCGATCTGGTCAGTCGCGGCCTTGAACTTGACGCGCTTATCAACAGCAGACTATGGTTTAATGGGCCGTCATTTTTACATGAACCAGAGTCGAACTGGTTGCCTAGTACTACATCACGCACTTCAAAAATGACACATACTGATTTACCTGAAATAAAAACACACACAATTAACATGACATGCCAAGTCGACACCGATTTATTCCCATTCGATAGGTTTTCATCTTTTAACCGCTTACGGCGCGCGGCTGCTTATGTTTTAAGATTTATAAACAACACACGCATTAAAGATAAAATGAATCGTAAAATGGGTCCGCTGACTGTTGACGAATTGGATGCTTCGGTGCAGCATTTGGCACGTCTTTCGCAAATTAAATCATTTCCTAATGAATATGATAACTTATCTAAAAACTTACCAAATAAATACACACGTGGGATAGCTAAACTTAACATATTTATAGACACACATAAGCTAATAAGGGTTGGAGGTCGTATTAGCAACTCACCTGGTTTCTCATACGACAAAAAACATCCGATCTTGCTTTGTTCGAAACACCGTTTCACACACCTTTTGTTTCAGAGTGAGCATAGACGGTTACTGCATGCTCCGCCCCAGCTTCTGCTTTCTTCCATCAAAGATTGCTGGTGGCCTCTCGGTGGTACGAACTTAGCAAAACGGGTTGTGCGCAACTGTGTAAACTGCATCCGCATTAAGGGGAAGACGTTCACGCCTATTATGGGTAACTTACCTGCACAGCGTCTGAAACCCGGGGTTGTTTTTGCTCGCTGCGGGGTTGACTACGCGGGCCCGATGTACGTACTTAACCGTAGGGGTAGGGGTGCTAAACTCGAAAAAGCCTACATATGTTTGATAGTTTGCTTCACGACGCGCGCGGTTTATCTCGATCTTGTCACGAGTCTTAGTACCGAAGGATACATGCTCGTGTTAAAGCGCTTCATTTCTCGACGTGGTAAACCAGACGCTATTTTCTCAGACAATGGACGGAACTTTGTAGGGTCTATGAAAGAACTTTCATCGTTCCTACAAAGTCACTCAGATGATATTGTTGATTGTGCCTCTAACGATCGTATAAATTTACATTTCAACCCGCCTTATGCTCCACATATGTCTGGATTGTGTGAGAGAGCTGTACAGTCATGCAAATATCACTTGAAGCGCGTTGTTGGTAACGCGCATTTAACTTTTGAGGAGTTCAGCACGGTATTAGCACAAGTCGAAGCCGTCCTGAACTCCCGACCCATGCATCCTATGTCCACAGATCCAAACGACCTCGTTGCCCTTAGTCCAGCTCATTTCCTTATTGGCCGACCGCTGACAGCGCCGCCCTGCAAGGACCTCACAGCGGCGACAGGCCACCTCCCCCGCTACGAGATGCTGGAGCAAATGAGGCAGCACTTTTGGCAACGATGGTCGAAGGAGTATATCTCTGAGCTGCAGATCAGAACGAAGTGGCAGACACATGGCCAGGATATCGTACTTCACTCGTTAGTTCTGGTCAAGGAAGATAATCTACCACCCCTCAAATGGCGTTTGGGTCGGGTGGTAGCTGTGTTCACAGGAAAGGACGGAGTGTCTCGGGTGGCTGACGTCAAAACAGCGGGCGGCCTTATACGCAGGGCGTTCTCCAAGCTCTGCCCACTCCTGCCGCAGCCTGAAAGTGACGCGGCACCAGCCACTTCCACATCAACACAACCACATTGAAAGCGGGTGCTTTCAAGGCCGGGGGCATGTTCGCGTATTGAACGCCATCTACCGACCACCTACCGAAGAGGAGGAGCCTCCAACTTGAGCCGCGAGGGGGCGCGGCGATGACTCGCTCACTTTACCATCCACGGGCGCTACGGCACACACGCGATTTGCCTACATTTTTTATATAAAGTCGCCACGAACCGAAATCTTGTAATTTCATACAATATTTAAAAGATAATATAACAAAATTGTAAAATTATAAAGAAGAAGTCAATCATTGAAGAGACCCGTCTGCTAATCCTGAATTATTCACGCCAACCTTCAAACAACGAGGTTAACTTTTTTTCGTCCGCCTTGACAAGAAGTGTCACTGTCAAAACCACAGACTCAAGAGGCGTACACACGTGAGGAGTTTAAGGGGCGGGCAGACGGTCGGCCCGAACAATCACCCGCCTCGGAACGGCCTCTAAGCCGGTCCGCTATACTAGGGGAAGTCGCGATAGGGTTGCTACCGCTCGCTTCAGAACCGAGTCCCCAACCACCAACTTTACCGGGAAACAAATTAACGATGCGCCCCCGGCGCCATCGCAGTGGCGGAAGGTTAGCATCCTTAACTAGCACAAGGTCTCCAACTCTGGGGGGACTGGTTTTGTCAGTCCACTTGAGGCGCTGCTGCAAAACATGCAAATACTCTAATGACCATCTGGTCCAAAAGTTCTGAGCCATTTGTTGCAGCATCTGGTAGCGCGACAAACGACCAGAGGGTATGTCCCGGAGGGGGTGCTCCGGCAACGCTGCAAGTGGCTGACCAATCAAAAAATGGCCTGGAGAGAGCGCTTCCAGGTCATTTGGGTCGGAGCTGAGCGGACACAACGGACGGGAATTGAGGACGGCCTCAATTCTACAAAACAACGTCGCGAGTTCCTCAAAAGTCAATACAGTTTGACCGACTACCCGATACATATGGGCTTTTGCTTGCTTCACGCAAGCCTCCCAGATTCCACCCCAGTGGGGGCAGCCTGGCGGATCGAACGTCCAGGTGATACCCCGACGGGAGAGGTCTGTTCCAATATCAATCTTATTTTCAAATAAAAATTTTACAACATCTTGTAAATAACGGTCGGCACCCTTGTAATTGGTTCCACAATCTGACCGGATCAGAGATGGGAGTCCCCTACGGGATACAAATCTATCCAATGCCGCAATAAAAGCCTCCGTCGTAAGATCACCAACAAGTTCAAGATGAGCAGCCTTGGTCGACAGGCATACGAAAACGCACAAATACGCTTTTACAACCTTCGCATTTCGAAGTCGCGACGTTTTCACTAAAAAAGGTCCCGCAAAATCGGTCCCCACCCTAGAGAAGGTCCTAGCCTCGTTGACCCGATCAGGAGGAAGGTCCCCCATCTGGGGCTGCATCGTGGCTGCCTTGAGCCGAAAGCAAGGCAAGCACCGAAACACGATGCTCCGAATAACCCGTCGGCTGTTCAATATCCAAAAGTCTCGCTGCAAAATGCCCAAGAGTGCATTGCAGCTGGCATGCGAGTTCTTTATGTGGCGGTCAATCACCAACAATTCCACCAGATGCCCCTTCTTAGGCAGCAAAATGGGGTGGCGCACCGAGTACGGCAAGCTAGCGTTGCGGAGCCGTCCTCCAACCCGGAGTGTACCCGACTCGTCAATGAACGGGTTGAGGCGTGCTATCGCCTTCGGTAGCTTAGGACGTCCCTGCCGCAGGGGCTTCAATACGTCCCCAAAGTGTTCTTCCTGCACAACCCTAATCCAATGATGTAGGGCGGCATTCCGCTCTTCTGTGGCGAGAACTCTAACGCGTGACCGGTTGTCAGGGTGGCGACAATTGTGTATAAATCGCTTGACCCAGGCGGTCACTCCAACAAGCTTGTCGAGAGAGCTATACCGTTCTAGCAACCAAGCAGTGTCTGACACTGGAGCGGTCTCGACAAGGTGGACACCCAAGCCAGAGGATGGGGTCCCAATCACACAACTGGCAGGCCAGAGTGTCTCCGGTTCCAACAACCAATCTGGTCTCCACCACAGTGAGTGGGCAACAAGCTCAGGTGCCGTGCAACCCCTGGACGCCACGTCCGCTGGGTTCAGTTCACCTGGCACGTGTCTCCAAACCAAGGCAGTCTCCGAATTCTGGATTTGCGAGACCCGGTTGGCCACAAAGACCTCCAAAGTATGGAATGACGACTGCAGCCAACACAATACAATTTGGCTATCAGTCCATGCGTAGACACTCTCCTCAAGGTTCACGGTGTCCTTCAAGGTAGAGGCCACGTGGTTCAGTAGGCGTACGAGAAGAGCCGCTCCAGATAATTCCATTTTTGGGATTGTCAAACGCGTGCGAAGGGGAGCCACCTTGCTCTTCGCCATTACCAAGTGCAAATCGACCGATCCGGCGGAGCTGACCGTCCGCAAGTAAACGGCAGCTGCATACCCTCGCTCGGAGGCGTCGCAAAACCCGTGTAGGGTTACTCGGCATTTCCCTGCCGGCAACAGCTTACGCGGCAGTTCGACCTGATTTATCTCCGGGAGCGTGGAGAAGAAAACCTCCCAATCGCTCAACAAATTTCCGGATAGTGGATCATCCCAACCCAGTTGGACCATCCACAGGCGCTGCATAAATGCCTTCGCCGTGAAGATGACCGGCGCGATCCATCCATTCGGATCGTACGTCCTGGCCACCGTGGACAGCACAAGCCGCTTCGTCCAGACCCTCGGGGAATCCAGTTCCACCCGATAGGTGAACACATCTTGGACTGGTCGATATTGCACGCCTAGGACTGATAACATGTGCGGGCTCTTAACATTTTCGAACAGGTGCGGATCCTGCTGGTGATCCTCGGGGAGGCCGGCCACCACGGCCGGTGAGTTGGACATCCATTTGCGCAATTCATATCCACCCGTCCGCAAGAGTTCCACCAGCTCATCCCGCAAAACCAAAGCCTCTTCGACACTGTTTGCCCCGGTGCACACGTCATCGACAAATAAGTCCCGTTCCAAAATGGCGGACGCTCGAGGGAACCTCAGTCTCTCTCGAGACGCCAATTCTAACAAAGTTCGAATTGAAATGTACGGACTGCTCTTCAAGCCGTATGTATTCGTATTCAGCTCGTACACCAACATCGGTTCATCAGGGCTCTCACGCCACAAGATCAGCTGATACCGACGATCATCAGGATGGATCACTGTCTGCCGAAACATCATCCGGATGTCGGCGACGAACACCACCTGATGTTTCCTAAAATTTGTGAGGATATCCGTGATATCCTTGTGCAGCTTAGGACCTGCATGCAAACACTGGTTCAATGACACCCCAGTCGAGGTGGACGCGGACCCATCAAAGACCACGCGAATCTTGGACTCCGGGGATTTTAGGACCGCGTGGTGCGGCAGGAAGCAGTGCTCCACTGTACTCCAGTCCGTCCGAGCCACCGACATGTGTCCCAAACCCTCGTACTCCCTCATGAAGTCCACATACTTCTGCCGGAAGAGCGCATCTCTTCTCATTCGGCGTTCCATCGAAACCAGCCGCTTCTCAGCCATCTCACGTGACGCTCCAAGAGGAGGTCGGTGGATGAGCAGAGGAAGTCGTGTTATGAACCGACCAGAGCAGAGGCGCCCAGTATTATTTTGGTAAAACCGTTCGCACTCTTCCTGCTCGGGGCTCATACGCGACGCGGTAGGTGGTTCCTCAATCTCCCAGAACCGTTGCACGGCTTCTGAAAGAGCAGTTCCAACCAGACAGCCCTCCTCAGTAGGAGGCGGTGGAGCCGCTAACACCAAACCCATTACAGCATAGCCAAACACCGTTTCCAGTGTAACCAGTCCGCCAGGCTGTAAGGTACGGTTGCCGCTCAACAGCACCCGCCCAAGAACGTCTGCACCCAGCAACACGTCAATCGGACCAGGTCTGTCAAATCCAGCATCCGCCAGAACTAATCCAGCTGTCAAACTCCGAACCTCTGGAGGCACCTTCACCTGGGGGAGTCTCCCCACCACTTCATCCAATACTAACGCGGGAGCATTAATCCTCGCGCGTGAAGTGGGACCCGGTCCAAAGGTGAGTAAGGTCTGCCCTACCAGGTTTGACACTGTCACATTGCCTACCCCACGTATACTTTCCGGGTGGGGTTTCACAACCAAGCCCAACTGTCGCACCAACCTACTGGATACCATGCAGCCTTGCGCTCCCGTGTCAAGGAGAGAGCGCACGCAGGCTGATCCTCCGCCAGGGCCCCAAACACAAACCGAAGCCGTGGGCAATAACACGGTCTCCAAGGGCGTGGCGGTTGCTGGTGCGTGGGCGGCGTATCCCTAGCAGGGATAACGCGTTGCATCCTGTTCCGCATGGGCGGGCCGCTAGTACCGCTCGAGTGGGTCCCACTCCGGCTGGTACTGCCGTCGCGCCATGCGTGCCGCCTGCGGCCCCTGGTATATCCTACTCCGGCCGTACACCGGAGATCCCGACCCCCAGCGGGGTCGCTCCACAAGCGGCGGCGACATCCGTGGCGCCTGCCGGGGTGGAGGCGTTTGCGGGCACCCGCCCGTAAGGACCCCCCGTTGGGGCACGGGTGCGTGCGAAGTAGTCGCGTAGTTTTGGAGGGGGGGGGGAGGGGGGTGTTACCCGACGTCCCCACCTCTCCTCGGCCATGGGCCCCTGGTCAGCCCGCTGCTGACTCCGAACAGGGGAGCATGACCCCTGCGCAGGGGGGGGGGGGAGGTGTATCCCCACTGCGGTTCATGCATAAAATGGGGTGGTGCTTCCCACCACAGGACTTACACGCCTGCGGGTGGGCACAATCTCGCACAAAATGTGGGCCCAAGCAAACAAAGCACCATTACCGCTGCTTAGCAATGTTGCGGCGTCCCACAACCCGCTGCGCAAGAAACTTCGGACACGCTGGCACCCGATGGCCAGGGTTCTTGCAGCATAGGCAGACTTCAGGGTCCAATGCACTGATATTATATTGGTGAGGACCCGCTGGTTGTGGGGCCGATTTGCCCCACCCTCCCCTTTGAGGTGCAACTCTCCCCTGGGCCCGCTGGGCCCCAGGAGGCCTCGGCGGTGGAGGTAGATCCGAGGTGTCGGCCCGTCGACACTCAAGTTCCAATTGGTCGATAAGATTGGTGAAGGTCGGCAGATGCTGAGCACTTTCACCACCATACCGGTGCTCAAACCTGGCCCGTACATCAGCCGGCAGCCGGTTCAACAAAAAGTTCAACAGTATGTAGGACCACTGGTCCACCGGCAAACCAAGGTTCTCTAACCCTATGGTCGCTGTCAAAACAGGATTCAGCATTTTCAGCCGGATGTCTGAAGCCTGAGCGATCCGAGGGATATTCCAGATCTTAGTCATAAGAGTATCCGCAAGTCGCCGCACGTTCTGGTATCGGTCCCTCAGCAACGTGCGCGCGATTTCATAATTGTCGTCGGTGACCGACAAATGCGCGATCAAGTCGCGCGGCTCCCCGACGAGAGCAGACATCAGCTGCGCCAACTTCAACGCCGCTGGCAGGTCCGTCCGGGCATGCACCAAGCTATCAAAGAGGTCGATGAAGCTGGTCCACTCGTCCAGGTCTCCTCGGAAGACCGGCATCTGTATAGCTGGCAAGCGCGCTGCCAACCCTGGGTTATAGATAACTGCGTGTTTCGGAACGTCCCGGGCCGCACCATTCCGAACCCGCAGTATCTTAGAAGCCCTCTCGACAATCCTGTCCCCAAAATCCATACATTGCTCAAAGTCCCGCTCCACCTGCTCGGTCTCCGGGGTCGTCCGGCCGGGCTCCGCTAGGTAGAGTTCAACCTGGAACTCCACAGCCTTAAGACGGTCTGACACCTCCTCGTACCGGGCCAACAAAGCCTCCTCCCGGTCATTTCTGTCAACCAAAGCTGCTGCAGATGAAAACCAACGCAGTGCAGACTGGATCTTAGCCTTAGGTGTAGATCCCATTTTAAATTAATTTCCAACAATACCAGAGAAAATTAAAATTAATTTAATTAATGATTCTCAAAACGCAGTGGAAGCTCAAATTATAATCTATAATTGGCCAGTTACATCACTTCTACAATAATCTAGCTTACAACTAATATTTATGGTAGCCTTGGTATTTTAGCTTATATTCTTAGCAACCTTGGCCGCTTATAGCAAACTGAATAAAACAAATGCCTTATTACCAAACAACAAGCTATGAAAGGCTTCCCAAATTACAATCAATCAAATATGTGGCTTAAATTTGCCTTCAACTATTTTCCAAATTAAATTGTACCAAACACTCTGAATTACCTTCCGGAGGTTGTAATCTCACTAATTTGCACTGCAAGTACAATAATTTCGTGAAATCTACAGTACAAAACACTTGCAGTGCCACAAAATAGAAGTTTTAAATACTTGTAGCTAAATTTGGTTTTAACAAATAACCTCAAAATGCCCTTTTTTACCCAAAAGGAAAAAACTATCAAAATTCGCGTTTTTTCCTTGTGAGTAACCACGCTCTGGGTACCAAAAATTGTTCAAACTCCTCGCCTAGTGCGAGTGGAGTGAACTGCCACGCGTTTCGCGGGTCATATAAGCCAGTGGATTGGCTACAAAACTTGTTCAACTCACCTGATTCCGGGAGGCGCGATGTTCGCTTCAACTCCGGTTAGTATCTGTCAAGGTTCAGTCAACTGTCAGGTCAAGTCAAGTTCAATCAAGAGGGTCTCCGGGGCTGAAGAAGCAGCCGTGGTGTTCCGGGGCAGTCTCGCCAACAATCCGCGGCGTCAAATCACCAACTGTTCTGATATCACCTGGATATCCACACAAAACACTCGGACACCCGTGTGTCTTCAAAGCGAGCGATATTACACAAAACAAGGAAAAGGCGTTTCCAAATTACCCAAAAAACCACTCGCCCCTTTTCGGGTCTGCAAAAACGAGGTTAACTTTTTTTCGTCCGCCTTGACAAGAAGTGTCACTGTCAAAACCACAGACTCAAGAGGCGTACACACGTGAGGAGTTTAAGGGGCGGGCAGACGGTCGGCCCGAACAGTAGGTATTTATTAACTTACTGTTACTGCGAGAAAACTGTGATTTATTTGAATGTCGTTGTTTATGCTGACTCTCACTTTAAGTGTTGAATATAATACTCCGAACAGTCCAAAGATTAGAAGGTTGCTTACAAGTATATTTCGAATAGTTCTTGAAAACGATATTGCATCATTACTACACGTATTCTTCCAGGCGGTTTCATTTTATGCGGTCAAATATTTTGCTTTGCTTTTTGCAGGCGGAACATTGTTAATGGGGTTTTTTGCTTCCATTTAATTAAACACACTTGGGAGTTAACGTATCATTTTCACTTGAACTGGATGAAATTAAAAATATTAGTATATAAGAACTGCTTTTACGTGCTTGTCATTAGTGACATACTTACGTTACGCACGAGAACGGAATGGTCACCCTAGTGACCAGTGATAAGTTTACACATTTTTTTATTAGCCTATAATGTTAGTGTTTACTTACAAAATGAACAATACACTTACTAATGGCCGAAATAAACCTATTTGCGCGTTTTTTGCATAGAATTTAACAAGTTTTACTGATATTAGTCCAAAATTCAATGCTAGTAGTAGTAGAATCGCCGATATTTTCGTAAAATGGCCACTTACCTGTAAGATTTAATAGCTGATTTCCTCAGTGCGTCATTATACACAACATAAATCCTTTTGCGATTAAATCGTAGAAAAGTGTTTAAGTATTTCACGAAATAAACTTTCGATATGGTAAAATCTGTTTTGACATAGCCATATTTTTTTCATTAGTATTTTGCCATAACCAGTACCAGCATACCGTCAAAGTCAGGATTTTGGTTGCGTTGGTATTTTTGGGGTGATATAATAGAAAAGTCAATACATTTTAATTTCAGTAAATTATTTTTCTTTTCATTCAATTTTGTGTATTAAGTATAACAAAATGAAAAATGGAATAACGTGGAGCATGTCTTTATAAATATCTCGCATTTTCTGTGTTTCAAGTTGTAGCAACACACATCACAAAGCTAGAAAGATGATACGTGACGTCATTCAAAGTATTTTTTTCTTGCTTCAAACGAATGTTGTAAAAAAAACAACCTCCAGTCTGGATAAGTATATGTCGGAGAGGAGAAGTTTCATGCAGGCAGCGCCCTCTATTACATTCATCGTGACTTCGGTCGTAATGTGCTCCACTGTACAAATGTCATCATTGAAATACATGCGAACGAGGACATATTTGTAGATTGACAGTGGAGCACATTACGACCGAAGTCACGATGAATGTAATACATACATATCATATGTAAGTTTCTTGGGAAACTGCAATGTTTTTAATTTTTTTATTTTGATCTGACCTTAAACTATCTATATATCTAAAATTTACCTTCCAATATGTAGCGAGTAATGTATACTTTGCGGGCCATTTTAGAGAAATAGTACATTACTACAGAGGCCGGGAAGTAAGGGGTTGCCGGCCGAGCGTATTATAGCGAGGTCGGATAGTTATGAGGCTGGCAACCCCTTTTCACGCCGATGTATGTACAGTGTTTTGCTCAAACATGCAATGAAATAAATTAAAAAAACTCCAGGAAATCAAACTTAAATTTTCATGGCTGAACGCCGTGATCCTGTGCCACAAATTGTGGAATAGGTAGTGGAGCCTCCAATTTTGTATGAAATGCCATTACGGGCCTCTCGTCTCGCTGCGCCCGAAACGCGACACTTCGAAGCCGATTATGAAGAACACAACGTCAATATTTCATTGCATGTTTGAGAAAAAAATATGAATGGGCTCAATGCCGCGCAACGTAAGTATGGTTAGACAAGTCCCCGACTACCTAATGCCGATAATTGGCTGCCGTGAGACCCCGTCGCTACCAAATAGTAGTAGTCTAGGAGTTACTGTACTAAGCTGGTTTCAAAAGACCCATTTTCCCTTACTATTTTATCTATTCTATGACTTAAGACGCTGTCAACACCAAAATGCCCTTGAGGATTTTGGATAGCACGCACACTGTCAATTTTGTATCGGAGTAACCGAGAGCGAGTGTTACTGGGCGGCCCGGTTTTTGAAGATAAAATATAAATATTGAAATAAAAAAAGGGTGGATTATTTGTGAAATATGCACCGGATATCCGGTCACTATCCGGTATCCGGCCTATCCGGCCTCAATTTTAGTATCCGGCCGAATACCGAATAGTGGCATAGTATCCGCCCGGATACCGGATAGTATTTTATACCGAAAATATAACTTTTTTTCGGTATTAAATGTAATGTACATAGGCCTAGAATATTACAATGGTAAAAAGAGAACTACAGTAGGTAAAATAAAGTTGAATAAATAACGAACAACAATATAATCAATTGTCAAAGTCAGTTTAAAAATTTGCGCATGTTTCTATTCTATCAAAGCCTGCCATAGCGAGTGAGAAGTTACAACCTCCACACAGCGCCGCGCACGGGTGCGGTCGAATTTGCTTCATTTTAGGCATGTAACTTTCGGCCAAATATCCGGCGGCCGGATATTGAATATCCGGCCAGCTGCACCGCCGGA
Source organism: Epinotia ramella (assembly GCA_947578815.1). Taxonomy (NCBI): domain Eukaryota; kingdom Metazoa; phylum Arthropoda; class Insecta; order Lepidoptera; family Tortricidae; genus Epinotia; species Epinotia ramella. The sequence goes on from OX388211.1 coordinate 19,514,198, forward strand.
TATTCGGTATCCTATCCGGCCAAACCACTATCCGTTGCATCTCTACTCGTTAGCGGTTTAGGTATGAATATGTTGACTTCATGTTTTTAAATTCAGACCCATACGTCAAAAAAATAAAGATAAGAACCGTTTAATGTGATTTTAAGACCAATCTTTGCAATTATTTTCTATCGAGCCGATTTCGTCCAATTATGTATCGAGCCCGTCCACGGTCTTTGAAATATGGTGAATGTTAACATATATTTTATTTGATGTTCTAGAACAAACAGTTTTTCGTAAAAAACTGCTTAAATAACATCAATTTCACCAATTTCGCAGTACCTACCTTACTTATTGTTAGTTTGTTTATGGCATATAGAGCGCGCATGCAATTTAGGTACTAGTACAGCGAGCACTCGGAGGTTTACCTTAAATACCTATAGGTACTTACATATAATAGAACACAAGAAACGAAAAAGCCTCGGCCCATCGAACTGCAGGTATCAAATTGACATTGGCTTCATTTTGAAAGTTGGCAGGTAGGTCCTTCTAGTACGGAAGCGTTTCCGTGGAGGTAATTAGGAAATACATACCTACACGGATGTGGTATATGAATAATCTCAATGACATGTCTTTTTCTGGAGCTAGTAAGTAGTGTCCGTTGTCATGTCACGATCACTCCCTCCAATGGATCACTATAGTTATTCACGGCTATAGTCGTAGAACTATATTATATAATCTGTGGTAGTAGCTCCGTTTCGCTATTTCATCCAATCTAGATACTAATATGTAAATCGAAACATTGGAGTGTGCCATTGCCATACAAATGCATAAGTAGGAAAATTTTATATACTTAAACATAAAGTCATTTTGTAAAATAAAAATACCTACCTATCGAAGTTATGTCATAGAAATTAGAAATATAAATAGAAACGTAAGAATAGTATTAAATGATAAATTCAATTAGATTAATAAAAACAAAATATAATATGTCTTATTTATAAATACATAATTAAAGCTAACTTAAACATAAATAAAAAAAAAACTAAATTGGCTATAACTAAAAATGAAAGCATAAAAAAAGAAGTTATAAAAAGAACACCGCCTCTAGGAGGTCAGACTGCGGCATGGACCCCATTACGCTGGCAGCATTACCTCTCTGAATCGCAATGGAAATTCGTTGCGAGAGGTAAGCGCCAGCTCTGGGGTCACCAGTTGCTTGGACCAGCCGCGAAGACAATAGTACGGTACGTAAAATGAATGCACCTTCGATAATTCCCAAGGTCGCGATTTTTTTGTTAATATTTAGAATATGATGAGTACTACTAGTAGTAAAAAAAGATAGGGAAATTTGACGTTGCTTTAGGTATTACTCAGCGTTTTCTTAGCGACCCTTGTAAATCCAGGGATAGATTATACAAGTGGTATTTTTCTTCAATAGAGTATCGCATTTTAGTATTATAATCTCCACTTTAATTTGCTAAAACTTTCGTCAAGTGCTTACGTCAGTATAATCCGAAACGAATAAAAAAAATATATTTCCTCTAAAAGATTATACAAGTGGGTTTTGATTACTGAATACTATTAAAAACTTACAAAGATAACCTACGTTTGAATTAATAACATATTTATCAATAGCTTAAATTTGTATGAACAGTTTAATGTTGAAAGCCTTCTAATTATTTTAAAATAAATCTCAAAAAAATTAAAGTCGACACATATAATCCAGCTTTATCATAGTCATCTATTGTTAAAAAATCTAAGTAATTCATCAATAGCTCCACATTGTATTCATTTATCAATTATTTTTTAAATTTGAACGCACGACGAACTGCGCGCGATTCTAGTGCGCCTACGGCGAGAGCGTCATGACACTCATGACCAATCACAGCACGCCGTCGTTGCTTGTTTCCTACGCGGTAGCCTCCCCTCTGTTGATCAGCTCACTTGCAAAATGAAAGAATGTTGATTTTACGATTGTGTTAATTTATATTAAGTGTTGAATTTATACATAAATCTTTGTAATGATGAATGAATTTATAAATAAATCTTTGTAATGATGACTTTTCCGTCTATTAATTATACACTCATAAGCTTCATCAACCTAAAGAGTAACTATCAACGTACTTATGCAATTACTTATTCAATAATCAACTTATTGTGTAGCTTTAACAAGCTAGGTTGACCCACTGAAACAACGTATGAGTGACCGGTAGGTAGATCTAAATGTATTTTCTTATATCGAAAAACGACAGTTGAATTGTCCTAACGCGCGTTTGAAACGTTTTGTGATTACCCCTCAGATCTCTAGCCGACCCAGCCGCGGCCCGATTTCTTACAGTCGGTTAACGGGTTTCTTCGGTTTCGGTTAAAACCGGTTTTTCATTCCCTACTCTCAACCAACTGAGCTATAGGAACAATCCACCTCGGTCACCTTTTTTTCAATCAGTTCATTCTTACAAAGCCTTAGGGAGAAGACGGCAATGACGGCATTACATAAGTTGAAATAAATATGAATTATGACCAGCCAAATAAGTGGTTTTCTTTGTCCAGCGTATGTACGAGTATGTAATCATAGTATAGCCATTTGGTTTCGTTGCTATATTTGGTAAGGTTAGCCTTAAATATGATTGAAGAGAATGTTTCGCCTTAATATGATACAATGTGTATGTTAACTTAACATACAAAACTAAAAGCAAGCGTTTACGTAACGTATGTAAGAAATAGGGAATGCAATATGCAATTACCGGGCAAAATTCATAACCGGTAAATTACCGACTTGAGTAGGACAAAACCTATTAACCGGTAAATTACCGGTAATTTCAATTTGGTTTATAAGTAGCGTTATTTGATGTTTATTTATCGTAAAAATAAGCTAAAAGGTAGTATAAAGAGTAAAAGGTAGTTTCATGTTCCGTAAATGTAGTAATAATCATTTTCTTTAATATTTAAAACTTGCTCCGTGGTAGGAGGGCTAAAACACAACTGAAAACGTTCCTTGGGGATTAACAGGTCAGTAGGAATAGGAATTGGTCCCAGTTTTACAGATTACCATTACAACATCAGTAGTATCAGTACAATACAAAACAGTACCAGTAGTGAATATGGAGTGACGAAGGTTAACGTGAATATTAGTATTATGGTGCATTGCCTGTTCCCCTTCACCCATCATTGGCGTCGGCGGGTCACACAGTGCCCTCGGTCATTGATTTGACTCCTAAATCTACAGATACACAACCCTACGGATTTACAATCCTAAAAAACAATAATTTACTGAATAAAAAAACAATCAAAATAATACAACACAAACTGACTAGTTGACTACAAGCCCACGTAGTAGTAAAAAAAAGTATTTTACCAAATAGTTGTTTCTAAGTAATGTTCAAAAGACGTAACCAACCATACCAGGAGCGAAAAGATAGAGAAAACGGTACTAATAGTAACCGAACAGTTTACTAAAGAGCGTTCGGACAAATGGTTTATTAACTTTATCTAGGAAAAGCGTGTACTGTTGCTCATGGGTTTCCAAATTGTGGCATCGGTTTAGCGATTTGGGGGGGCTAGGTCTGTATGTATACTTTTTCTGTATCCTAGCTCTCCTGCGGATAACCTAACTTCTAATGCGATCACGCAGACAAACTCCCAGCATAGCCCTCTCCATAGCCCTTTGAGCCTTCTAATGAGGCCGATAGTGCGCGAACACATTTCAGTGTCATATGTCATCACTGGCACCACACATGGGCCAAAGACTCTCATCTTGAGACACTTCGGAATACTAGACGAAAAGATGTGTCGTAGCTTCCCGAACGAACGCTGCCCAGCTGAGTCGACAGGAGACAGTTTGTCCTACGTATATATAATCGTCTACAACTTCGAGCGTAAAGCGTCCGATTGTAATGAGAGTCGGTAATACATCGGCATCAGATGATCTTCGTCTTATCCGTGTTAATTCTTAGACCAACCCGCTCAGAGGCTTTATAGTATTCAAGTCCTCCATGGTATCCGAAGGTGAGTGATATACTCGCCTTCTCCAGTCCAATCTTTAAAGCATCCACCAGTGCAGCGGTGAACAGTTTTGGAGAAATAACATCTCCTTGATCGACTCGCTTCAGCGGAATAGGTTTCGAGTTCCAATTCTGGGGTCGGATTTACACAGTGAAGTGGCATTCTCGTTTGATTGATTGATTAAAACTTTATTAATTCCCACAACATACATGGCATTGATAAAATACGACATTTAAACAATAAAGGTAAAAGAAAATAATAATAATATACATATCTAAAGAAAGCATGCAAGAAGTACATTCTAAAGAAGCCATGTGTCGTGGCTGAGAAATGGCGCTGGCTTAGCGAGCTATGCCAGGGCCTTAAATTACAAAATTGAAATATAAAATACTTGGCAACGCTGGAGAAACTGTAGTACAGCCCAGGTTTCAATTGAATCGTAGTCCAGAAACGCTAAGCAAAAGGGCAGATTATACTCCGCAGCCTTCTATATAACTTGACGGGTGGTCTTATTTTATCTTATCTAGGTGAGGGCCCTTTCGGATACACTTCGACCCAGTGGGATCTTTCGGGCATTTGCCGTCTCATTTATAACTACTCCCTAATTGCTCCATCATTTCTACAAACTGGATGATGCAGCTCAACGGAAGAACCTTGAAATCCTTTGGTTGCGGATAGCCGTTATCAAAGTAATTAATTATTTTTCTGGCAAGGGCATGACATTCACACAGTAAGTGTTCCATAGTATCATCCTCCTCACCACACATTCTACAGTCTAAACTATCCGATAGTCCCCGAAGTGACCTGTCAACACCTCAAATATAATTCTGAGTTGCTTTCTGCTGGATTTCCAGAGCTTTTGGTCAAGCCCGAGTCCACTCCTTTTATAAGCTGGCTTAGATTGCCTTAAGCCAGCCTCATTTCTCCACTCATGTTGGTGTTTGGCTTTGGCGTAGGCTTCAAAGACCGTTATCATGGTTCCCTACGAGAGTACCACAAATTGTTCCGGACCTACAATAGTACATTACTACAGAGGCCGGGAAGTAAGGGGTTGCCGGCCGAGTACATATGCCGATCATAGCGAGGCCGGATAGTTATGAGGCTGGCAACCCCTTTTTACGCCGAGGTATGTATAGTGCTTTTCTCAAACATGCAATGAAATAAATAAATAAAACTCCAAGAAATCAAACTTTAATTTTCATGGCTGAATGCCGTGATGCTGTGCCACAAATTGTGGAATGTGACACTTCGAAGCCCATTATGAATAACACAACGTCAATATATAATTTCATGTTCGAGAAAAGTAATTTGTAGACCCCCTTCTTGCTTTAAGCTCATCTGCTTTTTCGTTGCCGATGAAGCCCTCGTGCCCTGGTATCCAAGCTAGTTATATATCCAGGTAACTGGCTTGTTCGGGAGGCTGGAAGTCATCTAACCTGCGCACGAGACGATTTGTAATTACTCTCGAAAACAGCTTTTACACACGGCTCAGAAGTGAGATGGGTCGGTGTTTCTTAAGCAGGGTGTTGTCACCATTTTTAAAGAAAAGCACCAGCACACCTCTGTTCGATGCCTTTGCCGTTCACTCTTTCACTAAGACAAAGAGCTATTTCCTTGTTTTGAAAAGGAAATTATTAGTTTACCTATTACCTACAAACTATGTTAAATAAGGCGCTCTCTGTCGTACTTATCCAAGCAGATCATTATTCATATTTTATAGAACGGAACAGTGTTTGTATTTTAAGAAGCTTCTGCAAACGATATTGTTTTAATTTGGTACTATAACGCTAACCAGTTAATCAATTGTCATTTTACATGACAAAAGGAGGGTATTGATTGAGATATAATCATGACGATCAAGTATTAATAACTAGCTTCTGCCCGCGACTCCGTCCGCGTGGAAATCGTTGACATCGCAGCTCCATACAAACTTCAACCCCCCATTTTATCCCCTTAGGGGGTGATTTCCAGGATGAAAAATCCTATGTCCTTCCCCGGGCTTCAAACTATCTCCATACCAAATTTCATCGCAATCGGTTCAGCGGTTTAAGCGTGAAGAGGTAACAGACAGACAGACAGACAGACAGACACACTTTCGCATTTATAATATTATAGTATATATAGTATAAGTATATAGTATGGATATGGATTGTAAAAAAATATTATTTTACTAATAATTCATGTTTAGGTAAATTACCGGTTTTGATTTAAAGTTACCGGTTTTATACCGGCCTTATACTCAGAAAATTGACCGGTTAACCGGTATGCATTCCCTAGTAAGAAATATGGATCGAAATTCTATAATTTCAATAACTCCGGATTTACTACCTACTACTACTTAGAGAGATAACTAATACTAATAACCCTGTATATATATACTTTCTGTATCTATTTACTTCATATTAGTAACATCAGATATGATATCGCGACTAGTAAATAAGTACCTACAAATAAAATTGAAGCTAATTTAAGTATAATACTAAATAACCCTATACAACTTTCTTTATTGGTAAAATAAAATAGATAATTGCAACCAAAAAAACAACTAGTACTAAATATAAAGTAAAATCAAGTACTAAAAGTTTGTACCTACAAGTTTGAGCGTACGCACGGCACGGCCTTGGAGAGGTACTCGGCTGCTAGCACGCTGCACACGAGTCGCGCGCGATAATTGATATGATAATAAGATAAATTGCGGATAATAACTGATAAGCTAATGCAATTAAGAGCTATTGATGAATCCGTTAGAATTTGTGTTTATATATTCTTCGATAGAACTGAAATGAATTACGCCGACTTGAGAATTTATGAGATTTCTTTTATGGTAAGGAGAATGGTTGCAAGATATAATTCCTAATAAAAAAAAAGACTATTGATAAATCTGTTAGAAATTTGTGCTGCAATATATTTTTGTAGTTTTGAATACACTATAGTAGCCACTAGTCACTTGAATATTCTTTCAGGAGATTTATATTTTTTTTAACCGTTTCCTTTTTTGCTGGCGTAATCTCTTGACAAAACTATTAGAAAACGATAAGTAAGGTTTGAATAATCAAATGCGATGCATTATAGGAAAAAACAATAACTTGTATAATCTTTGCAAAGTTTTACAAGTGTTCCTTACAAAAAAGTTAATTATTCGTAAACCAATATCAAAAACTGTTAGAAATTATTTTTCGCTGTTAGTACTTAAGGTACTCTCGCTGATAACAAAAAAAAATCAAACTTGGGAGTTATGTTAGTTTGACGACACATTACAGTGTTCGCGTACCGGACTACAATGCCTTGAAAAATATACACATATCTGACGACCAGGGACCCAAGGTTTCCACAGCAAGCGCCGCAAAATCGTAATCCTGTAACAAGGAGGAGTATTTGCGGCGCTTGTTCACTTGGGCCAAGATACTAGTATCAGCAATAAATAGGTAGGTACATGAATAATACTATTTTTCCTTTTTAGGGTTCCGGAGCCAGAATGGCAAAAACGGAACCCTTATAGTTTCGCTATGTCCGTCCGTCCGCAGCTTAGCTCAGAGGCTCTTGGTACTAGAAAGCTGTAACTTGGCATGAATATACATATTAGTCATGCCGACAAAGTGGTAAAATAAAATCTTGAAAAACATTTTTTTTAGGGTACCTCCCCTACATGTAAAGTGGGGATGATTTTTTTTATTGTCGTCTACCCCATAGTGTGGGGTGTCGTTGGATAGGTCTTTTAAAAATATTGGGTTAGTGAAAACAATTTTTCGATTAAACTATCCGTTTGTGAAATATTAAGCCTTAAAGTGCTCATTTTTGTTAGACTCCAGTGTCCCCGTCCCCACCCCCTGCTAGCTAAATGGTTGTTTTGGGATATGTGAAAAAATTCATGGTAGTAGTACATATAACGAAGTTAAAAGGAAAACTATCACAGCTAAGTAGGCTTTACACGTTTACGAGTAATAGTCGACCAACTTATAAAATGTACTTCAAGAAGTAATAGTTTCGTACAAATTCTATTGTAACTTACTTATAAAACGTTGTTAGGTGTGTAAAAGAGGTAGTAAATATAAGTGAATGAACCATGTAAAAATATTGTAATATAAAATCATAATATCCTTAATAACAATAAATAAATAAATAAATAATAATGTTTAAGCTCGAATGCTTTCGCATAGTGGTCGGCGCGTGGATATATAATGGTACGGAACCCTTCGTGCGCGAGTCCGACTCGCACTTGGCCGGTTTTTTCTTTTCGTTTACCCGGTTTACCGTTTATTTCCTTCACTCCAACCACTACACTGTCAATAGTTACATTACTTAAACGTATAATGTCATTATTACTGAGGGGCGGAACTTTCTAACTACTACCGATTAACCAGGCTAACTACTGGCCAAGAATTTGGTCCTCACCCATATATCGTTTCATGTCAAATCAAAATAATAACATGAAAGGCATTTTTAGGGTTCCGTAGACAACAAGGAACCCTTATAGTTTCGCCATGTCCGTCCGTCTGTCTGTCAGTCTGTCCGTCTTCGGCTTACCTCAGTAACCATTACAACTAGAAAACTGTATATGGGTATACATATAAATCAATCACGCCGACAAAACAGTACAATAAAATCTTGAAAAATTTTTTTTTTATGGTACCTACACCTAAAAAGCGGGGATGTAATTTTTTTTTCTCGTTTAAGGGGCTACCCGAGGTTTTCATCGATTTTTGACAAGTTTTGAATCGTATCTACTACTTTTGCACTACAGATAGAATCATAAATCAAACGGCTATCGGTTCTTCAATCTTTTATCTCCATTTTGACAGACCGGATTTTGAAACAAATTAATACTTAATTTTGTATGATTTTTTTAAACATTGTCTAAAAAAACACTTATTTCGCATCTCTATTGACGTGAAAGATCTAACATATACGAAATCTACAAATTTGGGTTCGTCTATGACGTCTCTAAAAACTGGCAGAGGGTTTTAATTTTAAACCAATTAACACAAAAGTTATGGCCAGAAAACCAGTTTTTTGGCCTAAAATTGTTCAACTTTGATGCCAAATATCTCGAAAACAATGAAGTTTGAAGTAAATATGGGATACTATATTGCTTAAAGCCGTTGTTGTTAATATAATAAGCTACAAAAAACATTAGAAAACTAAGGGATTCAGATCGAAGGTCATTGGCGTATGGGAGCCTCTTAACCCATGGTGTGGCATATCGTTGGATAGCTCGTTCAAAACTATTATGGGTTTTCTAAAACTATTTTTGAAATCAGTGATTCGTTTGTGAGATATTGGGCTTTAAAGCCCTAATTTTTGTTCGAGTCATGTGTCACCTCCCCCAGCCCCTGCCGGCTAAAGGGCTACTACTGGGGATGTGAAAAACATCGTGGTAGTAGTAAATATAATGAATTTAAAAGGAAAACTATCACGGACAAGAAGGCATAAGTAGTTACCGAGTAATTGTCGACGAACTTAATGTGTACTTGGAAAGGCCTTGTACAAATTCGGCCGACGCAACCGCACCGCGTCGATGTAACTAAGACAAGCAACTACGGAACCCTACACTGCGGGTGGCCCGACCCGACACGCACTTGGGCGGTTTTTCTTTTTCTTTTTCTTGAATAAGTAGTACTCGTACTACAAAGTACTATTGTATATATATATATATATATATATATGTATATATATATATATATTCCAGGAGCTTTAATACACCAAATATTTATACATGTGACTTAGTACATATTATTCAATTAAACAAAACTCCCTCATAAACCATACAAGCCCTATACGAATGATCAGGAAATATAGAGCTAATATCTACCGCAAAACGTGACATAATAATAACCCGTCCGATAACCTTATTTACTGAATTGTTTCCGCGCATGAGCAGTAATGGGCACTCAAATGATGATCAATATTCAATAGCAACACTAATTTGAACGTGGTAAGATTCAAATTTGACTATGATTAGTATGGTTCCTACACAACGTTACAAAATAAATAAATGAATTTTATTCTGCAAGTAAGCCGTAATGTCACTTTTACAAGTCAAGATTCTACCAGCGTTTCTGAAAAAGAAGACCACTGTTAAGAAGGAACGCCGAAACAAACTCAACAATTAATACAAAGAAAAAAAAGCATAATGCGTTGGTCTACAAGAAAACATGTCCGAAACTGTTACATAATACAAGGCAGAGATTTAAAAAAAAACTGAAAATAATGGAAATGCGACTATTGGGTAACTAAATCCTTGGGTATGCTTTTTTGTAGGAACTGTGTCGTCTAGGCGTGATACAATGACTATTAAATTATTAATGACTTATAATCCAAGGATTTTTTCTACAGATGTCTATATGCGTCCTACGAGCAGTAGCAGTACCTATTAGAAATCAAAAACATCAATAGATGAATGATTGACGTGGTAATAAAGAGTGACAAACTTAAAAAAGGCCAAAATAATGTATGCCATATGATTAAGTAGATAATAAATTGACGTTGCATAAGAAAGGTGATGATGATAGGAAACATTCATTCGATGAAACGTTTGTCGGTAAAACAAGGGTGATAGTTATTTGTTATACAAGGGGGGAAAGTTGTATTTTACCTGCGAGTGCTCATTTGAAACACGAGCGAGCGAAGCGAGTGGTTCAAAAATAGAATCCTGAGCGTAGCGAGTGTTTCAACACACGAGACGTAAAATAACTTTTCACCCGTGTATAACACAAAACTTTTCACCTCACTACAGCGAGGAAAATAAGGAAAAGGGTTTGTACTATCAATTATTATTTATTTACCAGTTTGTCAATACTATAATTTTGAAGTAACTAATTATATTCAATCAATAACTAGCTGCTGCTACAGTAAATGTTTATTAAGCAGAAACGTCCGCTAACGAAATTCCAAATTTCGATCATAGTGGAAAATTGAAAGATTGTTCGCCACGAGTGCGACGAGTGGGATGCTGCTAACTGAAAAGGTTTTTGCACCTTTTTTGTGTCTCCATGTATTGAAAAGGTCAAACGCTTTCATGTTATCTTAAACGGGATTTTTCAGGCAATACGCACAATTCTGCATTTTGCACGGTTTCCCGTGATTCCATAGATGTTAATTAATAATACGTCTTCGTCACTCAAATCATTCATTTTTAATAACAAACCAAACTAGAAAAACATGCGAATATTTTAGCGTTAGCGGCTTAGGTAATTGAAAATTGAAAAGTTTTGACTTAAAAGTTTTTTTTATTATTTCGGATGCGTTTTGTTCGCACATCGACTTACTTGGACTGTCAGAACATTTTATCCGTTTGTATAACAAAAATGAAGATTAGTGTTAAATGCTGATCTTTATGAAATAAAATAAAGTTGTAAGACTGTATTTAGTGTTTTTTACTCGATGCAATTCATTAATTGTGATGTTAAAAATTAAGCACTTTTAACGTTCTACGTTTTGTTAGCTATGTCATGTCACCTTAAGCTGTGTTCAAATGTCAAAACTCTTTCTTCACATGTGGATAAAAAGCCATTTTCTCAATAGGTATCAAACATACAAAAAGGGCTTTCCGAGGCAGTGAGGTGAAAACCACTTTACCGTCCTCATCATCATATCGGCCGAATGTCCAGTGCTGTACAGTAGAATTATTTGGAGTTTACCACTGACAGATAATTTGGCTTCATTTAATTTTCAACTTTAACCTCATACAAATTAAGTAGTTATTTCTAAATCGGTAGACGTGGGTAACAGTATTCTGAAAATGGCTTTATTTGTATGACATTAAAGTTGAAAATTAAATGAAGGTAAACTATCTGTCAGTGGTTAACTAACAGTAACTACTGTACGAGTACATAGGTCTCCCCCAAAGAGCGCCACAATGACCAGTTCTGCGCCACCCACATCGAGCGGACTCCCATAACCTTTAAAGATCATCAGTTGTGATAAATTGATAATGATAAGTATTAATGCCTATTGTACCTAATTCCAATAAAATTTTAAAATCAATCACCACGAGCAGGATTTGAACCCACGACCTCTGCATCGCTCTGAACCAACTGAGCTACCGAGGCGCGACGAATCTATCTATCTCGTTTTCTAAAAGCACCTCCTGAGGCTGGTAGCGACATCTACCGCGGAATTGTTACAACTTCTGAAACAGTACCAACGTCTCAAATTATATTGAGAATCGTTAATCGTTAGTCAAAATCACAATGCGCAGAATGCGCTACCCCATATTAAAAGTAAATGTTAGTAAAATAAATTAACTAATTTACTATTATACACCTAGCAATTAGTCACAACCTAGAGACGCAACTATTTAAGATGGAAATAAACAGCAAACATTCAATTCATCCAATTATTTGAAAGCGGTTGTTATGTGACAAGTTGATATGTGTACTACAGAACGCTTAAGGTAAGTATTAAGGTAGGTATTCGAAAATATTCGGTGGGTCCGCAAAATAAAAAGTCACGACTTGGTGCTTAAACGTTCGTAAAACATTTATTGATCACTAAGTTTTAAGTTTTACAGTGGGTATAAATAGTGCAATTTATTAGCCATTTTGTCATTAGTGAAAAGTCTATGAGATCGTAATTTCATAGTTTTCTCAATGGTTTCGCGAACAAATATTAAAGCTAGGTACAAATTCTAGTGCTCGGATGATATCGTCAATGGTATAAGTAGTAGAGGGCTATCTGCTATCTGCGCCGTCTACGTTACACGTGTTACCAAACGAGTTGTTGTAATTCAGTCTCACGCACTTTATGATAAAGTTCATAATTAGTAATGAAAACCTCTAAACTATTCGATAGCGCCATCTATCGTCCCGAACCCGTTCTCACTGGTAGTAAGTGTAGTAACTACGTACGGCATGTCCATCTGACTCCCAAATTCCGCTTCATACAAAACCTGTAATATCTTCAAGCGTGCAGCGGCGTTTTGCTTCGAATTTAACCTCTTCAGTATAGGTGCACAACTAAAGAGGAAAAGTTCATCGGGGTCGGTTCGCTGTGGTTCTTCCTCTGAGGAGTTGAGGCGAATTTTCTTGGGAACTGGTTGGGAGTCCTCGTCGTACTCGAATTTATCTTGCAACGAGAGGTCAGGCAGAGATTGCTGGGGGCGGCGGATCTCCTCTTCAGTGTCCGAGTCTTCCTCCTTTTTAGCTGAGCTGTAATTATTATTAGGAGTAAAAACTGGTACACTGATATGGTTTTTATCAATTTAGAACTGCCCTTGTGGCTCCACCTGCGTATTAAGGTAAACGTCCGAGTGCTCGACGCTGTCCTAGTATATGGCATGGGCATGCACTCTATGTCAAAGTGACATGGCTTAAATTCGAATGAAGGAAAATCCTCATAGTTCGAATTTAACCCATATTGCTTTGACATACAGTGCCTATGCCATATACTAGTACAGCGTCGAGCACTCGGACGTTTACTTTACTACAGGACCTGGTGCAACAACTCGCAAGCTAGTTTTATTACATTTCACGGTTTGATTGAATTCATCGTATTTCGCTAGCCCGCAGCCCGGCAATTTAATGAAAATCGCATAGAGTTGTTGCACCGTGTAAATGGCCCTTTAGATGTAGCGCAGTGGCCAGTGGCATAAAATATCACCTATATCCGTCTCGAAGGACCATTTAAAAATAAAAAATATATTATCATGTAAATATGTAGTCAGAAATCCTTAAGACATTAGGGGAATACCGCAAGTGATATATTAGTTGGAGCGGTTATAGTTATCTAGAACTAGTGTATCTAGTAAATAAGAGTTTTATGGCTAGGTACTACCCTATAGCCTAACAGAAAAAAAACTTCAGCATAAAACAGCTAGGCACGACTAGTCTGCAATACCGGGGCGCGTACGTCATTGGACGACTCATGTGTCAGTATTGTATCTAGATTTCCTACAGTCCTACCTGTTATGGTTGGGTTCCAAGTGCGGCAGCAGGAACCGCATGGCCTGATGGTACGGCCATCGGGTGCGGCCGCCGTGGGTCCTCTGCAGCTTTATGAACGAATCACGAAGCGAGCGCCAACGCTTCTTGCATTCTGCTTCGGCTGTTAAAGGCCAAGGAACAGTTAGACCAATACGAGTAGTCCGTGTTCGAAATAGTCTATTTGAAATTATTTAATTTACATGACACATTGCACGTAGAACCGACACCGTGGGGCGGAAAGGTTCTCGAGTGGAGACCACGTACCGGAAGGCGCAGCGTGGGTGGCCCCCCACAAGGTGGACTGGTGACCTGGTAGAGGTCGCGGGAGTCCTCGCGATGCGGGTGGCGCAGGACCGGTCTTTGGGGGAGGCCTATGTCCAGCAGTGGACGTCTTTCGGCTGATATGATGATGATGATGATGAATTTACATAAAAACTACCTGCATAGGGGTCATAAACGCGTGTAAAATTGAACGCGAACAACGGGCTAAGTGCGAACATGGGGATTCATAAAGCGGAAAAAAGTTTTGTAGTTAAAATAAGTGGTTCTCAATTGGATTGTACCTGAAACGTTGAGGGCCTCTTGAACTTCTTTCCACGCGTCATCCCTCAGTTTCGTTTTATTGAACCCACTAACCGCTTTGTCGTACAAAATTGGCCGCTTCTCGACTTCCTTGATCAAATCCAGCTCATTCATCCTTCACTCGCTGGCTGAAATGAATAATCACTGTCAATCGTTTAAAAAAAAGAACAAAAGCGCGGGAATACAAAACGGCGACAGTTCAAACTTGAAGAACACAGAAACCACTTGAACTTTTCTCGTTAAAAGTACCAAGTTATTTTCCATCAGAAATTGATACTAAGTAGGTATACATCTATAGTGCCTACACTAAATCTGAGTATTTTACGTTTGGTGCCAAACTTTTATACACAACAACGAATACTTACGCTGACTGTCTTCTTCGCGAAATCTCACTTGAATAGAATAAGCAAAACAAATAACAGGTTGAATTATTCTAATTATTTGAGCGGAGATGCAGGGTGTTGTTTAGAGGGTTGGTGTGGAGGCAATGAGAGGGGTGCCGCGCGGTACGCGCGCGCCGCGCGTATCGAGCGGCGACGCCGCGTCGCCGCGTTGCCGTGTTTTCGTCTGCGGTCGATGTCAAAGATATGTTTACACCTTTGCATCTTTCTCCTTTGTAATAAGGCCTAAAAACGTATACATATCTTTAACGCTGGCTGTACACCAGACCTATATTCGTGTACAAAATGTTCACGAAGCGAAGGAGTTGTTGAAAATAGACTTTAACTCAACAAAAATAAGAAATGCGAATCCACCTATCTATCTGTGTACCTACTCTACTGTAGATACGCACCATACCTAAAGCGTATTTCAATTAAATAGCCTTAAACTTAGTTAACGATTTGTTGAGTTATCATAGCCTATCAAAATATTCGCTTAGCAAGTTAGCGTATCTATAGCTTTTAACGAAGCCTAAAATATGAATGTATTCCTATAACCACAGTTTGGATCGGTGTGGGCTTTTGTATACCTACATTATTGTTATGATAAGTACACTAATGCAGGGATCGGAACCGGTTTTTTGCAAAAACCTCGAAATAACCACATATCTCGAACTATTAATTTTATACTTCATATGTAGAACTCAGTTGTGTTTTGAGGTAACGGCTGCGTATTATTAGATTGCTCAATTAGAAATGAAATATTTAGCAAAGAACGAAAAAATAACGTTATCGTTCCCATACAAAAAATACCAGTTTCCGATCCCTGCACTAATGTGGACGACTCGATCTACTAGTAGGAATACAGGGTGGTAACGTTGTAAAACATGCGCGTAGCTAGACAGAACCTAGCGGGGTAGGTAGGTAATAAATCTTTTTTTTTACATTAACTTCTAGTTTGATTTTTCCACAGCTTCAATTCAAGGGACTGTAGCTGCAGACCTGTAGGTCGATCACGTAACGCATTGTACGCGCGGCAGGTAGATCTATATGTCAATATATGGAAAAATGACAGTTAAGGCGCTGTAGGTTCAGCGAAGTTAAGCGAACAGAGTTTTTGAAACAATATAATGCGTCTGTTTATAATAATACTAGCTGCCGCCCGGGACTTCGTCTGCGTGGACCCGGGATAAATACTATCCTATATTTTAATCCAGGCTATAAACTATCTTCGTGCAAAATTTCATCCAAATCGGTTAAGCCGTTTAAGCGTGATAGAGTAACAAACATCCAAACATCCAAACATCCAAACATCTAAACTTTCGCATTTATAATAGGATAGTAGGATGGTTTCAAAAAAAAACGAATAGTAATCTTCAGGCTTTTTGCAGCGAGATCAATTCGAAACATGATTAAGCAATTTTCGCTCGATAGAAAAAAATCACGAACATAGGTCTAAAATAAGTACACTTAAAATATTCGTAACAAATTATGCACAAAAGTTAAAAATATTAAAATTGCTTCTAAAAATCGGCAATGTCATGTTTGAGAGAACTCAGGGATTACTTTTTTATTTATTTAAACGGCCAAAAAATTAAAATTAAAAAATATGATATCCGCGCTTCCGAGCACGCAATTCCATCTCGCTCACGCTTATGCTCAGTGAGAAGGAGAGAAGACCATGAACCTACGGCGCCTTAAACTGTCCTAACGCGCGTTTGAAACGTTACGTGATTACCCCTCTGAGTATATGGTGTCAATTTCAACTAGATACCTCCCGAGATAAAGGGTCTTGACAGACAGACAGACAGGCGCAATTAGCCATATCAATATACTCTTCGTTGCACACGGGCGATTTATCGCGCGTTTTGTGTTTTGTTCGTGTGAACTAGCTTTATGCCTTGCGTTCCGTTCCGTTTTGTTAATTTTCATTCATTGCTTTGACAGCCGGCAGTCAGTTTGGTTCACAGCTGATACTGTCACTACTTTCAATTTTCATACTTTGCAATTTTTATTATCATCTTATCTTGTCACTTAAGTTTTTATTTATATACTTTTATAGTTCTCTGATGTTGAAAATGTCTTCCCAGGTATGTACAGGCTTCTTTTCTGAATAACAAATTTTCGAGTATGAATAATAAAGTCAAAAAAAGTTCTGTTTAGCAAGTCCATATTATTATATTTTATATGATTACTTGTTACGGGAATTAGTTCATGAACTCTTATACATTATTTCCCTAATTGATATTACACTTATTTATATATTATTGATATACTTATTGTACAATATTTTTGTGGGTAAACATAACCTTACTAAATGTATTTTTTATATGTTTGCTACACTTGATTTTAAGTTTATATCATACTAGCTTCCCGGGATAAAAACTATACAATATTTTAATCCAGATTGTAAGTCTTTATGCAAAATGTCATCCAAATCGGTTTAGCCGTTTCAGCATGATTGAGTAACAATTACATCAAACATCCAAAATGTCACATTTATAATATTAGTAGGATTATATATATGAGTTTATTCCTGTATCAATCAGGTCATCATTAAGTCATTTATTTCAAATCATATTTCCAGATAGAGACAATAGTGAATGCATACAAAACATTGTCCAAAATCCCTACCATTGCCGGAGGGAAATTAAATAATGCTGCAAATAAGATTACCAGTGTGCAGTCTATCCGCAACATTGACAAAGGCAAGAACAGCAAATATGTATCCAATTACATGTTGGACGATAACCTGAATGTTATTCATAAGACTGATTTTGGAGTAGACATTAGTAATGAGTAAGTATTTTTTGACTCAGCCTTAAGGGTCATACACAGTGAGTAAGTATAACAAAAGTAGTTTTTGCTGTGGTCAATAGTTGACATCTATGCTCGTAAAAAAAGGGGTCACCGTTTATGCAGAGAGTCCATCAAGTGTATCTATTCTTGGTGTCTGCCATAGGCATTTTACTAACATCACTTAATTCTTAGTGTTGTGACATGTTTAGCCTGTGATTCCCGGATTAATTTTTACAATTTTTAATTCTGAACCTTCATTGTTTAAACCTTAGTTTGAATGTGTACTTGTACAAGTACAAAGGAATTACGAGGTCACACACTTCCCTTTTACTATCAATTGTGCAAATAGTGTGAGGAGATAAAACACGGTGCAAGCTATTTTAATTCGAATTTTATTTGTCTAGACTAGGTAAAGTATAGCATTGCACTATTTGCTTTGCATTTAGAATATATTGTAAAGCAAATTTTATAGCTTAAACATTATTTGGTGTTCAATATTTTCATTATAAACATTGACAAAACAAACCGCTCTGCTACGCAATTATAGGTATGCGCGTTTAATTTTTTTTATTTTATTTTTTTTATTTATTTATTTAGATAGGGTTTACATTATAATGTTTACATATGTGCCACTATTGGAAACCCCCGTGGGTTTATTTAATAGTTGGCGAGATCGCGCGGTTCGGTCCGCGTGTAGGTACTAAATATATAAAGGTATCATGCTAATATTACTAATTACTAGCTACTTAACATTGAGCTAAGTTTAGCTAGGTACATAATTGGTAATCGGTTAATACTGACAATGTGTTTGTTTGGCTATGTAAGTTGCAAGTAGTGTTTTTTTAACAGTTTTTTGAACTTGATTCTATCGGCTGTAATACTTAACAAGTCATGCAGTAATTCTTTAGGTAAGTTATTCAGGGTACATGGAATCAGGTAGTCGTTCATTCTTTTACCGTACGTATTTTTTTTGTTGCATGGTAGTAGGTATGTTGGTAGGTAATCTAATGAGCGTAGCTGGTTGGGGCGCGATTTTTGTCTTAGTGATGACATTATACCACACTCCTCAGCCAGTAAGGACAGGCTTTTACTTCATTCCTTGTGTCAAAATAAACCTAAGATAGTCAATGTTCCTTTTTGTAAGCTGGTTCCAAGGTAATGAATCTAATGTGTTTTTGGGGAAACGACAATTTAATAGAGAGCAATACATAGAAAACTTCCAAGACTCAGAAACAAATATTCATGCTCATCACACAAATATTTGCCCTTACCGCGATTCGAACCCAGGACCTTCAGCTTCGTAGGCAGCGTCACTACCCACTAGACTAACCGGTCGTCAAAGGACTCATGCTAATATAATTTAAACTCTAAAAATAACAGTTCAACACTTTCGCAACCCGACTAAAAATGGAACAGTACACCAGAAACCGACATAACTCGCTAGGCGTGTAGTGTAGGAGCCGGCATCTGAGCAAACATTACGAGTGCCTACCTGGCGGGTTCTTGGTTGCGAACGTGTTAAAAAGTGACCCAGCCAGACTGTCCGTCTTTTTCTAAGCGTTCTTAATTAGAAAGAGACAGATAGTCCATCTCGCCGCGACACAGCTCGCGGGCGATCCTATTGTGTAAACTATCTATCCACTTCGTATGCAGGATACGTAACCATCGCAACTAGCTATAAGAAAAGTTGATTCACCTTTTTATTAAGAAAACCTAACTGTAGTGATAGACATAGCCAGTTTTTAGCTACGTCCATCATTTGGAAGAGTGTAAAGTGTATATGTTTAGTGTATATCTCAAAATTGTAATATTTCAATAACAGACTTCTATCTGCGGTGTCACCGAAAGAGACTTTCAAAGCTGTGATCCGCGAGGAGAAAGACAGCAAGGACGCTAAGAAGCAGTACCTGGAGATCTGGAGGCTAAATGCTGGACTCGCCAACTGTATTGATCTCACTGCCCTGGACATACATGGAGATGTTTATGCTGACTGTGAGTTTTATAATGCATACATACATTAACATACAACAAACAGTCGAGAGTGAGCAGGCCCCTACTTCACCAACTTGACAATTGTCACCTGACAACGACAATTCTCCGTACATTGCTGGATCCACAAGTACCCTAGCAACCACCTTAACTACTAGAACAAGCAATGTATGGCGAATTGTCAGTGTCAGGTGACAATTGTCAAGTTGGTGAAATAGGGGCCTGGAGCGAGGCCACGGACGCCGCCGAGGGCAGGTTGTCGTGGCGCCAGTGCCGTATTAACCCATAAACAAACTAAGCAATTGCTTAGGGCATCGCGTCTTGGGGGGCACCAGAAACAGGAAATAGCGCCAAACAAAAATTGCACCATCAACATGCCAGGCTGACAGGCTGTTTTATTGTAAGGTATGATACATACCTATACTTGAAAACGTAATTAGAGACCAAAAAAATAACCTTAAAATTATTATTATTGTGTTATTGTGGGCCTTTATATGTCGCTTCGACCAGCAAGTGATCTATTAACCAACTTGACAATTATCACCTGACACTGACAATTCGCCATACATTGCTTGTTCTAGTAGTTAAGGTGCCAGCCAGTGTCGGTTATTTTTTCATTTTAATGGCAATTTTAAGGTTATTTTTTTGGTCTCTAATTACGTTTTCAAGTGTAATGATGTAATCAATCTCGTTCTGTAGTGATACCTACATACACCGATATTAAATTGCTCATGGATAGGAGGGAGGGGGGCACCACAGGCGTGGATTGCTTAGTTAGGGCATCAAATGGTCTTAATCCGGCATCTGCTTGGCGCGAACTTATGAAGGCTCTATGCACCTCTGGGGTCCCCTAGGATACACACAACCCATACAGAACCTCGCGCCTGTATTACCGAAGGCAGAGACCATGTCATTTGATTTTAAGTCCCGCTTCTAATAAAAAGATTGAGAAAACGTGCAGTAGGGTTCTAGTCAATCTTCCGACTCTTGCGACGCTGGGGACATTTTTTATATCAATTTTAAACAAAATTCAATATAAACATTGACAAATATGTACTTTTTTCAAAAGGGGCCTTATGATAAGGTGGAAAAGAGGAGTAGGTATGTTGCATGTGGTAAAAGTTTACAAGTCGATTTGTTGCATTTCTGGTTGGTTACATAAAATAAATTCATCTATGCTATTCAATTAAATTCTTTATTTCGGACATTGATATCCATAAGTTGTTAGTAAACACACACAATCACGACTTACCAACTAGGGTTACTTATACAAATTAATTAAATCCTAATCCTAATAGTGTTAGATCCCCTGGCATGCATTCCTGCACAATGTAGGGTGTTCCAAAGCCTAGGTGATGGAGCACCCACCTCGCAGCCAACGTCTGCGCTATGTCAGGTATTGATATTAAGTATGTCAATCAATACCCAACTCGCACCCGGTTTTTTTATAAACCAAGAATGCATGGGTATCCAAAACCACAAAGTATATCGTCAATATTATCAGAACTGATACTGTTATTGATAACCCACCAAAATAATGTGGTTACAAACGCTGTATGATAGGGTAATTTATCTGTTTATCAACAAGTTTTCATGTCCCCAAAAATCGAGAACATTTTCCTTCATCCTAGAGCATTTTTAAATAGGTTTTTAAGGAACTTTTAATTTGACAGCATTATTAAGACTAAAGAAAGTTTAAAAAACCGGACAAATGCGAGTCGGACTCGCCCACCGAGGTTTCCCTACAAAATTACATATTCAGTTTTCAGATTTTTCCCTGTACAAACGACAACACTGTTAACTGACCATCCTGTGTTTATATAGAACCTTATTACAATGCACTTAAGGTGCGCCGATGGTCAGTTAGCTGTGTTGTCGATAGTACTTGTAGTAGGTATAAGACGATGTTACGTGCCAAATTTCATAGTTCTAGGTCAACGGAAAGTGCCCTATAAATTCTGATTCCCTTGAGAGCGTCGAAATATACGTTGTTTGCGGAATAAACGGCCGTATGTTTTTTACCTTAACTTAGAAGCTTGATTCTTTCACAGCTTCAGGGGGCTGTAGACTTGAGTATATGGCAGTGCGGGGCGCCGATTCAAGCCGATTCCCACCGGCTTGTCTAAAATTTATTTTAGCCTATAGTTATATACTCTAAACTCTTTCATAACAATGTTTGCGCCGGGTTGTCCATTGAACATTTTCACGCGCCGCCATTGGTATATGGTTTTAATTTTAACTCGATCATCTACGCGTTCCCGAGATAAAAGGTCTTGACAGACAGACAGACGGACTACAAAGTGACCCTTTAAGATAAGGGTTCCGTTTCTTCCGTAGGAACTGTAAAAAGACCCAACTATTTATTTTTTTAAATAATTACAAATTGATAGATAACCTGTAATGTCCTGAACTGATCTGCTTGTATTTTAGCCGAATTTGGTAGTCTGGATTGGTCCCAGGACGAATCGTCAGTGGTTTACGTCGCTGAGAGAAAGTTGAAGAAATCTGAACCTTATATCAAGAGGAATAAGGCTGAAGATGCTCCCAAATCTGGAGCTGGAGAACCTTTACCAAACAAGGTACATTTCAATCTAATGAGTTACTGTTATTTCGAAGATTTTGCATGATTGAATGTTTCAGATTTACTCGCGTGACTTTTTATAAATTCATCCATTAGTTTTGTTTGGGGCGGCTGTCAAGCGCGGTCGTGGGTTCGAATCCCGGCTCGTACCAATTAGTTTTTCGGAACTTATGTACCTACGGAATATTTACCGTTAGCTTTTCGGTCAAGGAAAACTGAGGAAACCGGTCTTATCCCAATAAGGTCTAGTTTTCCCTCTGGGTTAGAAGGTCAGATGGCACTCTGGCAGTCGCTTTCGTAAAACTAGAGCCTATGCCAAATCTTGGGATTAGGTGAACAACTGAAACACGTTTCTAATACTGGTCACGTAGTATGTCTTTCTCCCTCTAACGCATAGTTGCGTTTTCATATTCATACTGCCGGTATCATGGGCCATGACTGCCCATTGTGTAGCAGTGTAGCGTAGCCTTAACAGTTTAAGATGCTGGTTTGACGGGCGGTTCGTGTTCAATATAATGTCACTGCGTGAAAAGGGGTTAACATAATAAGCACAGTTAGCGCTATCCGTCTCTTTCTGTTTTCTAATAAGAGAGAGACGGATAGTGCGAGAGAGCTCGCGCGCCGTCTTTTGCTAACTTTGCTGGTCCGTTGAGGCGCTGTCAACACCAAAATGGTCTTGAGGATTTGGGATAGCGCGCACACTGTCTATTTGTATCGGAGTAAACGAGAGCGAGTGTCACTGGGCGGCCCGGTTTTTGAAGATAATAGTGCATAAATGTTGAAATAAAAAAAAGTGTGGATTATTTGAGAAATGTGACTCGTTAGCGGTTTAGGTATGAATATGTTGACTTCATATTTTTAATTGCAGACCCATACGTCAAAAAAATAAAGACATAGAACCGTTTAAGATGATTTTAAGACCAATCTTTGCAATTATTTTCTATCGAGCCGATTTCGTCCAATTATGTATCGAGCCCGTCCACGCTCTTTGAAATATGGTGAATATTAACATATTTTTTTTTTGATGTGCTAGAACAAGTAGTTTTTCTTTAAAAAGTGCTTATAAACATCATTTTCAACAAAATTAGGTCTTGTCAGCCCCTTAACACTCAGTGCAGTGTAGGTGCTTTCCTCTACTTACGGTTCTGCGCACAGAGGCGTCTCTAGCCTATGCAGCGCCCGTGTGCAAACATTGCTCTAGCGCGCCCTAGTAAGCGCGCGGGGGCAAAATGGAATGGTTACAAAGTACGGCTCGGCGCCCCCTAGGACCGCTGCGCCCGTGTGCAACGCACACCCTGCACCATAGGTAAAGACGCCTCTGTCTGCGCATGTTATCGGCTATGAGCGTAGCGCTACGAATTCGTTGGCAGTGAATGTGTTGAATGTTTGCGAGCTGTATTAATGTAGAGCTTCCTTTACAGGGTGAAGAGTACTTGTACAGACAGGACTGGGGCGAGCAGCTGGCGGGCAAGTATCTCTCCGTCGTGGTGGTGTGCAAGTTAGAGTCTGAAGCGGTCAGCGTACTCGAGGGACTGCCGGAGAGTAGCTGCCCGGGACAGGTACGGAAATTGATCAGACCCCGTATCATGGTCGGCCTTATCACGCGATAAGTGACAAGATAGGAGCGTCGTCTCGTTCTATCCAACGGTGTCAGCCAGTGATGGACGCTCTATCTTGTCACTTATCGTGTGATAAGGCCGACCATGATACGGGGTCAGAATCGCGTTGTGAGTGACTAATGTGAATCATATACCTACGATGCCGTATTCTTCTCGCGAAATTGCCTGTGTGGATCAACCCTACATAAAGTTTTCTTATTACCTTACATGTTGTAGTATAAAAACATATCTACAATATAGCCGAGAAAATATTTAAGCCTAGACTATAAAAGTCTATGATGAGGAGAGGAAAGAGGTAGATACGTTGTCTATATGAAATTCCGTGTTAAAAAATGGCCGCCAAATATGACAGCTGGGACACGATTATTACGTGTCCATTGACGACGCGACATTGAGGCAAGGTCTTACAATTGGCTGTGTTTTAGTGTGCCACTTTTGGATTGCTTATAACCTGCTTATATCTACCTCTTTTATACATTACATCATTGATAAAAGTAGTTTAAATAACGATTAAAATTACTGGGTTTTGATTGGAATCACGTAATAGTTATGGTCCTTCGAACCGGATTTAATTTGTTAACTGATAGAACTGATACAAGTAGTACTTTACTGTTTGTACTGATATTAACAAGTGCCGGGTCATAAGCATATCTTTGTTAAAATCTATCATTCCTAGCAAAAGTTCCCGCTTTTTCTGTGTCTAAGATGTCAATAAGGACGATTTCTAGTAGTGTTGTTATTGAAATAGGGCCTTATTGACACGCGGGACCTCTGCACAGATCCAGATTAATTAATTTCATAATAAGATTCATTTTAAATTAAATTGCGGGTGGCGCAGGACCGGTCACATTGGCACTCTTTGGGGGAGGCCTATGTCCAGCAGTGGACGTATATCGGCTGATATGATGAAATTAAATAAGTATGACAATAAATAATATATATAGTATATTTTTTTTGGGGAGAATCTTACACAAATCGACCTAGTCCCAAACTAAGCAAAGCTTGTACTATGGGTACTAGATGACGATAAACATAATTATATAGATAAATAAATACTTAAATACATAGAAAACATCCATGACTCAGGAACAAATATTCGTGCTCATCACACAAATAAATGCCCTTACTGGGATTCGAACACAGGACCTCTTGCTTCGTAGGCAGGGTCACTACCAACTAGGCTAAAGCGGTCGTCATATACTATACGTCATATACAATACACATGAAGTCATTATTATTTACATACATTATTTTATTACACACAGTTGGCTTTTCCTGGTCATTTACAATTTGTAACTGGAGTAAGGGGTACAGTCACCAGCATTATGATCTGCCACAAAAAAGGCAGCAAAAATATCTGACACGTCCTAACGGCTCTAGAAATAATATATAATATAATAAATTTGAAAAAAAAAAAGACGGGGTTGCACTCCGGGAGTGCCGGCAGAAGTGAAAACTCAATAACATTGTATCAGTTTTTCGATCAGGTCACGTGACATCTTACGGTGTCACCCTAAAAACGAATTTGGCGCAAATTTATAAACAATTATTTAGGCGGACGGGCCGCGGGCGCGTTGGGTGCCACGGGCCGCCGGCTCGCCCGTCGGCTCGCCGACGTGCGGCGGCAAACACAATTTGTTTTTGCCATTGCCAAATATTTTTCAAAGCTTTATCTCTTTAGGAATAACGTCTAAATTCGAACTATTCGAATTTGCAAGAACAGCAGACGGCGGTGGCGACCAAAATATCAATTTGTTTTTGCCGTTGTTAAATGTTTTTCTAAGCTTTATCTCTTTAGGAGTAACGCCCAAATTCGAACTATTCGATTTTTCTCAATAGCAAAACGGTGAAGGACGCGTTGGTTAAAATTACAAATTTATTTCCAGAATATGCTATTGCAATAGTTATTTACGATACAAGTGCCGAAAATAGGAAATTCGCAATGAGTGGTGATAAATTAAAACACGACCGAAGGGAGTGTTTTAAATCGACACGAGTTGCGAATTACCTATTCGCACGTGTATCGTACAACGTTTTACAATGCATGTGCTCGAAAAGATCGTTTTCCAAGCGCTCAAATCGTGCGGAAAGTGCCACTTTTTCGCACTAGTGCTTTTTACTTTTCAATTTTTTTTTAATTTTCAAGTCCGTCGTCAGCCCGACAAACAGTTTTTATTACTCGAGAAAAGTTTTACAAATATTTCAATTACACGTTTTCTTTCATATAAAAGGTACATAAATACTAATAACGTTTAAAATGATTTATTAATGTTTATGAATTTTGAATTTGGTCAATAAATTAATTAATTTGTAATATTCATTTAATGTGTTTGGCTGAACGCATATCTTTCTTATGCCTTTTACAATACGACAGTATGGCGGCTTGCACATGCGCAATGCGCATATGTTGACCGCGCATGTATCTAAAAGCCCGCCATTGCTGTTTATTGTGAGTTTTGTGTAGTTATTTTATGTAAATATGTTAAAAAGGTCGAGTGAAGGTGAGTAATCAATAATAATAATGATTTATTGCGTTTCAATAGTGTCAGTATGTTTACGACGGTACAGTGTCTTTTTGTTGTTTAATATAATATTGAGTTACTCAAAATTAATTGTGTTCCAAAACCCCAATATAATGGTTTTAACTTTTAAGTGAATAAGCTTGACAGCAAAAGATGTGAAGAAGTTGTTAAATGCAATTCCAGATAATAAGTAGGTACGTGACAAACTACCTGGGTTCTTCAATTTTAACCTAGATCTATTCTAAACCAACATTTCAACATTTAATATATTTCCTCACACAAGGCATAGTAAAATGTTGTATGATACACGCGCGTAAAGATGATTTCCGACTCGTGTCGAATTATACATTCGCTCGCTTCACTCGCTCATGTATAAAAATGACACTCGTCGGAAATCACCTACTTTCCACACTTGTAGCATAAATAACTATTACTGTACATATGGCTCTTTAAAGTTTCGACATATGCACGAAAAGTGCTCTTTTCCGCACTAGTGCGGGAAAGTAGGACCATATGTACTGTAAAAAGTGTTTAACAGCTTTATACTCTTACGAATAGCGTTCAGTTTTGAATGAAGTCGAATCGGCTACCAGCAAAAAGTGACCTCCTTCACATCTGACGTCACAAAACTCTGTCGCGTATTTAACAATTTTTCCCCATTCCAAAAAGTGCACAGCGCCGCTATAGAAGTTTTCACTTCAAAAATGTCGTGTTAGATTTATGCGCGCGATGAAATAGCAGATATGAATGCTGGTGACTGTACATAGCCGTGCCTTTAGTGTGTTTAGATCTGTGTTGATGACGTATGTATTCGTTTCAAGGTACGTTTCTCCCTGGACGGAAAGAGCGTGGTGGGCGTGGCGTGGGACACGGAGCCTCGACGACTCGGTCTCATCTTCTGCACCAACCGACCGAGCTTCGTCTTCGAACTGACTTTGGACGGCCAGCTCAGTAAATTAACTCTTTATTACACACCACACCCCTTTAAAACGTTATGAAAGAAATCGATATCATAACGTTATATTTCGTTAGTGATGACATTTTTCGTTATAACCAGACATCGTACATTTGTAGCATTTTCGGTGCAGCGTAGTGGTTTTAAGAGAAATGGTATAAGCAATTTCAATCGTGATGCTTAATTAGCGTTAATAAAATTTAAATTAACCTTAATCAACAATTTTGATTGATTTTGTCTATAATCCGTTTAACACAGCCATGCTGCACCGAAAATGCTACATAATTAACGATGTCTGGTTATAACAAATTCAGTATGCCCTATAACGATATAAATATCTTAACAGAATGAATATCATAACATTATAAAATACGGTCGTATAATGTTATCATATCGTTTTAAAATACGAGCCGCGCTGTCGAATGGGCGAAACTATATGTGCGAAAAAGACACACTGTAAGCCCTATAACGTTAATAAGCTATTATATCGCTTAGGTAAGTATCGTTATATATACAATTGGTTTAGATTTATAACGTTAAAATGGATACCCCTATACAGCGCGTAAAATAACGTTATAAACGATATCGCTATGCGAAAATAGCGGTATTTAAAGGCCTGCTGACCACACAGATAAAACAGAGATACAGGGAGACAGAGGTAAAACTACAGACGGTCTTATCGCCGAAGAGTGCTCTCTACCAGGCAACCTTGGGGTAGTGGTTAACCCGGTACATTTAAAGCTAGTGTTGTGACTTGGCGCTCGGCCGAGCCTTGAAGACTCGTGCCGTTAAAGCTAAGCCTAATAGTTATGCACTACTGAGGAACGCGCGTTAGCCTAGACGGCTCAAGACTGTAAGGTTCGAGCTAGTTTTAAATTACAACACTAATTTATAGTTTAAGTTGAGTTGTGTAATTACAAATTATTGTTCAGCGCGGAAAAAGGTCAAAGCGAACCTTGGTACTTCACTACCTTTACAGTGAATTATGTGGTAACGTCTGTTTAGATAATATATATTACAAGCTTTTATTTAGTTTCACCTGTTTGTCATCAAATCTTGCAAGTTAAATTTGACCCACTTCCCGGTGATCGAATGAGCTGAAATTTTGGGTATAAGTATAGTTTGGATGACAATTCAATATTATGGTACCATCGAGCTGATCTGATGATGGAGATTGCCCATGGGAATGCAGCACTTAACCGACGTAACCCCGTTGAGTTTGGGCTCGTTGGAATAATTTCAATGAGTAGTTGATGATTGTATACAGAAAAGTACAGTCGGCAATAAAAGCTTGTACAGTCGAGTTCTCCAATATCTACACAGACAACCTTTCAAAAATATCTATACAGAGACTTTATTGTTACTGACATAAGACACATGTGTAGATATTTTTGAAAGGTTGTCTGTATAGATATTGGAGAACTCGACTGTACCAAAAATGATTTTTTCTGACAGATTATTTTGAATGTAATCTGTGGTTTTGCCTGTATGTACTTGCAGCCAAGTTATCAGGCTCGGGTCTGGCAGTTCGTTCGCCTCGGCTCAGGCCGAATGGTGAAGTCATTTGGCTGCAGCGCGCGGCCGACGGCCCACATCACGCATGCCACGCGCTAGTCATCAGAAAGAAGGGCCAGGTGATTCCTTTGATGGTTTTATATCAGCTTATACTGGTATACTGAGTGACTTAACCCCCCGTTCCCACTATGTCGTCTGTTGGGACGATTTTTTATCGTGTGTCGTCGCCATACAAATTGGTGTCCGACAAGTGTGAAAAGTTCAGTGAATGTTCTGCCACTACGACACACGATAAAATATCGTCCTAACAGACGACATAGTGGGAACCAGGGATTAGGGTCAATATTTTACCCATGAGACTAAACAATAAATTGAAGAAAATTAACAGTTATACATACTTAACCTTCAGTTAATTCATGATTAGCTCTTTTTTTCGCGATTTCGTGGTTCCATGGAGATATTTGGTCAGGATGATCTTCACTTTTTGTCATTCCGGATCATGACTCCAAAGTCACCCAGTATAATTATATCTGCATACAGCCTGTGAGCATTTATGTGAGGGTCTATATTTCTCTCTCGCTTGCTCTTACGCGTTCTTATACCAAAATAAACGATTTCTCCAAAACCCGAATACCTTTCTAAGGGCCTGTTTCACAATCGCCGGATAAAGTTATCTGCCAGTTAAAATTATTGCTATCCTTTTCTCTCTCTCTCTTTATCATATAAAAGAAAAGTGACAGCCAACATTTATCTGACGGATATGTATTAACTGGAGATTGTGAAACAGGCCCTAAGAGCTCTCAGACTTTACATTAGAGATAGGGTCTTCTCCTTAGTTTCTCGGTTCAAGGTTCAATTGCTACAAAAATTCGCCGTGTGTATTGTGCAACCGCTCTCACGTATGGCCTCGTGACTGAGCTCTATCTATAAGAGGAAACACAAGGGCCGTTTTTCCATAGAAAGTTTTTCGTAGTCCCCTGTTTTCTCCCTGGATAATGGCAGTAGAACATTTTTTTTTTCCATAAATCTATGGCTACTATTGACATGTTCCTATGTATTCGTTTTTTTCATAAATTTATTATTAAAAGAGATATTAATTAACCTTCAAAAGCCTAAGACAAATGCCAGATTTTCCGCTGTGTTCAAATATCCAGAAAACAATTATGACTAGATTATTTAAAAAAAGGGTAAACATAGGAACACGGCCAAAGCCTTTCTTTGATGTTTTATAAAAAAAATTGTTAAATAGGTCAAGTTTTGGAGAAGAAATCAGGGGACGAAACGTTGATTTTATGTACTTTTAATAGGTATTTTCGGTCCAAGCTACAGTTGTCTCTATCGCGCTTTGCGGGGGGAGGCTTGAGGTTGGCGCGACAGCAATACATTTTACAAATACCTATTTCTCAATTATCTCGCCCTTAGTGTTTCCTCTTAACATTATCATTCATTGAATAGAACCTAAATCCGTCATATGACATTCTTAAATATACCCACGAATTGTAATTGTTTCAGAGCGAAGTGTCAACAATAATAGACATAGTACAAACTGAGGTCGCCACGTCACAGGGAAAGCCGTTTTACGGGTTGTTCAACCAGGGCCTTCCTAAGAACTGCTTCAGTAGAGATGGCTCGAGGCTTGTCTTCAGTACTCCTAGTGTATGTGATGTCAAAACATATGCTGTTGATATTGGTGAGTAGGACGGTTCAGAGGCTCTAGTATAAGTTTTACCGAAACAAAACTTTACGATAGCGTTTGCGTTTTACCCTCAATTTGTATGGGATTTGACAGCTAAACGCGAACGCGGTCGTAACGTTTTGTTTCGGTAAAACTTATACTAGAGCCTCTGGTGTAAGTAAACATGTATAAATGCTTCATTATGAGGTGTGACTGTGAATTGGCTTTTAATTTATTTTAATCGTATGGCATCCGCTGGATGCGGGCGGCGCAGGACCGGTCATTGTGGCACTCTTTGGGGGAGGCCTATGTCCAGCATTGGACGTCTTTCGGCTGATATGATGATGATGAATCGTATGGCATACATTTTTTTGGCCTTTTAAAATTTGCCACTCTTTAGTGCAAGATTGTTGTAGGTTAATATAATGTGCAAACGCGAGCGCGAGAACTGCGAGATCATCATCATCATCGTATCAGCCGAAAGACGTCCGCTGCTGGAAATAAGCCTCCCCCAAAGAGTGCCGCAATGACCGGTCCTGCGCCACCCGCATCCAGCGGACTACCCCGACCTTTACCAGGTCATCAATCCACCTTGGGGCCTACCCACGCTGCACCTTCCGGTACGTGGTCGCCACTCGAGAACCTTGAGCGAGTTGCATTGACCATACTTTACTGGCTGGTAAACTTTAAATATGGCGCCGGCAACTAAAACCACTTAGAAATCTGTCAAACTTTCCATACAAACCGATTTTAATGGACGTAACGTTACCTTACGATTACCGCAATTTTTTAAACAACCGAGCCTTAATTATCAAATTAAGGTGTGTCGCCGTCAACACGGCGTATCTTCAAGCGCTCTGGCGACCAGACACCACACTAAGAGCGATCTCGCGCACAACATGTAAAGGCTGCAATATTTTGTAACATACTGCCCTAATCGCGCTGCTCCAAATGAAAGCACAATAGGGGTGTAGACTCGAAAATTATTATTACTCCAAAAGAAAGAAGGCAAAAAAATATGCCTAGTGATTAAAATCCCATTCAGATATCTCAAAGAATTACGAAGCTACAACCGTTTTGATATTGTTAGAGAGAGAAAACGCAAACAGTGTGTGACGTCACGTTACGGGGGGGCCGCGTCGACGGCGGCGCCGAGCACGATGGGCGCGACACGTTGCCGTCTATTAGTGACGTCACAATCTTCAAGCGTCATCGTTTCATATGAAGTTGCGTTTTGCGAAAAAGGTGCAGAACATACCCCTCGGCCCTCCAACACTTATAACTTCGTGATTATTTAACCTTTTGCGTCGATTTTTTCTCCATTTGACTACATTTTTAATCCTTTTTCGAGAAAATATGACATTATTGATTATTTTGTTTGTTGTCTACACCCCTATTAAATTATGTTGGGAGCGCTCCCAAAATTACTGTCAAGATAAATTCTGCCTTTAGACAGCGGCAAGATAACCGAGGTGCCAACACCAGGCTCCCGGCAGGGCTCACTGTCGGTGCTCGATGTCAAGAGTGACGCCATCCTGGCGACCTTCTCCGACATGCTGACTCCGGCACAGGTACCTACTTTATGGGGTATACAGATTATGTGATTTTATCCCAATTTGTCAGTATAACATGTCGAAGTCATAATTGGGTGTGGCGTACAGATGTAACGATCCGACCACATATGCATGCAATTTCTCAGTACAACTCGTTTGACAGTTGGATCAGCAGCGCAACATGCCTCCAGACGATAGCAATTAGTTAGCTTCTGATAAATTGGGGCTGACAAATCATGACATGTATACACCCCATTAAATACATTTTGCCAAAGGTCTGGGTAGGTCCTTTTAATCCCCCAGGAATTTACAATTTTTATTTATTTCTTACTTTCTTTTGGTGTTACTTTTCTTTTTCTTACCTATTCACGCGAGATGTACAGAAATCTGATCTGCTGACAGAATTGAGGTAAACCAACAAAATAGTAGATTGTGTCTCAAGGGAGCAAAATAATTTGTTTACGGCGAGGGCGTTATATTGAATTCACACCTTCTACGAGGAAAATTGAAATTAAACAGGGAATACCCGGGAGAAAAGTACAAATTCGAGTTTGAGGAAACGTACAACCTCAATTGAGGGCAACAATGACTCTTCTGAATGTAATTTAATTATTTTTTATCGAATTTAAACGTGAACTTAAAATATCCGTTGTTACCTTCAATATTTCCAGTTATACGTTGGCAAATTGGCAGAAGAAGGAAAGGAGCAGAAGTGGAACCCCGTGAGTGAGCCCGTGAAGGTGCCAGAATCACTGACGACCTCGACCTTGCAGTACCTGACCCACCAACACGAAAACACGGAAGATGCTGTCAGTGAGTAGTACTTACATCCTGACCAACATTCTAGAGGGCGCCAATATGAACATTGGTGAAAAAATACATTTTCTAAAACATGCAATGAAATATTGCTGTTGTGTTCTTCATAATGGGCTTCAAGCAAATGCGTAATGGGCGCAGCAAGACGAGAGACCCGTAATGACATTTCATACAAAATTGGAGGCCTGCAAGATGGTCTTATTTGTGGCACAGGATCACAGCGTTCAGCCATGAAAATTAAAGTTTGATTTCTTGGAGTTTTTTTTTCAATTTATTTTATCGCATGTTTGAGAAAAACACTATTCATACCTCGGCGTGAAAAGGGGTTGCCAGCCTCATAACTATCCGAGCTCGCTACGCTCGGCCGTCTATGTGTACTCGGCCGGCAACCCCCTACTTCCCGGCCTCTGTAGTAATGTACTATTACACATCACAGT
Organism: Epinotia ramella; assembly: GCA_947578815.1. Lineage (NCBI taxonomy): Eukaryota > Metazoa > Arthropoda > Insecta > Lepidoptera > Tortricidae > Epinotia > Epinotia ramella. The sequence continues at coordinate 19,547,525 of OX388211.1, forward strand.
TATTCCATTCCCAACCTCTTCGCGGTCGAGTAATTATGGCCTCAACTGATTGTACCAATGGTCGAATAATACATCAGTTGAGGTGTTTCCACGTTCAAATTGTTGCAAATTATTATGTCGATCCTAATTGTCTGTTCTTATAACCCATGTGGCTCTTTGGGGGAGACTTATGTGCAGTGGACGTATTTCGGCTGATATGACGCTTATGATTATGATAACCCATTAACATGAAATCACTGAAATGGTCATTAGCATGAAATAGATTGCGAAATGATGATAATGATAAATAAGTAAAGTTTGTGTGTGTGTAGGTTTGTGTGTTTGCATGTGCTTTGGGGGTTATACCCGGAACTACTCTTCGGATTTCAAAAAATAGGCTATTTTGATCCCATGGCTCCGGCTGGGATCTTTGAAATACATGCAGCTAGTATTACATAAGCTTGTCACGATCTTTAAACATTATTCGAATCGCGTCTTACTCAAGTAGTATGTCAAAAATTACATTTTTGGTACAAGCTTTTGTTGCCAACTGTACCTTTCTGTATACCGTCATCAACTACTCGTTGAGACAACTAACGAGCCCAAACTCAACGGGGTTACGTCGGTTAACACTTTCACTGCCAGCAACTTCGCTTTCCGGCTATATACGAGAAAAACCATGGGATCGGCTACAAGCGTAGCGCGTAGCAATTCTAGGCGGTGAAAGTGTTAAGTCCTGAATTCCCATGACCACCTTCTGTCTCCATCAACAGATCAGCTCGATGTATTTATTTTATTTATTAGGCACACAAAACAGATAACATTCATTACATAGATAGTACAAGATACATCAGGGGTTCTAGTTAGGAATGCCATCCAAAACATGTATGCACAGCATGATTATAAGTAACAACGAGCGTGAACTATCCTAAAAACTACACTAAAATTATACATAACAATATGCTTAAGCATGCGAACTAGATCATAAGTATGTATGGTACCATAATATTGAATTGTCATCCAAACTATACTTAAACCCAAAATTTCAGCTCAATCCATAGAAGATATCCGCTTCAAAATTGAGTTGCAAGATTCCACTCATACAAACATATTTACATCCATAAATGAAATGTTTCTGTCAAAAATTTCATTTTTGGTACAAGCTTTTATTGCCGACTGTACTTTTCTGTATACCATCATCAACTACTCATTGAGACGATTCTAACGAGCCCAAACTCAACGGGGTTACGTCGGTTAAGTACTGAATTCCCATGGCCACCTTCTGTCTCCGATGGTACCTACCATAATATTGAATTGTCATCCAAACTATACTTATACCCAAAATTTCAGCTCAATCGGTCAACGGGAAGTGGGTCAAATTTAACTCGCAAGATTTGACGGACAACTTACTTAAATACATACTTACATACAAAGAAGTCAAGTTAATATAAAGCTTGTAATAAAAGCTAGTAATGAACAAATGTTTCGGTTATTTCCAGAGACGTTTTCGTCGCTCTACCTCGGCCCGCAGTCGTCGGGCAAGCTGCCGCTGCTCGTGTGGCCCCACGGCGGCCCGCACTCGGGATTCGTCAACGCTTACTCGCTGGAGGCGGCCTTTTTCAACATGCTAGGTAACTTACTTAACATCCAAGTTTCTTTTTTTTTTTTAAACTTGCACTTTTTATCATGGGTCGTGGTTATGGAACACTTTGGGAGATTTAACAGTTATAACTTCTCTCTCTCTTCCTAGTTGTTTCCCTCACTGCTGAGGATCGTGACTCGTTCTGACTCGCCATCGGTTGCGTTCTGTTGCTTGATTAATTGCAACATTCATTGGTATCTCCAGCTCTTGCGATATTTGGTCTTTGGCTATAACTTATAATTTATAACTATATAGTCGTAATAGTAAAAAAAAGACCGGGTTGCACTCCGGGAGTGCCGGCAGAAGTGAAAACTCAATAACATTGTAACAGTTTTTCGATCAGGTCACGTGACATCTTACGGTGTCACCCTAAAAATGAATTTGGCGCATAAACAATTATCAATTATTTAGGCGGACGGGCCGCGGGCGCGTTGGGTGCGACGGGCCGGCGGCGAACAAAATACCAATTTGTTTTTGCCATTGCCAAATATTTTTCAAAGCTTTATCTCTTTAGGAATAAAGTCCAAATTCGAACTATTCGAATTTGCAAGAACAGCGGACGGCGGCGGTGAACAAAATATCAATTTGTTTTTGCCGTTGGTAAATATTTTTCAAAGCTTTATCTCTTTAGGAATAACGTCCAAATTCGAACTATTCGAATTTGCTCAATAGCAAAACGGTGAAGGACGCGTGAACAAAATTACAAATTTATTTACAGAATATGCTATTGCAAAAAGTGTCTAACGGCTTTATACTCTTACGAATAGCGTTCAGTTTTGAATGAAGTCGAATCGGCTAGCAGCAAAAAGTGACCTCCTTCACATCTGACGTCACAAAACACTGTCGCGTATTTAACAATTTTTCCCCATCCCAAAAAGTGCTCAGCGCCGCTAAAGAAGTTTTCACTTCAAAAACACGTGTTTCTCGAACGCGTGGCACTAGCCAAAGACCACCCACCTATATCGATGAAGTCGAAAAAGTCGCCACGTGTAACCCCTCGTGCATTGACTAGTTATAACCAACCAGTTAATGTGTCAAATCGATATTTCGGGGCTATATGATATGACTGTTAAATCTCGCAAAGTATCCTATGATAAATTGTCCAAGTTATACCTAGTTGATATTTATTTACTAAGTTGTCCCTTTCTGATAGACTTTAATTGCGTTTATAATTTTTATAGTTGTTTTTGATAGTTTATTTCTTATGCGTTCGTTTTCGTTATGTATTAACGTTCAATCACTGGCGGCACGCTGTATCCAGATAGGGTATATGCATGAATTTGTTGTAACCCCGACAATCTGCAATTTCTTCACAAACCCTATATCATCCAAAATTATAATTTAAGTTTAATTTAACGTTGATATTTTTTCCTTAAACGCTCAGAGAATGTGTCACTGCACATTTAAACCCTTTCACTTAATAGTACATTACTACGGAGGCCGGGAAGTAAGGGGTTCCCGGCCGAGTACATATAGACGGCCGAGCGTAGCGAGGTCGGATAGTTATGAGGCTGGCAACCGATTTTCACGCCGAGGTATGTATAGTGCTTTTCTCAAACATGCAATGAAATAAATTAAAAAAAACTCCAAGAAATCAAACTTAAATTTTCATGGCTCAACACCGTGATCCTGTGCCACAAATTGTGGAATGCCATTACGGCGCCCGAAACGTGACACTTCGAAGCCCATTATGAAGAACACAACGTCAATATTTCATTGCATGTTTGAGAAAATGATTATTTCAATTATCGAAAATGCATATCCCCTATTACAGGATTCGCGGTGCTTCAGATAAACTACCGGGGATCCACGGGCACGGGCGACAAGACCGTCTCCTTTCTCCCCAAACGCGTAGGCACCGCCGACGTGGCCGATTGCAAACTGGCCACCGACGATGCCATAAAAAAGTTCAATATCGAACCGAAGAGGATTTGTCTGGCTGGCGGGTCCCATGGCGGCTTTCTGGTCGGGCATCTTAGTGGCCAGTATCCGGATACTTACTGCGCGGTGGTCAGTAGGAACCCGGTGATAGACGTGGCCAGCATGTTCAACTCCAGCGATATACCTGACTGGTGAGTTTATAGATTGAGGAAGTTCACTTCAGGGGGGCTAGCACAACTGCCGCGCCGCGACGCGAGTCGAGAAAGATCTACCCTCCTCTTTCTAATTTGCACGGTGCGAGTGAGACAGGAGACGCTCAGTCGCGCGCGAAGCGTCTGAGCAGCAAGTTGTGCTAGAAGTACAGTGGTCAGCGGTGTTTTTCTTACTAACTTCTGGCTCTGTTTTCATTGGTGCGAATGTTATTATCTTTTGAGACGAAGAAGAATTTGTCGTTGAATTTGTCTCCAAATGCAACGTTCTTGCTGTCATTGAGAACTTAATGACGGGATAACCGAACCAAAGAGAATTTGTCTGGCCGGCGGGTTTCTGGTTGGGCATCTTAGTGGCCAGTATCCGGAGACGTACTGCGCCGTGGTCAGTAGGAACCCGGTGTTAAACGCTGTATGTTCAATGGTGAGTGTATTGATAGATGTAACCAAAATACTTGTCTTCACACACACTGAAGTTTGATCTTCTTGGTTGGCCTTTAGCGCTTCGTTCGTCGTCGAGTATTTTTGTCATGTACATGAGGTGAAAAAGGGATTCGTTGAAGCAAAGGTTTTTCTCTATTTGCCACTCGCGTAGGGATCTTTTTGTCGTTTCTATTCGTAATGTAGATGTGTTCTTTAAGTTTTGGTTGGTTGGACTAGGGTTGTTATTGTCGTTAGTGATCCTTCTTATTTCTCACTCTTTTTACCCGAATTTTGCAGTGCCCTGAACCCATCTTCCAACTCCAAATGTAGTAGAGATAAAAATCAGATGAAATAAATCTTAATAAGAATAATATGAAATCTAGATTACGAGGAGTCTAATCAGAAAGGGACAACATGAAAACCTTTGATGGTTGTTGACTTATAACATAATATAACCTTTGAATACGAGTATCTTCTATACTATCCTCAATAGAGACGTCAACAACCAAGCCAATTTCACCATCAAATACATTGTAACAGACAAGGGTGCCCAAAAATATCTGAACCGCCCGCCCGCCATGACTATAGTCGTGCTAATGTTTGTGGCCGTGATTTTCTCTTAGAGGTTTTTGATGGTGAGTTATATAATACGTCCGAAATGGTAAGAATAAATTCTGTCGAAAAAACGCAAGCAAAAATCTACATGACAGTTAGAGCACAAAGTCGTTTTTTGCTTGCGTTCGTTTGACAGACTCTTATAATGTTGGTTTAGTAAAACAACTTTAGTCTCTTTTCCAAATCTATCCCTAACTTGACTTCACTCACCCTTGCCTTATCAAGACAAGTAATTTTGTGATTGTGTGATGTGTCCCTTTATTCTCAGTTACGTAAGAATAAGCTATGCAAGGATTTAAGGCGCCGTAGGTTCATGGTATTCTCTCCCTCTCACTGAGCATAAGCGTGCGCGCGTAATTTTTTGGCCGTTTAAATAAATAAAAATGTAATCACTGATTTCCATCAAACATGATATTGCCGATTTTTAGAAGCAATTTTAATATTTTTAGCTTTTATGCATAATTTGTTACGAATATTTTAAGTGTATTTTTGTGTATTTGAGACCTATGTTCGTGATTTTTTTCTATCGAGCGAAATTTTCTTAATCATGTTTTGAATCACTGATCTCGCTGCAGAAAAGCCGCAAGATTACTATTCGTATTTTTTTGAAACCATATTATTATAAACAGACGCATTATATTGTTTCAAAAACTCTGTTCGCTTAACTTCGCTGAACCTACGGCGCCTTAAGTTGCAAAGTGCCCGTGACATACCGACGGACATGACCAAATTATACAAGTCCCTTTTTTACCAATTTGGATTCTAATTTTATCAGTAAGTATATAGCGTAAAAATGTTTCCGAATTCCTACTTCGAGGTAGACTGATAAGCAAAAAAATTCTTGCTAATTTGGACGATTGGACGATCTATCGTTAATCCAAGCTTCGATCGATCATTGATTCGATTCGGATTCCCTTAGGCTTCGCATCACTCCGCATAAACTACCGAGGTTCCTCCGGCCACGGCGACGCCAGCCTCCGTTGCCTGCTCTCCAACGCCGGTCGATTCGACGTCGCCGACTGCCTTCTCGCTCTCACCGACGTGCGGGAGAGACAGATAGACAACGTGTCTCTCTTCGGAGGGAGCTACGGCGGTTTCTTGGTAGCCCACTTGGCGGGACGGTACCCTGAGCGGTTCAAGAGTGCTGTTATGAGGAATCCTTTGATAGATATGGCTACGAAGGGGCATTATGCTGATAATTCTGATGGGTGAGTTTTTAGTCTAGGGCAGTAAGGCTGAAATATGATCTCTTGAAATATGGTTTATTCTTCCATCACCAGCATTACGTTCTTATTATAATACACATAGTGAAAAGTTGCGAGTGAGCGTAAGCCATTGCGTCTATAATCTCCAAATGATCCGAAGCTCGAAAAAGTTCATTGCTCGAATTATACCACTTGGCACAAACATCTTCTACGGAATATATCAAATTTAAATTACAGCCTAAGTATATTTACCTCATGCTTCAACAAGGCAACTCTTTCAATTAGGTTACCAAGATCTCACCCATTCAAAATTCAACCATTTACTTATTACTTCCGCTTTGTGGCGGCTCGTGGCGACATCTACCGCGAAAGATTCGAACTACCTAAAGTTTCATCATCACTATCATATCAGCCGAAAGACGTCCACTGCTGGACATAGGCCTCCCCCAAAGAGTGCCACAGTGACCGGTCCTGCGCCACCCGCATCCAGCGGACTCCCGCAACCTTTACCAGGTCATCAGTCCACCTTACAAAAGTTGACTAATTGTTACTTCTAGGTGCGCAGTAGAAGCCGGATTCCCATTCACGGAGAAAGGCCAGCCCTCTGAAGAGGAACTCCTGGCTATGAGGCGTTGCTCGCCGCTAGTACATGCACATAAGGTGAAGGCCCCAACCGCCCTGATGTTGGGAAAGGCAGACAAGAGAGTGCCGCACTACCAGGGGCTCGAGTTCGCTAGGAGGTTGAAGGCTAATGGGGTCAAAACTAGGTAAGATATGAGCTGTCTTTTTTGATGTGTTTGATTGATTTAACACTGAAGAGAAATTCCTGCCTATGAGGCGTTGCTCGCCCCTAGTGCATGCACATAAGTTGAAGGCCCCAACCGCCCTGATGTTGGGAAAGGCAGACAAGAGAGTGCCGCACTACCAGGGGCTCAAGTTCACGAGGAGGTTGAAGGCTAATGGGGTCAAAACTATGTAAGATGTTAGCTGTCTGTATCGGAGTTTTATTTAGACAGATTGTAGAGAATCTTCTGGTCATGGCATGGTGCTATAGGACCTTTAGTGCATGTACATATGTATAAAGCTAGGCAAGTTCGTCACTACCACGGGGTTGGGTTCGCTAGGAGCATGGCCTCCCAACTCGAACAACGTATAATTATTACAAAAACGAACTCACAGATGGCGACACAGGTACCGAGCGAAACATTTGAACCAGTAATCGTGAAGATAGAATGTTTTTTACACCTTAATAAATTCAACGTACCTTAATTATATCACAAGCATCCTTCCGCACATAAAATAAAGGTATACTTTATAAGTTTAGTAAATGCAATAAAATTGGTACTAAATCCAATTAACTCGTACTATACGTGTGAGCTTTCAAGTTTGCTACGTATTATTGGGTACTGTCACTAGATGGCGCCATCACTGGTCGCGAAAGTTCTATGGAACCACAGGCTCCAAGCGTTTGGTTTTATGTATATTTTTGTTTTGTTGTAATATTGTCTCGAAAATACTACTTTTATATCAAAACAATCAAAAATACTCTATTTGTTGCCCGGGAAGTCAATGCCATCTGGTGATATCTCAATGTATCACTAAAACTATGAGATAGGCTGACAATGTCATAGCCGTGGTAGCTCGGATACTGCATCTACTGGTGTAGCTACGGAACTAAAATTGTATACAGAATTGCCTACATTAGGACGGTACGCTTTTGCTCTACGAGATTGGGTATCTGTACTTGTATTCTTTAATCTGTGCTAGGAGGTTGAAAGCTAATGGAGTGAAAACTGGGTGAGATTATCCGATACATGTTGTAAAGAAAGTGTCAGGCACAGCGTTTACGAATCCCAAGAATCGGATTTTAGGGACGTTTTGTTGACTGGTAAAGTACAATAATTCGGTGAATAAATACCGGCTGCCCCCGCATAACAAAGCGTATAACAAGGAACTCTATAAACTACTCTGTTATTATAGTAGAGTGCAGTGAAATAGTACATTGTTTAACGAGGGGCGTAAGTGGAATATTATATTGCAATATTCTTACGCCCGTGTTATACACAATGTTTTTCATTACATTTGCGAGGAAATAATAACTACAAAAAACAGAAAAATCTATGTTTCATACAACCCAGCAGCAGCTCAGTAGTATTCTTGCGGCATGTCGCCAACCAGATTTTTTTCAACCAATCACAGAACAGAATTCAAGTGGCGCGCGGCCAACTAGATTTGCTTAAACCAATCAGATCACACACAAGCTCATAACTCCCTAGAGAGCTATGAAAATCCATAACTCCCGTGGGAACAATTTAGGACATTGTCCTTCTGTATACAGGCATGGAATAACACCATTTACGAGCAAGTGTGATGAAAAATATCTTGACCACTAACGTGCTTGCAAACAGCACTCCAATTATGTTGACCGTAAAGTAGTACTAGTGTGGTTAAAAATAGTTGTAATTGAATGTCTTCTAATCGTTGTCACCAGAGTGTACATGTACGACGACAACCACTCCCTGTCGTCGCTCCCGCACGAGATGGACAACCTCATCAACAGCGCCAGTTGGTTGCTGGACCACCTCAACTGAGGCTACACTCAGGGCGAAAACCACACTATTCGGGGAATGAAAAGACTTAAACGGTCGTATTCAATATAGTTAAGGGCAAAATACGTACGCAGCGTTACGCATTATTATATCACCTATACATATTATGTGATTTTTAATGCTAATGTATTCCGAATTCGAAATTGACATGTTTTTATTTTTATTGATTATATTTTAATTAACTTAATATTACTTAATGCTATTTTAATTGCGCAACTACCGCAAAGACCGTTAAGCTACTATTATAAATCTGGTTTTACTCGCCCTGAATTGTTGAGATAGTATGCAATTTTATATTTTAATACAATAATTTTATCAGTATGTGTCTTTTTAATACCCTTATTGTACTGTATCCTGCCAATATACACTTTGACGACCGCTTAAGCCTAGTTGGTTGTGAACCTGCCTTCGAAGCAAGAGGTCCTGGGTTTGAATCCCGGTAAGGTTGTGTGATGAGCACGAATATTTGTTCCTGAGTCATGGATGTTTTCTATGTATTTAAGTATTCATTTATCTATATAAGTATGTTTATCGTCGTCTAGTACCCATAGTACAAGCTTTGCTCAGTTTGGGACGGTGCCGGTTAATTAATTTAATTGTAGCTACTCTCAATCTTTATGATTTAATTTTACTAATTGTGCGATGTATATGTACTTAATACTTACTTAATATGTTACTTTAAGTTTACCAACGCCATGGCGTAAGCTGTTATGTTGATAAATTGTATTTGCAAATAAATAAATAAATGTACGGCCCGATAATATATTAAAAAGAAACAGAGATATAGTGGTCGCCGATTATTGGGCCATACATTAACCGGCACCGACGCGTCGCCTGAAGCTCGCCCAACATTACGCCTGTGCGTAAACGCGGCCTTACAGTTAAATGTAATAAGCAAAGTAAGTTACTACTCGAACATTATGTTATCATTTACAATACGAGGTTTACGATCAAATCATTGCTACATTAATTTTACCTCTATAACCGAAATTATCACTTTACCTTTATAAAGAGTGCTTGTAAGTAGCAGAAAACTGCTTATTTGGGGTTAGAGAAAACACCCCTGTTTGTCCGTAAAGTGGGCAAACATAGGACTCTCAGCCAGAGCCCCCTCGAGCCAATAAAAACAATACAAATTGCTACCCCAATTATGCGCTAGACAGGTGACGCGCCATATGCGATACTCGATCAAAGGGATGACATGGCCAATTGAGCGCCTTGCAAGGTTACCGTACAGCCTCACATAAGTTAATGTTTCTTCAAAACACTTGCTCGTAAAGTGCTTCATAATGCGCAGGCCTACAGCGCTACAATAGCTTAATTACACCCACCTGCGTAATGTTTTTTTCATCACACTTGCTCGAAAAGGGCTTCATAATGCGCAGACATACAGAGCTGTAATCGCCTGTGTTACGCCCACGGGCGTAATGGTTTTTTCTTAAATTGTATCTGTCACTCATGCGGCAGTTACAAAGCAAAGAGGTTTTTATATCAAATACGATGTCAAACAACGTATTTATAAATACATTTAAACTTAAAAAAACTACTTAAACATGTTTAACTGAATTATTTACAGATTTAATATGTAGTTATTTAGTGTCTATGTAAAATGTTTTTAAGTGTTTTCAAATCGTGGCTGTATACCGAAGGGTCTTTGCCATACGCGCCTCACGTCAAATTCAACAAAATGGACGACTGACATATTGCAGTTTTTATTACGATTTGTATTCATTTCATCTAAAATGTATTTGTTTCCTCGCAAATGTGATGAAAAACATTGTGTATAACACGGTCGTAAGAATATTGCAAACTCGAGTCATCAAAAGCCCTCCGCCTTCGGCGTCGGGCTTCTGATAGACTCTTGTTCGCAATATTCCACTTACGCCCCTCGTTAAAAAATGTACTATTACGTCACACCTGGCTATAATGTAAGTTTTACCTAAAACTCGCATTATGGCCAGATGAAGACGTAAAATTGTGTACTCACCACGGGCAATAAAAAAAAAGCGGCCAAGTGCCACGGCCAAAAGTCGGGCCACGCACAACGAGGGTTCCGTGCCTATTAAAAAGGTCGTAACGTTACTGAAATCTTATGGCACTTACGTCCTTTTCTTTAAGGCAGGCAGTTTTTTAGAAATATCTCAAAAACCTTTGAACCGATCTTGTTCAAAACAATTTTCGCTGAGAGAATTTAATAAGCCCTATGAGCATGATTTTTTTTCATATTTTTAAAATACACGGTTCAAAAATTAGAGGGGGGGGGGACACAATTTTAGTGACTTTCGAGGAGATTATCTCAGACTCTATTCACTTAATCAAAAAAAATGCTGAGAAACCTTATATTTATTTTGAAAGGCCTATCGATTGATGTGCCACACGTGGGCTTGCAATGAAAAAAAAAATTTTGACTTTCAGTTTTATGTATGGAGTGCACCCCTAAAAAATTTTTTTTCTAGTAATTTAGTTACAAAACAATGTAGCGGTTAACAAAATAAACCTATTCTGAAAATTTTATTCAAATATACCTTATAGTTTTCGAGTAAAATGCCTGTGACATACGGACGGACAGACAGACAGACATGACGAATCTATAAGGGTTCCGTTTTTTGCCATTTGGCTACGGAACCCTAAAAAGCCCTCTATCGCATATTTACAACCCTCGCCTGCGGCTCGGGTCACAAATACCTGATATTTCGGGCTTTCTTTCTTTTACAGCCCTTGGTAAGTAATGTACTATTACAATGCACTTGCTTTGAAAGTGCGCCTTTATATGGGTCAACATGAACACGGGAAGCCCTCCATGCCCGCACGGCGGGGCGGCCGTGCGGGAATGGATTTCGGGCCAATATTCCCACACACGTGCGAGAATGAGATTACACGACAATTTATAATTGAACTTCTTTAGCGGTGCTGTGCACTTTTTGTGATGGGGAAAAATTGTTAAACTCGCCACAGGTCGCGTGACCGTGAGGTGTCACGTGACCGTAAGATTCGACAGATTGAAAATTCGTAAGACGGACACGTGACCTGATCGAAAAACTGTTACAATGTCATTGAGTTGTCACTTCTGCCGGCACTCCTGGAGTGCAAACCGGTCGTTTTCATTGTAAAATATCTCCCTCACGGTCGTGTTTTTGGTCATCGTCACTCGTTGGGAATTACCTACTTTCCGCACTTGTAACATAACATAACATTGTTTAACGAGGGGCGTAAGTGGAATATTGCGAACAAGAGTCTATCAGAAGGCTTTTGATGACTCGAGTTAGCAATATTTTTACGCCCGTGTTATACACAATGTTTTTCATCACATTTGCGAGGAAACAAATACATTTTAGATGAAATGAATACAAATCGTAATAAAAACTGCAACATGTCAGTCGTCCATTTTGTTGAATTTGACGCGAGGCGCGTATGGCAAAGACCCTTCGGTATACAGCCACGATTTGAACACACTTAAAAAAAAATTCCATAGACACTAAATAACAACATATTAAATCTGTAAATAATTCAGTTTAGTGTTTAAGTAGTTTTTTTAAGTTTACATTTCGTTATAAATACGTTTTCAGACATCGTATTTGATATAAAACCTCTTTGCTTTGTAACTGCCGCAAGAGTGACAGATACAATTTAAGAAAAAAACCATTACGCCCGTGGGCGTAACACAGGCTATTACAGCTCTGTATGTCTGCGCATTATGAAGCCCTTTTCGAGCAAGTGTGATGAAAATAACTATTTTCTTTGATTGTCTCTGTCGGTTATAATTATAAAGCAAATTTTAACTCAAATACGAGGTTTGAAAACCTATTTATAAACAAATCTAAACGTATAGAAACGAATGAAACGTTTAACTGAATTGTTTAAAGATCTAAAAATTAAAATGTGGTAATTTAAGTGTCTCTGTAAAATATAGAGTGAGTTATGGTGGCTGTCATTGATTTAGTATATGTGAGTATTTGCTTTAGGCACCGTACCTGCGTGAAATTCGAAAAAATGGACGATTGACATCAAAGACTACAATACACATACATTTTTTGTTAACTCGCAAATATAATGGATGAAAAACATTGTGGGCAACCCGTACTCTAAGAGAAGTTTTACGAACAAGTCTATTAGAAGCGCGACGCCGGAGGGGCAGGCGCCTAAATTTTGGGTCAATGTACGATTACAAGCTTTTATTTATCATGCACCTTCGTATATGAGTTGCCCTTCAAAACTTGCAAACCATTTTTCAACCACTTTTTGGTATCCGATTGTGCAAAAATTTTGCATACTCAAAACACGACTGGTTTATCTTGTATACCTACTTTGGGAGTTGCTATAGCCGGCTGACACCGTTGTAGGATCAGCTTATAATATTGCACTGTCACCGAATTTACATAAGTGAAGATCCAATTTAAGGAAAGCTTCTCGCCTGCGTGTAAACGCGACTTAAGGGCTACCATTGGTAAGGTATTGTGCGAACGAAGGCTGAATTGGGTGACTTTGAATACGCCCTTAATAGATTTAGTGTCCAATCGTAGTAGGCAGGTAAGTAGTGGAGCCGTTATTGGTTTTCAAATGTAACTAATGTCATCGAGAACCCATTCGACGCCACAGAAAAATATGCGAGGTGGCGTGGCACCCCCACGCCACGCAAGTTTTTAGTCTATCGTTTTTGAACTTCGTATGACGTCGGTGGCAGGCGGGTTCCAACAGTGACGAACATGAGTTCAAGTCAGTAGGGGCGAATTTTGCTCAAGCTATGAGAATATCATTACGTCAGTCTGGCGATCTAAATATGTACCTACCTAAGTACCTATCCGTATATGGCTCTAAATGCTCTAATGAAAGTCACACACAATTATGTTTGTACAATTTCACTAACTGCTTGAAGATCTTTTGCAATTCCCAAATTTCCTCATACTTTTCAAATGAAATATTAAAGTAGGTACGGAACGGTCGCATTCTTTAATTTATGAACCATTTCGCTAAAATATTATTTGGACCCCTATACGATAGGACAGTCAACCTTAAGTGGGTCCTAAATTAAAACTTTCTGACTGTACTTACATTACAGATATAGTACTCGCGTAAAGTATAATCATCTATAGGTAAGTACCGGTTTATATCTATCAGATCGATGCTACCTATAGTCAGTTACGTTACGTTACAAACCCCCCTTCGAATATGCAGTATTGCCGCGTACCTATCACATTTTTCCCGCTCTTTCCACCCTTGCGCGGCAAGCGGAACGGTGCCGCCCGCACCGAGTCCCGAATATCGACAGGGGAGCATGTCAACTATGAATTGCACATTCACATGTCTCGAACTATGAGTCCTTGAAAATAAGTACCTACTAGATACGTGATTGCACGAGTAAGCTATCTACAACTTTAAGGTTCACGAAAGTACCAGGAATAACGACCTATTTGGCATCATGAAAATGGTTACAGAATTAAATAGACCTACTATCCTCACGACAGTTTATCGGTATTTCACGTATTACTTCCAGACAGGCTTATAGAGACACAACCTACTCGTTTGAACGCAAATATTGTTTTACCATGCCCATAAATCTACAAAATCGCGACCACTGTAGGTACAGTCGCGGCCAGATGTGATGCTGATGAAGCAAATAAGACGCAATTTTTGAGCATCCGATCCTGAAGATTAGATATACTTAGGTATATGATGTGATATGGGACTGCAGTAGAAGTACCTACTCGTGAAGACAATGACAAGTTGTTAGCAAAATGTATAAATTAAAACTTTTAGGTAGGTAAGCTTGGTTTATTCGCGACAAAGAAACTTTGCTTATGATTGAACAAAGAAAGGTCCGTAAGCAGTCGAATTATATGTAAATTAGAGACATATTTTCTAGTTCGCGGACACCGCAGGACGAACGCAGAGTATAATGAGTAGTAAGTATAACTCTAAAAAAGCTCGGTAAGTTACAGCATCAAAAGTAATAGGTACCTAGATCGGCATCCAGAAGTTTTTGAGTGACTTATAGTACCTTACGCGGCGCCTACGTGATTTCAGCTAAGAGTCCTGTTTGCACTTTGCAGATCATCATCGTCCTAGCGTTATTTTCGGTTGTGCCCTAAAGGAGCCCGGGGTCTGCTTTAATACCTAATCCCAAGATTTGATTTGGCATAGGCACTAGTTTAACGAAAGCGACTGCCATCTGACCTCTGAACCCCCAACCCAGAGGGAAAACTAGACCTTATTGGGATTAGAGCGGTTTCATCAAGATGTAATCCTACACCGATAAGCTAACGGTAAATCTTCCGTATCATTGGTACGAGCCGGGATTCGAACCCACGACCGCCGCTTGACAGTCGCATGCCTGAACCACTAGGCTACCGTAGCTAGCTGTCCTAGTTGCTGTAGTATCCTGTTTGCTGATAGGTAGCATAAACATAGACACTAAATAAAGTATTAAGAAAATATAATATGTAAGGCCTAATAAAATTGGCCGTCGAAGCAAAAGCTTCGAACATAGCCGTAACGTCTCAAAGTTAATGAAGACACTTACTGTCTTAGGCATCCCTTAGGTAACAATACTTACTAAGGCCTCTCACAGACTGGAGCGGCCTGCGGTGGCGGTCAATAGTAAATTTGACAGCGAATGACAAGTTTACTATTTGTCCGCCGCGGCCAGGCCGCCCCAGTGTGGGGTGGGCTTAAAGGGAGATACACTACTGCCTTGTTTAATACTTTGACGAGGCGACGACCCCGATTCGACAAGTACGGCTACTACCTACTTTCCCTAATGGGTGCATCGAACCCTTGGCGGTGCCGTCGAGGCCTTGTTTACTTTAAGAAACCCCCTCTAATATCGAGATTAAAAAATAGAGTGGGTTGAACCTTTTCAAAATAGGTAACCACGATTTTCTTGCAACCATATTTTAGTGATTACTATTGTACAATCAGTAGCAGAAGTACGGCATAACATGCTCATAATAACTTCAGTTGTGTGCCTTGCAAATGCTGGGCCGACTTGCAAAATATAGCGCTTCCTCTTCATGTCTCTGTCATTCTTATTTTTAATGACACGAGATGGGATGTCCTCCAAGATCCAAGGGATGTCCCTTCGAGGTACCCCCGTGACATGCTGGAGATAGGACACATTTTGAAAGTCAAATCGCGTCCCTGTAACGTGTAAGTTTATCAACCGCAACCTCATTTCATCAATGTATTTAATATCTAACCAGGACAAAGTTTTATAACGCGTGAACATACACGTACCTACTTTTGGTAGGTATTTTAGGGAAAACGTGCATTTTCGCGTCTTTCTAAAATTTACTCCAAATACCTAGGTAGTTTAAAGTTTTCACTTAACCATATCAGTGCGCATGACGCACATGCTGCATCGTAGTTGCTTCTTAACCAAATTATAATTCTTAACAACTTAAGCACGTAGAGACCATTCTGGAATCGGTGAACAAAAATTTCTGTAAAATAATAGCGCACTATAGAAACTGCAATTACCTAAATTGACTAATTTTAAAAGTTGAGTTCATGTAGGAATAATAGCTAAAGTAGATGATAATTTTAGTACCTTGTCACTTTCGCTACTTTGACGCATCCCAACTGTCGCAGTATTGATTCGTTAAGTGCAATAAAGTACTTAAATGATCATCTATATTTACTGTTGACTGTACCTAAACAAAGCTCTACTCCTCCCCTACAGTTTGTTTACTCGTTAACCCCAGACTAAATCGGGTTGACGTTATTTTAACATTAAGAACGTTATCAAAGTTTCATTTACGTTTTAACAGCTCACGGAATGTAAATAGGTATCTTATACTAACTATTTCATCGTAAGATTATAGCTGTGCTCCGTTTAAAATGTGACAACCCTGCTACCGTAGGTACAAATTCAAACGACGACATCATTTTATTCTAGTACAAGAGCCTAATGAAGCGAGGCGTGTAGTTATGTTCCGCGTAGACAGTTTGTAAGCATTAAAAGTTCGAGGAAGCCCGCAGCAGTCTCGGTGATAAGACGATAGCCGTGAGTGGTGACAAATTGCGACTATGCGGGCGCCTGGGCATATCTACCGACTTCCCGTCGATACAGTAAGGGTTGCATAAACAGTAATTAACGGACCGGTTAAATACAACGCCAGCATATATATGTCTTCCTATAGGAAACAAAAAAAGCTAAAATGAAGCGCTGGGGTATAAAAAGAGAGATAGAGAAACGGTTCAATTCCCATACCTACGTAGAATATTGACGAACTGTTTTAGTAACAAGTATACCTACCTAAGAACCAGACTAATGAAACAAGGCAATTAAGTTAATAAACATTCAAGTGGACATTTTTTGTTCATACCACTGAAAGGTTCAACCCTCATCTGAAAATATCACAATCCACCAAAAACCTAAGAGCATAAATACAACTATAAGGTCCCGCTTTCTCAATAAATTATATAAAATCGAAAGAATGCCGATTTTGAATTCCTACGCTCTAGCTACATGACTGCTACTTCGCTATCATACTATCCTAGGCCGCCTCCAAGTCCAAAGAATCACCCCTACACCCGTGGTTCTTCAAAGCGGAAAAATATCGATCGTACGAACACCTGTTCGCCGTACAATGGGGGAGCGCACCTGCCTCCGCCACCACCACAATCCACCGCGCCGCCGGCCGCGCGAACGTGCGCTGACCGCCGCCACGTCACGCCGACTATCGATCCACTGACCACCACGCAGGTACCACCATTACCACACTCTTCAAACCTGTTCTAATTTTGAAACTGCCAAGGGTTGAGATCTGGTGCTTCTAAACTGAAACGCGGCAGTTGTGAAAGTGGTAACTTATTAGACATCGAAAGACTTAGCCTTGCGGAGTCCGATTATTTTTTACGCGGTTTAAATTGTAAGTTTTGACTTCGAATGCAAGCCCAACGTTAGTCTTAAATTTTACGTATTAGGATTAACGGCAGTTGTTTTCAAACTTCTTAAACGTGTCATCGCTAAGCTAACATTGAATCAAAAGCATTACTTATTAATATCGCGCCAATGATTCATCGGCAATGACTCATCGGTTTTCTTTGCGGTTCCAGTGATGTGATGCGACAGCGACCATGCACATAACATCGGGCCTGTCGCCAGCATCAGGCGAGATGCTGGACACCTCGGTGATGCTGTACGGAGAAGCTGGGGACCCATGCGGCTACTTCTCGGTGGACCACGCCGTACCAGAGTCCTCCCACACCGTGGAAATAGAATACGTTTACGAACAACCGGAAACCTACGCGCAAAATATAGATGCAGAACCAGTGAAAGAGCCAGAAACGCAGGTGGCGAAAAACGTACGAAGAAAGCCGGAGAAAATCGTGCTCGATGATGAGCAGGAGACTGATCTGACCAATCTAACATGGCTGCAGAACATAACGAATATCATGGCGATTCCACAGTTCCCTATTCCACCCGTGTCGCCTAATCCTCCAGCCAAAACCCAGCCTCAGAACACAAGGCTGCAGAAGTTTAATCAGACTATAGCCAAGTGTCAAAAGGATTTTATGGAGAACAGAGAAGAGTATCAGTGCAATAGTGAGAAGAAACCGCCATACTCGTACAGCACTCTGATTTGCATGGCCATGCGGTATAATGATGATAAGATGACGCTGTCGGCAATTTATTCGTGGATAAAAGAGAATTTTAAGTACTATAGGAATGCTGATCCCACTTGGCAGGTGAGTTAGAAGCTTATTGGCATAATGCGTGATTTTACATGGTCACTCAGTAGACTACGTCTATAGATGGCCACGTTCACTAATGGTATGGAATTTTCCTAAGGCAAATAGGTAGTAAGTTGATTAGTTAAAAATATAAGTTCCGAGTTAAAAGCTCTTCAAGCTCATTCAATAAATCTGGTGATATATTTTTCAGACTATAAAATAAGAAGTTTTCTGAAGGACTAAAAAAGCAGCGATAATAAGATTTAGTACTTCCAGTTCCCAAAGGCGTACCCTTTTTGTTACACATGTGTGTATTTATGTACACCCAACACGTACATACAACTTACGTCTATAAATATGTATAAGTACGTTTGAGAGGGTATCTCTGGGGAATACGACTCAAAATTGTACATAAAGTCCAACATATTGTTGGACACGCATTCATGGGTTTACAACTACTATGCGCCATTTATTAGCAAATTTTCCAGGATGAGATTAGATAAGGGCTTGTGAATCCCGAATGAATAGATATCCCGAGTATTATCGTTCCGGGAGCCCCTTATTTAATAAACGTTAAATCGGCCGAGATTAGATTACGTCTAATTGGTAATATCGAGTAATATCTCAGCTACGGATTTATTTTGTGGAGTGGTTCTGATGTGATATGATTCCTAAATGCCGGATAGATTTGATTAATTCCTTATTTCACATTTAGTGTTATGACCGTAAGTTACTGCGAATTTTTAAAACAAAGAAACATTCTCTTTTACAGAATTCGATAAGGCACAATCTGTCACTAAACAAAGTGTTCGTGAAAGTCGCCCGTTCAAAGCAGGAGCCAGGAAAAGGTGGTTTCTGGAAGCTAGACCTCGGGCATCTCAAAGGGACGCAGCGCATTTCCAACAGGCCACACAAAAAGAAGAAAAGCGACAGTTCGAAGATGAGTGAAGAGCGGACAGCTGTGGCCAATATCCCTCAGGTCGTCGAAGGAATAGCCACGGATATGGGGCACAGTGTGAGCTTGCATCTGCCGGAGTTTAGTATCCCGCTGTCCGATATCGCGCTAAACAACCATGTCGGAGCCAACGTGATTGTAGAACCGGTGGCACCTCCGCCGCTGATACAGGAAGACGACTTGAGCTCGCTTCTGTTGAATCCGACGGATTGGGACGATCTACAGTTGGATATGCTGGACAACTATCTAGACTCTTGCTTCAAATAAAGGTATGTTTTATACTTATGGGAGGAAGTTCAAGGGCTTGTCAAGCTTCTATTTAGAACGTTCCTTAATGTTGTAGCGGATTTCAATCATGCAAGTGTAATGGTCTACTTTGCGGATATAAGAAAAGTCAAAGTAAAGCTTTTCGTCGGATGGATGGCAGTACTTATAATCGTATCATCGCTACTACAGTAGTCACTTAATTTGACCATATATTTATGGATATTTTAAACTTACCAAAAAAGCGAAACCACTAATAACTGAACATGATTTCAGCGATAGGGAATATTGAAATAAATGTGATTTGATGTTTGTGCCTTCGGGTTCCTTAGCAGTTTAGTGTACGAGTAGGTACAAAATCAGTAGGGTTCATTGCAATCAAAAACCATTGCATACTGTCTTCTGCTCTAATCTCATTGAATTTTCAAATTGGCATGGTCCTGTAATACCCACCTAAATATCAAATTACTTGATCCTTAAAACAAATAAGTCATAATAACTTTCACATAAAACATCACATTGCCGAATTGCCTAAATATTTTAACTTATTGAAGGCCTCTACGATAGAGTAAATAATATCTTGATAAATATTATTTAGCCATGTTCTCACACGAAGTTCAATTTCAATTCATAAAAATACGAAATACTGTGTTTTAAGAAAAGTTAATGGCCATTAGGTATTGGCAATATGTTACTAAGTAATTTTCCATCATCATTGAGCAAAATGGACCCTACAAAATCTATGTGTGTAGTCAGTTAGTTTTCCAAAGCGCGTGGTCAAAAGTACTTGATACCAATTTATATCCTAATCTGGGGGCACGGCAGTGCCCCCGGCCAAGTCGAGCAAAACAGCGAGCGGCACGGCCGTACCATCCTTTTCTCGAATAGAGTTATACAATAAAACACGTTCCCCGAATTCAAATTCAGACCTTGGCCTAAACCGAATTTGCCTAAAAAAACTAGCGACACCATTCCACTAGAAAGAAACTGAAATATATTGTGTTTTTTATAGCTTACGGTTACTTGCAAAAATTCTTACTTTTAAAATTGACGGACCCTTTCTGTCCATGGTACTTTGTGAAACTCGGATGTGTGGTTTGTGCCTTATTAGGGCAGATAGTTAATACAGCTATGTGTGTCATAATAGCTGTATGATATTGGGCGTTAATGTAGAAATAGCTTTTCTAGTCAGATACGCAGATAGAAGTAGGAAAAGATTTCCACCGACGTCATCCTGTCCCTTTTTACCCAGGAAGGTAAGAAAGAGACGAACGACTTATGCAAGGTGAATCTTTTTAACTGTTAATATCATCTGTTAAAGTAAAACAAGGTTGTTTACGCTTGTACAAATGCAATAAAGCACAATTAGTATTAAGCGATGTTTTGGATATAGGAGTAAGTTTTAAGCTCAAACGATGCATAATGCCGTCCAAATATAATTAGTAAAAGATAAAAAAAAAGGTTTACGACGAATGTCTCAATACAAAGTATTAGTTGTGCTCAAAAGATCTTAAGATCTATAAAACGCTCAGAGGGTAATTTAAAAGTCAATGAGTAAATGTGCATTCAACCCTCTCAGGTAACAAAGATTGAATTCAATAAATATACATTTAATATGTCCGATTGGGAACAATGCTCTTTCTAAAACGTCACAAAGGAGTTAAACGTTGGAGGTTAAGTCGAAGTTATCAATCCAAATCATAGACAATTTCCATTCGGTTTTAGTAGAAGGTAAGTATGATAATGGAATCCAACCTCTACACGTACCTAGTTCGAACAGAATCACTATAATCAGTGAGTCAAAAACAGGTAGCCGATAGGGACAGAGCTATTTGTTAGAATGAGATGTATAGACTTCTCAATCTCAATTTAACAGCTGCGCCCTTATCGGCTGGCCTACGTAACTGGCGACGTATCACTTCAGTCTCGTAGACGTTTGACGAGTTTTGAAAACTCATCAAATCTGTCTACTACGACTTGCTACGCCGTTCATTCAATTTGTTTACTTTCGATACCTAACCACACGGACTACTAGAAAAAGGCTACGCAATAGGAAAAATAGCAATAACCGTACATTAACATATATGTAGTGTCATGATGCATACCCTGCATATGTTAATTAAAGTAACTTTAAGACATTTTGAAGCGAAAGATTATTGTATAGGTGTAGAGCTCTTATTTCCAATCTTATAATAATGATGTGCAATTACATTATTATTCGGTGAATCTGTTTATATATTCAAAAAATAAGAGTAGTTATATATAAAATAGTGCTCTTTATGTTTTGTAGTTTAGATGGATATATTAAGTAATCGGAACAATTAAACCAGTGTCTAAAAAAGTGCATTCTTATTCTAAGTTTGGAATTAAAAAAGAATATATAACATTTGCGACAATTTACCGCTCAGTATTATGACGTACAATTTAAATAAGATTTTAGAAGTTAAGATATATGATAAACTTAATGCATAAGGTGTTTTCTCTTATCTATCTTTAATATGGCCACTAAATAACTATAAAATACAATGTATTCTACATTTAACAAACAGTTGCAGTAATAATTCAGGGCTGCCTCACTTAGCGCGCGTAGCCAGTAGCAGGTTAAGTCCGCATGAAGCGAAAACCGTTTGTTACAGTATTGACGCAACGTTTGCGTCAGGTACACCAAAAGGGTTACTAACAAAAGACTTTGCTGCGGTTGATAACTACTCAATCCCAGATTAATGATCCAAGGGTCCCAGTATTTTAGTCCTGCCTTAATTAGTTACAAGGGCTTCACTAAATGTGTCGAGGTAATCAATTGAGCCACGATTATTAGTCGGTGGCATAAATTATTTGTGTAGTCTATGGGGAAAATGAACCTTATTGTCATTCGCACTTAAAAATGCCATTATTTCTCCGAGAATCGTGAAAAGTCAAAGGAAAAAGTATTTATTTGCCAGAATACAGTACAGGAAGGTCTTACATAATTGAACATGACAGTGTATTCAGCCTGCATAAATATTTTACTGAGAGGCGATTAATTTAGTAAAAATTTTTTTTTTTTTTTTTTTAAAGTTCCAAATAATTTTATCGCAGAGTTTCATGTTTTATGTTGTGCTAAAGCCATTAATGGCTTATTTAAAGCTAGAGTTGACATACAAATGATCAATTGCAATAATATATTAAACAACGTCGCATTTAGATGTGATAAAGCGGATAATAAAACCGAACTTGGATGGGTTTTTTTCCATCGATATTCTCTTAAGAAATCTTGTTCGCGTTTTCTACAAGCAACAAAATGTCTGAGTTAATGTGTGGTCATTCGAGCCATTTTCCGCGGAAAAGAGATTTATTGGCCATATTAAAGAATAAGTTCAGGGAAATGCCAGGGAAATTAGGTACGCCTTCAGTATCAGAAATCCGTCCAGTATTATGTAACACGCAGTTACTGCGTCCTATAGTTTGCTCAGCACTATATATACATAACACATATTTTTATTTACAAATATATTGTAAAAGTAGAGCTATAAAAGCAGCAATATTTTAGATTTAGTCTGAAATTGCAATATGATTATAGGATAATTCATATTCAGGCACAATTATTTGAGATAATGTTAAAATTTAAAGAAAACTTTGTATGTTTTACTTAGTGATGATATGTGTCGTGCTCAAGTATTGATTTTTTATTTTTTATGATACTTATATCTCTACACGATATGGTTATATGATTCATGAATGTTACAGCATGTTTAGCACAAGTTGTATTTTCTCGTTTCTAACTACGCCAGGGTTTTCCAACCTTTTTTGCGCCCAAGCCCCCCAGATTATAGTATATAAACTAGCTGTCCGCTCGCTGAAAATCAGACCTTATTGTTTCTTAATCTAGACAGAACGGCGTTTCAAAGCACGCGATAATTTCCAATGCACCCCCTTAAACCGCTGAACCGGTTTAGGTGAAATTTGGTATAGACATCGTGTTAACGACTTCCACGCGGACGGAGTCGCGGGCAGAAGCTCGTTTTTTATAAAACGAAAACTACTCAAGCCGCGGCCCTTTTCTTTCTACGCCCCTTTAGGAGGGCGCGTCAAACTGGTTGTAATGTATCTAGACTATAACAATAGAGACGTTCCTGAGAAACATATTGAAATATTACTTGCGCTAGTCATGCTCGTTTAGATTTTAGAATATAGATAACAATAATAAATTCGAAAAGTTTAAATAAAAATTGTACAGTTTCCATGAACTTAACTGGAGGTTTAACCCATTCAGGGCCCATGACGACACATATGCGTCAGACCGCCGTAGTCGCTTTCCGCTACATACGAGGAAAACCACGGGATCGGCTACGAGCGTAGCGCGTAGCGATTCTGGGCAATGAATGTGTTTACAGTTAAATGCGGTAATTTCATAATAGTTCTTACATATCCGGTCATAACTGAGGCACTTGCATGTCGTCGCACGAGCAACTATTAGCTCGCACAGTAATAGTACATTACTATAGAGGCCGGGCAACCCCGTTTCTCGCCGAGATTTGTATAGTGCTTTTCTCAAACTTGCAATGAATTAAAAATAAAAAGTAGCTAGTCAATTTGTTTTACTCGTAGGTCAACACAACTAAATAATACGTTTCTGAAGTGCACCGCCTGCACCGCCGCCGCCGCGCCGGCAGCTCCGGGCCCGCGCCCTCCGCCGCGCCCCCTCGTATAAAAACAAAAGAAGGTTGCTTTACAGGCCTCCGGGCCTCAGGGATTTTAAATTCCTTTACATATCATCTTCACTCATCGCACCGGATACGTAGTATTTCCGAACCTAATTTGAAGTAAGTCACGTCAACATTTCATTGCCGACCTTTGACGACCGGTTAGTCTAGTGGGTAGTGACGCTGCCTACGAAGCTGAAGGTCCTGGGTTCGAATCCCGGTAAGGGCAAATATTTGTGTGATGAGCATGAATATTTGTTTCTGAGTCATGGATGTTTTCTATGTATTTAAGTATTTCTATATATTAAATATATCGTCGTCTAGTACCCATAACACAAGCCTTATTGAGTTTACTATGGGACTAGGTCGATTTGTGTAAGATTGTCCCCTAATATTTATTTATTTATTTATTTATTTATATTGCAAGTTTGAGAAAATTATAGTCACTAGGCGAGTTCTTTTCAATCAATGACATACAATGTAATATACTGTACTTATATGAATGTCACAGAAATAAGCTTAAGATCTCTGGTAATATTTGTGTCGTCAATTTCTTCTGTATGTACAGTCAAGTGCAAAAATATGGGTGCATATTGGCCTAATGTCGGCGAATGTCGGTAATAGGGTACATATTTAAGAGAGTATTATTTCGATATATATTTTTGAACTTGACTGTGCATTCTTAATTAGGCAGTGTTTTATATAAGTATTATACGTAGATACACTCTTCCGTCCACGTGTGTTCTTGCACTTATGAAGTAGATTATTGTGGCTATATTTGTGAATTTATATATTGTAGTGTGTCAGAAAGTTGTGAATATTGATGTATTAAGAATTTAGGTATTTTAGTTATTATATGGAGAAGAAAATGTATTTAGGAAAACATAAAATTCGCTTGCTTAGGGTTGTTCTTTATATACTGGCGAGTTGAAAAAAAAAACAGGAGAAAGTTTGAATACATACGTATATTAATTACTCAACTGTAATGTTTAAAGGTCATCCTTTCAAAGCCTGTTTAAAACTTCAAAATGACCTTATTCAAAACCTAATAGAAATGAAATTAAATGAATGAAATTGTTTTGATATTTGTGTGCGCAAGCTCGGAAGCGCTCACGTCACCCCGGTCGAACGATACTGAGCGCTCTTAAATATGTAGTAAATGTAGTAATATACAATGTCTAGTCATTGCAATATGCATTTTTTATTTAATAAGTACTTTAGTAGGTATGGCAATTTATAATTATACTTCTTAGATTTCTTAGTAAATTGTGAAACAATAAAAACATTTTATATAACTGACATGACATGTCAAGAAGGCTTGAGGTTTGTATGTGGCATTTTGGTTTTGTAAGATTGAATTCGTGTTTGGCGAAATGTTGACGATCACTGGCCTTAAATATTGTAATACTTTTGTAGTTGGATGCCTTAAATGAATTTGAAATGGTTGTTTTGAAATTGTGGCTCAAAATGTCATGTAATATCAAATATTTCATGTTAGAAGTGTCCTTAACTTCGAAATAAAGTTTAAAAATACAATTGCATATTATTTACTATCAGCATCACAGATTCACATGTAAGCACATATAAGCATATTCTAAAATATCACTTGTATAACAAACATTATTATTTTCAATTTTTATGTTCATATCAAAAAACATGTTAGCCATCATTGCAATAGCTGCATTAATGTTGCCACTCGGTAATGTTGGCAACACTGAACCATCGGCTACATACAGCTTCTTTACGCCATGTACTTTAAAATGAGTGTCAACTACAGAATTAGAACTTGAGACTCCCATAGAACATGTCCCTACAGGGTGATAGGTAGTTAAAGTTAAATGTCTTATATAACAATCCAAATAATCATCTGAGAATATCACATGTGTCTCACACCCAGGAAAAGCCAAAGTGTTCACAAACCCGCCAACACTCTGTATTGACTTTGTTTCTATAAACTTCAAAACCTTCTTCAAACCATTCCTCAAAGTATAAAGGTCATCTTTTTCTTCAAAATACTTTGGATCAATCAGTGGAGGTATCTTAGGGTCTCTACTATTTATATAAACATTACCCCTGCTTTTAGGATGTAAAATAATAGGTAAAATAGTAGCTGTATGCTTATCAAATAACTTCGTAAAATAATTACTCCATACATCATCTTTTAAACCTAAAGATTTCATCAAATGGCTACCTCTGTCTGTTGCTATTCCTACTGGCAACACCATAAACTGCAAATCCGGTACTTTATTGTCCTTTGTTGACAAAAACCCTACAGCCTCACAACCAGGAGACGTAAAAGGTCCTCGACCTTCTATGAAGTATTCATAAACATTCATAAGGTTAAGGACATTCAAAGCATTTACTCTTAAAGATTCATTGAATAGTAATAAATCTAGGCCAGTAGTTATATGGTCTTGCAGATTTTCTCCCACTGGCAAATATTGTACTATTGGTATATCTAATGATTTTAATAGCTCTTTTGGTCCGAGACCTGATAATTGCAATAATTTGGGGCTATTATAAGTGCCTGCTGCAACTATGACACCTTTTCTGGCATAACATTTAACCTCTTTGCCAGCCTTCAGTAGTTTTACACCATAAGCAATATTGTGGTTGATTAAAACCTTACCAACTAAAGCATTTGTTACAATGTGCTCACTGACTAAATTATCAGACATGGACCATCTCTTACCTTTCATTTGACTTAACATACTCTTCATAAATATTTCATTTTCTAGTCCATATCCTGATTCTTTGGCAGCATTTATTACGGCATCGGCTAATTCACTGTGGTATACTAAATTGTTTATATGTAGGAACTGATTCTCAACAAATTCAAACTGTTTTCTCACATACTCAACACTGTGTTCACCATGAAACCACTTCGCATAGTGTGTTAAGTTTCCCCTCACATGAACCATGTTGTTTAGCTTTGAAGAGCCTCCAACGATTTTCCCTTGGATTAGTTTGCATCTCTGGAAAGATTAAGAAAAATACTTGTCACATCAAAACCAACAGCTTCCTTGTATGCAGTGCCTAAGGCTATATAAAATATAATATATAATATTGTGTACAACAATTTATTGAATTCTGGAATTGGGTATTATTCATACATTCATACCTTATTTTTCATAGCCAAACAAGCATTGGTCTGAGGCACTGTCTCAAACTGCCAATCATATGCTGATCCATGTAATAATGGGCCGAGTACAGGTATATCAAACAGCAGATTTCCTTTGCCGCCTGCCTCTAATACAATGAATGTGAAGTTTGTTTCTGTTGCCAATCTGTGCGCAATTAGGGAGCCGGCTGTCCCCGATCCAACTAGAATAATTAAAAAAACAATACTCAAAACAGATCTTGTATGATTTACACGGTAGGAACGCATAATCACTTAACTTCGAGTATGATGTTACTTAATTACGTATGTTTAATTTAATTTGTGAATATGATATAAATATAAAGTATTCTCACCAATAATATAGTCGTATTCCCGACCAAGTTTATCGTTATCAGAAACGATCAAGTTTCCATAATAAACAATGAAAATAAACAACGAAAATGAATGAACACATACACTAACTATTAAAAACTGGAAGTAATTCATTTTAGCTTATATATAATAACCAGAAAGTCATTGAATCGCAGAAAAAACATACTTTTGCTTCATGTTTATGTTTTCAACTTTGCCTCTCCTTTTATTTTAATCCTTTTATAACCTCTATTTGTTCTGTCAAAGTCAATTCATCCGTTAAAGCTGCGTTCGTCTTTATGCAAATACTTTTTTACTTTGTAACATTTTATAAAATCCCACAGGTGCTTAGCACAAAACAACCAGTGCAATTTATCGCACCAACTTGCTACAGGAGGTATCTATAATTGCCGCCACACGTGCGAAATCGGAGCACCGTGGCATCCTGCAAAATTCTATCCCTATCTCACTCTATCTTAAAACTTCGTACCGCTCGTGCCGTCAGGGTGCCGTCCGCCGCCCTCGGACTGGCGTCAGCTACCCAAATGAAGATAGTATAAATACAATAAATAAACGAAATAATCGATATCAAAACCATTTATTACTCTTAATCCAATATACAAATTCGTACAATAATAAATATAATAATAAATATCTCATCATGGATCTAACTAAAATTAAATATGTAATACTTGGGGTTCTAATCTTAATCTATCTATTGTTTCTTGAGGTAGGCAATACGTAGGGTTGACAGCCTTGATGCTGGTGTTGCCAAGTAACGAAAGTCCTGTGAGGCCAAAGAGGGTGTGGAACGGGTCTGTAATGTCGCCAGGTCTGTCGCTGAAACCGCCGGTCTCCACGTCTTGGCAGGCTAAGATGAAGTCTTCTAGTGCTTTCTTGTCAACCCAGTGTATCCGATTTAGCATAGTCAGAGATGACATGACCCACCTGAAATAAAATAAGGAAAGATTAGTGATTCTGTCGTTCATTCATTTGTTTACCAAAACCGTACCACAATCATCATGATCACAAACATGGTAATACTTTAATACAGAATTAGAAAACATCAAGTTGGTCTTATAACCCAAATGTAAATTTAATAATAGTGGTGTCACTGTCAGCAAACGATAAGCTGAAAACTTAGCGAAAAACAGAGACAAATCTATCCAGTTACACCACAGATATACATACACATAGATCACGCAAATGCATGTACTTCGCGTGTCAGAATTCGGATTCCGAGTTGGCACTCCGACTTACATTCCGCGCGCGTCTGTTGCGGTAGCCGGTTGTCCGTGAATATTAAGAAAATGCCTTATTGCAGAATCGATTTTCCGCGGACAACGGGGAATTCAGATCACTAATTCGCCTGTGTGACGTCACAATGGGTAGAAAAAAGTGACACGGTCGGTTTTCATACAGATTAAGGTGATAGTTATCTAGTGTATATCTATATCTGTGAGTTACACTGATAGTAATGACACACTACATTGTATAAAACAAATACAAAAGAAATCTTTGTGCTAATATTATTTTTAGTTCACATTATTTTCCACAAACTAATTTTACGTGATGACTGAATTTGATTCTTGTTTCTGCTGTCTTAAGCCTGCTGTACACACTGGGCCAACGTTGGCGCGGAGCAGAATGCAGCTATGCGTTAGAGGAAGAGGGCGTTATTTCGTTCTCATGCGTTTGCATAGCTGCATCCTGCTCACGCGCCAACGTTGGCCCAATGTGTACAGCCGGCATTAAGTGTGCTAGTTGGTTGTAGGTATTTATTTAATCGTATGGCATACATTATTTTGACCTATTTAAAGTTTTGTCACTCTTTAGTACCACCCAGGGGACATGTGCAAAGTTGTGGTAGGTAGACGTGACGAGTTGCCCTCTCGCATGTAACTTGCTAGTTACCATGAGTAGCAGAGGTCGGGCAGCTTCTCAGGCCTGCCGTTGAGCCCGCCGCTGGGCAGCTGCCGCTCGCACAGCCACCACGCGAGCTCGTCGGCGCGCAGCGCGTCCAGGCGGCGGCAGATCGACAGTGTGCCCACGCAGCAGTAGATTAGACCTGGGGCATGGAGACAATAGTACATTGTTGTAAAGGCTAGAAAGTAGGCAATAGATGGACTAGTGGGCTCGAAGGAGACGAGCTCATCTATTGCAATTTTGGCCGAGACATTACATAGTGCTTTTCACGCCTACTGCGAGGAAATTGCAAATAATTATAATTATAATTACCTAATTAAAGATCATAATAAGAGCGGCCCGTGTCGGGGGGCACCGCGCGGGGGCCCGGCGCGGACCGGGGGGCCCTGAGATTGAGCGAGTCGCTGTTCAAACTGCCCAAAAAACAACATTGTTGGACAGTTTGAACTCATAGTTGGCCTGTTCGTACGATGTCCAACTAACCCCAGCTTTGAAGCCTGAATTCTGACCATCTTTTGCCACATTTCCGAGCAGTGCCCAAAATATATAGTAGTAGTAATAGTACTCCTTAAAGATTGTTCATCAAAATATGCATGAGGTCTGTAAATTTTACCTATAAGAGATTGCAAGTATATATATTAAATATTTTTATAATGCATGCTAGTCTGCTAGCAAAAATATTAATTTCGAATTAAAGGGAAAAATATAATTCTGTCTATGGTCTACGACTCCAGAAACAGCTCTACCAGCGAGCTCCCACAATCTTCAGCAGACCATCAATCCACTTTGTGGAAAACCTTTCTATGTTGTATCTTCTCAATACGAATATATTTATTTAAGATCCCGTATTGTTCTACGCGTCACGACACGATACGTCACATTATGAATCCGATTTTATCCTGCATAAGAAATTATGTACCGGCGTGGCTCTCGGAGCCGGGCCTGGACCCGAAGCCCCCGTCGAAGTTCATGCAGCCGAGCACGAACTCCACGGCGAGGCCCACGTCGACCGCGTCCAGCCGGTGCAGCAAAGACAGGCACATCACAGCGCAGAATGTGAACCGGGTGTCCACCTCACCCCATTTGTCTCCTGGAATTTCCATTGAATACTGTTCATGAAAACCAGAGCAGTTAGGTGAAACTAACATGGCAATTTGACCCTTACGCATAAAAAAATATAAGAAATTATGCAGGAGCAAATTACCCCCTAGGTAAGTAACCCGCATTTACGGTAAGTGTAGATGATATACCATATAAATATACATGGAAATTTCACAATTATGGGTAAAATGATAACAATAAAGTACAAAATTATGCAAAAACAGTCAAAAACTATTTAACTATATGATTACAAAATATGCATTTAAAATAATTTTAGATCTTAATATAGTTTTATTACATTAACTTACCAAAAAAGCTGCCATCCTTCTGTTGCATAGACTTGATATATCCAACTACTGCCTCCACATCTATTGCATCCATTCTATCATATAAGGCTAGTATCTGTAATTGAAAACCACACATCTTTACAATGGGTTCCCTCTATTTAGCATAACTATGATTGTCCGAAACGTTTTTCGCATAACAGACTTAGCATATTCGGTTTTCGCCGAATGTTAATGTGGCAGAAACCTTACTTAATAGATTTTCTAAAGTTCCGAAAATGTGTTTGGCCGAATTTAAATTTGCACACTATTGTTATAGCCGATTATATTTACGCATAATTTGGATTAGCATAATTTTATTCGGCATATTATCGATTGTCCGATACTTACTAAGCATACTAAAACGGGGTGCGTCTCACGAGATATAACAACAATATAATTATATAATTTCGATTAGGATTATAACATAGTAGATTAGGTTAGGGCAGCCAGAAAGAAAAGGGATAGTAAAAAAACCCAAATAATCGTAACAACGGTATCGTTAGTAGGTCAGGTTAGGGTCTGCATGTTTCCCTTAGAGCGGCAATAGGCACCGACACGCTGGCGGTTAGGTCATCAGTCCACCTTGTGGGGGCCTACCCACGTTGCGCCTTCCGGTACGTACAATTACATAAAATATATACTGGGTGATGTAAAGTTGAACCTGATTTCACCATTTATCCTTCCAAATAATTTGTGGAGTCCGGACTGTTCATGCTTGCAAGGGCATAGTACCTAGTTAACTACTTAAATACTAGTGTTATTATTATTATTATCGTATTGACGAGAGACATCATTCTGATCGTGACACGTTTTATTGTTATTGACCCTGTACATCTCTGACAATATTACATTAATGTTCCTTTTTGTTTTGTTACTGACAAGAGAGGTCCAGCAATATGGTGATCTGCATGTGTGTAAGGATTGATAAAACAGGGCAGGAGGGAGGAATCTTAACTCTATAGTATTAACTTTTTTATTTTTATGATGATCATCATTGTCAACATCATCGTCATCATCATCATAATATCAGCCGAAAGACATCCACTGCTGGACATAGTCGTCCCCCAAAGAGTGCCACAATGACTGGTCCTGCGCCACCCGCATCCAGCGGACTCCTGCGACTTTCTACCTTGACCTTGTTATTTGTTTTACCTATAAGTATTTTGCCGTACCTGTACTGCACTCAATGTATACAGCATGTGAGGATCATGCCCTATGCTGGCAGAGATGCCCCCACTCTCACTGTCCTGGCAAGATGCGATGAATTCTATTATCTCTTCTTTGGGCATCCTGGAAATATACAACACACAAAAAATCTGATAAATAATAATGCTAAAGTATTTCACATATACAGTATGTAGGCCTGGGTAAGAAAGGTTTTCCTAAGTCTTCCAGAAAACACACTTTTAGTGTTCCGTACCAAAATTGGTCCAACGGAACACTTATGCGATCACTCGGAGGCTGTCCGTCTGTCACAGCCAGTTTTTTAATACTAGTATACACAGAAAAATGTATTAAAATCTTCCTTGAATCTCGGTAAGGGCAAATATAAACTTGGAAAAGAAAAGCACATGATCACTAATTCGACAAGTCTCTAGGGGGGCATATGCTGTAAAGCAAGACCAAATGGAAACAGAAGAACAGTTAAATATATATAATCAAAAAATACATATATTATATTATTCAGGCCAAATAATAGTGATTATTTCTGAGTTTACAACGTTTTCTATAGTACATTAATGTTTATATCCATTAATGTTTAGTTAATATATCATTGTCTAGCTAGTGCCCACAAAGCAAGTCTTATTGAGCTTACTATGAGGCTGGTTAGATTTGAGAAGAGAAGATCGTCCCTTTATATTATATCTTATTTTCGTCTATAGCTTTTGCATTTTAGTAAACAGAGTATTTACAAATCTATGTCACTTATTTCATCATTTAAAATTACATTGAAGAAATAATTTTCCTTATGAATGGTGTGAATGTTTTCTTGGCGGTAACTGAGCACAAATTATATGAAAGACCCTACCGGGAGGATTGTCCCATGAGCTCCATGGCCGTAACTGTCCAGTATATGCCCGACATTCGAAGATACTCAGTCATACAATATTCGAAGTCATCCTTGTTGAGCCCGTACCCCGCTAAGTAGTCAGAATGTTTCTGTAGAAGCAACGTTCGCGGCCGGCTTTCTGAGAGCACGATGTCTTTTGTGTTAAACGACATTACTTTAAAATTAATAACTAACTACAAAATTGTACGCCTCTGACTCCGACTAAATAATCATTAAATAATAAATTAATAAATCGATTCAAATTGATTGACAGACTATGACTGACAAGAATGACAAGTCTATGATGCACACTATAGCCGTGTTCCGAATCACGACAACAACGATCACAGCGTTTACAGTGCTTACGGCTGGTCCGAATCAGTAAGCGCGCTCAAGGCCGCTTAAGTGGTGTACTGATTCGGTCCGGTCATAAGCGCGTTTACTGTCATGTGTCAAACTGTCAATGTCAACGGCACATTCATTTGAATTCTGTCTGAGGTTCTGAGCAAAGAGAATAAATATAACCACTACGTTTTGAGTTCTGAGTAGAAAAGTTAAATCGCATATGAATATATAATGACATACACTTAATAAAATTTAAGTGTCATATGTCAAACCAAACCAAACGTCAACTTGACGTTTGGCTCAAGAGCCGTGTTCCGAATCACGACAAAAACGTTTTAAGCGCGCTTACGATCGGACCGATTCACGCTTACAACGCTCACATAAATATCGTGACGTCATTGATGATGTCATGGACGACGCCATGTTGGCGCTTACGGTGCTCACACTCCCAGGCGTAAGCACCTTGAGCCAAACGTCAAGTTGACGTTTGGTTTGGTTTGACATATGACACTTAAATTTTATTAAGTGTATGTCATTATATATTCATATGCGATTTAACTTTTCTACTCAGAACTCAAAACGTAGTGGTTATATTTATTCTCTTTGCTCAGAACCTCAGACAGAATTCAAATGAATGTGCCGTTGACATTGACAGTTTGACACATGACAGTAAACGCGCTTATGACCGGACCGAATCAGTACACCACTTAAGCGGCCTTGAGCGCGCTTACTGATTCGGACCAGCCGTAAGCACTGTAAACGCTGTGATCGTTGTTGTCGTGATTCGGAACACGGCTATAGTGCTTACGCCTGGGAGTGTGAGCACCGTAAGCGCCAACATGGCGTCGTCCATGACATCATCAATGACGTCACGATATTTATGTGAGCGTTGTAAGCGTGAATCGGTCCGATCGTAAGCGCGCTTAAAACGTTTTTGTCGTGATTCGGAACACGGCTTATGATGACAAGAGATGATCCAGTTAATGTACAGCCGTGATAGTGCACGACCAATATATTGTACAGTCTATACGGATTTTTGGGCTGTGCATTATTTGTCCGTATATTAAAGTCTGAAGGACCGCACTCGGACGGATACCTTTAGGGCTTTACAGATTATGTGCACAGACTAACAAAGAGAATATAACCACTACGTTCTAAGAGACGCATGAACCTATAATTTAGTATGGACAGGCTATGGTAATAATAATACCACGTGCGAGCGAGCTGGTAGCATACAAATCTCGATAAGTGTGACAGACAGAGATATATCATTCGTTATCCTTGTCATAGTTCCACTTTTTTTCTATTTGGCACAACAGTTGTGGCATACAATGCTGTCAATGCTCGCGCGTGGCTGCATACGAATCCGAAATATTTAATATTATTGTGAATAAAATAGTGTCCTAAAAGTAATTTACGCACGATAAGGTATCTCGTGTTCCGTCTGTGCCAAGAAAATGGTTAATTGTTGCGTGCTTGGCTGTAAAAGCCGGTCGGAACAATGTGATGAAAATATAACCTTTCACACGTAAGTAGAACATCTTTCACTTTTCTGTATACGCAATACGTAAAAATAGCATGGTAAAATTACATTACGCTCAAAATCTTGTAAAATTTGACGATTACAATAGAAATAACATCATTGTTTACATTGTACAAGGAAATATTTGTTGACAAATTATCCGCCCAAATTACGTAGATTGTTTATGGTAAGCTGCGAGAGGTGTTAGAATGTCTTCTCGATTTAGCTTCTTTGCAATCATTTTAGGGATACCAGCCAATACAACTTAGAAATACCCGATTTCTCGGGTAATTTATACTCTAACAAAATTCTCGTACTTGTTATTACATAACATTCGTATATAATGGATGGGATATATTCTTATATACGTATATTTACTCTGTACTCATAGTAAAGATAAGCTTTTATGTAGCGAGTAATCTCGGACTGTTCATCCGATTTCAAAAATTCTTTCATCTGGCTTTATTTAATCCTGCATCTGCGCCTCCGCTTGTGTTCTTTCTACTACGCGGGTGGAGAGGAGACGCGTGGACAGCTAGTAATAAGTAAAGACGATCGACGGTTTAGAATTAATCATAATTTTCTATAAGCCCTTTGCTTGAAAATTTTTTTGTAAAATAATATGTTTTTTTTTCTAGGTTTCCACTAAATGAGGATGCGCGTGCGCGTAGTATTTGGGTTAATGCTACATATATAATATTTGTGATCGCATTCTCGAAAACAGTTCTTACGATTTTGATGGCATTTGCAGTATAGGGGTTTATGGGGGCGAAAAATCTATCTCATCATCATATCAGCCGAAATGGCCGGTCCTGTGCCATCCGCATCCAGCGGACTCCCGCGACCTTTGCCAGGTCATCAGTCAACCTTGTAGGGGGCCTCCCACGCTGTGCCTCATAAAAAAAATCGATCTAGCTATGTCTCATATCTGGGAAAAATCGTTCTCAGCATATTTTTACCCGAGCAGAGCTCTTTATCATTAATCTGTAATAATTTGAATATTTGAATAGTAAATGTTTTTTAATATGGTTGTGTCTCATTTCGGTATTTAGTGTCATTATTTTTCCCGCCTTAAGCCTGAATCGTGGTCAATAGTAAATTTTACAGCTAATGACAAGTTTACCATTGATCGCCGCGGCCAGGCCGCGCCAGTCTGTGAGAGACTTTAAGCCTCTTACAGACAGGCGCGGCCTGCGGTGGCGGTCAATAGTAAATTTGACACTAACTGTCAAGTTTACTATGAACCGCCACCGCAGGCCGCGCCAGTGTGATTCAGGCTTTATAATAATTAAGTAGATCAGCACGGCTATCACAGGACGCCCCGCGAGCTGTGTCGCGGCGAGGTAGACTGTCCGTCTCTTTCTAGTTAGAACGATTAGAAAGAGACGGATAGTCTACCTCGCCGCAACACAGCTCGCGGGCGACCTGTCATAACTGTGCTGATAAGAAACTACCAGGTAAGCCGCTTGCACAAGGACTATTAATTACCTACATGTCATGTTCTGTTACTAGAATCATATTTCATGTTATTAAGCTGAATAATACTAGTGGTTGCGAACAGAGCGCCTGCTAGGCAGTGAATGTGTGTAAAGCTTCAGTAAAAACTACTTACAATAAAAGCGCATTATTTAAAATAAACATATGGAAGCGATGGGGTAATTTTTAGTTACATGGCCACCCCACGGGAATCATCTACTTTGTTGCCGTCCCTCATTGTGGCGACACTTACGTCGCCTCTGTAGGTATATACTCTAAGAAGAGACGGGACTTCGAACTAAGTTTTTGATGACAGTGACATTATCATTTGATTTTGACAAGATAACTCAATTGAATTTAGCTATTTTGCCATACCACATTAAAAAATCCAATACGGAAGGAAGTCGTACCAACATAATGGCACGAAAGGGATTAGGGATGTAGTTTAACATTATCGATGTCGATAATATTAGTATGCAACGTTATCGATATCGATAAATTATGATGGTCAGGTCCACTGCATGAAGAGCAAATTATTGCACTATATCGTCACTAACAAAATAATAAAAGGATAATAAATGTTTTGTCACTTTATTTCACACCCATTTAGAAATGACTCGATCCTCTAAAATAGTACAATTAAAACAACCTGTAGCCAAAAATTATTATGGACGAAGAACTCAAGAATACTTGATCCCCAACAATGTAAATGTAAATGTAATGTAGTGTGTGTGTGTGTGTGTGTGTGCGTGCGTGTGTGTGTGTGTGTGTGTGTGTGTGTGTGTGTGTGTGTGTGTGTGTGTGTGTGTGTGTGTGTGTGTGTGTGTGTGTGTGTGTGTGTGGGTGCGTGCGTGTGTGTGTGTGTGTGTGTGCGTGTTAACCCAACATACATGTTAAGGTTATTATACATAATAAGAGTCCTAGGTTACTTGATAACCCGAAATTAAAAATAGGTAGCTTGAAAGAAATTTTTAAACAAATATTACTAGATAGTTCGATAACTCATTAAAACAACAGCAGTAAGTAACTATAAGTTAAGTTAGTATTACATTGTAATAAAGACAAGATAGTTTATAGGCACCGTTGTACTGCTGTCCCGCCAGTGGCTCAGTCATCTTATTTGCACGTGAATGGAAAATAATATGTTATGAGTTATGAATGGGCTACTTTGGGCTGGTAGTACAGTGTAATTTCTATGTACATACATACCCACTTTTAAACCGACCGAGCTCATCGCCAACAAACTGCTCCGCAGTTTGGCGAAATAATATATTTGCGGTACACATATTTTATATTTTCATGTTTCAATAAAAAAAATGAATAAAAAAAAAAAAGAACGGAAGTAAGAGATAGCATGTGTCCGCCATGGTAGAAGCACAGAAAACTTGTCACTTGTTCTGACACTTGTCAGATTTGATCTGAATGTGAGCAAATGGATGTCATTCTTGTTTTTGTTCCTAGTTGCGTGACACTGGTCGCAACTATAAGGCGCGTCCAAACTCTATCTTATAGTCGATGCCAGTGTCACGCAACTAGGAACAAAAAGAAGAATGACATCCATTTGCTCAAATTCAGCTCTAATCTGACAAGTGTCAGAACAAGTGACAAGTTTTCTATCTGTGCTTCTACCATGGTGGACACATGCTATCTCTTACTTCCGTTCTTTCTCTTTCTGTCATTCTGTCATTGTGGCATTTGGATGGTAACCATGGATATTGTAACTTCAGGAGAAAACATGTGTGTCAAACAACCAATGCTTTTGACGAATACAACACGATCTTAATTATTTCCAAATTTATAAACATATGTTTAAGATTCTCGTCATCAACCAGTTTAATTTTTTCTATTTTTATTATATAAATTAATGCATGTTAGACACTAAGTATCTTAATGCCAATTAGCACGTAAGGTTTAACTGTTAGTGCTAATTGAATAGTAAATAAATAAAAAAATAAATAAAAAAATAAATAAAGCCAGCATAATAGATACCAAGAACTTTAGGTAACTACATAAGTACATACAAGTTTGTTTAACCTATAATGTTATAACGAAATATGTAAGTAGATACCCATAGCGAAAATAACGAAATATCGAGCGTAAACATTGATTTACTTTTGAAAATCTACGGCACTTGGATAATACAAGCGGGAGCTGTCTTATAACAAGAAGAATTATGGAAATACATTGGACTGTTTGTGAACGAAAAAGAGACAGTATGGACAAATTGGTGAAATTTTGTAAACATAAATATACCTACTCCTAAATATTTTCTATAATTAATAAATTGGTGTGAAATAAATAAACTGACAAAACATTTATTATCCTTTTATAACTTTGTTAGTGTCGATATACTTAGTGCAATAATTTGCTCTTCATGCAGTAGACCTGACCATCATAATTTATCGACATCGATAACGTTGCGTACTAATATTATCGACATCGATAATGTTAAGTACTACATCCCTAATCCCTTTCATGTCATTATGTTGGTACGACTTACTTCCGTATTGGACTTTTTAATGTGGTATGGCAAAGTAGCTAAACTCAATTGTTAAAATCAAATGACAATGTCACTGTCATCCAAAACTTAGTTCGAAGTCCCGTCTCTTAGAACGTAGTGGTTATATTCTCTTTGGTCGATGCCTCGTATGCAGTCCGCCTGCCGCGCTCAGACGTCTGGACGCGCCTATGTAGTGTGCTTTTTCTTTGGAGAAATGGACACCAATTCTTCTAGTAGTGTTACGGTGTTTATTACAGTGCCTCGAACGCACGCGCACTGTCAACGTCAAACACTCGTCATCGTCAGCGTTGACTTGACTTGACCTCCTACCCCTCATCCGATTCCGATCATCTTGTCATACTGCTTAAGTTTTTGCAATAAATTAAATTTATTTCGTTTCTTTTTTTTCTACTAGTAGTAATTTATATAGAAGTAAAAGTGCTCAACAAACCAAGCTAGTGGTAAGTACATAACGTTAAGGTTTACCGCGAAACATAGCACGTTGACTAATCATCATTAAAATTTCACCATAATTGATAAACATTGATTTTTTTTACTTTTTCAGACTTGGTAGCACTCAAAAACCGGGGCCTCAGGCCTCGGCCTGCGGTTTTAAAACCATAAATAGTAAAACAAACCCCAAAAACACTTCAAATTCTTCGTGGCAATTCACCCCTCTTTTATTTGACAATATTTTCCTACCTTCGTAAAAAATGTCCCAGTGGAACAATTCTTACGCTTACAACGAATATCAGGGCTCCAATACCTGGAATGGTGAAACAGATAACCAATATTCTAACCAACAGCACTACCCAACCGCACAGCCTACTTATGAACCAACCAACCAGTATGTAAATTTCCAAGAGTTTCTATCTCAAATGCAGGGTAGTAGCGCTGGCGCGTCCAATTCTGCCTCATACAATCCTCAGTACGAAAATTATCCTAACAACCATTACGAATATCAAAACATGCCATCAACATCTCAGAATCAAGCTCAAAATTCATACTATCCAACCAATTCTAGTAATGTCAATAGTACAGAATTACAAACCACGCCCACTCCAAAAACAGCACCAGAACCTAGCTGTAGCAACCCAATGGTATTTAAATCTAATCTTACACCAACGGCTACTGAATTTGTGCCAAAAGGAACGTCTCAGAAGCAACCAAGTCCTCCAGAAGACTCTTCCAGCTATAACGGAGTGTCGGAAGCGAAGAGTGACCACACAGCTGATAGGAACTGGAGAGAGAAACAGTCTTCCCAACCAAGCAGTTCCCGTAGCTATAATGAACCAAGGAATGATCCGGAATCAAAGAAAAAAACAGATAAAGACCGTAAGCGAGGTAATAAAGGTCGTGACAATAATGTAAGTAGTCAAAATGAAACTAATAGTCAATACAATGAGCTTAATTATCAAAATGGTGATGGTGGCGAATATGAATCAAATACTTACAGTTATGACTCTAGCAAACATAGTGCAGAGTATAGTAGCCGTAATCAGGAACCCAGTAGCCGGAAATATGAAAATAAGAACAGTCGCAGGAATGAGTCTACCCGTAACAATGAAGGTAGCAGTCGCAACAAAGATTCCACCCGTAACAATGAAGGCAGTCACAACAATAATTCCACCCGTAACAATGAAGGTAGCAGTCGCAACAATGATTCCAATAGTTCCAACAAGAATAATGATTCAGAGCGCAATTATGATTCTCAAGATCGTAACTACTCAAATAGGAACAATGAGTCCGATAATCGACACTACGAATCCAGCAGTCGCAATTACGACTCGAAAAAACGCAACTACAATAATCGTAACTATGACTCTAATAATCGCCATGAAGGCACTCGCAATAACGATTCCACCAGTCGTAATAACGATTCGACCAGTCGTAACTACGATAGTCGCGGTGATTCGGGCCGCAGCTCCGACTACCGTAGAAACGACTTCAACGGCCGCGATAGTGACTACAATAGCCGTAACAATGATTACAATAGTCACAACAATGACTACAACAGTCGCAGCAATGACTACAACAGTCGGAATGACTACAATGATAGTCGTAATGATTATAGTGGTCGTAACCAGGACTATAGAGAATCAAACCGTTACGAAAGCAATAGGGGGGGTAAATCAAAGAGCAAAGATGCTGACAATCGGACTTATTACAATAGTACAGCCAAAAGTAGTCAGGACGTGAGGAGTGGGAGGGCAGAGAGAGAAGGCTCTGGTAGGAGTAGGAACTGGGCAGGAACACAGCGGGTGAGACCAATGGAAAGAGCTGATGATGAGCAGTTTGCTAAAGGCTATTTGGACAATCGGGAGGAACGGTACTCAAAGGGCAGACCGGAATCTATGTTCAGTCCTATGAAAAACAGGAATAAACAAGTGGATTATGCTGGTAAGTTATTTTTTATTTTTCAAGAAATTTAGAAAGGAATGTTTTGTGAGCAGACTAAACTAGTCACTAACTGCCAAAAAATCAGCTAAATATCGCGTGTCGCCATTAACCAAGATAAAACATCTTTTAATTTTTTTACATTGTTTGATTGTATGACTCAAGTTAATGGGATAAGGAACGCAAGCGAATTATGATGGCATACATGTATATACTAATACAATAGGTCCACATGAAATCTCCTGCAGCAATAGTGAATTGTAGGCAGATACATATATAATAAGTTTCTGACAAAAATTAAATTTTTACCGACCGGCTCGGCTCGGCTTTTATTGCCGACTTTACTGTATACCGTACTTTTCTGTATACCATCATCAACTGCTCATTGAGACGATTCTAACGAGCCCAAACTCGATGAGGTTATGTGGTTTTATTACGGAGTTCCTACGGCCACCTTCTGTCTCCATCATCAGATCAGCTCAATGGTACCATAATATTGAATTCCAAACTATACTTATACCCAAAATTTCAGCTCAATCGGTCTTCTTCTTGCAAGTCTCTAACTTGCAAGATTTGACGGACAACTTACTTACATACATACTTTTATACTTACATACGAACAAGTCAAGTTAATATAAAGCTTGTAAAAATATCCATTTACACCACAGGAAACACGGACATGACCCAACGGGAGCGCCTCTCCGAGCAACTAGACAAGGGGACCCTGGAATGCCTGGTGTGCTGCGAGCGAGTGAAGCAGATAGACCCTGTGTGGTCATGCGGCAACTGCTACCATGTGCTGCATCTCCGCTGCATCAGGAAGTGGGCCATGAGCAGCATCATAGGTGAGACTGCGACTCTGAACTCCTTACTCCATAGGTAACATACATGATCTAACAGGAATAAACATTGGCTGGTTTGCAGTGAGATAATTCAGCAGATTCTTAGACCTAGTGTGTCTCCAATGTATCAGGAAGTGGGTGATGAGCAGCATCATAGGTGAGACTGCGTTTCTATTCTTTACAGCAGTGTTTTTGATTCTTTCATGGCGCGACCACCGTACAGTAAGAAGATATTTCGCGATTTTCCCGGCCCCCCACTCTGCGCAGTTCTTAGATTATATTTTCTAGTTTACAAATATTTTTATTTATTTATTCAATTATATGGGAACCAAAAGAGTACATAAGCTGAGTATATAAATTTATCTGTAGCACAATTATTATTTGGGATTTTATGTACTGAGGTACATTATAGGTGAACACATCATTGTCATATTATTATGATTATTAATTAAGATTTATATAAATAAGATTATTACATTTTACGCATATTTTCAACAATTTAGTGAAGTACAGTATATTAAGAGTAAAACTAAAATTAAAAAAATAAATGTAACAAATTGCTACAATTGGATTATCATATTCAACGGATAGAATTGAAAAATAAATCAAATAAGTACTTATCACCCGTTATTGGGTGTCATGTATTTGACTAGCTTTCCTGTCCATGTCCATGGGTTCGTAAGTTGTCGTGATATATGTCTAAGCATGCATCATTGGCGATATCATTGTAACTAGTGAGTAGCTTGGTAAATGGTGCTTGTCGTATAATAATTGTTCGTGCTAGTGGTAAAGAGCGTGCTCCCATCATCTGGTGTTGCAAGTGTCCATGGGCGGCGGTAATCGCTTACCA
Organism: Epinotia ramella; assembly: GCA_947578815.1. Taxonomy (NCBI): domain Eukaryota; kingdom Metazoa; phylum Arthropoda; class Insecta; order Lepidoptera; family Tortricidae; genus Epinotia; species Epinotia ramella. The sequence continues at coordinate 19,590,468 of OX388211.1, forward strand.
TCAGGTGATCCGTCTGCTCGTTTGCCTCCTATATCATCTGCGACTATTCAGACGTGGTACGGAAAGGTTAATCATATTTTGTATTTCTAGCAAACTTATTTGGTTATTAATTAGTGTATGCAAGAACACTTGGTCGTGCAGTAACCGTCGATTCGCTAGAGATACCCCAGTAGGTTGGGAACAGGAACCTACTGGAGGTTGGTAGCCCGGATTCCAGACAACACTTGCAAACTCGAGGCAACTACGGACCAGAGCATTGAAGAGGACCTTTTTAGTCGATACCTTCTTGAAATCAGTGGCAGTACGCCTGAGGAATCCAAGCATTTTAAGAGACTTTGCAATAATCGAATCGTAGTGCGCTCTGAAGTTCAATTCCCCATTGAGTACTACCCCAAGGTCTCTGATCTGCTTTACTTCCTCGAGCGTGTCTGTTCCTATGAAGTATGAAGATGGAATCAAGCGTTTATTTCTTGTGAATTTGAAATCCTTTCATGTTTAAACTTACAAAAATCGACTAGCCGCGACCCCCTTCAGGAAGCTTCCCGACCCCGCAGGCGATCGTGATCCACAGGTGGAAAAACACAGCTTGACAGCACAGGAAACTCTCGTAACAATAGGAAGTGCCTCTCAGAGAAGTTACTCAGAGCTGATGCTCTGTCAAGGGTATGTTAGGATGCCTGGCAGGTAAAGTAAGACTGCAGCATCTCTTAAAAAAGGAGTTTCCAACTCATGTAACACATATGTTTGTCTTCTAGACATTACAGCCAAAATACAGCTTGATTTTAATAAATTTAATTTACATTTGTGTGTTCTTTGATTGAGGTGTGCAATAAAGAGTATTTGTATTGTATTTTAGAATATATTTTTACGTCACACCTGGCCATAATGCGAGTTTTACCGCACGCTGCTGCGTAAAATTGTGTACTCGCCACGGGCGGTAATTCGTAAAGTCCCAGATCGCATATTTATGTCCCTCACCTTCGTTTCGGGCCAAAAACACCTGCGATCAGGGCCATTCACGAATTCACCGCCCTAGTACTATTAACCCCCGACGCAAAGAGAGGGGTGTTATAAGTTTAACGTATCTGTGTATTTGTCTGTGGTATCGTAGCTCCCAAACGGATAGACAGATTTGAATGCAGCTTTTTTGTGTCATAGATAATTTTATCACGAGTGTTCTTAGCCATGTTTCATGAAAATCTGTTCAGCCGTTTTTGAGATATTGGACTTTGAAATGAAAACGTCGGGAGTTTTTCAACTTTTCTAAGTTGTAGTTCTTAACACTATGATGCCCATTATGTTATTTATAGCGCCGAGACAGACAAACTATTCCAACTGCAACTGCGCAGACCCATTATATTTTTTAAAGACATTGACTGATTCTGTGTCTGTTTGTGTACAGAGGGCAAATGGCGATGCCCGGCCTGCCAGAACACGAGCTCCGAAATTCCGACGGAGTACCGCTGCATGTGCGGCGCAGTGCGGAGCCCGGACTACCAACGCGGACAGCATGGGGCCCACACCTGTGGACAGGTATGAAAGTTGCTCAAATTACTGGTCGTTTAAGATATTCTCACTAGGCAATCACTATCAATTAATTGATCCAGAGATGTTATCTTTAGGCCCCTGTGTGCGTATTTTTTTTCATATTTTTAACCTACCTGTACACACTTAGAATAGAGGTGTAGACACTAAATAAAATAATCAACAATGTCATATTTTCTCGAAAATGTTTCTTAAAAATGTACTCAAATGGAGAAAAAATCAACGCAAAAGGTTAAATAATCACAAAGTTATAAGTTAAGTCCAAAGTTTTAAGTTTTTTCTGTCCCTTTTTCGCAAAACGAAACTTCATATGAAACGATGTGCCGTGCCCATCGTGTTCGGCGCCGCCGTCGGCAGCATCCCGTAACGTGACGTCACACACTGTTTGCGGTTTCTCTCTCTAACAAGCAATATTAAAACGGTTGTAGCTTCGTAATTCTTTGAGATATCTTAATGGGATTTTCGTCACTAGGCATATTTTTTTGCCTTCTTTCTTTTGGAGTGATAATAATTTTCGAGTCTACCCATATTGAATTTGCAATGCAGTGCTCTCGTCTAAGGATCTTCCAACGGGTTAAAAATCAAACGATTACCACTTTAACGTAGGTCCTGGGTTCTAATCCAGGTAAGGCCATTTATTTGTGTAGTGTATCAGTGTATCGAATAGTTGTATATAAGTATAAGTATTTATGGCCTAGCACCAACAGTACAAGCTTTGATTTGTTTGGGACTAGGTCGATTTGTGTATGGCAGTCCCCAAATATTTACTTTAATTACCATTCCAAAAGTACGGCAAGCACCTAACGCCTACAAGCCAAATAATTATGATAGGCGATAGTGATGACGATGATGATAACTATTAAATTACACGCAGGCATGCCAGCGGGCGCGCCCCTGCCCGCACCCGTGCACGCTGCCGTGCCACCCGGGGCCCTGCCCGCCGTGCCAGGCTACCGTTTCCAAGTAAGTCACTAGTACCTACAGTAGTACCACAAATATAACTTAGTTAATATAAGTTAGTATGACCATTTCAATAAAGACCTTGTTGCACTATACGTAAGGTACAATATGCAATGACATGTGAACTCGTGCTTTCCCGCTCATGGCGTCCAGACAACATGGCGGGCGCCGGAGCTGCCGGCGTCGCGCGCAAAATTTTGGCCAATGATCGTTGAAGATTTTACCCGCGCAAACGCGCATGTATTTATTTATTTAAACTTTATTGCACAAAAGAAAACTTATCGTACAAAAGGCGGACTTAATGCCATATGGCATTCTCTACCAGTCAAACCTTAAGGCAAAGCGGAAAAGATTGTGGGGCAGTGCAAATAACAACAAAAAAAAAATAACATTACGGTATTCCTATATACAACATATTTACACAAATACATATAGGTACATAAATAAAATAAATACTTACATACACAAATAAATATATATACATAAATATACACTACATACATACTTACAAGCGAAATTTTCAAACCTGTAACCTTTAGACTCGGATCTGCCAGCAAATAAATTACGCACAGATTTCTTAAAGACGAATTTGCTCGGGGCTTTCCTGATCGCTGTATGATTGGTTAAAATAAATAAATAAATATTAGGGGACAATCTTACACAAATCGACCTAGTCCCATAGTAAGCTCATTAAGGCTTGTGTTATGGGTACTAGACGACGATATATATAATAGTTATAAATACTTAAATACATAGAAAACTTCCATGCCAATGTTTTCAAAAAATGCTTTCTGCGCAGGTACATCGTTATAACTTATATTTGCGGTACTAGAGTTCCGTGACACTACGATTACTACGCAACTGCTAGTTAAAATAATCCACAGACTTACATAATACACCACACGCGTTCTGACGGGTCCGTGTTATGTGCGGCCCAAAAATCCGCGACCTCTGTCCTTTTTTTATAAATCTTGAGTTAAAATTCTGCAGCCAAATCGGCGAAATCTGGACCGAGATTTTCTGCCACCGAGATCGATGATCCAAAATGTGCTCTAGATTTGAATTAAAGATCTCAAGAGATCGAAATTACATTGCCTATGCATGACCTTAATTTCCATTTTCTCAGGCAATGCGGCTGCGGCGCCGAGACTCGCTCCATCCTCTGCAGCAGTAAACTGCCGCAATTGTGCGGGCGAGTGTGCTCGCGCAAGCTACAGTGCGGAGTGCACGCGTGCGAGAGAGAGTGCCACGAGGGCGCGTGCGAGCCGTGCGAGGCCTCCGTCGAACAAGGTAAGTCGGTGACACAAGCCGTTCAGGACAATTTCTTAACTAGGCAATGCGACATGTAACGTTTTTTTTTGTTCCAGTGTGCCACTGCCCGGCGGCCACGGCGCGCTCGGTGCCGTGCACGCTGGCGACCGGCAGCTGCGCGCGCTGGTCGTGCGGCGCGGCGTGCGCGCGCGTGCTGGCGTGCGGCGCGCACGTGTGCCGCGCGCCGTGCCACGCGCCGCCGTGCGCCGCGTGCGCGCTGCTGCCGGCCAGCGTGCTGGCGTGCCCGTGCGGCCGGACCCGGTGAGTGTCTTGACCCATACTCCTCATACTCATACTTTATTGATAATCAAAAATTACATATGAACATTATACATACGTGTTAAAATAAGCTTAGGTTATTAACATAGCCATTAATATTATAAATGTGAAAGTTTGGATGTTTAGATGTTTGTTACTCAATCACGCTTAAACAGCTCAACCAATCTGGATGAAATTTTGCACGAAGATAGTTTATAGCCTGGATTAAAATTAAGTTTTTTTTTTATCCCGGGTCCACGCAGATGAAGTCGCGGGCGGAAGCTAGTAATTTATAAATATTATTTTAAGAAATGGGGTCGCACTCTTTATGGCAGGTACAGTGAAATAGGAATCTAACACTTACTACATACCTGTAATGATTGGTGCGGCAGAGCGCATCGACGATCCCACGTTTTAGAGCGAGCTTTTGATAATTGTGTGTCTGCGAGCTGTCAACCGGCTGAGACGCAGTCGTCGGCTGGCCGCAAGTCGTCTGCCTGCCGAAAAGCGTAGAATAACAGATTTTTATTGGCCCAACTGGCGAAAGCCTCTCAGAAGGCCGCTGCCACAATAACACTAATACTTTCTCTACATACGTTACAGTGCTTTCCTGGTGGCACGTAAAGTTAAATAGCAACTTCTATACTTATAATAGTACATTATTGCCGTGGCCGGGAAGGAGGCAATTGCAGGCTGAGCATTTGTTTAAACGGACGAGCTTGCGAGAATTTTAATACGAAGCCTGCAATTGCCATTCCGGCTGAGGCTAATATAGTGCTTTTCTCAAAAATGGGGGAATAAAAAATACTAAATTTATATAAACTTTAAATATCGTTGCACAACGTGAAAATATTTACGATTTCCCGTCGTTTTTTTTTAAACAGAATCTCAAGTGTATTTTTCCACCAAAAAAACGCAAACTATTTGAGACACATACAAAAACGTTGTGTTTGTAACAGAAAATACGAGTTGAATTGGCTGAATACGAGCTGTGCCGTCTTTCATATGCCAGTTTCTACTTTTTAAAAAAATTGGTACTCGACAAATAAAGGAATTTATATATAACACTCCAGGCGGCCTGCAATGTTTTTTAATTTTTTAATTTAGATTTGCCCTTAAACTATACACTTTACCTTCCAATATGTAGCGAGTTATGTTCACTTTGCGGCCCATTTTTGAGAAAAAGCTATTGCTCGTACGCAGGATATCCAAAGACGCCCGCAAATCGTGCACGGACCCGATCCCGCTGTGCGGGAACATCTGCGCCAAGCCGCTCCAGTGCGGACCCGCCGGCGACAAGCACTTCTGCAAGCTCGACTGCCATGAAGGTACACTCACTTACTCCTCTAGCGCCGTTGCGCGTTGCGTTGGGTCGTTACCCGAAGTGTGTCTTGGCCTCCAATACGAGTGCACGCCACTGTTCCCGATCTTGAGTTTCTCGCCAATCGCCAGCTATGAGCTCGCGGACCCACCAACCAACCCACCGATATCTGGGGCGACCAACCGGACGTCTTCCTACCTACTACCTTCCTACCTATAGGCTTACACTCTTAGGCCCTTTTAACTGCCCGATCGTCTCCCATTCGCTCTAGTGACCTAGCCACCGAAATCTAAGCTACTATAGCTGGGAACAAATTATCGGACGCGGCTGACGGACGCGGCTGACGGCCGCGACTGATAAATCTGCACAGTCGAACGGGACGTGGCTTGCGGCTGACAAAAACATCCAGCTCGCCAGATTTCTGTCGGATGTCCGAACGCTCAAGGTCAGCACAAGGTTACGTCCACGGCTTAGCCGAGCCGCGGACGAGCTTACTGCGGACTCTTAAAAGATGGTTTGGTGCAACCCACCCTTATTATTTATTTATACACAGGCCCATGCCCCGTGTGCCCAGACAAGACCCTGGTGGCGTGTCGCTGCGGGCACTCCAGCCGCGAGATACCCTGCGCGGAGCTGCCTCAGATGTTGGACAACGTGTTCTGTCAGAAGAAGTGCAATAAGGTTCATATACGATTTTGTACTCTTTCACCTCCTCCTCCTCATGACTGACATGATGGTCCTCTGGTAATAGTATTTTATGCAATCGTTCACAATGACGGCTCTTAAAGTCGAGTACCGTGTACGAGAATTTAAGAGCTAATTATGTAACTATTGTATACGATACTTTTTCTACGAGTCAACTGAAATAATGTAACAAACTTGGTATCTTTTGAAAATCTAATGCCTGTTATTGCAGTCCTTGTCTAACGTATAATATACGTTAGTAATAATATACGTTAGAGAAGGACGGCAACAACATTCGGGCGAAGTATGGCCCAGGCATGAGCCCTGCTGAAACGAAGCGCAGCCCATCGGCTCAGCGTTCGTTGGTATCTTTTGTTCTGTGACCAAGGCGACCTCTATTGGCCAAATTAATTATAGTTCAGTAAAGGTGCCACGTGATTGGTCAATTCATTATAGTTGTCTAAACAGCTGTATTCAAAAAATAGTTGAGTTGGGAGCACCAAAAAGAAGAAAAGAAAAAAGTATGTGATTATAGTTTGGTGTACGAAGTACTCAAACAGTCGATGAGTAGGAAAAAATATTTGGATTCGTCCCAAGCACCTAGTATAAAAATATGGGTGCATTGCCAAGTCAGAAGAAATATTTAGCAAGCAAATAAAGATTAAGTATGCCTAACTTGGCTCTACGAAATATCTCACAACTTTTTACGGTGAAGGAGTTTAGAGTTTATTTTTTACATGGAATGTTTTTTTATGGGGTTTCACTTATTTTTGTAACTACCTTGTTATTACTTTTTGCAGGAACTGCAAAAGTAACTTTGTAATCCCATGTATTTGTATAAGATTACAAACTTTTAGTTATGCAGTTTGCCTATCTCTGAAACGTTACTGAAATTGCAATATTTTTAGGTTGTTTATGAGTTGATCTGCGTAAAACTTATTATGTTTAAAATTTGGAGCTTGTGGGTCTGCTAGAAGTACTTTAGAATGATGTTGATCTGTCAGTAGGTAAGTCAGTGAGTGTGTCAGTGACGAAACTAAGGGACTTTGACGTGCAATAGTTCTAAAACTACAAGTTCTAATGAAATGTTATTAAGAATATATCTAAGCCATATTGCCCTATACGTTACTCAAAATTCAGGGTTCTAGCTTTAGCCAGCACAAAATTACAGGATGTTGAAAATGGCCTGAATAGCCTCTTTGTTTTGCTCGACTTGGCGGGGGCACTGTAAGCATCCATGAGCTTAGTACAGCGATTTGTCCATAGTATGCAATAGTGAATTACGCACCAAGTAGTATGAGGCGGCGATCACGAAGGATTGACGCCATAGCACATGAAATACAGAGTTGCAAAGCCTGGGCCATATAATAGCGGTCTATAAGTTTCCGCTCGTTACTTAATGTACATGTGGCAGGTGCGTTAGTGAGCCCAAATGGCATAGTGGAAAACTTGCAAGTTCCATTAGATGTCGAAAATGCCATTTAATAACTATCATCTTCTGCAATACAGTGTGTAAATTTTAAACGGGCGAATATTTAGATGACAATTAGAAACATATTTACATAAATTTCGTGAACTACTTAATTTTTTTTCATACAAAATAATTGAGCTAGCAATTATTCTGTACACGTCATGTCATTTGTTTACGACACCCATAAAAGTCAAAACGTTTGTTATGTCACATCAGTTTAGACTTAAAACATTGCTGCTTGGTCGTACTTTTATTTTCCCTTTATTAATAAAGGTATTTAACAAAATTGCGTTCTCATATCGTTTGTACGGTCGAAAACTACTATGGGTTGTTAAAATATACACCCGTATGAAATTTACTGGCGGGAAAAGGCTTTAGACACATCCTTATTAATCCTTATTAGTTGTATAATAAAGATGTCTCTAACGTTTTATGATCCTTAAACATATGCTTATTTATCTCTCTATAATAACAATGCGTCTATCATCGCAGTTTCCCAATGTGAACACAACAAATATAAGAAATTACATAAATATATGTTGAAATATAACATAACATATTTTTAAACAGAAACTGTCATGCGGGCGCCACCGCTGCCGCGCCTCGTGCTGCGCAGCCACGACGCATCGTTGCGGAGTTGTGTGTGGACGCATGCTCGCGTGCCAGCTGCACCGCTGCGAGCAGTTCTGCCACACTGGACACTGCGCGCCTTGCGACAGAGCTAGTGAGTCAACATTTATAGTTGTGTTTGGCTCGCAGAAACTTATCATGCGGGCGTGGGCACATTTTTATGTAGTTTGACAGTGTTCTATTAGGAATGTGTATAGTTGAAAAAGGCGAGGTTCCGACCGAACAAACCGAACCAAACTAATTAAACCGGTGCTTCCAGGCTTCGAGGAGCTGACGTGCGAGTGCGGCGCCGAGGTCCTTCTTCCGCCAGTCCCGTGCGGCAGCAAGCGGCCCGCGTGCAGCGCCCCGTGCCAGCGCCCACGCGCTTGCGGGCACCCCGCGCTACACGCGTGCCACGAGGGCCCTTGCCCGCCCTGCGTCGTGCTCACTGCCAAGCGGTGCCACGGGCAGCACGAGGTGTGTACATCATCAGTGTCCTAGCCCCGGTCCCGTGCAGCAAGCGGCCCGCCTGCAACGCCCCGTGCCAGCGCCCACGCGCTTGCGGGCACCCCGCGCTACACGCGTGCCACGAGGGCCCTTGCCCGCCCTGCGTCGTGCTCACTGCCAAACGGTGCCACGGGCAGCACGAGGTGTGTACATCATCAGTGTCCTAGCCCCGGTCCCGTGCAGCAAGCGGCCCGCCTGCAGCGCCCCGTGCCAGTGCCCACGCGCTTGCGGGCACCCCGCGCTGCACGCGTGCCACGAGGGCCCTTGCCCGCCCTGCGTCGTGCTCACTGCCAAGCGGTGCCACGGGCAGCACGAGGTGTGTGCCATCAGCGAGCGCGCCGGGAATTTCCTATACAAATCCCATTACCGACCTGTAAATTAGTGGCGCCTGTAACGCGTGATTCGCAGTCTATTTTGGCGATGAAATATTGACGTTATGTTTTATAATAAATAGGCCGCGAAGTATCGCGTAAGTAGTAGTTTCGGGGGCGGTGAGACGAGAGGTCCGTAATATAATATAGCCTGAAAAGTGACTTTCTTTTGTTTCAATTCTATATCAATATTCCGTTGCATGTTTGAGAAGTGCGAGTGCGGTGCCGAGTCATTGTGGCACTCTTTGGGGAAGGCCTATGTCCAGCAGTGGACGCCTTTCGGCTTATGATGATACATGCCTGGGCGTGAGAAGGGATTTTTAGCCTCGTATTCCTATTTTCCCGGCCTCTGCAGTAATGTACAAAATTCCGCCTAAACCTAAAATTTTATCCATTAACTTAAAAGTACATCTTTTTCAGGAACGGAAAACGATTCCGTGCTCGCAAGAAGAGTTCTCGTGCGGGCTCTCTTGTGGAAAACCATTACCGTGTGGCAAGCACTTCTGTCAAAAAATCTGCCACAAAGGACCCTGCGACGCGGGCAAGTGAGTACCTCAAGTGGAAATTCTCTACAGATCTTATGTCTTTACTAACAGCCAAGCTTCCGTATATTTATGCGTATCTTAAGACTTTGGACTTCAAGGAAACTTTTTTTAGGTTATAAAATTGTATATGTACTGTACCCAAAAAACCGTATGTGTATAAAAACAACTCTAAACACAGATGCACCCAACCCTGCAACGAGAAGCGCCCGAGCTGCGGGCACCCGTGCGCCGCGCCGTGCCACTCGGGCGGCGGGGACAAGGGGGACAAAGGGGACAAGTCCCTGTGCCCCAGCAGCGCGCCGTGCCGCAAGCTCGTGCGCGCGCAGTGCCCGTGCGGCCGTCGGACTGCGGAGCGCTCGTGCCATGAGAACGCGCGAGAATTGGCTAAGTAAGCGCTACGATTGTGTAATGCCCCTGCCACACACTCGTCGAGTGAGGTGGGAAATAGCGAGGAAAGGAGGCAGAGACATGGTGTGGCAACGTTACACCTCATGCCCACCGCTCGCTGTTTTGACAGTTTTTTGAGCGCGGGTCAAAGGAGCGGCAATGAAGGCAAAAAGAACGACCCAGGTAACCTATAGCGGAGCATCTCGATTAATCGCGTGAGTATAGAGCAGTGTGTAGCCAGAGAGGGCGACATCGCGGCAGCATGAAGAGCAAAGCGAGGAGTGAGGACCATAGTGTGGCTGAGGTATTACAGTTTGTCCAGTCAAATGACTGGCGGGCGCGAAGGTATCACAGTCGACCGTCCTATTATTAGGATGACTATTTAACAACTCACCCTGCATGAATAGCGGGCTACAACTTATCCTAGCTCCATGACTAGCGAGCAACATGTCAAGCCAGTAACCATCAATAGCGGGCGACAAGTCACTCTTTCGGATCTCTGGCGACCTTACTCACTGCAAAAATGAGCGAGATTAAGTTTTCGCTGTGCCGCGTGATGTACAAGCAGATTAACCTATAAATATTGTTGTTTTCACAGAGTAATGAGTGCGCTGGCCGCCTCAAAGATGCTGGAAGGCGGTTCGGTGGATCTCTCGGAAGTTCAGCGCCCGACCGCAATGCTCAAAACGTAAGTCTATAGCTATACTAATAATTAGCTGTCCGCTCCTTTCCCCCGTATTGTAAAGCATAAGATAATATTTAGTTCATATCTGTCCAGAAATTCGATTCTACATTCTCACTCATAGGTTAAATAGTGTTAGTAATCAAACACGTTGTTTAATGAGTACCGCCTCGTAGTTATTTCGAAGGAGATTGTGTTGGCAGTGCTACCTAACTGCACCGTGGGAACTAGAATTATACCTACACTTTGCGCGCCGCTATCGGTTATTCAGCCAGTCGGTTGGCACATGCGCTCACGGCCTGACACTGCTTACGCGCGCAATAAAAGGTGTGACCAATCATTAAAAAAATGATTTCGTCGCTAATACTTGCCGTTCGAATACTTACTGAAATTATTCACTATATTCAGAATTTTTACCACTCTTAAATTGAATAACCGACCATTTAAGAGGGAAAACAAATCATTCAACACTACATTAAGGTAAACCAATTGTAGACACATCATAATATAAATGAATTTATTTATTTATCGTATGGCAAATACGTGTATTTAGAACCGTGAGATCTTCGAAAAGACAGTACAGTTGCCAGGTTGTTGCACTTTTAGCACCACCCAGGGATATAAATGATTTATTAAAATGACTTCCAAAAATATACCGTTTTTTATTTCACCCAACTATTAATTATAATCATTTGCAAGCGGTGTCAACCCTAGCGTCGATTGCCCGGACCGAGCGGGCAACGACCCGCGTGTTCAAGGTCGCTCCATTGGTAAATTTAGTAGGCATGCAAAGCGGTAGGTATGCGCTTTTTTTATTCAGACTTGAGTATCTTTTCGTAGAATAATAGTACATTATTGCCGTGGCCGGGAAGGAGGCAATTGCAGGCTGAGTATTTGTAGCTTGCGAGTCCGTTTAATTATAATACGAAGCCTGCAATTGCCATTCCGGCTGAGGCTAATATAGTGCTTTTCTCAAAAATGGGGGAATAAAAAATACTAAATTTATATAAACTTTATGCTGCATTTACACGCTTGCGGTGGCTTGGCAAGTAGTCCAGGCAATGAACTGACAACTTGTATGGAAAAAATGTCAATTTTGGAAATAATTTATAATAGCTTATTTTTTATGTGTAACGGATATATTATCAATTAAATAGTTACCCAGCGACAAAATCCGACAAAATTTCAGACACCGAAAAAATGATAAGTTAACTGGCTTCTGAAAAGTCAGTAAAAATGTTAATAAATGTTTTTGTCTTTATTTTGGTTCATTTACATTTGCTCTATAATATTCAAGATAAATCGTACAAAAAAAGATAATGCATGCTTCATTTAAATCTACATGATTACTTCCGGGTGGAAAGTTTGTCGGATTCTTGACTAAATCATCTTAGAATAACATTTTCAAATGAAATCAACAAAAAAAACGCTATTATAAATTAATGTTTTTCAAAACCGTATTTTGCCTGGAGTAAAGCCTCCACAAGCGCAAGCGTGTAAACGGGGGTGTTTGGCTTGGGTTGCGTGAGCTTGCGAGAGCTTGGCCCGATCCGGACTAGTGTCGGTTTTTGAACACAGATCAAAGGAAGCTTGGGCAAGCGCTTGCGACGTATTTACACGTTGGCGCGTGTTTGGTGTGGCTCGCGAGCTCGCGACGGTCGGTCGCCTTATTTATATGGCCTTTATGTAACCGCGTATCGACCATGAGTGTTGTATGGTCGAACCCTTCCGGGGTACTATGTGAACTATGTCCTAGGGTCAAAAAGTCCAAGTGTCAAATGTCCAAAGAGTCAATATGTCCAAGGAGTCAACATGTCCAAAGGTCAAAACATCCAAGTAGTAAATATGTCCAAGGAGTCATTTTGTCCAAAGAGTCAATATGTCCAAGGAGTCAACATGACCAATGAGTAAATATATCTAAGTGTCAATTTGTCCAAAGACACAATATGTCCAAGGAGTCAACATGTCCAAAGGTCAAAACATCCAAGTAGTCAATATGTCCAAGGAGTCATTTTGTCCAAAGAGTCAATATGTCCAAGGAGTCAACATGTCCAATGAGTAAATATATCTAAGTGTCAATTTGTCCAAAGACACATGGACATATTGACTCCTTGGACGTTTTGACCTTTGGACATGTTGACTCCTTGGACATACTGACTCTTTGGACCTATTGACGCCTTGGACCTATTGACGCCTTGGACATTTTGACGCCTTGGACATTTTGACGCCTTGGACATTTTGACCCTTGGACATTTTGACTCTTTGGATGATTTGACCTTTGGACATGTTGACTTCTAGGACATACTGACTCTTTGGACACTTGGACCTATTGACTCTTTGGACATATTGACTCTTTGACGTTTTGACCTTTGGACATGTTGACTCCTTGGACATACTGGCTCTTTGGACATTTTGACACTTGGACCTATTGACCCCTTGGACTTTTTGACCCTTGGACATAGTGCCCCGAAAGGGATCAAAAACGGCCGTTTTTTTTTAAACAGAATCGCAAGTGTATTTTTCCACCAAAAAAACGCAAACTATTTGAGACACATACAAAAACGTCGTGTTTGCAACAGAAACATACGGTTTGAATTGGCTGAATACGAGCTGTGCCGTCTGTTATATGCCAGTTTCTACTTTAAAAAAAATTTGGTACTCGACAAATATAGTAGATTACTGCAGAGGCCGTGAAGTAAGGGATTGCTGGACGAGATTGGGGTAGACGGCCGAGTCGTAGACGAGGCCGGATACAACGAGTCCAGCAATCCCTGTTCCGGCCGAGGATTGTACATAGTACTTTTCTCCTCGTCTACGACTCGGCCGTCTACCCCAATCTCGTCCAGCAATCCCTTACTTCACGGCCTCTGCAGTAATCTACTATTATATATAACATTCCAGGCGGCCTGCAATGTTTTTAATTTTTTAATTTAGGTCTGACCTTAAACTATACACTTTACCTTCCAATATGTAGCGAGTTATGTTCACTTTGCGGGCCATTTTTGAGAAAAGAAATATGATCTGTGGTGTTGAGTCTGACAGCTGTATTGTTAACCGTGTACAGGCTGGAGTGCGACGACGAGTGCCGCGTAGAAGCCCGCACACGGCGCATCGCGCTCGCACTACAGATCCGCAACCCCGACGTGTCCGCCAAGCTGCAGCCGCGCTACAGCGACCACGTGCGCGCGCTCGCCGCCCGCGAGCCCGCCTTCGCCCGCCAGGTGCACGACAAGCTCACCGAGCTCGTGCAACTAGCCAAGAAGGTACCTAGCTGTAGCAGACCAACCCCGACGTGTCCGCCAAGCTGCAGCTGCGCTACAGCGACCACGTGCGCGCGCTCGCCGCCCGCGAGCCCGCCTTCGCCCGCCAGGTGCACGACAAGCTCACCGAGCTCGTGCAACTAGCCAAGAAGGTACCTAGCTGTAGCAGACCAACCCCGACGTGTCCGCCAAGCAAGCTGCAGCCGCGCTACAGCGACCACGTGCGCGCGCTCGCCGCCCGCGAGCCCGCCTTCGCCCGCCAGGTGCACGACAAGCTCACCGAGCTCGTGCAACTAGCCAAGAAGGTACCTAGCTGTAGCAGACCAACCCCGACGTGTCCGCCAAGCTGCAGCCGCGCTACAGTGACCACGTGCGCGCGCTCGCCGCCCGCGAGCCCGCCTTCGCCCGCCAGGTGCACGACAAGCTCACCGAGCTCGTGCAACTAGCCAAGAAGGTACCTAGCTGTAGCAGACCAACCCCGACGTGTCCGCCAAGCTGCAGCCGCGCTACAGCGACCACGTGCGCGCGCTCGCCGCCCGCGAGCCCGCCTTCGCCCGCCAGGTGCACGACAAGCTCACCGAGCTCGTGCAACTAGCCAAGAAGGTACCTAGCTGTAGCAGACCAACCCCGACGTGTCCGCCAAGCTGCAGCCGCGCTACAGCGACCACGTGCGCGCGCTCGCCGCCCGCGAGCCCGCCTTCGCCCGCCAGGTGCACGACAAGCTCACCGAGCTCGTGCAACTAGCCAAGAAGGTACCTAGCTGTAGCAGACCAACCCCGACGTGTCCGCCAAGCTGCAGCCGTGAGCCGAACCACCTAACATCTTAGCCATAGTCACAGACAGATCGTCCCACCTTCCAGAGATCGACAGATTATGATTTATGCCAATACCACGACTAATATTTAACCAAAACAATGTAATAATCAATGTAATGTCATAATTGTGCCACATCTCCTTTACATGTCTATCCATGTCTGTGATCTATAAAGATGAGGGATGAGTATGCATTTGTGTCTGCAATTCAATGCAATCCATTCACCGACCTTAACACTTCTCATACACGCCAAACGTTTACACAGTATCACTGTTTCATAAGTGTCGGTTATTATATAGTAACTTGTTTCCGCAGTCGAAGCAGAGGACGCGAGCGCACTCGTTCCCGTCGTGCAACTGGCAGAAGCGGCAGTTCATTCACGAGATGTGCGAGCAGTTCGGCTGTGAGAGCGTCGCGTACGACGCGGAGCCGAACCGGAACGTGGTCGCCACTGCGGACAAGGAGAAGGTATGTACATCCTGCGAGTGCAAGGGAGATGACTATCGACCTCACAGTGCATACACGAGATGTACGAGCAGTTCGGCTGTGAGAGCGTCGCGTACGACGCGGAGCCGAACCGGAACGTGGTCGCCACTGCGGACAGGGAGAAGGTATGTACATCCTGCGAGTGCAAGGGAGATGACTATCGACCTCACAGTGCATACACGAGATGTGCGAGCAGTTCGGCTGTAAGAGCGTCGCGTACGACGCGGAGCCGAACCGGAACGTGGTCGCCACTGCGGACAAAGAGAAGGTATGTACATCCTGCGAGTGCAAGGGAGATGACGATGTGAGCAGGGACACAACGTACATTTATCACCACTACTACGAGGATAATTACTGACATTCAAGCCTTTACAAAAACGTATTATAATTGTTTCAGGCCACTAAGTCTGAATTCAGGCATCGTAACTGGCGGACTTCGCACGAACAGGCCATCTATGAATTGAAATATCTATGATACTTAATTTTGATTTATAAATATTTACAATTTCCTCGCAGTAGGCCTGAAAAGCACTAAAGTCCGACCGCTTAACCCGTGGCTTAACCCAGTCCTCGCATGCTTGCGCGCGGCGTGCGGGGGCGCCGGGCTTCGCCTCCCGCACGACGCCCGCTCGTCCGTTATGCCGTCCGCGCTCAAGCAGACGAGGACTCAGTTAAGCGGTCGGACTATATATAATGTGTTGGCAAAAACTGCAATAGATGGACGAATGAGTTCGAGGTCCGAGTGTGACCCATCTATTACCCACGTTCTATCCTCTACAAAAATGTAGTGGGTATATGTCGATTTTTCACACCAACTGCTCGGAAATGTGGCCAAAATGGTCAGAATTCAAGCTTCAAAGCTGGGGTTAGTTGGACATCGCACGAACAGGAACTATGAGTTCCAACTGTCCAACAATGTGATTGTTGGACAGTTTGAACAGCGATTCGCTCAATCTCAGGCCCCCCCGGCCCGGCCCGCGCGGTGCCCCCCGACACGCGAGCGGCCGAACTCATTTGTTTAATATTATGATCTTTAATTAGGTACTTAATTTTGAGTTTTAATTATAACTATTTGCAACTTCCTCGCAGTAGGCGTGAAAAGCACTATGTAATGTCTCGGCCAAAAGTGCAATAGATGGACTCGCCTCCTTCTAGATCCTCACCTTTGGCTCGGACCTCGAACCCATTTGTCCATCTAGCCTACTTTCTAGCCTTTACAACAATGTACTATTTCCGCGTGACACATAGTTGTGCTGTGTTCCAGTCGTGGCTGCCCGCGATGAGCGTGCTGGAGGTGCTGGCGCGCGAGACCGGCAAGCGGCGCGTGCCCGGGCCCGTGCTGCGCGCGCCCGCGCCCGCCGCCAGCAGCGCCGCCAACACCAAGTGAGTCACTAGCGTTGCAATCTGGAGCGGAGCGAGGGATTCAAGTACCACTCTAGTTTTGACATCGTCTGCCAAGTACTTCCGGCCATTTCAGGACTGACTTAGGTTTTCTCTCTCATCGATTAAAGGGCTAAATGTAACATGTTTCGTACTGTTGTCACATTGACGTAACGACGTAGATACACCTACCCATACAAATTTTGACCGGAAGTGAAGGATTTTCAAACTTTCGGCCAATTTAAAATTTTGTTTTTATTTTTTTCATGCTCAGCACAATTATCTCGACCTGCTGGTCACTGGTGGCTATCACAAGACGGCGCGCGAGCTCTCGATTTTTGTCGCACTATCCGTCCCTCTCTTATTAGAACACTCAGAACAAGAGGTATAGTGCGAGAAAAATCAAGAGTATGTCGCGGCCGTCTCATGATAGACGTGCTGCTGCCATGCATTTTATTATGTTGTTGTTAACTTAGGTGGATTGGGAGTGGGCCCACGGTCTATAACTTTCAAAAGCCGCGCATTGACCTGTCGTTACAATCCACAATTTCCACAAACAAGTATTTATTGATAATACAGATCGGCGAGCGGCTGGGCGACGCTAACGTCCACCAATGCGTGGGCGGCGCGCGCGCAGAAAGCCGAACAGCAACAAGCGCGACCCAAGATCGACTACTTCGACAACCCGCCGGACAACTAGACCACACATTATATTGTTTTCGTTTACTTCAAATTGCCGCGAACAGGGCCGGTATCCCATCTGCAATATTTGTTTAAAGAAACTAGCATGACAAGACGTCACGACAAAATCTACCTTCCTCTTTGACTTCTTCGACGTGACGTCACACACTGTTTGCGTTTTATCTCTAACAAGCAATATTAAAACTGTTGTAGCTTCGTAATTCTTTGAGATATGTGAATGGGATTTTCGTCACTATGCATATTTTTTTGCCTTCTTTCTTTTGGAGTAATAATAATTTTCGAGTCTACACCCCTATTGGCAGATATTCATTTTCGAGTTTGGCAGCTAGTTGTGTTAGATGCACTGATGGCTCTGTCATTCGGATTTTGAAATCATTCAATGCGATTCAGAGACGAAAGTGGGGTGATTGTCTTTCTATCAAATATCACGGATGGCATACTGGTTCATGTTTTTTTTTATCTCACGAACGCGGGTTAGCCATGCAAGCGCGGGACTACACGGAAGCTCGAAATAATACTGTTATGTGCACCTGTCACACAGAAGCAGTGTGCGTGTATCAATCACAACGTCATGGCTCATCCGCGTTCATCAAATACCGAACCATATGACTTGCACAATTAATTTCTATGGTCTGGGATAATTTGCGATGCTATGTAAAGTCTGTAGAACCCTGTAATTCCCCATCAATTGTCTTAATGCAGCTCGACTTCGGGGGTTTTTTTATTTGGAAACACAAAATTAATTTGAATTAATACCTTCTGAAAAATTCTTAAGTTAAAATGGCATTTTAATTGGACCTACAATGATATAACATTATTTGCTCATACCGTCAGGAATCGGTCATTAAAGTTGTTCGGGTCAATCGGGCCCACGGTGTATAAAGAGGAAACTATGAAACAGGAACGCTAAGGGTGGGTTGCACCAAACCCTTTCTAATCGTAAGCGGTGTTCGTTAAAATCTGAATGTAAGGAAATTTTGACAGGTTTCTATGAACTGACAGCTGCCGGCGCCATATTTAACATTGGTCCGTCTGTAATCGTAAGTTGATGCAACCCGCCTTAAGAGTCTACAGTTCTGTATGTTTGTATGTATCTGTCATCTACCGTTTAGACCAGTCGATGTGACAGCCACGTCGTGACAACGTTTAATCACTGTTAAATCTCCCGAACTGTTCCAACCCCATCATGAATTGTGCATGTTACAGTAGTACCACAAATATAAGTTACATCGGCAATCTTCATCCACGCCGACGAGTGCTGACAAGTACCGAATGTAATCGAACATATGACCATTTTAATAAAGACCTTGCTGCACTATATGTAAGGTACAATATGCAATGACAGGTGAGCTCGTGCTTTCCCGCTCATGGCGCCAAACAAAATGGCGGGCGCCGGTGCTGCCGGTGTCGCGCGCAAAATTTTGGCCAATCCGCGTTGAAGATTTTACCCGCGCAAACGCGCTGCCTTATGATTGGTTAAAATGTTTTAAAAAAATGCTTTCTGCGCACGTACATCGTTGTAACTTATATTTGCGGTACTACTGTACCTACTAGGTAGCAGAAAGGTGCTGATATATAGGTTGCCAGATGGACTTGATTTGTCTAAAATCTCCGGGTTAACGTATGATGGATACATATGTAAATTCTTACAACAGTACTACTTAAATGTTTATTTATAAATGTATTGATATTACAAGATCACTTATTATTTTGTTGACTAGAAAAATGCGAGAGACAAGTGTTATGTTACCTCATAGATAACCTCCTATAGATAGAGCCTATAAGCGATTTAGTTCGATGCAAAGGTCACCACAGTTGGCGGTAGGTGCGGGTTGCGGGGAGGTCGGTAACGGCGCTGCGATTGGCTGTTTTGAAAGTAGCGCGCTTTGTCACATCGTGGCGCCAGAAGCGTAGTGATGGGATGCGTTGGTCGTTAACGGTTTTTAGCGGTGTCGCAATTAATTGTTAGTAAAATATTTTACATGGCGTAAGTACCTGTTAACATGGTTTAAATTTTTGAACGGCTGGCACTGTTATATTATTATAATTTTTCGTTCATCGACTATTTGGATCACCACAATAACATAAAAAAGCATGTTAATCACATCAAGTAGTCATATAAAATAGTTATTTCTAGGCATTTTACAGCATTTACTGCATTATCGTGTTTATATATGTGCCTCTGTCCCGTTCGTATTTACATACTTACTTGAAACGGACGAATGCGATGTTTATTCGACATGAACGCGAATGTGCTAGCTCGGCTTATGAATGATATTTTAAGATTGGTAAGGAAGACAAATAAAAACGATGTTATAAAAAAGTACATATATTTATTCAGTGTGATAAAATTATGTGGTTGATGATAATCCTCATCATCATTTAAGAAGGCGTTAACGTGCTCACTAGCGCCACTGGTAAATAATTTTGATTATTTTAATTTAACGATATATATTTAAATAAGGAGGCCACTACACACTATATTTTTTATTTAAGCTACACAACTAACCACTTCCGAGATCCCTCACACGTCATCGAATTCCAGCATGAGGTCCATCTCGTGACACTAGTCATGCTCTCGAAGACGATTGGAAAAAACTCAAATGCCATGGATCCATCGCTAATCACCTCTGAGATCCCTCACACGTCATCGAAGTCCAGCATGAGGTCCATCTCGTAACACTAGTCCTAATTGCTCTGGAAGACGATTCGAAAAAACCCAAATGCCATGGCTCCATCACTAACCACCGAGAATATACTACCTATGAATTCATTATTAAATTCTATTTCATTCTACTTTATATGAATGAATACTACATAACAATAGCTAACTTCGACACTACATATTATTCTACAATACTCTAAATTACCCAATAAATAAAATAAAACTACATAATATCTACTCTTAAACCAACAAAAAACTTCCAGCACGGCTATCATGCGACGGCGCGTGAGCTCTCTCGATTTTTCTCGTACTATCCGTCTCTTTCTTATTAGAACACGTAGAACAAGAGGTATAGTGCGAGAAAAATCGAGAGTATGTCGCGGCCGTCTCATGATAGACGTGCTGTAGGTACTACAATAATATATTCCGTTCATTAGCTCTGGAAGCCATAAAATAGAGCGAGATAGTAATTTACTACGTCTCCCTCTACCTCATAGCTTGTAAGACGGTTGCACTTGCAGTCCGCCACGCTGCCTCCTTGGTGCAGTTTACCTAAACCTTTAGTACATCGTATACATTATCTATGATTTCTTACAAAATAATTTTGACAATGCAATGACATGGATATAAATATAGTCTTTGGTGAATTTTCGTATTAAAATAGTACACGAAAGCACGGATGAGTTAACGTATTGTTTCCTTAAATGAATCTGAATCGGTAAAATTCGAAAGCATCACTAACCCATCACTAGAGTGTCACGTGCTTTCGTGAGAAAGGAACAGTATATTGCCATTTCCATTAGATGAAAAGGGACATGCATACTTCACTACTTCTTATGGACCAGTATAAAATGAACTCCGCGTGACAGAATGAAATTTACATTTATATGATAAATTTAACTTACATGTGAAATGTTATTCCGTCGGTTGTGTAATTAGACGTTCGGGAACTTTTCCAACACCACTTCACACAGCAAGAACTTATTTTTGTCGCAAAATCAATTTTAATTTATTGGTTGTTTGACGCACGTATAGATCGCATACCTGGTCGTTACTGACAATGTGGCGCGCGGCTGCGGGGGGTTATCATTGCTAGAGCATATATGCGTGGTGACCGCACGTCGCCCTATAGGCTCTATCTATAGGAGGTTATCTATGTGTTACCTACATGAACCCCATACTCAAACATTATCCTTCCTCTAGCCGCCCGAAGACCTATTAAAAGGCATCCTCTTCAATGGAGTGTATACCATTCTAAATTGGAATAGAGTTGCTTTTGTTTTGCTTCGTTCGATGTTGAAAAAAAAGAAACTCTACTCTGTTTTATTTTTGATTCAAATTTCATTACCTCTTTTTTCTGCATGCTGGACGTTAAGAGAATATATATTTTTGTCTTCTTATCAACAGAACACATAGCCCAGATTAGGCCCTGTTCAATTTTAGACGAACCGAGCAGTTGTTTAATAGTTATAGTGGAATAAAGAATGTTCAATACATATAAACATGAACCCTGAACACATTACTCTCTTTTTTTGGACAGTCATGTGAAACTTCTTGATTGCAATTAAGATATGGAATTAATTTATTGATTTTTAAAATGTCCATAAATACCGCAAGGTATATTGGTTATTCTTTTACATGTATAGTGAAACAAACTTTTCCGCAGGCCAAGTGAAATTCAACCTTATGTCAAGGACATAAAGACTTTCACAGGGAAAACATTTCTCGCTGTATCTATAGTCCACTCATGTTTATGACTACTTATTTAACATTTCTCGCTGTATCCTAGGGGGGTAGGTAATCACCGAAACTACTCGTACAGACTGGAACTTCGGGGTGGATAGGCTTTATTTTAGTATTAATAGTCGTTGGACAGCACTACCGTTATCTACTTATGTATGTTTAATTGTCATTGTCATGTTGTGATATAAGACTCTGGGCAGCTAACATGATAGGTTTTATGGTCAAGTTTTGTGGCTTATTAGACCGAACACGACCATAAAACCTGTCGTGCTAGCTCGGCTGGTATTGGCAATTGTTGCATGGTTTACCCTGATGGGGAAAAATATCCCTATTTAAACCAATATCTAACACCGAGTCAATCTTGTGTTCTGTTTATTATTCATAACAAGTTTATTAAATTAAGAGTTTTACTTTGCTTCTTTCTGGTTGTGACTTTTATTATTTTACTTCTATTTTTTACGGTTCAACCGCATGCACACTACAAAACAAACGATGCAATTTGTCACACCAACTTGCTGTAGTATTAATGAAAGCTGCGTATTACTGTCTCGTTCCGACTATAGCAAGTTGTTGACACAAATTGCTAGATGCGTAATGGGCATAAGGGCCAAGATAGCTCCGGGCCATGCGTCGTTCTCTTTCTAACGAGTATTTAAGAGTGAGATATACACTATGTAATTTCTGTCTCATTCCAACTATAGCAAGTTGTGATAAATTGCTAGGTGCGTAAAGGCTATAAGGGCCAATATAGTGGTCGCGGGTCGTGTGTCGTTCTAACGAGAGTGAGATATACACTGTAAAGCGCACTACACCTATAGCAATTTATTACAACAAATAGAGATGAAGCTAGAGTTGGAATGATACAGCCATACAAACCTTTAATCATAACTATATCATTATGTTATTGCGATGAACTACTACGTTGGTAATGCACATGGTTAATTTTATACGACTATTGAAAATGAAAAAAATGAAAAAAGTTTATTGGATAAATTAACATTTCAGTACATCACGACCCTGTGTCCTGAGCTAGGAACCCCTGTGTTACAGGACTCAGTTTCGTATCAAAGCATCATGCACTTAGATATACAGTTATACAGGGAGACGGTCAGTCTCAATAGAACTTATGCTTAACTAATTTTTATATATTATCTTTGCGTGTGTGAGCGTGTATGAGTGTGTGTGTGTGTGTGTGTGTGTGTGTGTGTGTGTGTGTGTATGCATGTGTACAGCTTAATATATATATATTTCCATAAGGGAAGGGTAAGGAAATGGGTAAGTAAAATAGAGCATAAACAGCTTTACTTTATCACGGTTAGGAGATGTTCGGTCTCGTTATAATCCAGCTGCATAAGCCACCTTGTTAGCAACTGCTTGCTGGGGGGCCTTTTTATGTCATGGTGTTTGCAAAACGCTCTCATTACTAATGGACAGATAAAGGCATGGAATCTCTGCGCAAATCTTGTCAATGTTTTAGGGGTTTTCCAGCGCTGTCGTCGTCTTATATCTGCTTCGAAGATCCTGTCGTGCAGTTTGCCATAGCTGTAGAGTACTTTCCTCAAAAACAGTTGACGGACAGTGAGAACATTTGCAATTTTGTAAATCTCTTTCGTGCTGAAGCGGGAAGATTTCTGGAATATTACTTTGAGGAGAGACCGTTGGGCTCTTTCTAGTTTAATCAGATGCGTCTTTGCCGCTCCCCCCCAAGCCGAGTTGCAGTATCCTAGCACGGACTCGCAAAGAGCGAAGTAAATTGTTTTCAGCAGTTCAGGATACGCAATAGTCCTTAAAGTACGGAAGACAAACATTAGTTTTCGAACACGACACTTCAGTGACTCAAAGTGCTGCTGCCACGTAAGGTGGGTGTCGAGAAGTACTCCTAGGTACCGTATAGTATCCGAACGTTCTATGTTAGTGTGGCTAGGGATAGAGGGACTGAGCCGGGGCTCAATTTGGGGTCTCAATTTAATGCAAAAATCATCACAAGGCTGTCCTTTAGAGTTAATAGAAAAACAGAGGAATTTGGTTTTTTGTACATTCAGCGTCAACAAATTAGCATCAAGCCATTCAGCCACTAACCCCAAGTTAGACTCCGCAGCTTTTTGAGCTTCAGACCAGTCTTTGCCGCGTACCAAAATAACTGTGTCATCTGCAAAGGATATGGTTGTAGCGCTTTCTAGTTGGAGGTTGCAGAGACCGTTTATGTAAGTTAGGAAGAGGGTTGGCCCCAGAACACTTCCCTGAGGAACTCCAAAATCAACGTAGGAAAAGTCGCTAGTGTGATCTCCCAACCGAACACATTGCTTGCGATCATGTAGATAAGATTTAAACCAGTCAAGCGCCAGTCCCCTAATGCCATGTCTTTCGAGCTTGGATAATAGTATTGGAATAGAGACAGTGTCGAACGCTTTGGTGAGGTCTAGGAATATTCCTAAGCACTTTTCACCTTTGTCGACACAATCTACTATTTTACCAACGAGTAGGTCGACGGCCTGTTCAGTGGATCTGTTTTTCCTAAAGCCAAATTGATTCGATGAGAGGATCCCATTCTGTTCTAGGTAATTTATTAGTTGAAGATTGATAACTCTTTCGATGAGCTTACCTATGATGCTAAGCAGCGAAATCGGCCTATAGTTAGTTATTTCGTCCCGATTTCCCGCTTTGTGAATAGGTGTTATTGAGGCCACTTTAAGTATGTCGGGAAACGCCGCTGATGTTATGCTCAAATTACACAAGTATGTGATCGGTTCGGTAACACTGCTAATGGATCTTTTTAGTATATCTGGTGTAATGCTGTCTAGTCCAGGTGAACTACCGGCCTTTAGTTGCCTTATAAGCGAAGCTACTTCGTAAGTGTCTGTAGGCCTAAGGAAGAATGACGCGAGGGGGGGAATTTCATTGTGATGCATTTTGGCCAAATATGCTTCGTTCACTCCCAACCTGTTTAGTGTCACTTCAGCCAGATTTTTACCGACTGAGCTAAAAAAGGAGTTCACTTTATTTAGCGACCTTGTCGGGTCAGCGTCAAGTTGGAGTAGTTCGGTAGCCTGGTTACGAGTGGGCGTAATATTGCATGCAGATTTTACAGTTTTCCATGTTTTTTTTGCATCAAGGCGAGCCTCTGTTAGTTCACGTTGATGGTACCTTGCCTTTACGGTTTTTAACAAGTCGGCGCAAGTATTCCTGTACTGTTTGTATTGGTTTTGTATTGTCTCGTCGGTTGGGTTGTTGTTTGCCAGCAAATGCAGCCTGCTTCGTTTTCTAATACATTTTAGAAGTCCAGGTGAAATCCATTGTTTAATGGTCCGCTTTGAATTACTGACCGACACGCATTTTTTGTGTTTTTTAATTATATTGGTTAAGGTTGTACAGAGAAACTCGCATGCTGCATTAATGTCGCTTAACCGGTAAATTTCTGCCCAGTCTGTGTTTTGTATGTCAGTGGATATGGCATTTAGATCGAGTTTAGTGATCACGCTCGAACCACCCTTGTTTGTATTACAGTCTAATATTGTCATAATGAGGGCGTGATCCGTGACATCCTCACTACAAACAATGACAGCAGCTTTTAATTTCGTTCTTAACATGACATGATCGAGACAGTTATTGCCGCGAGTGGATAAGTAGTTACCCGTGTAAAAACCGTGCTCCGAACATACATTGAGATAGTCGTCGGCACCAGTGCTGCATGCATTGGGCACAATATTAATATTAAGGACAACTTGTGTCGGATGTTAAATTTTTTGATGAACTTTTTTCTTCTAATGTAACGTTTGATACAATAAGTTGTTGTGTTTCCTAAAAAATGCCACAAAAATATAAAGTAAAACATTGCTGCTCCTGAATTGCTTAAATATTATAAATGCGAAAGTAACTCTGTCTTTCTGTTTACCTTTTCACGACTCAACTACTGTACCAATTGTGATGATATTTATCGCGTAGACAGCTTAATCCTTATGCGGATGTCAAAATTAGATAATCAAATTATGACTGAGATGTAAAGGCCCTACACCTAGCAATTTGTCACAACAACCTAGAGACGCGGCTATAAGATGGATAGAGACAGCAAAATTCAATTCATTTGCTTTGAAGGCGGTTGTTATGAAAAAGGTGTATAGAACGCTTAAAACAATTGGTTCAAATGTTTAGAACCTGGAGGAAAAAAAAACGAATCCACACCGACCAAATCCCACGAGCCGCGGGCACATTATTATAAATGTGAAAGTTTGGATGTTTAGATGTTTGTTACTCTATCATACTAAAACTACTGAACATATTGTGACGTAACTTTACAGTAATGTACCTTAAACATCTGAATAGTCAATAGAACATAGGCTATAAAATTATGCGAAACGTCGTAACTAGGTGAAATCAAATTATAGCAAACTAGTTGGCCGGTCAACTCTGTCCGCGTATAACGGAGTCCCCAGTCCCCATTTAAATCCTAGCAATAGAATGTGAGACCAGCACGGCTATCATATATCTTTCAAAAAGTTCTAATCAGAAAGAGACGGATAGTCTCTCGACGCGACACAGCTCGCGGGCCGCCCTGGACTACATCTGTTGCGCTCCAGAGAGATGCAGACCGCATCGATTATGGCAGCTAAGTGCGACGAAGATTATAAGCAAACGTCGGACTATAGGGGGCAGTTTGAGGGCAAGGTAAGGTTTACAAAAAAATCTTAACTTACGAGTATTATAATGTATTATTTGTAACATAGTTAATTAAATTAGTTACATTTGTTCATCTTTAATGTGTAAATACTCTTTGAAGTGATGAGTGATAGCCCACTGAAGTGGCCACTTAAAAAACAAATAAATAGCTGACATGCGTCATTATGACTGTTGTTCATACTTATATTTGTTGGTAGAGTGCCGTCTAATCAATAGAACGATTTGCTTTATTTGTTAATTTGCATATCTATGTATTGCAATGGATACGATACTACGACAGCTCTCCGAACTTAAGTCACAGAAAGGTCACATATATTGCTTAATATGTAAAGTTAATATGAAGCACAAAAAATATAATGTTGATCGTCATCTATCTTCAAAAACACACAAATCAAGAAAAACTACTACTCTTGAGAAACTGGTCAATAAAGATAAAAAAATTAGTATTGAAAATGATAAAATATATTGTAATTTGTGTCATAACGTACAGCCTTAGAGCCGTGTTCATAGAACTTGACATTGTCCAGTTAACTCATTTGTGTTTTGTTCCTTTCTCACAGCTGCAATTGTCTGAGTGACGGATAAAGCCAAACGAACTTTTTCGCCATTTTGACTTATGTGTAGTCCTAGTACGTTTATAAATAATGCAGTTAGTTGCTATGATATTTGGAATTTCACATTATAAATACTAGGTACCAAATACTAAGTACAAATACTCGAAAGTGAATTGATTTATTTGCGAACCTTACCGGCGCTACCACGAACTTCGAATGTCGAATTTCGGGTATTTCCATCTCTATCGCACTCCCTTACTCGAGTAACAGGGATGCATGTATTACGAACTTCCACTTTCGAAGTTCGTGGTAGCGCCGACAACATGCCACGAAAATGCCCGCTGGAGTCCGACGTTTGATTATAAGGGAGAGCGGTAGTTGTGCCTGTTGCCATCTTCATAAATGACATTTTGTTATCCGATAGGAGACGCTACACGGGCCGATATCGGCCGGACTGCATGCCGGCCGACACGTGATTCGGCCCGAGTGGATACGTGTCGGAAGCACGGTGGCCAACCAAATCGAGGTCACTCCATACTAGATTTTCTGTGACCTTGCTTGGCCGTCCGCCAAATTCGTATCGTAGGTGAAGCGTCTCTTAAACGCTACTGTGGAACACGTAAATATAAACGAGACTGCTACAAAATATCACTTTTTTACACGGGCGTAAGACCATTACTTTTTTACAAGCTTTTATTTAACTTGCCCAGTTAGTATGTATTTATGGGACAAATCTTGCAAGTTAAATTTGACCCACTTCCCGGTGGAGCTGAAATGTTGGGTATAAGTATAGTTTGGATGACAATTCAATATTATGGTACCATCGAGCTGATATGATGATGGAGACAAAAGGTGGCCATGGGAATTCAGTACTTAACCGACGTAACCCCGGTGAGTTTGGGCTCGTTAGAACCGTCTCAATGAGTAGTTGATGACGGTATACAGAAAAGTACAGTCGGCAATAGAAGCTTGTACCAATAATGTTTTTTTTGACAGAAACTTATTTACTTGCGCCCCTCGTTAAACAATGTACTATTCAATTCAATCATTTATTTATAAAATAATATTTTACATGCAGAGGCGTCTCTAGCCCATGTCGCGCCCGGGTGCAATCATTACCGTAGCGCCCTCTAGCACCCCCCCTAGCGCCCGAGTCGAGGCGAGTGGCGCCCTGTGAGTGGCGCTCGGCACCCCCTAGGACCGTGCGCCCGGGTGCAACGCACCCCCTGCACTAAGGTAAAGCCGCCCCTGTTTACATGTCAATTTCTTAATTATTAATATAGTTGTCACCTCTTATGCTACAGTATAATTATAATTATAGATTAAATTTTTCATTGTATAATAATATAACATTACTATTATAGCAGGCTATGTTTGTATTCTCGTGTTCCAGCGTAGCGTTTAAGATACTGAACCGATTTGGATGGTTATCAATCGATTTGAAATTATGCTCCGAGACAGGCTATCACTTGTATGAATGAAATTAAAAGATTTTCAAAAAACTCAACTGCTTTTTAGAATTTTATAGCCTATGTCACTCCCACGATTAAGAGGAATCCAACGACACCTCATGTCGAAATCCGTCAAACGGTTTAGGATGCAGGGCGTGCCAAAGAATAAGCCACATACATACATACGCTCGAAAAACATAACCCTCCTCTCCTTCGGGCAGTCGGGTAAAAAAACGGGGATTTTTTCAGTTGGGTTTCGTAGGCGGGATACAATTTTGTGAACTTTTTACGCAGTTTATTCAGTACAAATATTTATTGGTGGATCGTTCTTAATATCCTTATGAACGTTTTTGACTATTATTTGTAGCTCACTAGTTTATAATAACAAATATTCGCCACTATATGTGGCCCATGTAACTGAATTAAAGAGATAAGTATTTGTTACCTTGAGTTTAATTTTACCAGTTATTATGTAATGTATTTTACCTCAGACCTGGCCGGAAAATCCTACTTGCTAACCAGGGGAATATAATATTAGAACATTTTACTTGCCACGAGAGGTAATAAAAAAAGCCTCATGTCCTTGACTATCCTTTGGATACAGTCAAGTTTAAAAATAAGGGTGCATAAGGGTCCCTTCACTCTTATGTCATGCTCATTACTTTATGTATAAATAAGAATTAAGTGACAGCCTTAAGCTGTTTTAAGTTACCTAAATTTTAGTTTGTTATATTGTAGTGCCCTACAAGGTTTCATAGCTGAACAAATATAATGTACCATCTTGTATTTACCTATGAAAGCAATAAAAATACTGATACTGATACCGCCCTAGATGAATAAATCAAAATCAGTTCATTGTAAGAAAATATGTATTTCGTAAATGGAATATTTTTCTTATGTAATATAATATAACAGTGTAAAACGTTTACAAAATACGTGGAATTCAATTATATGTAAAATATTGCACAAATCGCATAACCGCTGCAGCAATTAACATTCAACATTGTACTTAATAATTATATCAAAATTCTCCAATTATTACTACTAAGCATGCAGTCTGTCTGCACGGCTAGCACGCGACGGCGCGCGAGCTCTCTCGATTTTTCTCGCACTATCCGTCTCTCACTTATTAGACCACTTAGAACAAGAGGTATAGTGCGATAAAAATCGAGAGTATGTCGTGGCCGTCGTGTGCTAGACGTGCAGGTCGTAAGCTGACGCTGTTGTGTTGACACAACTTGACAGCTAATGACGTAACGACAAATGAGGTCACCACTCCTGTCCGAGGTCCTCAGCTTTGGAAGCTTTGGCGACCTTATATTTCTTGAACTTTCTCTCATAGTCATATAAATCATATACCTAACTTTAACATAATAACGATTGGAAGCCCATTGTGATGGTTCGAAAAAAACTTAATTAATTTAATGATAGTTAGCAACAAAGTTCCTTTTTCAGGCCGGCAGTAAACACATAACTACCAAGTGTCAGTATAGTCATACAAGGTAAGATAAAATACAGTTAAAATGATTGAATGCGGCCGACTTCTTATGTGACTGTCATTGGAATAAGAATCTTGGACCTTGGATAATAGAGTTGCTTTTTGAATGACTTCTTGTAAGAAAATCGGCCAACTCAAATAATCTCAAGTGCATGTTGATATACAGGGTGAGCAATCCAAATGGGTCAGTATGGCGGTTTTGGAAACCATAACAGATAGCGAAATCTTGGCTTAGGAACCATGACGTTGATTTTAGTAAAAAGAAAAACTGCATTCATATACTTACAAAAATACGTGTACTCGGCCCAGGAATCGAACCTGGACTTTTTGAAAAATTAAATTTCGTTATTTTCCTTTGAATATCGGTTATGTAGCTCTTAAATAGTAAATGTTACTAAGAAACATGATATCTAAAACTAATAAAATGCATTGTTTTTAAACAACGAAGTTTTATTTTTCAATACTTCAGGGCCGCCGCCGGCCCTTTGACTTTGTATGGGGAAGTTTTAATATTGTTTAAGTAATCGAACAAAAACACAACACAAAGATAATTACATAAGATTTCGTTCGATTACTTAAACAATATTAAAACTTCCCCATACAAAGTCAAAGGGCCGGCGGCGGCCCTGAAGTATTGAAAAATAAAACTTCGTTGTTTAATAACCGATATTCAAAGGAAAATAACGAAATTTAATTTTTCAAAAAGTCCAGGTTCGATTCCTGGGCCGAGTACACGTATTTTTGTAAGTATATGAATGCAGTTTTTCTTTTTACTAAAATCAACGTCATGGTTCCTAAGCCAAGATTTCGCTATCTGTTATGGTTTCCAAAACCGCCATACTGACCCATTTGGATTGCTCACCCTGTATATGTCACCGGAAGATTGTGAACACCGTCAGTTTATAATCTCACTCGCGATATCATAAACTGTCGAAAAATTGTGAACTCCCAAAACTATTTACAATTATTAGCGCATTATTTTTCGTTAGATTAAATGGCTATCTGATGGTGTATCGTAGGCAGTAGGGAACAGGGGCTTAGTGGCAAAACCGACTCGGATCACGGATAGGTTAGAAGACAGACGCTTTTATAAAAGAGCGGAAAAACTAACAATATGAGCCCTTATTTACAATTTGACGGTTTCGCGTCGACAGATTATAATTTACCGAAAATCAATCCGTCAAATGTAATTAGGACGTTACGGATCACAATCTTTCGATCCATACTAATATTATAAATGTGAAAGTGTGTCTGTCTGTCTGTTACCTCTTCACGCTTAAACCACTGAACCGATTGCGATGAAATTTGGTATGGCGATAGTTTGAATTCCGGGGAAGGACATAGGATAGTTTTCATCCCGGAAATCACCCCCTAAGGGGATGAAATGGGGGGTTAAAGTTTGTATGGAGCTACGATATAAACGATTTCCACGCGGACGGAGTCGCGGGCAGAAGCTAGTAGTTTATAATTTAGCAAGTTATATTGTGATCTAACGGCATTAAGGGTCCTTACGCCTAAAACGAGCGTATTTTGCACAATGCTTGCTTTTTCATTCAAGATTACGACGTAACTATTAGTATTTATTCAAAAACTGATAACGTACTTAAATACTTATCTCTTAAACTAGGGGCTAACATGGTTCAAATTTTCATTTTCTGTTTCTAAACCTAAAATAAATGAGTTTTCTTGGGAGTCTTTTTCAAATTTTGCAGTGAGAAGTGCCGTTTCGGTTCTCAATTTTACAGTAAACAAGAATCATTAGGTACATGAATGATTACAATTCACATCACCAGATCTTTTACGAGGGGCTGACATGATTGAAAATCAAAGATTCATTTTAAAAAGTTGATAAAACACCTTCAGTGTTTTCTTAATTTTTTTGGTGAAAACAGGATTACATTATATTTTTTTACCGCAAATTGTACTTTTATTGTGCCTTAAAAATAATATGACAGCAAATTATAACTTTGTTAACCCGTTAAAAAATAATCAACTATAGGACCTACGATGCCGTAAATGTATATTTTTTTAAAAGACGTATAAATCACGCTGCACAGATGCCGCGCGCCGAAATTTATTTTAAAAAATATTAAGAGGTTAAGAAATGATTATTTAATTACGTTATCAGTTTTTGAATAAATACTAATAGTTACGTCGTAATCTTGAATGAAAAAGGAAGCATTTCCCCTTCCCGCTTCCCCAGCTCCCGCTTCTGCTTATGTGGGCGTAAGGACTCTTAATTAAATTACGGTGACATATATATATATATATATAGTGTGTGGTATATATTATATAACTAGATCAATTAATGCCCCTTGTACACAGGCTTCCTCTTCTCGATAAAGGACAGCATGCCCTCAATCCTGTCCTTCATGGGAATGTTCTTTTCGTAGAACTTCTGTTCCACCTCATACCCCTCTCTGATGGTGCCCTGCACACCTTGGTTGATGGCTTGTTTGGCGCATCGCAGGGCTATTGGAGCGTTCTGCGCTATCTCCCGCGCTATAGCTAGCGATTTCTCGTAGGCAGCGTTTTTATTGCTGTTCTGTGGCACTACATGATTGGCAATGCCTGAAAAAAAAGTTTTGTGTTAACATTTTAAATTATGCTAATCCAGCTGCGCACGCAGATACACAAGACAGAGTCAGGGGATAAAAGATAGCCTGTCCATCCTGAAGCTCCATTCCATTTATGGGTGGAAGAAATCGGATCGGAAGGAATCTGTGTAGTTCCGGAGATTTTCCCTACATAAAAACTTACAACCCCACTTCCTTTTTAAATATCGGTTAGATATATCGTTAGTGGTCATTTGAGATCACGGCCGGTGCATAAATAAAGGTAAATACGTTTCGCGTAGACTTAAACCCTGTAATCTTAAAAATGTGCACAAAGCGCGAAAATTCAATGTGTTTTAAACATCATTCTTAAATAAAAAAAAATTGTAAGTAAGCTAACCACAAAGATAACATAATATTGCGAATCATTTAGCTTTGTTAGATTATGATTGATTTAATAATGATGTAATGTTCATCTTACCCAAATTTTTCGCTTCATCGCCGCTGATTATTCTTGAAGTATAGATAAGCTCCTTCGCAATATTAAGATGGATGACACGGGGCAGTCTCTGAGTGCCTCCAGCCCCTGGGATCAGTCCCCGTCCAGTCTCCACCAGCCCGACTTTAGCCGTATCTGAGACCACACGGATGTCACAAGCAAGGGCCAACTCCAGCCCTCCTCCGACAGCAACTCCTTCAATAGAAGCTATAGTCGGCATCGGAAGGTCCTCAATTTCAATGAATGTTTCTCTTAGTCTACGGACAAACTTTGCTACCTCCTCGTCAGACATATCATACCTTTCTTTTAAATTTGCACCTGAAAAATAGACAGTGAGTGTGACAATACCACATCAATTTTGTTGTAACCAGGTCAATCAAGTTAGTAGAGTAATCTCTGTATGATCGGGGTAACTTCCTCGTTAAAAAATAACACGAAACAAAAATATTCAATTAAATAATTTGTTTCGTGAAAAGGGTATAATGTACACCAGCGCCATCTCTCTCGCTAAGTCCGAAACTACCTGATGTGGTTCGATTAGAATGGAGCGAGCGCACAGCTCGCCCATTAGAGTGGTGCCAAGACTGTGAAACAAGTCTATAACTCGATACAGAGAGGGCGCTAGTCTTAGCGGGAATATAGTGGAAAAATTTACAACTTGCGTCACTGTCCTCGTAGCTCAGTTGGTAGAGCAGTCTAGCGTTAATAGAAAGGTCGCAGGTTCGAATCCTGTCGGGGGCTACAGACGAAGATGGTTTATTTTTCCATTATATTCTTTCTCTGTATCATATCGTTTATAAAATGATCGGGGTAACTTCCTCGTTAAAAAATAACACGAAACAAAAATATTCAATTAAATAATTTGTTTCGTGAAAAGGGTATAATGTACACCAGCGCCATCTCTCTCGCTAAGTCCGAAACTACCTGATGTGGTTCGATTAGAATGGAGCGAGCGCACAGCTCGCCCATTAGAGTGGTGCCAAGACTGTGAAACAAGTCTATAACTCGATACAGAGAGGGCGCTAGTCTTAGCGGGAATATAGTGGAAAAATTTACAACTTGCGTCACTGTCCTCGTAGCTCAGTTGGTAGAGCAGTCTAGCGTTAATAGAAAGGTCGCAGGTTCGAATCCTGTCGGGGGCTACAGACGAAGATGGTTTATTTTTCCATTATATTCTTTCTCTGTATCATATCGTTTAGAGTAATCTCGGTAAGCCAGGAGACAGGAACAGTGATAGTTTCTTAAAAAATGTACTATAAATTGGATTGGACTCCTATCATGCTTAGGAGATGTCCTACCACGGAATGGGTTTACGAATATAACAAAAACATGTGTATAGTGGATATAAACCCAATAAAGTCATAGTATTAAAGAGTGACCCAAGATACCTAACCATGGCAACAAGCAACAAATTTATTGGCCCAGTAGCAATATATATAAGAGAAGTGTAGCTTTATTATGTTATGTTAATACTATTACCAAATAAGATAATTTTTAATCACTGTCATACACCTGATAAGGCCTCAGCAATGTTTTTCAACAGGTTGGTCATAGTTACATAAGTAACAAAACATACAAGTTTAGAATCAGAAGATATGTGTTTGCGGAATACCTTCCCATACTCAAGGAGCCCCCAACATGCACTGGGCCAGCATGGGGACTACTGCCCATTCCGTCTCCTTCCTCAAGAGGAGGCCTGTGCCCAGCAGTCGAATGTACAAGCTGATGATGATCATATTGATGATGACAGAAGGAGCTGCAGACTAGACGGAGCTAAGGGAGTTATGTCCCTCTCCAAAAGATGTAATTCCTGCGAGAAGTCTTACATTAAAGTAAAACCTCACCGCGTTATTGAAATTGTTATGGGTGATTATTAATATAAACTGCTCTTTTCACATATGTACTTGTTTTATTTAATTAAATCTTTAGTTATACGCACAATACATTTCTTTTCTTTTTGATAGCTTGGCACAGACAGCCTAGAGTTTGTAGCACAGCGCTACTAAGGATTCATATGCACTAACATGAGAACGCGATGGCATCAAGTAAATGTGTGTGTTGCTATCTCAACAGGCGTCCAATGAATCAAAATCAGATGCAGAAAGAAAAAGGTTGAAAGATACTACAGTATCATGTAGTTGGACAAAATATAAAAAAAACCCATAAAATGGCCCCTCTTTTAATAAAAAAGTCAATAGACCATTGTGACTGATATCGATGCTGGCTAGACAATAGATATCCAACCATACTACCTATGGCGCACAGGATCCTGTAGTATTTTTCAATGGTGTATTATAGCAACACATGTATTGCTCATTATAACCTTTTCCCTAGATATAAATAACAAATTAATATTCTTACCAGCGCAGAATATTCCAGGTACCAAACTATGCAATATAACGACGGAGATCTTGGTGTCCTCTCGCAACAGCTGGTTCACCTCTCTCATAGCGTCTACCATATCGTTGCTAAGGGCATTCCGCCTGGACCCAGCGTTGAGGCCGTAAACCGCGATGCCTTTGTCCTCACCAGTCAATTTATGAAAAACCACGGGCCCTTCCGTAGCCGTGGATAGGCTACGGAAGCCTTTGGACAGCAATCTCAAGCTACTCAGTCTTCCTAACATCATCTTGGCAGCTTATGTGAATTGTGAACAGTGAGGTCTACCACACCACACGTATGGTTTAGTTTGTGATAACAACAATGTCAACAATGACAAGTTGACAGTTGACAAGGATAAAGTTATCACTTGTGTTGGTTATCACATTTTTGTTAAGGCCATTACACACCTAGCAATTTGTCACAATTATAGTATGGCAAAAAAGAGTAGAAAATAATTATCGCTCATAATGGCAACACGAATAGCACGACATAGAGATTTTGATGAAATTTGTGCGGAACTTCCGCGGTTGCGGATGCGGATGCGGATGCGAATGTCTGCAACAACCCTGCTATAGACTGTAAAATATTTAAGACCATGTAATGTCTACATGAGAGCAATAAAGTTTATTATGTTAGAAAAACGTCATACAAATACATATTAGTATAGACATACAAACTCACAAACATTACCTCTATGTTTAACCCTTCGTATGCGGATGTCAAAAATTGCTAATCAATATATATATGACCTTGAGATTGAAAACTATAGGTTCAAATGCTTGGCACGGATCCTTATCCAACACAGACGAAGGGTTAATAATGTTTATATAGACAGAATGCTAGTAATTTAAATACAAGTCTTGTTAACCATTTCGTCAGGACTGACAGACTTGGTTTACTCTCTCTACGATTAAAGGGCTAAATGATGCCATATGTAAAGTCTCGTACTGTTGTCACATGACGTCAATATAACCCATGCACATTTTGACCGGAAGTGAAGAATTTTCAAACTTTCGGCCAATAAAAAAAATCTTGCTCTGGACAACTTTCTTGCCATGTGACGTAGGTGTATTGGGATTAGGATTACGGTCTATTATATTATTATACCTACCTAAAAAAATTGCCCTCATGGCCTTAATACAATAGTTGCAAAATACGACATTGGGCTAAATAACAAATTCTCAAAATATCGCATTACCAAAATACCAATCATTTCACCGGTTAGCGACCACCTAATTTCATGTGCCGGTGGGCGACCACTTAAGCTGAGTTGGTGAACTGAAAGGATATTTTCTCGGTTTTTTAGTAGATTTCTATTCCAAAACAACAAAAAATGCATGTACAAGTAATTGTCTCAATAGGGTGTGTAGAATTGATGTTATCTTCAATAGAAAAAACCTTCTCCTTCAGGTGGTCGCTAACCGAAGGTGGTCGCGTAACCAGCGAAATGACCCTACACCGGGATTCTTTTAAAACTGGATTTTTAAATGACCATATTTTAAATTCATCATGCTTCCATTGACATCACATTATCAAAATCACATCTTTTGAAAACAGCAGATTCCCTATAAACACTAGATAATCGGAAAACCATATTTTTCACAATACAATTATAATAATATAAATAATTATCTCTCATTACCATGATCACAGTAGTATACTTGATTTCTCGAACAACTCATCCTACTAATATTATAAATGCGAATGTTTAGATGTTTTGTTGGATCTTTGGATGTTTGGATGTTTAGATGTTTGGATGTTTGTTACTCAATCACGCTTAAACAGCTCAACCGATTTGGATAAAATTTTGCACGAAGATAGTTTATAGCCTGGATTAAAATATAGGATAGTTTTTATCCCGGGTCTACACAGACGAAGCCGCGGGCGGAAGCTAGTTATTAATAAACCAAAATGTCCGTACCCCAAGTATTCAAAACATCAGCTTCGCAAAATATTATAAGTACGGTTAGAAGCAAGCAAACATACTCTTAATGTTATAAAGAGGAAAAGTCTGTGAGATTGCGGCTTTGTAAGTTTGTATGTAAGGAGTAATCTTTGGAACTCCTTGACCGATTTGAAAAAATCTTTCACTTGTCTTTAGAATGGACTTTATGAATGGTCATAAGCCATAGTTTATTCCACGGGTTTGCCTGGTTTTTTTGTAATATGCGGGCGAAGCCACGTAGCAGGCAGCATGTACTTAGTCTATATTTTGAAAAAACTGGCCAAGTGCCGTTTCGGGCCACGTGCAATGTACCCCTACATTCCTCGTTGGTGGTTGCTCGTCCGTCACATTATTTCGTAAGAACCTATGAGAATATAGGGTATGTTCCCGGGAAATCCTGATCCCGAAAGTCCCGCGAAATGTGAACTTCACTTAGTCCCGGTCCCGGAACTGACTTAGTAATTCCCGTTACTTTCGGAACCAGGATTAAAAATTATTTGTGCGTAATGTACTTAATATAGTTTGTATAATATGTCGTAGAGAAGTTATCAAAACTAGGATTTTATCAAATCCCAAGGGATATGATCAATTCACGCAGGATGTTAAAATGGCTACTCCATTACCTCATTCCTAAAAATAACCAGCGAGTTTATCAAAAATCCCGAAAAACGAAAGGACCAAGTGTCACTTATACCTACGCGTTATAGTATAGCGTAGATGGCCCCGTCGAGATAATACGTGTGGATATTATTGTATTGTAAATATATATCAAATATCTATACAAATGGCATAGGAAGATTTTTTTTTAAATTGCACATCAGGTATTTTCAGAATTTGATGTTTAGGGAATGTAATATTAACGAAAGATGAACATGATCTACTAGAAATAGGGTATTTAGAGAATCTAGTCTTAAAGGGAAACCGGTACATAGGTAGAAAACGTGGTATTTTGGAGTATTTTGGGAATGCGATATTTAAAGATTCTGATATATCGGGAGTATTGTATTTTGCAACTATTGTATTAAGGCAACGAGGGCAAAAATGCATATAGGGACGGCTCAGTTTGTTTAGGGTCGGTATCTGTACAAATTTTATTAAGTATATTATATCTAATTGAAAAACAACTTGCCCTTCAGGTGGTCGCTAACTAAAGCTGGTCGCGGAATCGGCGCAATTACCCCACTTAGCTATACTTAGATTTTTTTGAAAGTCCTCTA
The DNA here is from genome assembly GCA_947578815.1 of Epinotia ramella. Classification (NCBI taxonomy): domain Eukaryota; kingdom Metazoa; phylum Arthropoda; class Insecta; order Lepidoptera; family Tortricidae; genus Epinotia; species Epinotia ramella. Next base: position 19,628,944 of record OX388211.1, read on the forward strand.
TTAACCGCCGAAATAAAACGAATATAGTTGTCTTACGTGTTTTAATAACAATCATGTGTAGGTACTGACTTCCATGTCAGCCTTTAAGACGTCATCCAAATATCGCACGAGCTGGAGCATTGGGTTCACGACGCGTTCGCGGCGAAACTGGTGAAAGTCGCCGTATTCCAGGTCCTCGGGCCGGAGGCTCTTGGATACGCTGGGCCGCTTGGCTCTGGGCCACTGAACAAAGGAAATTGAAAGTTCGGAAACGTGACAGTAGCTAAGAAAATATAGGTACAGCCAATAGGTTGGTAGAGGTGGACTGGACAAAGAAGATTAATAAATTTTGAGATACTTAACAAAGAAAATTGGTCCAAAGATGTTACAACATGCTATCCAAGAGATAGAAAAATACGAAAACGGAGACAAGAAAGAAATGGGTAGCTCTACGTAGGGTTAAATGGAGAACTTTGAGGAGGTCTATATATTATGCCAAAGGCAACCAGTCTATTTCTGAGGAAAAGGCACTCGGTAAAATCGGTCGCCTTTGAACCACTATACCAAAAAGATAATCTATCTTTTACACGGTAACATTTTGCGAATTCGTAATAGGGTCGTTGCGCCGGTTAGCAACAAGTTTAGGTTTCCGGTTCTCGACCACTTAGGAGAGTTGATGAACTGAAAGGATGTTTTCTCGTTTTTTAGCAGATTCCTTTACAACCAAAACAATGTTTTTTTTTACTAAATACATGTGGTCGCAATAAACTGAATCTGGTCGCGTAACTGACGTAATGTCCATACCATACCATACATCGTTGATGCGCATATTGCACATCCCGAGACTAAGTGAAGAACTTGCATTTATATTTCAACACGACAACGAATCCTCAAATCAGAAAAGGGTGCCAAGCATTAAATATTAGGCTACGCTACGGTATTTACTTATCATCAGGCGGGCTGTATGCCTGTTAGAGTACTACTTTCATCGTATCATGTTGTCGGTAGACCAAAACTATCCACTCAGCATGCTGGATTCAACTAAACAAGAATAAGATTTATTCCAAGATTAGTTCATACTATTTTTAAGTTCAATCTGATATTAAAAGTCCTTATACTTATCTATTTTGTCGAATACTGCTTAAATCAACACCAAAAATTACAATTGAACACCTTTCTACTCATCGGCTGGCTTTTCTTTTTTTCCTGCATTCTTCTTATGACCGTAGAATTCCTGTGTTGCTGCCACAGCTTACCCGAACTGCAGCTTTCTTCGCAACGCTTCGTGGAGCATTTTTTATGCACAGTCGAATTTATCTGCAATGGTTTTTTTTTATAGTTTCATTGGGGTCACGTTGAAGAAACGGTTGATGAATTCCGATGTGGTATGGTAGTAAGTACCATAAATTGTGTATGGAGCAACTCCGATCCGTATAAAAGTTGCTACACGGGCCAATATCAGCCGGGCTGCATGCCGGCCGACGCGTGATTCGGCCCGTGTGGATAAGTGTCGGAAACACGGTGGCCGGCCAAATCAAGGTCACTACTCCATACTACATTTTCTGTGACCTTGCTTGGCCGTCCGCCGTGTTTCCGACACTTACGAGTATCCACACGGGCACAGAACCGATATTGGCCCGTGTAGAGTCTCCTTATCTGTATCAGCCCAGCTGAATTAAGCCTGTAATACCTGTAGCTATATGTGGCGAGCTTCACTATCACTACACTACTTACATAGTATAAAACAAACAAAGTCGCTTCCCGCTGTGTGTCTCTATCCCTATGTATGCTTAGATCTTTAAATCTACGCTACGGACTTTGATGCGGTTTTTTTTAATAGATAGAGTGACTCAAGAGGAAGGTTTATATGTATAATATAGTACCCCTGCGAAGCCGGGGCGGGTCGCTAGTAAATTATAAATGGTGGGTTTTCTATTTAATTCGGCTTCAAAAAAATAAAAAAAAATACATGGAATAGCTACCTTATATTTGGAAGTTTTCCGCATTTTTTTCGACACGTAATACTTATTTTGTATTTTTTTGGAAACAGTCGACCCATCTTCAGATTCAGCAAACTTTATGGGTGAGACGTAATACTGCAAAATATCACCTAGAATTAAATTCACCAAATTTCAAACAAGTCGGAATGAAGTAATGATCGGTTTTCGAAAGACATTAATAAGTAGTAGGTATTTTGCACTGAGTCTGCTTTAACATTTATTTTACGTCACTTCCAACTTCTTTACATCATCTTAAAGGGGTAAATCGCCAATAATTGGCATCCACACGCCGGCCAGTGGCCAAGTGGCCACTGGATTAAAAACAAATAATTTTAACGTTGGCAACGCGACGTAACTGGGGGCTCATTTCCCGTAGCCATGGCAAATATTTAAAATATTTTTAAGGAAATCTTTGTCATGCCAATAAAAAAGATTTGATGACCACTAAGTGGACAGTTATGACTAGGTACTTAGCGTAGGTATGCTTTAGTAGCAACGATACACACCTATTATGGTACAGAAAAAAAAAATCCGCAGCGGCATACATTACCGACAAAAACGTCCCGTACACTGAAAACAGACCACAAGTAACCTTGGGCGCACACAGGTCACCATGTCCATCCGTGGGTAGAGTTGTAGGTAGAGAGAATGTCAAAATCCACAACTACCTTGAATTCAACTCGCATGGCTTATAATCTGGTTGACAAAGTTATATCGTTGGTTACGGTAAGTCCCGTGTGCTGATATTAGCTGATAGTAGGTTTAGGTCCAGAAACCCATCCGAAAAACACTTTCCACGGAAACAAACATGCAATATTCAACTTAATCTATTTATATTACTTCTGTAAATGTTTACGGGTCGGGGACCGTTTGTGCTCAGAATTAGCTGTAAAAAAACCATAATCTGGCCAGTTAACCCTAGCAGTGTGCAAACTAGCTGAAAATGTTTATTCTTCCCTTTTGTTGAGATGACGTTAGTTGCGCACAAGAGAGGTGTTTTCACATTTCTACTGCCGACTAACTGGCTGGAATATCCTTCTCTCAGTTCGGGAAAGAACTTATTCTGTACCTAAGCCGCGAACAGAATAGACGGGACACTTACACATACGGTTGACGCCGCGGCGCAGCGCATCGCACGCAAGCACGGCTGTGAGCACCTGCGAACTGTAGTCGTAGTAGCAATTCCCTGAAAGTAACTGCGTACGTACTTAGGCGCTCGATAATGCAAAATTTTTAAACTTAAACTTAAAGCTTTTTTAAGTAAAGTTTGGTCTTGGTTAAACCAATACCAGACCCCGTATCATGGTCGGCCTTATCACGCGATAAGTGACAAGATAGAGCGTCCGTCACTGGCTGACACCGTTCAATGGAACGAGACGGACGTTCTATCTTGTCACTTATACGGGGCCAGTACAGCATGAAAAAAAGCTTTGTAGAAGAGTCAAGATGTGAAAGAACGTAGGTACAACATTTATCGTGATAGTGTCACATTAGCTAGATAGTAGCACTAAACACATTAGGCTTTATGATTTTTATTAAACTAAGTAAGGCATTATCATTATGAAGTCTTACCATGGTTGAGCTGGATAATGTGATAGGCAAATGCAACGAGACGGCTGCTCCAGACACAAAACAATTGATTGTCATCAACATCCTTACGAAGAACATTAGTTGTTTTCGGCCAGCCCAAAGAGTCTACACTGTCTTCCGAGAGTGCATCAGCCATCCGGGCGTATTTCTCCAAGCTCACCATATTCTTTTTAACAGTCTGTAAGTGCTGCTTGATGTTCTCCGCTATTGTTCTTTGGGCTGAAACGTTCGTGGCTTCATTGTCCTTGTTGACCACACTAGATACAATGCTGTCGGCGCAGCTAGTGTCTTCCTGGGAATCATCTATAGTCTTACTGTCATCCATGTAGGTTTCAGAGCCATGGTGGCTGCGGTCCAGACTGTTGTCAGTTTCGAAGTCGTGCAGTTCACAGAAGCTCTCGTAGAAGTCGTCTGCAGTGGTGCTCAGGCAGGTGGCTTGGCTGCGGTCTATTTGGGGCTCGCTCTTGGCGAAGCTGATCTGGGAAGTTACCATATGATCTTTTATTGTTATTAAAAAGTCCTAATGAGAACTTGTTTGGGCTTGCTGGGCTGTGACGGCGATGGCAAGTAATTGACGTCATTACCTAAGCAAACTACGGAACGAGACAAACTCGCTTCGTATACTGTGGAAGGCAAGAGGTGAACTTTATTCAATCGGGGAAACTCACCACAAACTTGATCATTTAAAACGTTGTGGCGCGTGCGCGTCACTCACTGAGCTTCCGCTGCGAGCGGTTCCTCAGCGTCTGCGCGGCATCTAGCTGGTGCGGTTCTAAAGTGTTTTACCTATACCCTTTTATTATTTAAGCTTAGAGGTTGTTAAGCTAGGCAGCCATGTCATGTGTCAGAGTGTGCAGATCTTCAGCAGGTCCAGGGTGGACGTGAAGATGACAGCTCGGTGGTTTAATCATACCTATACCCTTAAATCGTGGAAACACACCTGATCGTAAATGTTGCGGCGCGCGCGCCGCTCGCTGAGCTCACGCTGCAGCAGCCGCTCCTGCAGCGAGCGATTTCTCAGCGTCTGCGCGGCGTCTAGCTGGTGCTGTTCTAAAGTCTTGTATTGCTCGTACAAGTACCATGAACGCATGCGATCGGTTTTCTTGACATGTGTGAATGCTTGTAAATCTGTAAATATCTCAGATGCTATAGATGGTAACAATGTCGCCCGTAGTGACAATGAATACACGAGTTTCAACCGCATTATTAATATTATTATTAACGTAATTTTATCCTAGTTTTTTTTTAAGATAAATTAATATCAGCTATATCTACATGAAGTGAGGTAGGGCACCGCAGATTGTTTCACTATGGTGTCTGTTAGGCAGACCGTACGCTTTTTTGCCACCATCTGTCGAATAAAGGTGGTGATGGGAAAAATGTTGTCGTCTACTAGATAAAATCTTTTCTTAAAAATCCGCATAGTAATCGGTATCTTGCTGTCCTCATCGCCTCTTCGAAAACAGTCTCATTATCAGCACATTTTAAAAAGTTTTGCCTGGATATCGATGTATGATGTTGATGTTATAAAATACCCATAAAAAACTAAACATTGCTACCCATTTTAGCAGGCAAGGCAAATACTTAAGGTCGACGTACAAATATATATAGCGTGCCGACAATAGGTGCGTTTACCATATTAATATTTCATTTATAAACTTACCTAGCGAATCTAGAAAATCCATCCAAAAACCGTTAATAGTAATAATGAAAATATGAGTGTTGTTTTGTTTGAATGATGGCCAAATATTACATAATTAAAACATTATTATTTATTACGTTAGTAAACGGTACTGTGAATAAAATGCATGTTCTCTTCTGACATTTTGTTTCTGCATATTTGTATGTGTCTAAAACTTAACTGCCAGTTATATGGTTACCGTTGTTCAACCTTATTATATACTAAAATAAATAATAGTAAATTGCAGTGGTGGCGCCGCTTTATATCGAATACATAAAGACGTGAGTTTTCAAAGAGCAAATCAAAATGTATTAGCAGGTTGAGTTTTTAGGGTTCCGTAGGCAAATGGCAAAAAACTGAACCCTTATAGATTCGTCATGTCTGTCTGTCTGTCTGTCTGTCTGTCTGTCCGTCCGTATGTCACAGGCATTTTACTCGAAAACTATTTATAAGGTGTATTCGAATAACATTTTCAGGATAGGTGTATTTTGTTAACCGCTACATAGTTTTGTAACTAAATTATTTTTATATTTTTCATTGCAAGCCCACGTGTGGCACATCAATCGATAGGCCTTTCAAAATAAATATAGGTAAGGTTTCTCAGCAATTGTTTTGATTAAGTGAATAGAGTCGGAGATAATCTCCTCGAAAGTGACTAAAATTGTGTCCCCCCCCCCTTTAACTTTTGAACCGTGTATTTTAAAAATATGAAAAAAATCATGCTCATAGGGCTTATTAAATTCTCTCAGCGAAAATTGTTTTGAACAAGATCGGTTCAAAGGTTTTTGAGATATTTCTAAAAAACTGCCTTCCTTAAAGAAAAGGACGTAAGGCCATAAGATTTCAGTAACGATACGACCTTTTTAACAAAGTTTGCAACTCTACTAACGGCCATTCCCAATAATTAATGCACGGATAGTTTTCTTTACCAGTAGTTACATTTTGACACATTTTCTATGGGTAATCTGTCAAAATGTAACTGCTGGGGCCCGTTTCATGAAGCAACAAGTTACAAATTACAAGCGGAAGTCTCTTTTCAATACCTTTTGATAGAAAAAGACTTCCGCTTGTAATTTGTAACTTGTTGCTTCATGAAACGGGCCCCTGGTATCGAAAACTATCCGTGGATTGATTATTGGGAATGGCCAAGGAATGGCCGATGAATGAAAACCGGCTTGGCAACCCTAACTACTTAACCCTTAAATGCATAATGATGTATATATTATATGCATCGTATATTGTATATGTTTTTTTAAATACTATGATTTTTTTCTTTATTTTTCCCTCAATCTATACAACATGACACATCTATTTCAATTTATTAAAAAGTTATACAAAAAATCATGCATTTAAGGGTTAACCCGTCGTATGCTTAGACACGGATCCGTGCCAAGCATTTGAACCTACAGTTTTCAATCTCAAGGTCATATTTTGATCAGCAATTTTTGACATCCGCATACGAGGGGTTAAGCACTGTTTTTTTACTGTAGAGTAACGTTTCTATAATTATTTTATTTTTTATTTTTTTATTAGCTTAACTTGTGTCCCACTGCTGGGCAAAAGCCTTCCCTTTTTTCCGCCACTCGTCTCGGTCCTGTGCTAGCTACTGTTTGCCAATCTGTACAAATCGTGTCAAGGTCGTCCCGCCATCTCCTTTTCGGTCTGCCTGTTTTCGGTATTTCTATAATTACTGAAGATATTTCTATTTCAGCCTAATAGCCGCTCGCACTTACATACTTGTTAGTTAGCTACGAATTATTTATCATACATAAATGGAACCATGCTAAGGTAGGCAGGTGGTCGATAACTGGAGCTGGTTGTGCAACTGGTGTAAATAACACAACAAACTACAAAGAGGAACAATGTATTCTTGTAAATAATTCACAAAATCATTTGTCAGGTTCACTTCTTTCATGCATCCTTTTCTTTTTGGCCTTTCAAGTTTTCACAATTTCAGCAAGGACCGCAACCAATGCCGCCACCGCACGGCCCGCAACAGTTTGCCGGACCGCAGCACCCGCCATACAGACCGCTTAAATTGCACGGGCCAAAGCGTGGCCCGATGTAGCTGCAACCACAGCAAGGTCCGCAACACATCGCGTACTTTTAATAGTTGCCCCGATAATTTTATAGATGACTTATTATTAGTATTAGATCAATTAATAATCAAAGAGTATAATAAGTATTTAGTAATTAAATAACTGATAATTTAGAAAAAAAATCCTTTTATTTTACAAAAATCAGTCAACGTATGTCAACATAATTTAACTTTCAATGACAATTCTAAATGTTCTAAATTCAAATTGAATATTTTATTTAAAGCGACAGAGACGTTGGTCATGGTCATACCATTTTGTCATACCAGTGTGACGACGAGTAATTACTTTTAGTTTAACACTTAACTAACAGGTCCGTGTCCCACGACGAGCGAAGTGAGGAGGAGTGTTAGGTGAACTGCGACCCTACGCCCGCGAGCCAAGCGAGCGAAGCGAGCGTGCCGCGGTAGCGGCCGGCGAAGCGCCAGAACCAGTGTGGCTACGAGGAAAATAAATTCCTCGTGGGCACACCGTGTGACAAAATGGTGTGACTAAGAGTCCTACGTCAATTTTAACCCTTTGACTGCTGTTTGCCACCTAAACAGACGTTGAAGTTACACACAATAACCGACAGAGATGCAGCCACAGTTAGAATGAGACCACAATACATAACTTTAATTCTAGCTATATGGCTGCGTGATCAATTGCATTGTTTGTAGTGTGCAGGCGGAAATTAATGAGTTTATGAAAATACAACCGGGGATCCCCACGGCAGTCCGCCATGCAGTGAGTGATTTCAGCCCATGTGGATAGTTGCAGGTTGCATAGGCTACTGTGGCGTGCAAAGGGTTTAGCACTCACTGTGGGTGAACGATATTGAAAAAAAAAAAAAGGTTGCAGGACCTTAACTTCTGTATATTTTATGCAGACAAACTCAATAATTACATTATTTACAAATAAATCCAATGAGTACAATTATTACAATGAATGCAATTACATACACAAAACACAAATAAATAAATCTGTTTACGATGTTTGGAATTAATTAGAACAACCAATGTTTTGGAAATTCACACCTAACTTAAGTAATAACTGGTTATCATATTGTATGATAACCATTATGAAAAGTAATCTTAAAAGAAAAGTAATATGAAAAGTAAAATCTTTGCAGCGTTAAGTACATATTGGGGCAGGAGCCATAGTTGACGGTTCAAAAGCTCGCGTTTTTGCCAAGACAGTATAGCAAATATTCACAAATGGTAGTGTGATATCACAATTATATTTACAAGGCTATTTATTAGTGAGTATATATTATTATATATACATTGCTATTTATTTATTTATACATTATTATTTCTTGAATAAATACGCACCTAATAATAGCGAGTCTCAGATTTCGATCGGGTTCTGAATTAGGTTACATGATCCAGAACGGTAAACCTTCCATGCGACCTTCTGCCCCCCTAGCACACTAGGTTTTATGTCTGACATACCTATAAAGCATTTGTCCCTCTTGCACTCGCATATTGGTCAGTATGGGACGAATGCTTTATGTCCGACATAAAACCTAGTGTGTTAGGGGGGCTGCGGGGCTAGTACGCTAAGTTTTGTCGGACATAAAGCATTTGTCCCTCTTGCACTCGCATATTGGCCAGAATGGGACGAATGCTTTATGTCGGACATAAAACCTAGTGTGCTAGGGGGGGCTGGTTATCAGCAGCTGTCCATCATGTTTAGTAGAAGAATATAGCGCCTCCAGCCGGCTTGCGGCTGTAGCCAGGGTTGGTCTGCGAGGAGTGAACGCCGGAGTTCATGAGCTTCACGCTGAACGGTGAAATCCGCTCCTTCTGCCCGCCGTACTTCAGGTGGTCCTGTAAACACAGAAACCAGTTCAATTGTCAGGAATCCTCGGGAAATAGAGTGAACAAGAGGGATGTTGAACTAAAGGTAAGGTGAGACGCTACTCGAGCGAAATCGGCAGGACCGCCAGTGCCAAGCAAGGTTCGAGAAAATCTAGTATGGAGTGACCTTGAGCGGCCTGCGTGCAGTCCGGCCGATATCGGCCCGTGCAGCGACTCCTTAACTCGTCATGATGCTTACAGGAAAAAAAACGAGACGGTCCAAATATTCTACGAAAGGATAGTGGCAATTTTTAAGACAAATAACAAATAATGTCGAACGCCTTCCGAAACCTACTTGCAGCTGATAGTTGGCCTACAGGTCGCTGAACGTTGCTTTCACATTCGCGCAATTTTTTTTTTTTAGCAAAAATATACATCTCACTAGACTAGTCCAAACACATGATTATGTACAACAAAAAAAACATTAAGATTAAAACAAAAAATGATACATCAATAAAACTTAGTAGGTTACCTATCTACACAGTCATACTCTGCGAATGTTTAAGAAATACATAATAGCCTGCTTGCGGCTTTTGTAAACTCAGTCAGAGTGCAATTAAATAAGTCAATCTTAGTGGAAAGCGGGTGGCGCGGCGACTAGCGAGCCGCATATATGGGGTGAATACCATCGTCAAATTTCGCTGAGCTGATCCGACTCTTCTACTCGACACGCTACTCCACAAAAAAAACTATGGCCCTATTATTCGCGTGCTCGCGTCGGTGAATTCAATGCCGCGTAGTAATGTCCAAGCACGGTGGACGGTGTGATCAGTGCAAAGTTATATGATATAGCGAGATAGGGATAAGGCACGTTGCCTCGGACTGCCATGCTCGCCCGTGGGCGCCTAAAGGCCAATTGGGTGCGCTCAGTTTCGTCATCATCATATCAGCCGAAAGACGTCCACTGCTGGACATAGGCCTCCCCCAAAGAGTGCCAAAGTGACCGGTCCTGCGCCACCCGCATCCAGCGGACTCCCGCAACCTTTACCAGGTCATCAGTCCACCTTGTCGGGGGCCTACCCACGCCGCGCCTTCCGGTACGTGGTCCCACTCGAGAACCTTTCCGCCCCAACGGCCATCGGTTCTACGTACTATGTGCCCCGCCCACTGCCACTTAAGTTTAGCGATCTGGAGGGCTATATCGGTTACCTTGGTTCTGCTGCGGACAGCCTCATTTCTGATGCGATCACGCAGAGAAACTCCCAACATGGCCCTCTTCATTGCCCTTTGGGTGGCTCAGTTTAGTAAGACTAATTAATGGCTAACTAACGCCCATCCCATGAAGCTGCATAATACATAACCATAAAAATAGACTAAAGAAACATTCGCACCGACCGACATTCTCCACAAATATCTTATCGAACGACGATACGAACGAAAGGAAAATGAAAACGTAGACTTACGTGAACTACGGCATCGCGCTTGTCGCACGTATTCCGTATCCTTCGCCATGTGTCGCAGCCTATGGTCTCCGGCTGTAGGTACAAGTCTTCTTTGTCCGCAAACCGTTCCGTCGAATGGTTGTAGGTGGCCGCGAGTATAATGTCTAGACTGTCTTCTGGTATGCTGCTCAAATAAATATAAGTCATCATCAACCTATGATAGTCCCAATGTTGATCACGAGTTTCCATGGACGAGACGAAAATGATTTCCTCGGGAAATGGGCTAAACAGGCCGGTGCGGGCTGGGGACTTCACAGATGAATGCTGGTTTCCGAACAATGTTTCCCTTCACCGAAAACTTAGAGGGTCATTGCAAAGGTTACGTGACCAGCCCCCCTTGCACACTAGGTTTTATGTCCGTCATAAAGCATTTGTCCCTCTTACACTCGCATATTGGCCAGAATGGGACGAATGCTTTATGTCCGACATAAAACTTAGCGTACTAGCCCCTCAGCTTCAGTTAGCGACCACCTGAATATAGATAACACTTTTAAAGACGCTCAAAAACAAGGAGCCGTATGCAAGTACTTTTGAAAATATCTGAAACGCCATTATATACCTAGCAATTTGTCGCAACAACCTAGAGACACAGCTATAAGATGGTAAAAGACAGCAAACATTTTATTCATTCACTTTGAAGGCGGTTTTTGTGACAATTTGGTAGGAGTATTACGCATACGCTTAACAGTTCTCCAACTCTTCAAGTGGTCGCAAAGCAGCACACTTAATTAGGTGGTTGCTAACCGGCGCAATGACCCTTTTTTTTTACGTTGGGGAAATGCCTTTACGCATCCCGCCCACCACGGGGCAGAAGTCTTGGACTACCGTCTAAATAAAAACTCAACGAGTGCCAGCTCCGTCTAAAGCCTGCTGTACACACTGGGCCAACGTTGGCGCGCAGCAGAATGCAGCTATGCGTTAGAGGAAGAGGGCTTTATTTCGTTCTCATGCGTTTGCATAGCTGCATCCTGCTCACGCGCCAACGTTGGCCCAATGTGTACAGCCGGCTTAAAGCCTGCTGTACACACCGTTATGCGTTAGAGGGAGAGGGATAACTCGATCTCTTTCGTTTACATAGCTGCCTCCTACTCACGCGCCAACGTTGGCCCAAAGTGTGAGGGGCGCCGCGGGATCATTTTCCGCATTCGACCGCGTGCGTCCCAAGTGCGTCCCGACGAGCGGCCCACAGGGTAGCGGGCCGCAGACATTAAGCACCAAACTAAAGCGCATTGAGTCCAGTGGGACCAATATTTGCAGGGTATCCCCCGAAGCCTGCACCGTCCCACTAAGGCGGAGGAGGCAGTAAATGCGCGTAGCGCCTGGCTCTGCCTCCCATCCGTCGCCGGCGGAACGGAACCGCGCGAGGATCATTCTTGCGTGCCCGCTCTACGGCCTCCTTCTGCGACATAACCTGGTCACTGAAGGAGGCATCCTCATTGTCAAGCATGGCTCTAATAACACCCGAAAACGAGACGTCCGATGCTGTGCATTCTTCTAAAGTGTGACGCGCCGTGTCCACGGGCGCACCACACTCATGGCAGCAAGGGGAGGAGCCGGGGGAATGACCCTACCCTACCCACACATGGGAAAATTACGATAAACAATTATTTAAGTATAGCATAATTCAATGGCAAAGGATTTGATAGGTCGTAGTTCCTGTTATGGATAGTTGGCGTTCAAAATTATTAGCAGAAACACTTACTGGAACGGGTGGAAGTAACTCATTTTTCTTACACTAGCGAGTGTGTGGTGAGAGAACAGCCGATACCCTGTTGAACCTTTGTGTTTTTCTTTCGTAGCAAGGATTATATCTTTAGTAAGCACCCCCTCCTTTCTCAAATCAGGAAGGAGCTTTTTGTTCCTGACTTGTTTAACATTATCATCCTTGTGTTTAGGAGACATGGTTCACTGTGATAATTTATCGAAATAACTTAATTAAAATTACCCCAATTTTAAACTCATTACCGAAATAAAAACAAAGAATGTGGTTGCATAGCAACGATTACAGCATATCTCTACAATTTTTTTTTTATTTGTATGGCCTATATCTCTGCAAATATGGTTACAACACTTTTCAATGGCTGCAATCAAGACTCCTCTTTTGATTACATACAGTCGTGCACAAAGAGAATATAACCAAGTGTAGGTAGTTGGGTAGTAATCAAGCTAATGGGGTCTATCCATGTCATGATTTGTAAGCCCCAATTTATCAGAAGCTGACTAATTGCTATTGGCTGGAGGCATGTTGCGCTGCTGATCCAACTGTCAAACGAGTTGTACTGAGAAATTGCAGGCACATGTGGTCGGATTGTTACATCTGTACGCTACACCCAATTATGACTTCGACATGTTGTACTGACAAATTGGGGTAAAATCCCATAATCTGTATATCCCAAAACATGTTGTACTGACAAATTGGGGTAAAATCACATAATCTGTATACCCAATAAAGATTTTGGGGTACACGTTTGCAAGTGGCAACACAGTAATAAAATGGCTGAGAACGGTCACTTCCGTTTCCAACGCAAGTGTTGCAAGCTTGCAACTTTGAGCGAGATAAAGTAAAATTTGTTTATTTTGGAATAATGTAAATAACTTCTCAAGACATAAACGATACCAAAATATCGGGATGAGTAAGCTATTTATTTTATATATCAGTTTTTTAATATCTTGATGACCCTATTTTGTCATTACATAGTTTTAATTTAACGTTTTATAGTACAGGTCAGGGTATTTCTAAGGAAGTGTATGGCAACTCTATGCTAACCACCGCAGCGGTTCGACGCGCCGTGCCGCCATTTTTCTGTGTCAATGTCAATGGAGTTCGCGTACATGCAGGACGCCATTTTAGTGACATAGAAGTTTCAGTTATTCGCTGTGGATATTGTTTCATTTTAATTCAGTGAAAGTTAAATAAGTTCATAATGAGTTACGGAAGACCACCGCCGCGTATAGACGGCATGGTGTCGTTGAAAGTGGACAATCTCACATACCGTACAACCCCTGAAGATTTACGTCGCGTTTTCGAAAGGTGTGGTGAAGTCGGTGATATTTATATTCCCCGAGATCGTTACACAAGGGAGAGCAGAGGATTCGCTTTTGTCAGGTAGTTTTTTCTATAACAGAATTTTGCCGGTATACAATGGCCACGCTTGGGTTAACATTGCTTTGGTTTGTGTAGGTTTTACGATCGGCGTGATGCGGAGGAGGCGCTGGACTCCCTGGACGGGCGTATGTTGGACGGGAGGGAGCTAAGGGTGCAGATGGCTCGATACGGCCGTCCTTCGTCACCGTACAGGAGCCGTTACGACCGCAAACGCAGGTACAGTTTCCGCATTTGTCAAATTAGTGACTTGCCCTGACTTAGCAGATTTCAAATCCAGTTACACTACTGAGACTTGATTGCAATGTAATTAAGCTCTTATACTTAAGTAGCTACTATAATTTCAGCATAGTATTTGACACACATCAATTGCAGCTTGCTACACAATTTTTCTGTAGAGTAGAGGCATAGACACAATATTATTATTTATTATTATTATTGTTGTTTTATTGTGGGCCTTTATGCGCCGCTTCGACCAGCAAGTGATCTATTGTGGCAGCCCTGTTTCGATATCATACATCATATTCATATTACATTTAAGCATCTAAATTATGATACTAAAATTTGTTTAAAGAGTTTTCTTCAGAATCACATCTACAGTCAAGTGCAAAAGTATCAATTAATCCTTTCATAAATATGTACAGACACCTTAATCAGCTGACAGTTAGGTTTGTTCATTTCAAGCATTTAACTGACTGATGTATTTTTGTTTCAGTGGCTCCCGCTCAGGCTCGCGCTCACGTCGCCGCTCTCGCTCCCGATCTCGTTCTCGCAAGCGCTCTTACTCGCGCAGCAGGAGCCACTCTCGCTCTCGCAGCCGCTCGGACTCCAAGAGCTCACGCGGGCGCTCCCGCAGCCGCTCCCACTCCAGGTCCCGCTCTAGGCATTGAGTTGAGAGATTGAGTGCTGAGTAAGTTGAAATCATTTTTATACATACACCTCCTGCCACTCTAGTTTATGAAAAAATAAAGTATATTTTGTTGATAGTACTGGATTTATTTTATCGCAAACTAGAAAAAATGTATTCTATGAAATATTTGAATTTTTCCAGGTTGACAGTACCGGTTTAGAGCTGAAGCTGTGCCAGCTATCGAGTGCACTCTTCGGCCAAGGTACTAGCTCTCACTTACTCTAGCCCTCCACAAACAGACCTAACTATGACCAACATAGTGGCAAATTTTAACGTAACAAATTATCTTTTAAGTTTCTTAAATTAGGTTAACAATACAACTCTCAATAATTTTGTCTTCTTTTTTTTATTGCGTTATCATACTGTTATGTAGCAAGTTGATGACTTATCAAATTACATCAAATTTTCTTGATCGAGTTTTAATTAGTTTCATGTTTCTGGTCATTTATTATTTTATTGCATCGAAACTGACACCTATGCATGGTTTTTTTGACACAAATCCTTGTGTATTGTGTGGTTCTCATAAAAACTATTTCAATGTGTATTTAGAATGCAATGTATAAAATTAATTCACCAGGTTGTGTAATTAATCACCAATTAGGTGTGACCATAATGGTCCTTAGATATATTTCAGGTTAAAATTCAATTATCCAGGAGATCATGTTCTACCCATGGGCATTATGGGCTAAATTGGGACTAATATGGGACACCCTCATGATGTGTGGTAATAGAAACTAACAACCAAATGCCTTAACTCACTTTTTTTTAATAAGATTTTCAAAATTGTAAAACTTTCTTAAGTACGCCCTTGAAATGAATAAATATTTAAAAAAAACATTAAAATAAAAGATTCATATAGATGACATTTTTCAAGGTTTGTTGTTAGCACTAATAAAGTTATCAGAACTTGAAGGTATAAAATGGTGTTCAATATTAGAAACAGTATTTTTTGTGGCAAAACCTAACTGACTTGTTGATGCTGGCAGCATACTTTTAAACTGTTAAAGTGACAAGGGCATGGTATTTTAGCCTGAAATTGTGTAAAATGTATTGTACATTATTAATGTATGTATGTGTATGCTCAGGGTGTGGAGCGCGGGGCGCGGGGGTTTGCCGATTGCTGACAACTGCTGTTTTGCTGTTGTTGCCGTACATAAGTTATGAGTAAACTTTTATATTATTGACCAAAAGATGCCTTATGTAGGTACAAGGGTTTAACGCCTGTTTATATTTTTTTATATACCCAATAAGCAGCACCCTTCTTGATTCCTTTTGAAAATAATTCTCAAAATAATGCACGGAAATTTAAATAGCATTAAAGGTACATTAAAAACGTGGAAATTTTGTCATGAAGTATATTATAATTAAACAAATGCATCAACATCTACCAATTAGGGATCTTCATCACCGTCACATCTATCTCATTTGCGCCATACACATTTCACTTCGCGCCATTATCCATTGCGTACTAACGTAAAACGTAGTTTGGCATTTTTATAATAATATTTCCGTGCATCTTTGAGAACATTATCACATATATTCACTCTTTCCAAGCGTTAGAAAGATTAATAAATAAATGCGTACAGATGCAGTGCAGCGGTGTGTGAACGGACTAACGTATGCGTTTGTTTGGCAGGCCGGTGCCGCTGGCCCTGCTGTGGCAGATTCCTGTGCTGATTGCTGTGTTTCCAGATCTAGGTTTATTATCAGGACTACGCCCCCGCAGTACATTTCAACGCGATTTCAGGATAGTTTTATGAGATTTTAGAGTTAGATTGAAGAAAGAAGATACATCGACAGACGCCTGGGATTTGGATTGTATGTAGGTTAACCGTCGTAAATAAATAGAGTTAATGAATCGATGGTTTTTATTTGACAATCGGTATTATCAGAGATGTGAGTGTGACGTGATAACGCCTTACGCGGAACTTCTTTTTTTAACCCTTAGGTGCATCTGGTATCAATCACTTTGCTTACGGAATGGCTAATGAACAGTTAACTCTACATCACATTTGAGACTCTGTGTCTAGTTTGACAGTCTATAACTGACATTAATTTGATTACTACTTGTGTCACTTCAGTTGTATCATTTCTGATACTGTATGCATTTAGGGGTTAAGAAATGGACCCTCCACACTATCGCTTCTTTAATTTACGAATATCGTAACACTCTATTCTCTGGTACTGCCAAATTACCCTCCATTTTACATGGTAGTTAGTAGTTACCCCTCGAATGCGGATGTGAAAATTGTCCAATCAAATGAGGACTTTGAAATGCAAAACTATAGGTTGAAATTTTTACCTAAGCATACGAGGGGTTAATAAAGATGTTGACTTGAGTGATTGTCAAATCGGCAACTTTTTAAGAAACTCCAAAAACGTTCCGTTTGCTA
Source organism: Epinotia ramella (assembly GCA_947578815.1). Classification (NCBI taxonomy): domain Eukaryota; kingdom Metazoa; phylum Arthropoda; class Insecta; order Lepidoptera; family Tortricidae; genus Epinotia; species Epinotia ramella. Next base: position 19,645,979 of record OX388211.1, read on the forward strand.
GGATATTAGACCAAGTGACGTCACGAGTTTCTATAGTCAAACTGCGCGGATTTTTACAAGCTTTTATTTAACTTGCAATGTTAGTATGTTTTTCTGTTTCAAATCTTGCAAACCCTATTTGAACCACTTTCTGATATCAGATTGTGCTGGAATTTGGCATTTTTACTAATTAGCGTGAGTTGTTAAACAAAAATTACTCGAGTGTCAGTTTTGTGACAATGAAGTATTTAGTTTGTATAAGAATTTACTTTTTCTTTTAAATTTATAAATGATTGCATATATACAGAAATATTAAATGAGAAATTTGTTCATTATCACATAATTTGTATGCTTAATTTGCGTCACAAAACTGGCAACCAATTTTTGTTCACGTTAATTGTGTTCACGAATGATTGAAAATTTATGTAAGTTCAATGGCAATGCAATATTATGGTACTTACAACCATCTAGCTGACAGAAGGTGGCCAAACATATCCTAAACCAAAGAGAATATAACCACTACGTTCTATCCTAAACTACACAAGATGAACCCGTGTTTGGGTTCATTGAAACCTCTCACCGAATAGTTGATTATTGTGCAAGAAAGTACAGTCTACAACAAAAGTCGAAAATAATTAAAAATGGTTTCTTTGTCAAAATATTTGAGATTTTCATGCATTCAAATCCTATACTAACCAGCAATATTTGTATGTATGTATATTTGCAAACACGTTCTCGGAAACGGCTAACGATTTCGATGAAATATAGGGGTTTACGGGGGCGAGAAATCGATCTACTGGGTGTGGAAAATTCATGTTTTCCGTATTTTCAGTGTCGCCCAGGGACAGGGATAAAAATTCACATGGTGAGATTCAAACCGCACGACTCAGGGCAAAACTGGTTCTCACCCGTCCATTGCCTTAACCTTAAGAGGGGGCGTATCGCCAGGGAAAAATCAGAAATCACCCGCGCGCCCCGTACCTGCCGCGCTGATGCGTCTATTGCTGCCCCGCTCCTTCTCGCATAGTATATGCCCCGACAGTCAGATGAAACATGATGAATACCTATAGATAATTATAATAAGTGGAAAGAAAGACAAAATCTGTAAGTACCTATATTTGAAGATATAATTTTCGCTAGTAGCTAAGTCAGTTTCGAGAGCTATAACTGAAATATGACCTTCCGTTTTTTTACTAAATCACGTAAGGGTTGTAATTTAGCATAATAATGTCTCGTAAAAGGCTAAAGCAAAAAAACAGCTATAATCGAATTTAAACTTTTGTGAGACATCTAAAATACTACTAATAAATCCACGGTTAAAAAATTAACGTAAATGTCACGGCAGGCGACATGTTTCGAACTCTTCGGGAGTTCTTCTTCAAAACAAACATCGAAAACACTAATCCTGAATAAGAACTCCCGAAGAGTTCGAAACATGTCGCCTGTCGCGTCATTTAATACGTGAATTTATTACTAGCATTAAAAAAAAACTGTAATTTATTATGAAAACTTCGATCATGTTTATGAAAGCCAGATTTTCAGGCCACTGTGTGGCGGCCAAATTTTTCAATTCTGACCCCGTGTCATGGTCGGCCTTATCACGCGATAAGTGACAGGATAGAGCGTCCGTCACTGGCTGACACCGTTTGATAGAACGAGACGATGCCCCTATCTTGTCACTTATCGAGTGATAAGGCCGACCATGATACGGGGTCTGATCTCGGATTCGTACTTGGAGACAATGGAGACGCTTTGGCCCTTTAGTTATCAATTTTGAACATACTCGTATTAAAGAAAAACTGCAAAATTGTGTTCACTTTTTTTAATATAAAAATGTCCAACTTCGCAGGCAATAATTCGGGTGCAGACTCGAAAATTATTATTACTCCAAAAGAAAGAAGGCAAAAAAATATGCATAGTGATGAAAATCCCATTCAGATATCTCAAAGAATTACGAAGCTACAACCGTTTTAATATTGCTTGTTAGAGAGAGAAAACGCAAACGGTGTGTGACGTCACATTACAGGATGCTGCCGGCAGGCCGCGTCGACGGCGTCGCCGACCACGATGCGCGCGGCACGTTGCCGTCTTCTGTGACGTCACATTCTTCCAGCGTCATCGTTTCATATGAAGTTGCGTTTTGCGAAAAAGGGACAGAACACATCCCTTCTTAAAACTTTGGACACTTATAACTTCGTGATTATTGAACCTTTTGCGTTGATTTTTTCTCCATTTGACAATTTTTTTTATCCTTCTTCGAGAAAATATCACATTATTTTATTTAGTGTCTACGCCCCTATTGTTGGAATCTAAAAGCGTCACCCGTGATGACTTAAAAAGAAAAAAAATTACAATAATTACACGGTTCACCCACGTATTAAACGTCACTACGGGCGACATGTTTCGAACTCTTCGGGAGTTCTTATTCAGGATTGAGTGTTTTCGCGGCGGTGTCGCTTGAATCACGACAAGATTCAAGCGACACCGCCGCGAAAACACTCACTTTATAGAGTACAAATTACTTTAATTACCCAAGGAATACCACTACCTACATTTTGTTGCTTAAAAAACCACCGGAGCTATAACTGAAATATGGCCTTCCGTTTTTTTACTAAATCACGTAAGGGTTGTGAGCTAGCATAATAATGGCTAGTAAAAGCCTAAAGCAAAAAAAAGCTATAATCGAATTTAAACTTTTGTGAGACATGTCTAAAATACTACTAATAAATCCACGGTTAAATTCACGCATTAAATGTCACAACAGGCGGCATGTTTCGAACTTTTCGGGAGTTCTTCTTCAAAACAAACATCGAAAACACTCATCCTGAAGAAGAACTCCCGAAGTGTTCAAAACATGTCGCCTGTCGTGTCGTTTACGTATACGTGAATTTAACCGTGAATTTATTAGTAGTATTAAAAAAAAACTATAATATATTATGAAAACTTCGATCATGTCTATGAAAGTCAGATTTTCAGGCCACTACTGTGTAGCGGCCAAATTTTTCAATTCTGATCTCGGATTCGTACTTGGAGACAATGGAGACGCTTTGGCCCTTTAGTTATCATTTTTGAACATATTAAAGAAAAAGTGCATAATTATGTTCACTTTTTTAATATCAAAATGTCCAAGTTCGCAGGCAATAATTGTTGGAATCTGCACTCTCGATAACCCTAAAAGCGACACCCGTGATGACTTTAAAGAAAAACAATGTCAATAATGTCACTACGGGCGACATGTTCCGAACTCTTCGGAAGTTCTTCTTCAGGATGAGTGTTTTCGCGGCGGTGTCGCTTGAATCACGACAAGATTCAAGCGACACCGCCGCGAAAACACTCATCCTTAAGAAGAATTCCCGAAGAGTTCGAAACATGTCGCCCGTAGTGACATTTAATACGTGAGTTGAACCGTGTAATTATTAGTACTGTTTCAACACGTCTCACGAAAGTTTAAATTCGAAAAGCAATGTCCGCCATCTTGGAATTCAAAATGGACATCATTTCTAGAATCTTCACCCTCGAGAAGCCTGCCAATGTATGTTGTTCTTTAAAAAAACGCGCATATTAATTTACAACGAATGTTTCAAAAATTTTAAATAATGCGACCACTTTTTGAAATATTTCTGACTATGAATTCGTATTTAGACCTCTCAGATATCGATTTTGAACATAACCGGATTTATTCTCAACTAGCGATCCGCTCCGGCTTCGCACGGATACTATATTATACAAACCTTCTTCTTGAATCACTCTATCTATTTAAAAAAACCGCATCAAAATCCGTTGCGTAGTTTTAAAGATCTAAGCATACATAGGGACAGACAGCGGGAAGCGACTTTGTTTTATACTATGTAGTGATAGTGATAATCTTTCATAAAGTAAATACACGATCGACAGAAAAATGTTCGTCTAGTTTTGCATCTGCACTGCACTGCACAAATTATTCTAAGAAGCCGGTCACCCGCCGATCGCTGCGTAATCTTATAGTTGTATTTTGAACTTTAAGATCTATATGTTAAGGTCGACTTTTAAATATATTATTTCAAAATGTAGCAAAATATCTACTGGAATGTAATGATACGTTCATTCACTGGACGAATATACTGGGTCACAATATTATTGAAATAATTATGTTCATCGTGCTGTCGTGAGAGCAAAGAACGTAGTCCTCTCGTCTCAGCGGAGCGATTACGACTGACTCCGCCCGCGAACGGCAACAAAAGATATACAGAACCGCACGAAACACGCGACGGGAGAAAGGGTATCGCGCTAAATAAAAAAGGCCTATACGCCAAATACGTTTCACCTCAATAAGTCTGAAAAGGGACTACATAAAAATACCCCGCTAGTACTTTCATTAGGTAATGTGAAAAGCTATTATACACTCAACTTTTACTTAATTTATATGCACGGGAACCTCACACTATTGAAATTGAGTAAAAATAAGACATGTTTTGGCGGTTCTTTTCTATCGAGGCAATTTTGGTTTTGTATGGTTTTGTTCAGACGATTCAATTGCAAATATGATGTAGTTTTGGTATGTTCTTTTTCCTGGCATTCGCTTTAGTTTGTCATAGGTAAATATTCAATCTAAGAACCCCGATTTCGCGGAGCGCCCCCTCTTAAGGCGGTGCATTGCAAATTATCGCGTGCTTTGAAACGCCGTTCTGCGGCGCTACCACGAACTTCGAAAGTCGAAGTTCGTAATACATGCATCCCTGTCACTCGATTAAGGGAGTGCGATAGAGATGGAAATACCCGAACTTCGACTTTCGAAGTTCGTGGTAGCGCCGCTGACTAAATTAAGAAACAATAAGGTCCGATTTTCAGATATATGATTGTTCCTCTGATTTAATGGATACATGATTGCTTAAAATTTCCTCGATAGAAAAAAAATCCAAAGTTGGGTCTGTATTTTCCTTTTTTTACTCAGCCTACTCGAACGATACATTATATTACGACACAATCAAGTAAATACTTACTATAGTATTTTATCTCACTTTTTGAAATTTTAATAAACCTTCACTAAGTTAGGTATTTATCGAAATTTGTCCAAAACAGCGATTCCCGAAGAGTGTTACATCTCTTTTTCTCGGGGGCGGAAGCCATCAGCGTGTCTTTGTCTAGGGGGCGTGTACGACTCAAATCAAGGCATCCTCTTAAGGCTTTCGTAGAGAAATGTAGATGGGGCAGCTGCGTCGTTGGTTTTGCAGGGTGCAGCAAGTAAGTAATGGGATTTATATCCATACTAATATTCTAAAGGCGACAGTTGCTCGTTCTGTGTGTGTGCCGTGCTTAACTCTTGATGAAATTTAGTATGGAGATTGTTAATCTCAGGGAAGGACAGGTAGTTTTTATCGTAAAAAACCTGGAAGTGAAATGGGGAGCGAAAGTTTTTATGGCTAGTATATTTTATCTTGACAGCCCGAGTTTTAAATAATAATACGAGTGCAGCATATTTTTAATACTACGACGGTGGCAAACAAGGCCAGCATACGGCCTGCCTGATGGTAAGCAGACACCGTCGCCTATGGACGCTGACGAATGGAGAATTAGGATTGCAATAACATATTTTGAACGGCGTTAATCTCGCACAAAAATAGCGTTTAGGGTATGCGCGCACGAGCAACTTTTGTCTCCGCGACTATTTTGTCTCTCACATCAAGTCTATAGTCGCGGAGACAAAAGTTGCTCGTGCGCGCATACCCTTATCTACACGCTATTATTTTGGCTATGACAGTGATTTTGAAGTGCTTGAAAACATGAATGTTACTTCGGCAACATACGCTATGGCTCCTTGGAACCGTGGGCATTTGAGCCCCTTTGGTTGTTAAGGCTTCAAGGGCTTGATCACACTGCTAAGGGACGTCTTGATGATGCGTGCGCACGTCCACAAACATGGTCCACGTAGTGGTTTTCTCTATTTATAGGTTGGCACACAGCACGCGTTTATTGATGTCAGGCGAAATACGTTCCACTTTCAGCAACCCCCGCTGCTGGGTGGAGAGTGACTTACACACCCGATTTGTGCATGCTTATGTATTTATATTTCAGTTAACCTATTCATTGTGGTGGATTTCTGAACTGATTCCGTCTTAACAACTAATGGATTTTGTGTGGAGCGAGGTGCCTAACTATAGCCAAATAAATCACCGTCATTGTTAAGCACAATTTATTTTTCATATTATGGTACAAATTATTAATATATTAATACAAGTCATAAACATAAACACAAGTCATTAAAGCAATTAAACCCAAGCACATCCAATTAACTACAACATAATTAAAAATAACAGTCATGTGCGGAGAATATTATTAAAACATCCATAATTATTCAAAATAAACACTATTTAAAAGTAGTTACCTAACAAAACGCACGTAAATTATTAAATTAAATCCTACCCGTCATATAAAAAGTATATTTGAATCAACTATATCAGGAAACATAGAAATGCTTTTTTTAAAATAGAACATAATAAAACAAATATATGCCTGTTCCATTTTGTAGTGATAATAAATAAAAATTCAAGAGAGCTTTTAAAAGGCCGTTGGGCGGTTTAAGCCTGCATCATACCTGGCCGCGGCGGACAATAGTAAACTTGTTACAGTACGATGACTGTTAGTTAACCACTGACATTGACAGTTAGTTTGCCTTAATTTAATTTTCAACTTTAACTTTACTACTTTACTGCTTTTTTACTTTTTTATACAAATAAAGCAATTTTCAGAATACTGTTACCCGCGCCTACCGATTTAGAAATAACTACTTAATTTGTATGAGGTTAAAGTTGAAAATTAAATGAAGGCAAACTATCTGTCAGTGGTAAACCCCAAATAATTCTACTGTATTTGTTGTCAAATTTACTATTGTCCGCCGCGGCCAGGGCCCTAATTCACCACCTTGACAATTGTCACCTGACTATGACAATTCCACGTACATTGCTGGGTCAATAAGCTGTCCAGCAACCAACTTAAGCTGTCGACGCAGCCATGTAAAGCGAATTGTCACTGTCAGGCGACAATTACGATTTAGTGAAATGGGGGCCAGGCCGCAGGCTTAAGGCCGAAACGCACTGACGGTTCGAACATTACACACAAAGTAAAGTATAAAGGGGTGTTTTGGCACATATACGCCCTAGTTCCAAATCGTACTAATTACGGCGAAAAGGGTGGTGTAATTAGGACGATAGTGCACAAATCATCACTATCACTACATAGTATAAAACAAAGTCGCTTTCCGCTGTCTGTCCCTATGTATGCGTATATCTTTAAAATTACGCAACGGATTTTGATGCGGTTTTTTTGAAGTGAAAACTTCTTTAGCGGCGCTGTGCACTTCTTGTGATGGCGAAAAATTGTTAAACTCGCCACGGGTCACGTGACCGTAAGATGTCCTGTGACCTGATCGAAAAACTGTTACAATGTCATTGAGTTTTCACTTCTGCCGGCACTCCCGGAGTGCAACCCGGTCTTTTTTTAATAGATGAGTGATTCAAGAGGAAGGTTTATATGTATAATATAGTACCCGTGCCAAGCCGGGGCGGGTCGCTAGTAAGGTTATAATTTCATTGTAATTAGTACAATTGTGAATTATAGGGTATCGATATAGTCCTTCGAACCGGATGTTAGTGAAGGAAATACTTTTCTTATTTTAGCGAGACATGTGCCTCGATGCTCCTTATGCGGGGGTGCGGGATGCGGGTTTTTGTCGAAGAGTTGGAGAAATTCGCAGTTAGGCTGTGACAGGTAGGACTTGGTTTGTATTTATCGTCTCGACACTACAGCTCTTAATCATTTCACATAAATCGCGTGCGTAGAACAACTTTCCTCTAAATTCGAAATTAGCTACTGCGAAGCGGATAACGCTACGATTGTGCCTTAAAAGTTAATGTAAAGCTTATATTTACAGAAGTAGCCTACCGTCGCTGGTCAGCGGGAGTGGCAGAAACTCGCAGGAGTGTCGACTGTGTGTCTCTATGCCTGTCTGCAGAGCCGGATTTCCGCCTAGGCCTCACACCAAAGCCAGCCTAGGGGTCCAGGTAGCCTCTAGTGGCCCCATTCCCAGTTGTGGACCTGTACACAAGCTCCCTGAGGGGGCCCCATGTGCCTAGGGTCCTGGCCTGCCTGTCTGCTAGGCCTACTATACGAAGTTAAAAAACAATAGACTTAAGACTTTCGTGGCGTGGGGATGCCAGCTTTTTACCTGTGGCGGCGAATGGATTAACCATTTCACAAACTGTGACGCCATTGACCTCGCGTAGACCATCGTTTTCTCTGCATACGAATAACTGTAATTACTGGCAACGCTAAACTCGCGCCTTTAAAGCTTATATGTACGGAAGAGACAATTTATAGCCTGTTGAGTGTCCATGAAGTACCGTCGCTGGTCAACCCGTGCGATGCCGTAGTCAGGTTCTAATGCAGGCATCAGGATAGAGTGAGAGTGGGAGAAGCTGGCGGAGAGGCTGTGCCTAGTTGGAGTGACCGGTTTGTGCTTAATGGCGTTCTGAGTCATGCGCTTTACTCTGTCGACGTTGTTTTTGATTGTGAGCATCATCTTGTGGTTTTCCGGCGTGTGGAGGTACTCCGTGAGATCCTGAAAATGGGTGGTGAAATTATCCATACTAATATTATAAATGCGAAAGTGTGTCTGTCTGTCTGTCTGTTACCTCTTCACGCTTAAACCGCTGAACCGATTTGGATGAAATTTGGCATAGATATAGTTTGAGTCCTGGGGAAGGACATAGGATCGTTTTTATCCCGGAAATCATCCCCCAAGGGGATGAAGTGGGGGGTGAAAGTTTTTATGGAGCTACGATATAAATAATTTAAAAATTAATTTAGAGAAAACGAATCTTATGCAATTTACTCAAAGAAAAATAGTTCCTGACATAGAAGTTAAATATCAAGGACAAGCTATAGGCAAAACACTTACACATAAGTTTTTAGGTATTTATATAAACCATAATATGTCGTGGGAAACACAATGCATTGAAACTTGCAAAAAGATTTACAAGTTTTCCTATGCATTATATAGATTAGCAAAAACTGCGGATCGTAGAACAGTCCTAACAGCTTATCACGGTTTCGTTGCATCCACCTTGCGGTATGGCATAATCTTCTGGGGTAATGCAACATACAAAGAAATATTATTCAGAGCCCAAAAGAGATGCATTAGAGCCATCTGCGGATTGAAATCCTCGGAAAGCTGCCAGCCTCACTTTAAATCATTACAACTATTAACTCTACCATCCCTCTACATTTATGAGTGCTGTATATTTGTAAACTTCAACCCCGACCTGTTTGAAAGGAAAGAAGCAGTACAAGGACTCTGCCTTCGCCCAAGAAACCCTGGTGTGCATTTTGGAATATGTCAAACTAGCCTAATGAAAAAAAGTATTCTAACAATGGGTCCAAAGCTATTTAATAAATTACCAGGTGATATAAAAAATAAGAACCCAAGTAAATTTAAATCTTTGTTGTTTAAATTTCTTGTGGAAAAATGTTATTATAATGTTCAAGATTACCTTAGTATTAATTAAATCTTATTAGACATAACAATAATTATACTGTTACACTTGACATTTCGCAATTTTATTCTGTTTAACTGCTTGCTTATTAATTAATACAATAGTATTTTTAGGATTAAGTTTGTGACATTGTATTTGTAATTTATCGTACGCCGAAAGGTACATCATGGTTGTTCCATTTTATAATACCTACCACCTGTACATAACCTACCTATGATGACGAAATAAATGATTATGATTAAACGAGTTCCACGCGGACGGAGTCGCGGGCAGAAGCTAGTTAGAAAATAAATGAATGAATCGCAACTTACGAGTGATAAAAACTATACTCCCATTATGCCGAATGTTGGCTCTATGTTTCAGGTCCAATTCGTTTTAATAGTGGACCTGTCTTGAGGCCTAACGAAAACTTGAAAAGAAGCTTCGCAGCCGAAACCTTTGTAAAATGGACACCTAACAGTGACTATACATGTAACGCACAAAAAATTAAGTATAGTCTGCTGCAGAGAAATGTTACCCTACCTGGATACTGATTTTTATGCATGGGGTCACGTTTCTCGGCATTTATTTTGAATGTATCACATTAAAAAAATGTGATACAGTCAAAATAAATGTAATTTTTATTCGAACAGGTCACAGGAGTAGTGCTTGCCCAAGCCTTAAATATTCGAGCGGTCAATGCTAGTCTTCTAAGTACTGCATAACTCACAACACTAGCTCACGAACAAAGGAGTCTCTTAGGGTAGGTTGGACCAGCTCGTCTGTAATCGTAAGCGGTGTTCGTTAAAATCCGATAGTATGGAAAGTTTGACAAGTTTCTACGGGGTGACAGCTGCCGGCCATTATTAACGTTGATCGGAAACCCACCCTTAGTATTTTACCCACCTCTCTAACGGCATCGTATTTAGCAAACAGCCACAAGTATGTCGACAGGATGAGGAACAGTTGCACCTCGCTGGTGCTGAAGCGCCACATGTACTTCAGGAGGCGAGGGATGTGCTTGCGCTGCAACAAAATAATAACATTATCATGTTGGTACCATGACAGTACCTGTAGGACATGGACTACTCATATAATAATCAGGACAAGCTATACGTGTTGGCACAATAAGGGACGGCAACGCTCTTATGCAGCTAAATTAAGAACTGGTCTTAAAATGGCTGCTACCATAAACAACCTACTTAATAATAATTCCTTTTTTTATTTGCCGCCAAGGACAACGAATGATATTTCCCTTTCTGTCACTCTTATCGAGATTTCTATGCCAACATCGCGCTCGGACGTGGTATTATTATTATCATAGCTTGTCCTAAGTATTATAGGTTTATGCTGTAGTGGAACCTCTACAATGCTCTCTGTACAGTCAGCATCAAATAGTTAGTAGCAGCCAAAGTAGCCAAATATATCGTAACACATCCTTACTCCGATAGTAATACAGACGTGTTGCGATATATTTGGCTACTTTGGCTGCTACTAACTATATGATGCTGACTGTACCACAGATTTAACCTCCCAAGCTCCACTCCACCATACAAAACAAAATAGTGTTGAAATTTGGATCAACTGCTGTATGATATATAGTTGAAGTTCTTATTTCAAAAAACGTTTCAGACAAAAAAAATGCAGCTCTGTTTCTATTGAAAATATCCCTAAAAGCGAAGAAGTCCTTTCAGTAGGCCCAATCAGCTTTAGGAGGATAATATTTAAGAGTAGCGTCATTAACTACGAAAATCAAAATTCGTAGTTCGGATATTTCTGTCTCTATCACACTTGTAACCCTACTGTTACAAGTGTGATAGAGACAGAAATATCCGTAGCGTATAATAATTACTATAGTTGGGAGCAGGGATCATCCGCGGATGCGGAGACGGATATTTGGGGGCACACATCCGCGGATGCGGATTTTGGGGTCAAACACTTAACAAAGTAAATAAACTACGTCAATTTTATGATATCAAACACGTTGAGACTAAATTACAATCGTAGCGAACAAATCAAAAACGCGTCTGCTCTTGGTCACAGAAACGACAAGAAGTTTTTTTTACTAATGGAGCAAATATCTAAAACTTGCGCGGCAAGCGCCGCGTTGACTCCTTTCTTGTTTGTCAATTACGCAAATACTCCGCATCAATATTGGCGGATGCCAATGCTTATGTTGGAACTTCCGCGGTTGCGGATGCGAATGTCTGCAACATCCCTGGTAGGGAGGTACGGAATGTAATAAATTCAGGCAAAACATACCGTGTAAATCTTGGGTCCCGTGGCGCGGTACCGCGCGAGGTTGGCGAGCACGGAGGCGGCCGACTTGAGCATCTCCACGCTCGCGATGGAACGGTTCATGACACTCATGTAGCCGTACACGCGGAGGACCACTTTAGTTGCCGTCTCGTTGTACATCATCGGGAACACTTCCGTTAGCAGCTCTGAAAGAAGGATAAGTTTAACATTTTCAGTGCCAGAAACCGGCCAAGGGCGGGTTGCACTTTAATGTGGGGATGCCTTGATTTGAGTCGAACACGCCCCCTAGACAGAGACACGCTGATGCCTTCCGCGCACGAGGAAAAGAAATGTAACACTCTTCGGGAATGGCTTTTTTGGACAAATTTCGATAAATACCTAACTTAGAGAAGTTTTATTTAAATTTCATAAAGTGAGATTTTAGATGAGATAAAATACTATAGTATTAACTTGATTGTGTAGTAAAATAATGTATCGTTTGAGTAGGCTGAGTAAAAAAAGGAAAATACAGACCCAACTTTGGATTTTTTTTCTATCGAGAAAGTGTTAAGCAATCATGTATCGTTAAAATCAGATAAATAATTATATAGTCAAGAATCATATATTTTATCTGAAAATCAGACCTTATTGTTTCTTAATCTAGTCAGAACGGCGTTTCAAAGCACGCGATAATTTCCAATGCATCGCCTTAATTATACTATTACGGATTACGGCAGCTGCCATTCCGTAGAAACTCTCCGAAGTTTCTATCTAATCAGATTTTTAACGAATACCGCTTTCCACACATGGTTTGGTGCGGTGCGACCTATCCTACGTGGGCGCTGAGCAGACATAGGCTATTGCAATGAAATGACAGTATATAGTATTTAACACAAAGTTTCAAGTTTCATGGGTTACTTTTCCTACTGGGTGTAGTATTCGACTCTTCGGCATCAGCTCAGCATGACTCCTCACCTCAGTCACATAAGCGGTCAAAGTATACATATTTAACATTAGTATCAACCAAGAACAGTCTTTAGACACTCACCCAGCGACTTGAAGGCAATAATGACGGACTCCATGTCGGCGAAGTTGTTGAGCACCTCCATGGCCTGGTCGTAGCGCTCCTCGAGCGTGTCCTGCGTGGAGCGCAGCGCGCCGGCGCGCCAGCGCGCGCGCAGCGCCGCCACGCGGGGGTTGTGCATGGCCGATGTTGCTCGGACCATGTGGCCGCGGAATACCGCCTGTTCGAACAAAACATTTGAATCGCTTTTACTGTAGGCCGGCCCTACACCTACAATAACTGCACAATATTTTTATGGTGCAATATAATTGAACTACCCCTTGCGATCAAATGATCAATATTTGCACGCAATAAAATTACGCAATAACTTTGATGCATCTGCCGCTGCCTAAACAGAGACTAAAAAATATTGTGCAATACTGTTCCTAGACAGTAGATTAAAAAAAAGGTACAATAAAAATTAAACTTGCTCAAAAATTTGTTCAATCATTGCACAATCTTCAGTACTAACCCTAAACGGTCAAAAACATTGCACAATTCGTAATTTTGTGCAATTTAATTGTTCGTTTAGAGCCGGCATAAGAGCGGCTGCATATTAGAGGCAGTGAGTACGCGGCCACTCTAACGCTCGGTTTCCGCCGATGCTATAAGAAATGTATCAAAGAACTCGTCCGCAACTAGTGGCCGCTAGAGGCTCAATGTGCGGTCGCTATAACACATTCGCTGTCAATAAGTCGTAGTTTGGCAGTAAATGTATTAAGTGATTTATTCGCATGACTCTATTGAAGGAACTACTAAGATGCATCTATTCCCGCTAGCTTTGTATTTCTAGTTCAGGGTAGTATTGTGTACCTATTTACTTCATGAATGTAATATCTGCCTATTTACATTACATCAACATTTGAAAACAAAAAGCTACGCCAATGATTATCAGATAATTTTTTAGGTCCCCATTTGTTTTTTAGCCAGCGTTTTTACAACAATAAATTGCGATTACGCAAAAAAGTAACGAAAGAGAGAGATAGCGAGAAGAGACAAATAAATACTGAACTGACTTAAAATTAAATTCACTCACCTGAATTTTGCAAGCCGCCCAGTGCTGCCTCTTTTGTTCACGAATCCTCATCAAGTTTTCTCTCTTCAAAGCCACCTCTTTCCTCACCAAGTATCCCCTAATTATAGCTTGCAACTTGGTAATAATCGTCTTCTTTTGCAAGAATTCTGCGTGCATTTGTCTTGCCAGTAGCTTTCCGCGCCATAATTTTTGGATGTATACTACCTGTTTTCTGTAGTTTAGGTATCTGGACTGTACAATGTAACGCCTAAATTGGCTTTGTATACAGATAGCCGCCGTTTCTCTGCGTTGTCTTAGGATTTGCTGCAAGTGATCCAGATAACGCTTTCGTACAATAACTCGTTTAGCAAGCGCCTGAAGTTTGATAATACAATATCTGATTCTAAGATATTGCTCCCTAGTGATTTTCGCTTTTCTATAAGACTTGTAAAACCTTTGAATTGTTACAGTAGCGTTCTTTAATGCCAGCCATTTTTTCCGAGCAGAGTACATTCGGAATTTGGACTGAATTTTAGTGGCGCTCCGCTTGATTCTCAAGAATTCTCTACGGCAAACGTTACGTTTTAGTACACTCCTGTACCAGGTCTGTATTTTCTGGGCTGCTAATTCTCTCCTAGCTTCTCTAGAAGCTTTATTAGCTTTGAATCTCCTTTGAGCGGAAATTACGACCTGTTTCAAACGCAAATACTCATTTCTTACTCTTTGACCCTCTCTAATATTCCTATAACGTCTTTGTAGCATAATAACTGCCGATTTTTGTGTCAGGTATATCAACCTTTGTCTTTTGCCTGCTATATAAGCTTTAAAGTACCTTTGGATGGTAACACAGGCAGACAAAGTCCTTCTGAAGATGGTTTTCTGTGTCAACATCAGACAGCGAGCTCGGAATCTCCTCTGAATGCAGACTGTAGCAGATTTAGTCTTCAAATAACAAGCCCTGCATCTCCTCATCGCGAGCAAAGCCTTATACTTCTGTTGCACTAAGATAACGGTTTCCCTTAGCTTTAAATACTGATTTCTGTGTTTTCTCCCTTCTAGGCAAGCTCTATAAAACCTTTGAATGCAAATGATGGATGCTAACATTGATTTGTATCTATATTTCTCAGATTTCATCGCTGATTGTGCCCTGTATCGCGTTTGGATGACTATTGCAGCAGATTTTAATTTCATATAAGCTGCGCGTTCTTTCCTCATTTCAATGAGAGCTCTATATTTCTGTTGTATGATGATAGCCGATTTTCTAAGTCTTTCGTAATCATTTCGTACTTTTCTCATGGCTAAAAGACTTCTATATTGCCTCTGCAAGCAAATCGCAGAGTTTTTCAATGCGCAGTACTCTTGTCTGATTACGAGAGAATGTTTGTATCTTCTGTAGAAATCTTGAATGACAATGGCTGCTTTTCGTCTCTGTAGATACTCTTCTCTTTGCTTTTTAGTTAGCAGGTAACCTCTGTAAAACCTTTGGATGGCAATAGTGGAAGTTCTTAGCTTTATAAATTCTTCTCTTACAGTTTCCATTTCTACATAAATTCTATAATAATTCTGTATGCAAATGGTCGCCATTCTTATTCTAAGGTATTCTATCCTCTGCTTTTTGCTCAATATGTAGGCTCGGTAGATCCTTTGTATAGTCACACAAGCTTGTTTCGACTGCTGATATTGTTGTTGTATTTCTTTACCCTTTTTGCAATTTCTAAACCAGTTCTGTAATTTTATAGCAGCCATTTTCTCTTTTTGGAATTGTTGTCTCTGTTGCTTTCCATGAATTAGAGCTCTGTATCGATTCTGTATTATCATACAGGCTGTCTTTAATCTCAAGAACTTAGATTTTTGTAGTTTCATTCGTAACCGCGCCCTATATTTCCGCTGGATCAGAATTGTTGTCGCTTGGAGCTTCTGATAGCTGATTCTGCATTTTTTCATCTCCACCAAGGCTCTGTAATACCTCTGCACGCAGACCGCAGAACTCTTAAGTTTCATAAACGCGGTCTTCTCTTGTCGCATTAGAAGAAGACTCCTATATTGTCTTTGTAAAGATATTGCGGCGGAGCGCATTTTAATGTAAGAGACTCTTTGAGCTTTTCCAAGTACATACGCTCGGAAATGCCTCTGTATAGTTATCGCTGATTTACGCTGCGTTAGGTAAACTCTTCTAGTTTCCTTCATAATAAGGTATGACTTGAAGCGCTTCTGAATAACACAAGCAGCGTTTTTAATATTGGCAAACTGGGTTTTGTCTTTCTTCATGAGCTGATGCGCTTTGATTCTCATCTGGAGATTTATAATCAAAGACTTCTGTCTAGCATATTCTTTGCGAATTATTCGGCCCCTATACATTGACTGTGCTTTTACAACGGCATTCTTTAATCTTGAATAATTTTCGCGTTCTTGTCTCATCTTCTTAGTCGCGTCATAGTACTTTTCTATAGTTCTAACTGCACTCTTCTGTTTTTGATAAATCCTGTATTGTCTTATCATCCTATACTGTTTCTGTATAAGTATAACACAATGCCTATGCAATGCTAGTTTTTTCATCTCCTCTTTCATCAACAATTTACTTCTATACCTTTGTTGTATAACTAAAACCGATTTTCTTACTTTCAAGTATTCTTTTCTGGCAAGATATAGACGCACCAAGCTTTGCACAATCACAATATTCTTCAATGTCTTCTGATATTTAGTAACGCATAACCAGCGTCTAAAGTTTTTCTGTATTTCAATGGCGGATTTCTTTCTCAAGTCCTCCCTCTCCAATCTCAATCGTTGAAGGATATCCTTGGCTTCTCTTATCTTTGTCACACCTTTGTACCATTCCTCTATTCTCAGCACACTGGTCTTCAGTTTCAGCAGGCGAGTACGGCACAGCCATTTTCTGCAGTACTTCTGGATTATTATCGTTGAATGCGTGTACAGATGCATTTGCTTTTCGACCAGCCTGTTGTATTGTATTCGTTGCCACCAACACTGGATAATTCGCGCCGCGTTTTCAAGTTTTTGTCTCTCTCTTTCCTCTTCCATCCTCTTCTCTACTATGACTTTGTACTTCTTCTTCCACCAAGCCTGTATCACGTTAGCAGCTGTCTCAAACAACGGAGCCCTGAACACGTGTATCAACTGCCATAGGAGCGACATTGTTTTCTCTCTGTGACCATCAGCTATGTCAGTGGCAGTGATTTCTCCGACGATGGCAAAATTCGCGTCTTTAAGAGCGTTCAGAGCAACTTGAACGTTGTGTATTTTCTGCAGCCGCGATATCGGAGGAGTTCGAAGCTGGTTCGCCAAGCCGTTCTTCATCAAGATGATCTCCATGACCTTGGTTATGCGCACGCCATCTCTAATATCCACTGCTATGTTGTGCACGGCGTATATGTATTCGTCCAAATAAGTTTGCTTGTGGCTCACTACGTAGCCGAGTGGTCGGAGGTGCCTGGTTATGTCTCCTATTCCAGCAATCACTTCGCGTGTGAATCTTATTACGATTTCTCTGCTCTCTTTGCAGATAGCGTTGCGACGAAACAGGCATGGGTCGTGTGATATTAGCTTCCTCTGCTTCGCTTGATCCAAGAAGTAAATTAGCATGAAGAACTTCTTTAGTGAGAACTTTTTGATGGCTTCCATATATGCTGGGAGCAGCATATTTGGAGCTGAACCTTTCGAGTGCTTATTTTTGAGGAATGGGTTCTTGAACATCCTTTGGATAATGAAAGTCGTCAGTCCATCAATGTCGCTGTTCGATTTAAGAGGCAATACGACGCAGTATAGAGTTTCAAGCCCGATTCGAAGCCAGAGTGGATTGTAGCATAACAATAGCTCCATTATAGCTTTCTGTAAACCCACGTCTAGGTGAAGATTTCGATCAGCCCTGATCACTATGAGTTTTTTCTCAACCTGCGCATTTAATTTCTGAAAGACTTGACATATTTCTGGGCTCAATAGCAAAGTTTTTGCTGCACGTCGTACACTTTCCAATCTATGACTGTTGTGGTAAGCACTAGACACTTGCTCTTTGGTAGGAGCAAGCGGTACTTCCTTGTTCCTATTCTCGATCCACGCTTTGCCAACATCTATTTTCTGTTCCACATTGCAGTCGAGATCGGCGGGAGGAGTTAAGATGTAATTCAACCATCGTTTGAATTCTGTCTCAAACTTGGCCACTGCTTCCTCGTCGTAGAAGTACGTTGACGATAAGAAGGGATCCACTGTGAGCGACTGAGAATATACATTCCCGACGAAATTCAGCGATATGTTTTGGTTGATACTTTTGTTGCATTCAAACGTCGCATTTGCAGGTTTGATCAGAGAAGCACGAGAGATCGAGGGCCGACCGGTTTTGCGTGTTTTCTCTGGCTGCAAAACGGGCACTTTCCAAAGAGTAGGATCAGCTCTTACATCTTTTTTAGACCAAGTTTGCTTGGCTGAGGATATTGAGCTTCTGTCACGAGTTGTGTTGAAAGTTTTGTTCACAGTAAACGTGGTCATTTGTTTATCAGTTTTATCCAAAATCTGGGTTTCTGAATTATGATTTTGACTCTCTTCAGGAATTGATTGAAGTGGAGGGGTGATAGAACGAGTAGGAGAACTTGGTTTGTTATAACCTCTAGGCTCTCTCCACACATTCGTTTCATACCTTTGTGTGTATTGGATTTGGTCTTTGCGTTGATTATATTCTCTGAAGAGGGACTGTCTGCATTTGCCCGGGTTTTGGTTACTAAAGAACACTGGAAAATCTTGCGCGTTGGGAGATTCTTTCGTGAACGTATCAGAGCTCACTTTTGCGTCCAAATCATCTATTATATCTTGGGTATCATTGTTAATTTTGGGCATAAACTTCCTTTCTGTCGAAAATCTTTGTGGGCAGAACGAGAGATCGCTGATACGAGATAACTCTGTGTTAATGGAGAAATTGGGGCTGTGTAGTTCTTTGGGTGACGAAGTATGTGGGATTTTCTTGTCTTGGACAGTTGCGTTCTCTAGATAGGGATTTTGGCGAGTGGTATTTGTTGAGAACCACTTATTGGCCGGTTGGGACGATGTCACATACATTATGGAATGCGGCCCATCGTTTTCTTTGGTGTCTAAACTGTCATCGTCACAATCCGAATTCATACTGAGCACTATTTTAGGCCCATGGTCTAATTTCTCAGTTTTTCGGAGCGTTTTTAACGGAGTAAAATTGAGATTGTCAAAAATATCTCCGCCTGGACTCAACTGTCTATTAGAAGGCTTCAGAACATTGGACGGTATTGGAGCTTCTTTAGTAAGATTCATGTCAGTTTTGTCATAAGTCTGTTGTATTAATTCCTTCTTCATGTTTGAAAATATTTCAGACGTATTGAAATGGATATCAACACTGTTGAAAGAGTCGAAGGGGCACCTTGCTTGTTGGGAATCCATGGTGTACTCATGGACCCCTGGTATATTTTCTTTGTATGATTTGAGTTTTTTGTACTGACTTGGTTGGACCACTTGTGCGACCCGTTTTACAGAGTTGATGATGGTCTCGGATTTCTTTTTCTGAATGGCCACAGGGGATCGCTTTAACGGCTTTTTTTCTTTTTTCCCTGGAGATACTCTGAAACTTTTTGGCTTGTTTTTGCCTTGGATATTCTGTAAAGCAGATAAAATACTATAGTTTATTTTGGCAACTAAATAGTTATACCTACATTACCTACCTAATGCATAGTGAACATATGTGTAGTAACTTTTGATTGTATGTGACTGTAACCGACTTTTAATATGGAGGTCATGGATTCGGACCCCCGCTCGTATTATTAAACCGCGATTAGACTGGGCTTGGTGGTTTTGCCATATAATTACGTCAAAGTGTATATAAACTGACTGTAATCCTAATCCCACTCATCGCGGTTGAAAAGTACCACTGGGTTTTTCAAAACAAAACTTATAATAGTATGAAATATCATTTGATGAGATTTGCTGAGCTAGTAGCTTTTCCGCGAAGGAAAACGTCGTGAGGAAACCCAACAAGGTCCAGTTTTCCCTCTAGTTTGGAAGATCTGATGGCTATCGCTTTCGTAAAATTAGTGCCTACGCCAAACATCGAGATAAGGTGACAGGTGCGGACCCAAGGCTCCAGGCAACCAGGAAAAGTCTAGATGATGATGCTTGGAAATGTGAAAAATTAGTACCACCAGAATAGTAAAGGACTTAGTTTGTATTTGAATGTGAATCTCAAACAATTGAAACATTCCTCCTTACCATAGCAGACTTCAAGACCACAATGACATCATATCTGCCCCTCTTCTCATTAATGAAGTGTATAGTCTCCCGGAGTGCAGTCGGTTGTGTCGGACTCCAGGACATGGTGAGACAGTAGCATGTCTCTGGCTCCAGCTCCAGCCAGTCTTCGGGGAGGTGGATCTGCAAGCCATGTGGGAGGCTGCGGGCCAGGGTTACCTGTAACGAGATGAGTATAGTTTTGCAATGAGATACCAATTAATCGGATGTTGTAAAAGAGTAGGTAGGGTTTTGTAGAGTGCACTTTATTTCAAAGTAAGGAGTAAGTTCGTCTATTTAGACTTAAGGCGTTGTTAATGCATGCATTGGTAGAGAATGCTTACGGCATTAAGTCCGCCTTTTGTACGATAAGTTGTTCTATTGTGCAATAAAGATTAAATAAATAAATGCATATTTTATAATAGGTAAACCCTTAAGGACATGAATTACGGGAATTTTCAGAATAGCCCTGAACCAGGAAAAGAGGAATACACTTTCGGATTCATGTCAATCCAAAGTTGTGTCATTCATTTTTTCTTCCTCCTCAGCCAACTCAAACGTTACATTATTGAACGACAAAACCAAGTGAAATATGAATGAAACTTCACAAATTTATATATTGTTTTATTGTCGTTTATCCAAAAAAGCCGTTTTCTCGTGCGCGGAAGACATAAACATGTCTCTTAACCAGTTAACATAATCGAGGCATCCCCTTAACAGGTCGTTGCACGAGACATTTTCCAAGACGGCGGCCGTCCTACAAGGACCTGGTGCAGGGAGTTTTAGGAAAATTAAAGAGGGCATCCAGCCCTCCAATGAAGTCGTACCAAATTTCATCAAACCCACCCAGATGTCGAGGTTTGACAATATCGACTGTATTTATGACGACCGGTTAGCCTAGTAGGTGGTGACGCTACCTACGAGGCTGAAGGTCCTGGGTTCGAGTCCCGGTGAGGGCGAGTATTTTGTGATGAGCATGAATATTTGTTTCTGTGTGTTGGATGTTTTCTATGTATTAAGTATTTATACTATTTATATCTATAACATATATCGCCGTCTAGTACCCATAACGCAAGCCCTATTGAGCTTACTATGGGGCTGGTTCGATTTGTAAGATTGTCCCCTAATATTAACATTAATTAATTAATTTTAATTTAATTGCAAATAAATTACCTACTACTAGCTGAAAAAAATGCCTACATTGTTTTGATCCTTGGATTTCCCCTTCCAGCTAATTATTTATTTCCTGTAACTTAATATAATATATTTCCTTTAAACTTATTTTTCCCGAGGCCTTATTAGGAAATGTGTGTATCACAACTATTTATTATCACAATCTCGTATCTGACGCAAACTCCCGTATTTTGAGCGATATATAGTTTACTTTTCCTCGAAACTTTTGCGTAAATTGCCTACAAGTTTGACAAAGTACGATGTTGCGCTTATAGGACACTGAATCATGCATTGTTATTATAAAATTACGTCATTTCAATAAGGTATAAAACAGAGAACGTTGAATATTTCCACATATTCCATCCTCTCATCGTTGAGAAGAGGTAAGTGCCTTTGTTTATAATTGAATTCCCGACACTAACAAGGGGTTCCGTACCCAAAGGGTAAAAACGGGACCCTATCACTAAGGCTCCGCTGTCCGTCCGTCCGTCTGTCACCAGGCTGTATCTCATGAACCGTGATAGTTAGACAGTTGAAATTTTCACAGATGATATATTTCTGTTGCCGCTATTACAAAAAAAAATATTTAAGGGCGCCTCCATATAACAAACGTGATTTTTTTATGGCATTTTTATAGATAATGGTACGGAACCCTTCGTGCGCGAGTCCGACGATCGCAGCTCGTGAACGGTGGAACCTATTCGAGTGCTGTTTTTATTTAATCGAAAATGTTGTCTAGCAAGATTGTTTTTATCTTTGGGGGGTGTTTTAAATTTATAGAATTTTGTCTTTAAGATAATTCTGTCTTGTTGCACTATTAGATGAGCGTTAGTTTGATGTTTATATTGTTTTTATTTACTGGCATTTAGGCGCGTAAAATCGAGTTAACAATGTTTGGGGAGAACACATACATTATACTTATGATTAATAAAATAAATATAGGTACTTCATACATTCCTATTTTCACGCCTTTATTTCTAAAAGGAGTAGGCAGAGCACATGAAACTTATGTTCTAGTGCCCCTTCTAGCATAACAGTGGGTATAAAATATAGGTTGCTAGCCCATCACCCACAACACGCATAAGTAAATGCATAAAATGAATGTTTATATGTATTTGAGTAACTAATTTTAGCTATCACTTAAACTAATTTTAGTTATTACTTAATGTGTTAGTTCAATGGCAAAATATCTGCTAACAGTAGACTAATTTACTTATTACCTACTCTAATGAGCTCAATTTATGATTGTTTGCAGTTTATTAATGTTTGTGCAGTTAAATAATAAATAACTATACGAATACGGAAGTTTCTATTGTAAAAATTTATAAAAATGAACAGATTTCTAAAATAATATTTCAATCATTACTGATCCAATTTCCTAAACTATTTTTTTACAGACTAGTAGGTAGGTATTTGCTATTTTTTATTTAAGGCTTGCCCTTATTTATTTATTCTTATATTTGTTAGACAAAAGCCTTTGGTATTGAACACTGACTAGCAGAAGTAGTCAGCAAATGAAGTGCTCAAAAAGATCTAAACAAACTCTTATTGCCTTGCAATAAAAATGTGTGTGGATAATTTTGACCTATAGATGATGTTGGGATATGCTGCTTTAAATAAAAGACACAACAAGTATCTGCTGCTGACTGTATTTAAACAGTAAATTTTGCATTGTGTATTTAAAGAAAAACATCATCAATTTTTTCATGTAAATAAAATGATGAGGTTTTTCTTTAAAGTTTAGTAAGTTTCCCTGTATTCATTAGTAAATGTGTTCAACTCTCTGTCTCATGCGAGATCAGTAATAATAAATAAATTGAATTGACGACCGGTTAGCCTAGTGGGTAGTGACGCTGCCTACGAAGCTGAAGGTCCTGGGTTTGAATCCCGGTAAGGACAAATATTTGTGTGATGAGCATGAATATTTGTTTCTGAGTCATGGAAGTTTTTCTATGTATTGTATTTATATCTATTATATATATCGTCATCTAGTACCCATAACACAAGCCTTAGTGAGCTTACTGTGGGACTAGTTCAATTTGTGTAAGATTGTCCCCTAATATTTATTTATTTATTAGGGTACAATATTAAACAAATCGAACTAGCCCCATAGTAAGCTCAATAAGGATTGTGCTATGGAAACTAGATGATGACATATTATATAGATATAAATAATGAAATATCCAAGACTGAAACAAATATTCATGCTAATCACCCAATATTTGCCCTTACAGGGAATCAAACCCAGAACCTTTGTAGGCAATGTCACTACCCACTAGGCTAAAATTGGTCATCAACCCATCCTCTCCTGGGTATGGGTATGTTGGCTCCGTTGGCTCCTGCTGACACACATATGTCGCTTAATTTGAACCCAATTATATTATTTATTAAGATTCTAATAAACAAAACATGGAAAAGTCCGTTGAAAAATACCCTGACCCATATGTGGGTTAGTGGGAGAGAAGGGGAAGTGCAAAGAAGAATGTTGAAAATGGATTCAGAAATGACCATAGGCATATAATACAAAGGGGAGCCAAGTAGGCCATACCCCCTCCAGGGTGCTGGATTACTCTCAAAAAATTCCATGCTTGCTACTTAAATGCTGAGGAACAGAGCTGATATGCCCATAGTAATGACCCAAATATCACCAGAGTAACATTGTTGTCATTAAGGGTGTCGGTTTTCTCAGTTCTGTTATATTTTTCAAGTTCCAGTAATCCTAACTTACATACAAACCTTTGTTATGGATATTGGCTGATAATAGTCCCAGTTTAACTCAAAATGGTATTTATTGTTTTATACATTTTACTAACTATAGTTTTATTGAACATCAATGATTTTCATTGCATTATTGTTTCCCCTGCCATAAAACCATGGCAATCCACAATTTTTCCGCCAATATTTTCTGAAATAATCTGTCTGTATATTGAAATATAGTAAAGTATAAGGCAGAAAAGCTATACACAAGTAAATGTTTATGGATAAATAATAATAATTGTAGTCAGAATACCTGTTGGATACATTTCAACGGGTTCAACACCTCCAAATTCCGCTCACATGATGTCCCAATAAGAACATTATCAAATACTACTTGTGGAGGCCTAGAAAATGGGGCCAAAATCAATCTTGGGCATTCTTCTTTAGGAGCCTCTTTCCGAACATTTTCGGTACGCCGCGACCGCTTTACATGTTCAGGCGTGTTATCAATCTAAAATAACATCAAATCTCAAGTTAATACATTGGAAGTATAGTTATTTAACGAAATCAAACACCACAACAAAACATTCTCACACTTACTTCAAAATACATATTGTGAAATTGATTGCTCTGTTCTAATAACTTTTATTTCTAACACTTAAGTATGAAACGTACATTTTAACACTACAAACTAAACAGCTTTACAAAGTATTTATGAATTAGAGAAATGAGAAACAATGAAACCGTAACGTCCGTTCTTAAAATTGAGAATTTGAATTTCAACTGTCAGCAATACAGCACAATCTTTGAATATGGCAACACAAAGTATTAAGGTCATTACACACTTTACAACTTGCTATAGCACACGAATGAAATCGACGGACGGCCGAGGAGTCACAGAAAATCTACTATGTACAGGGGCTAGTACGCTAAGTTTTATGTCGGACGTAAAGCATTCGTCCCATTCTGGCCAATATGCGAGTGCAAGAGGGACAAATGCTTTATGTCGGACATAAAACCTAGTGTGCTAGGGGGGATGGTTTGGCGAGCCGCTGTGCTTCCAAAGAGAATATAATCACAAGGTAGTGGTTATATTCTCTTTGATAATCACTACTGGCAAGTAAGGAGACGCTACACGGGCCGATATAGGCGGACAGCCAAGCAGTCAGAAAATCACGTATCAGCCTGCATGGAGTACAGCCAATATCGGCCCGTGTCGCTCGTCTCCTTCAAGGAGACGCAAAATAACCGCTACATCTACCTAAGTTGTCGGATGACCAAGCAAGGTCACAGATAATCTAGTATGGAGTGACCTTGATTTGGCCGGCCGCCGTGATTACGACACGTATCCACACGAGCCGAATCATCTCGATCTCTCAATCGATATCGGCCCGTGTAGCGTTTCCTTAAGCTTCGGCTAAAATATACGCAT
This sequence comes from Epinotia ramella, assembly GCA_947578815.1. Classification (NCBI taxonomy): domain Eukaryota; kingdom Metazoa; phylum Arthropoda; class Insecta; order Lepidoptera; family Tortricidae; genus Epinotia; species Epinotia ramella. Next base: position 19,671,337 of record OX388211.1, read on the forward strand.
CTGCAAATTAAAGTAATTTATTCATGTCTCTGCCTACTAACTTCGTTGACATTAACAGAACATTGACATTGACATATTCTTTTATTCAACATTTGTCCGGCTCTAGGTCTGTATTCGTTTTAATTCTGGAAATATCATAGAAATCGTGAAGTGAACCTATTGTTTTAAATGTAATTATAATACAAATAACCAGTGTTATTGTGCTGATCTTCGTATTTCTTTTTACAGCTCCGTGAATACTGAAAAATGGCAAAGTCAAAGAACCACACAAATCATAACCAAAGTGAGTAAACAACACGATTTTCTCATTGATAAGATTATAAAATTTAAATTTGTAGTTCAGTTTCCTTTAATAATATTCTGAACCTACATCATAAGCGTACTAGCCCCTGTACATAGTAGATTATAAAGTTTCGAAGTTGATAATTCAAACTCAACAATTGTTTTTCTTTTCAGACCGCAAGGCCCACAGGAATGGGATCAAAAAGCCCACGAAGTTCAGGCACGAATCTACCCTCGGAGTAAGTTATGTTGTTTATAACATATGGTCACTAACGAGTTTTCAAGCCCTATGTTAAACTCAACTATTGGGCACATAATATTAAGTGCTTTGACTAACGAGCAGTATTTGGGCTCCTCTGATCCATTCCATTGTATTACCTAATGTGGGAGGGATATTCACTGTGCTGCATTTTCGCCAAAAATCCTTTTGTTTCCATGTAGGTGATACAGCTCTGAGGGTCTACCGCGAAACGAAAACGAACTTCGTTCGTGTATCTCCCTCTCTGTCGCACTTGCTAGCTCGAGCGACAGAGAGAGAGAGAGATACACGTTTTCGTTTTGGAATAAATCTCTGAAAAAAACAGTCTTAATATTTTGTAATAGAGTATTGTGTTTATGTTGGAACAGTATAACAATATTATAATTTACCTTAATGAATTGTGGACATAATTGTCCTATTGAATTCCTCATGTAAGTTGATTATTATTAATTCTATTTCCCTAGTACTTGCATCACTTTGTGGTTTGTTTAAATGAAATATCAATACCTAACCACTAACAGGGAAAATAACAGGGTTTTTCAGCATAAACAAACCTACTAGTTTAGTGTGTCAACAAATATTAAGTAGAATAAAACTTGTCTTTGTTTCTACTTATGAAATGGATTGACACTATTAGCATGGATCTATAGGGTTGATACACACCAGTACAAATGTTAACATTTTAATGGAAAGTCAGTGACTGTCCATGTCATAGGCCAAACACAACATAAGATGACTTGTATCATGCATTCACATCAGATCTGCATGATAAGAATTGTTTTAATATGAAGTGGGCTTATATCTTTGAAAAACATTGCATGATAGCTTAATTGTTCAATTACCATAGTAATACATATTAATTATTAACATGTTTTGAATTCAAAATGAGTTTTTGCTTGGTACAAATGGGTTCCTTAGGTTCTGTTTTAACTAATGATGGTTGAAGCACCAACTCATATTCATGTATTAATTACACTGCTACTCAAAATCCAAAATTTTGTTACAAAAGTATTTACGTCACCTGCAAACATGAAGTCTTTGAAATAGAGTAGATAGACTATATTCTTGACTGTGGTCCTAGTAAACAACTTTAGGGAGGTTGCACACAGCAACTGTTTGCAGTGATTCAGTATTGCTACTTGGGCGCGGCTATTCGGCACGAGATTGGGTATGGGAAGAGTGGGGGGAGGCGCTCACAACACAACTGCATCGTGTCTGAATGAATTCTGCACCATATCTATACTGGATCGCTACTGTATCGCAGCCTTTTTGTGACTGCATCGCTACTGAATTGCTGCATAAAGTCACCTTGCGTGCCCCCCCCCAGGTATAGTTAGTGTTCCATTCATAGGGGGTACAGCCGAGTTCGAGAATATTGGCACAGACAGTGATGAAAGATATGTGAACACAACTTTATTGATAAGGGCATAAGGTTGCTGAGATATTTTTGAAACATTGGGAATGTACATTAAAGGAAATTGAATGTTTAGCAGTTTTAGCCCTTAATTTGATTCAAGTAGAGTTGACGTGCCAAACCTTTATTTCCTCGACCTCACATATATGTTTGTGATCTTAACTGTACATCTCAACAATCGACGTTCTGAATTGACAAGGCATTTATAAAAAGTGAAGCAATTTTATATTAGTTAAACTAACAATTGTTTCTTTTCAAGATGGACCCCAAATTCCTGAAAAACCAGAGGTTCTGCCTGAAGGGCAACCTGAAGCCTGCCAAGCAGATCGCGCGGGCGGCTGAGAAGAAGGCCACTCGGGAAGCTAAGGCCAAGAAATGAACTAGGTTATCAGAATAAACATCTAAAAAAATAAAACTTGATTTTTTTATTATCTAGCTCCTTACCCACATTTAACCCATCGTATGCTAAGGGCGGATTGCACCAAATTACGATTTCAGACCGATCAATGCCGGCAGCTCTCATCCCACTTTCCACAGATTTTAACGATCACCTCTTACGATTACCTACAGACGAGTTTGGTGCAACCCTTCCTTAGACACGAATCCATGCTATTACACTACACGGTAATTAGGCGTTATTTCCAACACGACCAAATTTTTTGGCGCGAGAATTGCAGTGCGCTGTCCTTTTTCGCCAGCATAGATCTGTAAAATCTTATTTAAAAAAAACCGGGCAAGTGCGTGTCGGGCCACGCGCAGTGTAGGGTTCCGTAGTTGCTTGTCTCAGTTACATCCACGTGCGGTGCGGTTGCGTCGGCCGAATTTGTACAATTGGCCTTTCCAAGTATACACATTAAGTTCGTCGACTATTACTCGGTAAATAACTACTTATGCCTTCTTGTCCGTGATAGTTTTCCTTTTAAATTCATTATTATGTACTACTACCACGATTTTTTTCATATCCCCATTAGTAGCCATTTAGCCAGCAGGGGTCCCTCAACACATGAATCTAACAAAAATTAGAGCTTTAAAGCCCAATATCTCGCAAACGAATCACTGATTTCAAAAAAGGTTTTAGAAAACCCATAATAGTTTTGAACGAGCTATCCAACGATACCCCCCATGGGTTTAACGAGAAAAAAAAAATACATCCCCGCTTTAAGGGTAAGGGAGGTACGCTAAAAAAAAATTTTTTTCAAGATTTTATTGTACCGTTTTGTCGGCGTGATTGCTTTATATACCCATGCCGAAATACTGTTTTCTAGTTGTAATGGTTACTGAGCTAAGCCACAGACGGACGGACATGGCGAAACTATAAGGGTTCCTTGTTGTCTACGGAACCCTAAAAATAGCACGTCGCGATCCGATCTGATCGCATCTTAAAACTTTTGACGTATGTTTCATTGACTTGACACTTGACAGTTCAAAACATTGAGTATTGAGTTGATTGCACAAAGTAGTTTGTTATGTTGATTGAGTCGCCGGCAAGCACTGTATTGTTTTAAAGTTATTATACAAATTAATGTAATCCACAAAGTAGTAGTAATTAGATAAAGATGAATCAAGAACAGCAGCCTCCAAGAGCCTTCGATTCCGTAAAAGATGATCCACAGTCATTACTGTTATTCATCGATAAGTATGTGAAAGTTCAGCTAATAAAGAACAGATGTTTCAGTGGATATCTACATTCCATTGATCCTATAAGCCTCAGGTAACTTATCTTGGTATTTTTCTTACGATATTTTGTTTAATATGATTGTTAACTAGTTAGTCTGTATTTGTCTATATTGTTGTTGCTCTACTTCTACCTATCTTATTTAATTTAACTCTTCTAATTTGATTCGAATATAACACCATAAAACTGAAATAGAATAGGGTCATTTCGCCGGTTAGCGACCACCTAAATTCATGTGCCGGTGGGCGACCACTTAAGCTGAGTTGGTGAACTGAAAGGATATTTTCTCGGTTTTTTAGTATATTTCTATTCTAAAACAACAAAAAAATGCATGTACAAGTAATTGTCTCAATAGGGTGTGTAGAATTGATGTTATCTTCAATAGAAAAAACCTTCTCCTTCAGGTGGTCGCGTAACCAGCGAAATGACCCTAGATTGTTTATGAAACGAAAAAACATGCTAAAAACAATATACTTACTACTACTGATAAAACCACGATTAAACTCACATATTAAATGTCACGAACTGTTGTGATACTGATTAGTAGTAATATAGACATCTCACGAAAGTTTAAATTCGTATATACTTAATGCGGTACCATGGAAAAATCCTGCTTACTTTTGCCGAAATGAAAAAAAACAACACTTATTTCCAGTGTCCTTCTTTCAACACCACATGAAGGTAACTACAGAACAACCTTAATACCTGGGCATGCAATATTGGACATACAAGAAGAAAGATCATCTGTAGACATCACTCCACCACCTCGGAAACAAATAACAGAAGCAACTGAATCAAACACAGTACAACGAAAAGCTCAAATAATAGCCTGGTTTAAGAAGAATTTGTTGCCAGTTACGGAGAATGGAACTAACTTAGAAATTGGGACTGTTAGTGTGTTGTCACCGTACAATGTGACAGACATTTGTGCTGAAAATCCTGTGGTTGCTTTCCAGATAAGAAAACTTATAGAGTCAATGCCTGAGGACTTTGCGGTTTAGCCCTCTTCAATGGTTTCACCCTTTTAATGTTATGGACACCTGAAGATGTTGTGAGTTGTCCTAGTAACATAATTGTCACATCCAAGTAGCAGCAATGCAAGTCTTTTTTTTTATGGGCCCATTTCACAAATGGTTGTAACTTGTAGTAGTAGTAGTAAAACTCTTTATTGCACACAATAATGAAAGTAAAATTTACAAAAGGAGAATGCAAGTACATAGGCGAACTTATCCCTTTAAGTGATCTTTTCCAGTTAACCTAACAGTTACTTGTAATGCAAGAGGAAGCCTCTGTTCCACTCCTTCTATTGGAAAGAGACTTATATTAATTACTAGCTATAAGTCTGTGAAATGGGCCCGAGGTGGTGAAAGGGTTAAATGTAGAGATGTACCGACTAGTCGGGAAAGCCGACCATCCGGCCTCATTCGTAGTCGGCGACTAGTCGGCAAAATGTGCCGATTACTCGGCACTTTGTGGATCACAGGAAAACGAGACATAAAATAAGTAAACTGCCATTTTTTACCATTCGTTTTATATTTTACTCAAATACAGAGTTAATATCACATTTGGGACTTTGGACGCATGCAGACAGCTGAGACAGCGCGTCGGCAAAGCGAAACGAAGTTTCCCGATTCCACCCGAACTTAGCCGAAGTCCACAATCGGCCTAGCCGACTAGTCGGCCTTCTAGGCGGCCGACTAGTCGGCTAATCGGCTAGTCGGCCAAACCCGTAGTCGGCCCATCTCTAGTTAAATGCTACCCTAATTTTGAACTAAATTTTATAACAAATATAAATCCAATTTAATCTACCTATACTTTCCATTATTAATCTGTGATCAGATTATGATCTGATGAGTTGTTTGTATGGTTAGTTGTTTATTAATCAGTTGACTCATATAATATCTATGTGGTCAATGTATAGCACCTCATCATTTTAGAACATGTAAGACCTGTGAAATTTAGCATTAGAAACATTTTTTATAATTTAAATTACTTATAGCTATATAATGTAAGCAAAATACTACCATTCGTTTATAATTCCTAGATAAATATTTGAAATGTACCTACTATTATGTGTTTATATACATTTCATATAAGTGCTGCCTTGACACAATTTATTAAATAAATAGTATGTTTAGACATTGACATGTACTATCATTATATGTGTAGAAATTTTGTCTGCATTTATTCCACTACTTTTTCTACTGACTCATACAAATTTAATACAATTTTTTAAAGATTATGCTTAATCTTTTCACTACCACTGATCCAGCTTTCGCATAGGTACGTAGAAGGGGCTACGGCGTAACGTAAGTAGCCTAGCTGTCTTACAAGCTTGTATTGGTTCGAGTTCCTTATACAAAATATATGACAAACGTCCGTTTCCATTAAATTGCCAATTTTAGCAATCAGGAACTTAGTTTAGTTAATGTATGGAATTGGGTCCAACGCGAGTAAATACTGTCAAACGAATGCAAGCAAATAACGACCATGTGCTCTCAGTATAACTTAGTTTTTCGCTTGCGTTTTTTTGACAGAATTTACACTAGTTTCGTTTCTACTCAATACAAAAATGTAAGTATTTTATGTTACACGCATACACGAAGTTCATTGTCATCAAGTTAAGCAACTTTATTCGTTGTAACAATGTGTTTTGGTTAACATGTGGACTATTTTAATTAGTTTTATTTTACTTAATACGTGAAACGGTCGTGCCTTTACATCTTTGATAAGAGTGGCTTATCATTCCTATCGTTTCCTAGAATTTTAGATGGCAATATCAGTCTACATCAAGACACCGCGAACATCGCTATGTCGCGCACAAACTCTTATACCAGTCTATAAATAAATACAATTGATAGATTAATAATCTTCTCGCGTCCTTATGACCGTGGTGTAAGGTTGAATTTCGTGTGGCCTGTGTAGTGAATTGCCAGTTTATGTACAGTGTGTGTTCGCTATTATCACAATGAGTCAGGTCAACAGAAAGATACAATACGCGGCCGGATTATGCGGTGAGTATGGCGGAAAATTCAAACCGTGAACAGCTTTCATTTTGTTTCATGTTTGAGAATTATTTTTAGAGGACACAGCGGCAATTTAAATACATACTTGAAAGAATACTGAATTTATTTTATCTAGTTATATTAATATTATAAATCGAAAAAGTCAGTGAGATTGAAGCGGTGTAAGTTTGTATGTTTTGGGTAAAATCCGGAACCGCTTATCCAATTTCAAAAAATCTTTCACCGGCGTGTAGTATGGACTCACTGGGTGGGTGTTTATAGGCTATATTTTATCCAGCGGGTTTTCCTGCGCTCTGTGCAATTGCGGGCAGCTAGTATTATATTGAGGACGTTGTAGGCTATGAGAGGAAAAGTGTTAACAATTAACTATGTAAGTTTATAGTAGACTTAGGTAAATTTCCCATTTGTAGGCATTTTTTAGGGTTCCGTACCTCAAAAGGAAAAAACGGAACCCTTATAGGATCACTTTGTTGTCCGTCCGTCCCTCCGTCTGTCAATACGCTTTTTCTCAGGAACGCGTGGAGGTATCAAGCTAAAATTTATACCAAATACTCAGGTCTACTGTCCCTTGGAGCTGTAAAAAAATCAAACTTCTAAGCCAACGCAATCAAAAGATACAGCCGTTTATGCCGCAAATTTCCGCAAATTTTTGAAACTCGCAAGGAAATCAAAACCTACAGGGTACTTCCCGTGAACTCAGAATCTTGAAATTTGGTACGAAGCAACGTCTTCGTCAGATAAAGGAAAAATTGCGAAAACCGTAAATTTTTAGTTACTTGATATTAAAAATATTATTAATAATTTTAAAGTTATTACCTACCCCTTTCCTCATGAACGCGTAGAGGTATTAAATTGAAATTCATATCAAATACTCAGGTCTATAATACCTACACGTTTGTACGGAACCCTCGGTGCGCGAGTCTGACTCGCACTTGGCCGGTTTTTTTCTAAGTAGGTATGTTTCATAAATCTGAAATGAAAGTCGTCTTTATTGCAAGATTCAGGTACATTCGATCACAATGGGGAAGGTGTTACTAATCTGGAACAAAGTTGTACCGAAGTGTTTTGATTCGTTCGATTTTCCGAGTAAAACAACACACACCTACTTATTGAATACCTACACTGTTGTACTGGTTGATCAAAATTTCATTTTGTATGGGAGGGCCACGAGCATAGACACATTCACTGCCAATGCCAAGAATCGCTACGCGCTACGAGAAACGACGAAGTGTCTACGAACTACGAGAAACGACGAAGTGTCTACGAACTACGAGAAACGACGAAGTGTCTACGAACTACGAGAAACGACGAAGTGTGTGTGTGTGACGAGAACACCACGGGATTGGCTCGTAGCCGATCCCGTGGTTTTCTCATAGGTAGCGGAAAGCGACTACGGCGTAGGTGCCCGCTAGGCGGGTTCCTAGCAGGGAAAGTGTTAATGTTAAAGGAATTTAATAGGAAAGGATGTATTTCTCACTCTCGGCATCTCACGTTAATTGTATTCAAATACAACACAAATGTGAATATATTCACTTAAAATTAAAGACCACTCATTAAATATTCGATCAGAAGTTAATTTCGTTTGTTAAAGTTGATTAGATTACCTCTAGATATAAACGTATAGGTACTTAGGTAAGTGTGAAAAATAATTTTCGACCATTATCTTTTGCGAAGAAACCATTGATCTATTAATGATTACTACATTACTTGTAACAATAATTAGATAAGTATTATATAAACGAAACTCACACTATTTAGGCCAACCTCGCACTCTGCTAGGTACCTATTATAGGTATCTATGCTTGAGATTATTTGAGGTGACCGAATCGCATTAATGGTCCATTATAAAAGCAGGTCTTAGTCCAAGGTAGAAGATTCCAATTCCAATAAAAAAATAGACCACAAAAAATAATCTAAGCCAAATATTAACTTTCCCTAGAGTGGAAATTACTGCTTGCACCGCTTACAGAATATCCTTTCCCAAATTCCCACTTGAAGACGAAAAAGGATGTTATGTTACACACGGGCACGGGGGGGTTGTAAATGTTGTAATAAGAGGAAGAATCAGAACGCATGTTACACTTGCTTTCGGCTCGTGCGGCAAACATCAGAACTTTCGCCGTTCTCAAACTAAGTGTTTCAAACTAGAACATGTTCAATGCTAAGTGCCGAAGCATTCATTGCTTTACCGTCCTAGGTATTAAAGGAACGAAACTTTAACTTTAAGAGTAGGTAAACTCTGTCAAATAATTTCCTTTGGCTCATTAATTTACTCGAAATCGAAGTGAAAAGCAGAATAAATATAACTCGTACAGTAAAACCCATTATATTATAGACCCTCGCCCGCAGCTCGGATCGATAATTTATAAAATAAAAAGGCTTGTAAGCTCTACTTCTATGCACTGTTTGTACAATCTACAACTTATTTTTATTGTTTTAAACAGCGGCGTCAAACTTCATGTTTACCGGGGCGGTGATATCGTGGTCTTCACCAGCAATACCCAAGTTTCTGAGCGGAGAAGCAAACGTGCAAATTAACGAGGTGAGTTCAGGCGCATTCTCATATTATGATAGGGCCCGCATTAGGTTAAGAGATTTCCAACACGCAACCCGTAGAGTATAGATTTCCACACATTTGTACTAACTACATCTCTAAACCTCGGCTTGGATTTGGCGGAACATCCCACTGGCCGTTATACTGCATGCAGTAAAACGACTGTGCTATGATTGATGACTAATCCCGCCTGCGGGGAGACTGCATAGGTACAGTCGCGCGCAAATAGTCCAGGCAATGAACTGACAACTTGTATGGAAAAAATGTCAATTTTGGAAATAATTTATAATAGCTTATTTTTCATGTATAACGGATATATTATCAATTAAATAGTTACCCAGCGACAGAATCCGACAAAATTTCAGACATCGAAAAAATGATAAGTTAACTGGCTTCTCAAAAGTCAGTAAAAATATTAATAAATGTTTTTGTCTTTATTTTGGTTCATTTACATTTGCTCTATAATATTCAAGATAAATCGTATAAAAAAAGATAATGCATGCTTCATTTAAATCTACATAATTACTTCCGGGTGGAAAGTTTGTCGGATTCTTGACTAAATCATCTTAGAATAACATTTTCAAATGAAATCAACAGAAAAAACGCTATTATAAATTAATGTTTTTCAAAACCGTATTTTGCCTGGAGTACAAAGTCGAGTTGAACTGTATTCGTTGCCTGTTCTACATGCTCTCTACTTGATCGACGAGCATCAGTTTTTCCAAGCTATCTCCGTGCCATGTACCCATAGCAACCGATATAGAGAGATCATACGCGAGTTCTAATCAGTAACACGTGCCACACGTGAACTGCCTGACCGGATTATCGTTGCCTTAGTGCATTATCTGAGGCTCTAACCGAAACAAAACGTTACCGCGTGTTCACACTGCGTCCGTTTCCGTGCCCGGGAGGCATCCCTCTTTTTCTCGCTTGCGATGTTTCGCCCGAGTGCGAAAGAGACGGATGCCTCCCGGACACGGAAACGGACGCAGTGTGAACACGCGGTTACGACCGCGTTCGCGTTTAGCTGTCAAATCCCATACAAATTGAGGGTAAAACGCAAACGCGATCGTAAAGTTTGATTCGGTAAAACTTATACTAGAGCCTCTGTCCCTTTTGACACTTCATAAATGAACTCCCCTACTTGGCTTGAGCCCCCTAGACCCCTCCTCCCCACCCCCTGGATCCACTACTGTCGTCAGATATATATTCATTGTTACTTTTCTTTGATCTTTGTTCTTATTTAATATTATTAGCTTCTTTGTTCTTTGCTATTTATTGTGTCTAATAGTTTGTGCATTTGGTTATTATTAGCCTTTTCCTTAAGCCTTACAATTTGTTATAATTTATGTTTTGCGTTTTTTCGTTCTCGTGCGGTTATAATTTTAATTTTGTTTATTTCTCATGCTCGTGCGGTTGCGCTGTGTGTAGGTACTATATTGTATTATAGAACCTAAAGTTAAAATACAATGTCATCACTACCTGTGAGTTCCTATAATTGGGTCTTTGTATCCACTGTCAATGTGTAGGTATTGTATCATTATGGCTGTTGGTTCTCCTAATAAATAAATAAAATAAATATATTTAATGTTAAGTGATCGTGAATAATATTTAACGATTAATTTACATATAATATCTTGCTTGCAGGCGCAAATATCATGGATATCGTCCCTGTTCGCCATCGGCGCCATCTTCGGGTGCTTTATAGGGCACCCCCTCCTGGACCGCGTCGGGCGGCGCAAGGCGCTGTGCTACGGAACCCTGCCTGGCATCATAGGTGCGGTAAGTGTGCAGATGTCTATGGTCCACAATAGGTACTCTTTTTAAGACGACTGTGGCAGCTAACATTTTGTCTCGCTTGCCCGCTAATGGTAGCTCAATATACTTTGCTCTTCGTCCGCGCACCGTCGAAGTTGAGCTTGCGTTTCAATCCTACACCATAAACAAGAGCGTGTCGGGCCACGCTCAGTGTAGGGTTCCGTAGTGTTTGTATTTTTTTTCAAAAACTATTCAACCTATCAAGTTCAAAATAATTTTCTAGAAAGTTTTTATAAAGTTCTACTTTGAGATTTTTTTTTATATTTTTAAAAGTTATGGTTCAAAAGTTAGAGGGGGAGGACACATTTTTTTTACTCCTGGAGCGATTATCTCCGAATTAACATTATCAAAAAATGATTTTAGCAAACCCCTATTCATTTTTAAATACCTATCCAACAATATATCACACGTTAGGGTTGAAATTAAAAAAAAAAAAACACCCCACGTTACGTATAGGGAAGGTACCCTAATAAAAAAAAAACACTTTATTTTACCACTTTGTCGGCGTGATTGATATACGTATTAGTACCAAATTTCAGCTTTCTAGTGCTAGCGGTTACTGCGATTATCCGCGGACGGACGGACAGACAAAGCGAAACTATAGGGGTTCCTAGTCGACTACGGAACCCTAAAAACATGACTAACGATTTCGATAAAATTTTGAATACAGGGGTTTGCGGGGGCGAAAAATCGATCTATCTATCGACGTAGCTATGACTTTGATTTTTGTAAGTAATAAGAATAAGTATATTCGACTATATACCTATTCGGTAAACGTCTTCATGGTCCTTCGAACCACATTTTCCCTAAAATCTAATTCGACATGCAACGGAACAATCGATAATTTAATTTTGTCGGTTTCAGGCCATCATCCTCTTTACGAGGTCAGCTGAGATGTTGTACTTCCCAAGGCTATTGTGTGGAGTTTCCTTAGGAATGAGTGCTGTGGTAAGAAATTTTATTTCCACACAGGATCCAGATTTTCCAAAGATACAGCGTAACGAAAATCGAAACCGTGTTTTCAGACCGTTATCCGGAATTGAAAAAGCATTGAAAATGTTCCTAGAAAAAATGCTTACCGCGAACTTTTTTCTCGAGTTACCGATAAAAAAACTTGGCTTTAATTTGTCATATTGTAATGGTCTTCAAATATAGGTAATTGCAGTTCCCTTGATACCGTTTCATGTTAGAATCGTATGATTTGATTTTATATCAAACAATGCCTATATATACAGAAAATATACAAAGGTACACATTGGGTACAACGTATAATACCAATTAGTTAACCGACAAAATCCGTATCACCCACTCGTAGTCAGTACTATATTTAGCAGTCAATTAAGGCTGAACTTTCCAACAAATTTAGGGGATTCATATTCCAACCTCACGTCAGTACTAAGGACCAAGTCGATCTAGGTACTTTAAGACCCCTCACTGTTTGTCTCCTAAGTTATTTTTGTAAACAAACAAATGTAATGTCAAATATTTTTAAGTCAAATGTAATGTCAAATATTTATAACCGTGGGACCTGAGACTGGTTCAGAGCAAAATACGATCTAATGGGCGAATCTTTTAAAATAGTTTTTCTTATTGAAAGTGTCTCCTTCGTAACCTGTTACAGGTAGGGCGGCAAGTTAATTCGCCGAAATAAAAACTCACCACCTTAAAAATTATTACCTACCTAATTATAATACGAAATAAAAATATGTACATGTATATTTTCAGGTAGTAATGATTTACATTACAGAAATAGCCGATAAGGAAATAAGAGGCGCGCTAGGAATGTCAGTGCAAGTGACGAATAACCTTGGCAGCCTGATCGTCTACTGCATTGGCCCGTTCGTCTCCTACAGCAAGCTCAACTCCCTGGTCCTGGCCATTCCTGTGGCCAATTTACTCAGTTGTCTATGGTTGCCTGAGTCGCCGTATTACCATATAAAAGATGGCAGGATAGCGGCTGCGAGGACGGAGTTTGTGAAATTGAAGGGGACTAATGATGAGAAGGTAGGTATTTCATGGATAAGATTGCGATTACAATGGTTTTATGACTTTTGTTTGACTGATAATGGCACGAATGCAGCGACAGCGGCGTCGTTAACCTCAATTTAATAGTATGTGTACCAATATTGTAAATGCGAAAGTAACTCGATCTGTTATATTGTATTTTTTACAAGAAAAGTGAAAACAAGAGTATACCTATATCATGGGCGGTAAATGAATTACCTACTTGGGTCACTAACATCCGGCTTAACTTTGGGTTTTTACCCATACCACGACATAATCAAGTTAAAATGGCGGTAGGGTAAATCGCCAATCACTGGTTACCGTTCAATAACTGGCTACCTCATACTAAAAATGAACTTTATTCACCTACATAATATAATTATTTATAGTATAAGGTGTTAATTACTGGCCACCCTTCAATAACTGGCCACGTTATACTAAATTGATTTCTGTTTGTACGGGAACAGTTCATTTTTAGTAAGAGGGGGTCAGTTTATTGAAGGGTAGCCAGTTATTGGCGATTTAACCTGTTTAACCACCTCTAGAATCTCATAGAAGCAAATATTCGATATTAATCGACATAATTATTTCAATAAACCATTCTCTAGGAGTGTTGCATATCGATTTCTTTTGCGAAGAAGACATAAACGTGTCTCTTGCACGGGGTTGGGGTTTACAAGAATCGAGGCATCCCCTTAATACACAGTGTACCTATCAGATACTCATAAATAATAGTTGTACCTTACTCATAATAATACTTTTCGTTCCAGTTGATAGACGAGCAACTAGGCGCCATACGAACACACATCCGTGAAAGCATGGAGAACAAGACTACATTTTGGGAGTTAGTCTCTAATATGAAATACAGGAAAGCTATATACATCGTGACAGGTAAATATTAGGTACCTAGAACAACAGAAGGCAAAATAAGACTCAAATGCAACATCCCTAGCGGGGGTTGTAGGTTTAACACGTATATCCAATGATGTAATATAAAAACCGGCCAAGAGCGTGTCTGGCCACGCTCAGTGTAGGGTTCCGTAGAATTTCGTCCAGAAATTATTTTGTAACTTTTTTCAAAAACTATTCAACCTATCAAGTTCAAAATAATTTTCCTAGAAAGTTTTTATAATGTTCTATTTTTGAGATTTTTTTCATATTTTTGAAACTTACGGTTCAAAAGTTAGAGAGGGGGACACATTTTTTTTAAACTTCTGGAGCGATTATCTCCGAAAATATTAACATTATCAATAAATGATTTTAGCAAACTCCTATTAATTTTTAAATAGCTATCCAACAACATATCATATCACACGTTAGGGTTGAAATGAAAAAAAAACACCCCACGTTACGTATAGGGGAGGTACCCTAATAAAATAAAAAAAAACCGTTTATATTTTACCACTGTCGGCGTGATTGATATAAATATTAGTACCAAATTTCAGCTTTTTAGTGCTAACGGTTACTGAGATTATCCGCGGACGGACCGACAGACAAAGCGAAACTATAAGGGTTCCTAGTCGACTGCGGAACCCTAAAAAAGAGGTAGATACGTTGTCTATATGAAATTCCGTGTTTAAAAATGGCCACCAAATCTAACAGCTGAGACGTCCATTGACGACGCGATATTGAGGCAAAGGTCATACAATTGGCTGAGTTTTAGTGTGCCACTTTTGGAGTGCTTATAACCTATCTACCTCTTTTTTTATATTAAATCATTGCGTATATCTGTATCGTAATCGTAGCTACCAAACGAAAGGCCCAGTAACATCCATGAAAAAAAAAAGACCGGGTTGCACTCCGGGAGTGCCGGCAGAAGTGAAAACTCAATAACATTGTAACAGTTTTTCGATCAGGTCACTTGACATCTTACGGTGTCACCCTAAAAATGAATTTGATACAAATTTATACACAATTATCAATTATTTAGGCGGACGGCCCGCGGGCGCGTTGGGCGCGACGGGGCGCTTTTGCCATTGCCAAATATTTTTCAAAGCTTTATCTCTTTAGGAATAACGTCTAAATTCGAACTATTCGAATTTGCAAGAACAGCAGAGGGCGGTGGCGAGTTGGCGACCAAAATATCAATTTGTTTTTGCTGTTGGTAAATATTTTTCTAAGCTTTATCTCTTTAGGAATAACGCCCAAATTCGAACTAATCGAATTTTCTCAATAGCAAAACGGTGAAGGCTGCGTTGGTTTAATTACAAATTTATTTGCAGAATATGCTATTGCAAAAAGTGTTTAACGGCTTTATACTCTTACGAATAGCGTTCAGTTTTGAATGAAGTCGAATCGGCTAGCAGCAAAAAGTGACCTACTTCACATCTGACGTCACAAACTATGATCTTGTGGGCCTGGTGGTTCCTGCCTAGTTGTTCATACGTTTAACAATTTTTCCCCATCCCAAAAAGTGCTCAGCGCCGTTAAAGAAGTTTTCACTTCAAAAAAAACACGATCTGCTTGTCTTCAAAAAACTTTTATTTGTAATCCCTAAGAAAATCCCGTCTTTGCAGGATTAAAGATGTTACAATACATGACGGGTGGGATAGCCATTCAAGCGTACCTCGAAGTCATCTTCCGGCAAAGCAGCTCTATATCGGGACCGCTCGTCAGTATTGTCTATGGTTTCGTACAACTAGTCACAGGTGAGATAGTTTCTAATGGAATAGGGTTAAAAACTGCCATTAAAAAAAACTACAGTTGTAGAAGCCTGTTCAGGGGTTACTGCTTAGTCAAAATTTCTTAAGTCAATAAATCATATTTTTGACACCTAATCCCAAGAAATCGTAATTTTTGGAATAAAATAAAATAAAATTGTAACACCTGTCATCATCATCATCCTTTGCCCTTATCCTTATTTTTTGTAACATCCTGTATCTGTACATAATTTCAAACAGCTAGGCTAGGCTATGGAGACAGCTGTCATGGCAGTAACTTACGTCGTCTTTGACATTTTGAGGTCATTTGTACAGTCAGCGTCATATAGTTAGTAGCAGCCAGAGTAGCCAAATATTTCGTAACACACCCTTATTCTTACTGTAATAAAGACGTGTACCGAAATATTTGGCTACCTTGGCTGCTACTAACTATTTGACGCTGACTGTACCGGGATGGCAGCCAAAGGACGGGGGTTCCCCAAACCCAAGCAATTCGAAACACAATTAGTGAAGCGAGAATTAGGTTAATATAGTTAAAAAAAATGAACCTGGCTGTTGCTTTCATAGGACTAATCCAAAAACGTGATCGGAATGCGTGGTGCTCCCTGGGGAGGCTGAGGAAAATCCAGGGAAAACTTCCGGTAACGATCACGCGGGCGGTTTAAACACTAAATAAATAAATAAATATTAGGGGACAATCTTACACAAATCGACCTAGTCCCATAGTAAGCTCAATAAGGCTTGTGTTATGGGTACTAGACGACGATATATTTAATAGATAGAAATACTTAAATACATAGAAAACATCCATGACTCAGAAACAAATATTCATGCTCATCACACAAATATTTGCCCTTACCGGGATTCGAACCCAGGACCTTCAGCTTCGTAGGCAGCGTCACTACCCACTAGGCTAACCGGTCGTCACACACGTAACACTGGAGTACTAATAAGAGTTTGTGCAACAGTGAGATTGATTGAGTGGGATCTAGCTAGTTAACTAAACCTGCGAAGCTGAGAATTGAGAGAGATTCCAGCAAGAAACTCAGCTTACACCCATTTAGGAAGAGGGCAATGAAATATTGACGTTGTGTTCTTCATAATGGGCTTCGAAGTGTCACGTTTCGGGCGCAACGAGACGAGATCCGTAATGGCATTTCATACAAAATTGGAGGCCTAGGCCGGCAAGATGGTCTTTTTTAATTTCCATTCCACAATTTGTGGCACAGCATAACGGCGTTCAGCCATGAAAATTAAATTATTTCATTGCATGTTTGAGAAAAGCACTACATATACCTGGGCGTGAAAAGGGTTGCCAGCCTCATAACTATCCAGCCTCACTACGCTCGGCCGTCTATATGTACTCGGCCGGGAACCCCTTACTTCCCGGCCTCTGTAGTAAAATGTACTATTATTTATACCCTTTCTTTTGTCTTACAGGCGTCGGGGGAGCCTTCCTTGCCGGTTACTTCGGTCGACGCATCCTCATGTTCATCTCAAACTTAGGCGTGGCACTCTCGTTAACCGCCCTCGGCCTATACTTCTACCTTCAGGACACCGTCAAACTTAGTCCCGATGTCCTTTCAACCCTCTCCTTTTTACCGTTAGTGGGATTATTTGGGTTTAACATATTCTATTCTGTAGGTATCGGCATGCTGCCTTATGTTATGCAAGCGGAACTGTTTCCCATAAACGTAAAAACTGTAGCGTCTAGTTCAGCTACAGTTATGGCGTGCGTGATGAATTTTGTTATAGCTAAATGCTATCACGGTATAAGAGCGGGTTTGGGGCATTCCGCGGTGTTTTGGGGTTTTGCAATTGTAGCTTATTTGGGTCTGTTCTTCATATACTTTTTTGTGCCGGAAACTAAAGATAAAACGTTGGAGGAAGTGCAGGATACTGTGATGGAAAACCAAGAGACTACGGCGCTTAAAGACATGCAGGAGCAGGATTAAACTTGATATGAGTCGTCCATTGATGAGTTCGGTGCAAATGGACATCCTTCTTCATAAACGTCCAAGCTTAAAAATATTCGTTTCTTTTGTCTGTCACATGGAAATAGAGAAAGACAACAATATTTCAGTTAACAGAAGCTTGTTAAGTTTTATTTATAAGGGGAGTCGTTTAAGGGGATGCTTTGATTCGAGCCGACCACGCCCCCTTGCGCGCACGAGAAAAAGAGATGCAACACTCTTCGGAAATGGCTTTTTTGGACAAATTTCGATAAATATCTAACTTAGTGAAGTTTTACTTATATTTCATTGAGTGAGATTTTAGACGAGATAAAATACTATAGTATTAACTTAATTGTGTCGTAAAATAATGTATTGTTCGAGTAGGCTGAGTAAAAAAAGGAAAATAAAGACTCAACTTTAGTTTTTTTTTCTATAGAGGAAACTTTATGCAGTCATGTATCGATTAAATCAGATAAACAATCATGTAGTCAAGAATCATAAATCTGAAAAACAGACCTTATTGTTTCTTAATCTAGTCAGAACGGCGTTTCAAACCAAGCGATAATTTTCAATGCACTCCCTTAAGGGGTTAGAGGGCATTAGTTTGAAGATCTCAGGTCAAAACATTTTTAAATTCTATATGTAGGTATATTTCGGTGCCGCTATGTCATTCATTGGATATGCCTGTCTCACGTTTAACTTTAAGTCCGGGGGTCCATTACCTATATTAGTACATTAAAGTAACTCAGGAGACAATATTGGCACAGTATAATAAAGAGTACTATGATATTGGTCTAAACGTTGGTTGGCTTATATACGTTGTTCCATCATTAAACTATGTAAGTATCTAATCTGTTTCTATGCCAAATGAGTGTTCTAATTAAAAAGCGACATAGACTTGTATATGCTTTCTCTCACTTTTTCCTGTGACCGTGGTGCTGTCTCTAACTTATAATTTTGATTTTATATATGTATGTTTAACGATAAGTATATAGGCAATTAGTAAATTACCGTGTAGTAACTTTTATTATGTTAATGTGTTCAGCGAATTTCTGTGAATAAATATTGTAAAATCATGGCTGTGGAAAAATATTTACGCATTTTATTTTCGCAATTTACATAAATACATAATATTGAAACACGTCATTAGTCATTACATTACCAACAGTTGTATTTGTAATTTTCATTTTGTGTTTTTAGGATTCCGTACCCAAAGGGTAAATACGGGACCCTATTAGTAAGGCTCCGATGTCCGTCCGTCCGTCTGTCACCAGGCTGTATCTCATGAACCTTGATAGTTGTTGAAATTTTTACAGATGATGTATTTCTGTTGCCGCTATAACAACAAATACTAAAAAAACCGAATAAATTAAATATTTAAGGGGGCTCCCATACAACAAACGTGATTTTTTTGCCGTTTACATTTTATAGATAATGGTACGGAACCCTTCGTGAGCGAGTCCGATTAGCATTGGCCGGTTTTTTGTAGGTAATGTGATTTACTGAATAAATCTATACACATATTATAAAGAATGTCTGTGAGGTTGTAGCTTTGTAAGTTTATATTATATATTTTTGTTGTTTATATATATACATTTTTGGTTTACACAAATCGACCTAGTCCCAAACTAAGCAAAGCTATATGCTATGGGCTATGGGTGGGTATGGGTATGGGTAAGCTATGGGTATGGGTACTAGACGACGATAAACATACTTATATAGATAAATATATACTTAAATAAAACATCCATGACTCAGGAACAAATATTCGTGCTCATCACACAAATAAATGCCCTTACCGGGATTCGAACCCAGGACCTCTTGCTTCGTTGGCAGGGTCACTACCAATTAGGCTAAAGCGGTCGTCATATTAATATGTATAATGAGTAATCTTCGGGAGCTACCCATCCGATTCCAATATTTTTTTCACCTATGTGTTGAGGACCTTCAGGATGGATAAAGATATACTGTATTTCGCGGTTCCGCTTCAATATTTTATAAGTACCTACGCGGGCGGAGCCACACGGGCATCTAGTAGGCAATAAACAGAAACTGTTGTAGATAAACAAATTAGATAATTACTGTATTTCAACCGATTGCATCGACAAGATCCTCCTTATTTCCGAGCATTTTGCCGGGACGTTGGTGAATCGAAAGTACAATTACATAGCAGAAATAGGTCAAGGATTTTGACATCATGTTGTTATCTTACACCAAGAACACTAGACTACAAACGATATTGTGACATGATATCAGTGAATAAATATGTCTCGTCTGAAGACTGAGTTGTTATCAGTTTATTACTTTATGAGGGAAATGCCGAATTTTGGCATGTTTTTCGTTACATGCCCTGCACAGGACGGCCGCGACATACTCTCGATTTTTTTCGCACTATAAGTACCTCTTATTCTAATAGTCCAGGCAATGAACTGACAACTTGTATGGAAAAAATGTCAATTTTGGAAATAATTTATAATAGCTTATTTTTTATGTATAACGTTTATATTATCAATTAAATAGTTACCCAGCGACAAAATCCGACAAAATTTCAGACATCGAAAAAATGATAAGTTAACTGGCTTCTAAAAAGTCAGTAAAAATATTAATAAATGTTTTTGTCTCTATTTTGGTTCATTTACATTTGCTCTATAATATTCAAGATAAATCGTACAAAAAAAGATAATGCATGCTTCATTTAAATCTACATAATTACTTCCGGGTGCAAAGTTTGTCGGATTCTTGACTAAATCATCTTAGAATAACATTTTCAAATGAAATCAACAAAAAAAACGCTATTATAAATTAATGTTTTTCAAAACCGTATTTTGCCTGGAGTATAAGTGTTCTAATAAGAGACAGACGGATAGTGCGAGAAAAATCGAAAGAGCTCGCGCGCCGTCGCGTGCTAGCCGTGCTGAGGTAAAACTGATGGCGCTGTATGGCGCACGGTGGATCCTGTGTAATTTATAGTCGATGCCAAAAATGTACATTTGAATGTTACAAAAGTTCCTGAAGTTCTTATATAATTTTATTTTATTAATCATACAATTTGGGGGAGGCCTATGTGCCAGCAGTGGACGTCTTTCAGCCGATATGATGACGATGAATCATAAAATAGATCATTAGAATTAGTCGTTCTAAATACGAATTAAATTGAAGTTTAAGGTTATTCTAGCATTCACAGTAACGTCTGTAATCCTATAAAATGTAACTTTAAACGTTATCATTAGTGGTATTTCCATCGTATACATAAATATGCCACATCGGGAGGAAACACAGTTTTGTAAGTTTGTTTAGGTAGGTGTAAACAAATATTTGACTCAATGTATGATAACTTATTTGCATAATTGTACGTGTTTTGTAAGATTTAAATGTAAAAATGTCTCTGACGTTAACTATGCGGCGTATATTGCGCCACAAGTTGCAAAAAGTCTGTAGTCTCATAGCTGCATAGTCTGCAAACGCTATTTTAACGAAATTTGGGCAAAACAACTTTTAGACCGTCACTAATCTGTCCGGTAACACAGGAGACAAATATATTAAGTTTAATTTATTTTAAAAGTTAATCCTAAGAACCACTGCTATACTTTCATTGGAGTTAGAGGTTGGGTGCTGGGATGGTTCAAAAGTTATCTCACAAACAGGACTCAGCACGTTAGGGTTGGCGACTGTGTCAGTGATGAGCTGCCTGTTAGTTTTGGTATACCCCAAGGGAGCATCCTTGGCCCAACTTTGTTTTTGTTATATATCAATGGTATCCTTTCTCTCCAACTACATAACACCGACCTGATCTGTTACGCCGAAGACACCGTGGCCCTTTTCAGTGGCGGATCTCGGGAAAAGGCGTTCTGCGGTGCTGAGGCCGGAATGTCGTGTGTGGTGGATTAGCTAGACAATAATTTGCTTACACTGAATAGGAACCAAATTTCTCACTTTTTTCAAAAAACTTTCCTCTACACCCCCATCTGGTGATTCTTTGAAACTTTTCTCCAGCAACGGCGCTCGCGACAGCATCGAGCCGGCTGAGACAGTCAAGTACCTTGGGGTTATTATTGACCAGAATTTGTCCTTCCGTCAACATATTCATACATTATCTGGACGTGTCGGAAAAGTAATTTACGTCACGAAACTGTTGAGAGGCAGGACATCCAGATATATTCTGCAGCTAGTGTATTTTGTACTCTGTCAATCCCTACTCCAGTACTGTATTGCAGCCTCGGGCGGCGCTGTAATAGTACATTACGTACCAAGGGCGGTGAATTCGCGAATGGCCCAGATCGCAGGTGTTTGTGGCCCGAACCAAAGGTGAGGGCCCTAAATATGCGATCTGGGGCTTTACAAATTACCGCTCGTGGTGAGTACACAATTTTACGTCTTCACCTGGCCACAATGCGAGTTTTACCGTACGCGCAGCGTGAAGTAAAACTCGCATTATGGCCAGGTGTGACGTAAAAACAGTAATGATCGAGGCTGAGCGGGCGCAGCGTGCTGTGCTAAAAGTCATGCTCAGGAAGCTGTTCCGTTTCTCAACGAACGCGTTGTATGAAGATGCGTCAGTTCTTAGAGTTCGCCAACTTTTCATAGTAAAAGCTGTGTCTGAATCTCACAAAATGTCTGTGGTTTAGTCTATGGTCGTAATGAATAGAAAAATAATAAAAGGTCTTTGATCTGAGCTGAACATGGCTAGTTTCATTTAAATCCGTCCCGACACAAATTATTATAATTAAATATAATAACGCCCAAACAGAACCCTAAACAATAACACATGGTGACAGAAACGGTTCCAGAAGAAGAAAGATAAAGAAGTCAAGAAAATGCCTGACGGGACTGAAAAAACAAAACGTGATATTAGCCAACGGACTTAAGCCGTTACAACCTAGCGTGCAAAATGGCGTCGGATACGAATGTGCAAATTCTGAGAAATGGAGAAGATGGAGACATAAATTAGAGATATACTCGTACTGTGAAGCCAACGATTTGGAGAAGCTGCCGGAGAAAAGGCAAGTAGCAATTTTACTTAAGGCTATCGGTGATGAGGGACTGGAGATATATAACTCCTTCGACATTCAAAGGGCAACGGAACCTCTCGATTCTATCTTAGAAAAAAAGGAAAGCAAATTCAACGCGTGCAAGAACACAACAGTCGAAAGGTACAATTTCTTTACCAGGTACCAAAAAGACAAAACGTTAGATGAGTACGTTACACATTTGAATAGTTTAGCTACAAGTTGAAAATTTGTCTCACTAAAAGAATCTCTCGTAAAAGACATGTTTATTATTGTATTAGAAATGAAAAAACTAAGGAAACATTATTACGAAATGACAAAGTTCAAGATGTTAATGAGGCCGTAACAATTGCGAAAACTATAGAACTCTCTAATAGAAGATCGAAACATATCGGAGAGCAAGCAATTTGCTAATGCTGAGTCAGTGTCCGATTCACTGCCGCAGAGACACAGTTGTTTCATGTTTTATCTGTTTTTTGTTTATTTTATTGTTTAATACGTGTGTCCTGTGTGTTTGTGAACAAATGTATCTTTCTTTTCTTTCAAGAAGAAACGAGTCAAGTAAAAGTTATAATATAACGAATAATAACAAGAGACAACAGCATCAAGACCAAGAAACTCGTCGATAAAACCCATTTTACATCCATCCTCGCTAGCAAGCTCGCTCGGAAGGATAAACGTCTCGCGTAAAATGATGCGTTTTATGCACTTGTTGTACAATCTACTATTATGCCATTATGCGTAAAAACGTGGGAGCTAAAATGATAGCCGAGAGGTTTGATTCTGTTGTTTTGCGACGATATATCGAATTGCATGTTCACAATCATGCAGTTTGGTAGATCGGCCACAATCATTTACAATTTATTAAGCGTGTAATTTCATTTGTGTATTTTAGTGTAGGTCCTTTACATAACACAGCCTGTAAGTTAATACTAACAACTATGGACTGTAATTGCCTGAAAATAAATATTTTTGTTTTTTATTTGATTTATTAATAAAACGCAAAATGTGACCATAAAACTGTATTCTGTCGAATCAAAATATGAAATACATATTGAATACTTAATAACTGCGATAAATACACTAGAAACCTGTAAAGAGAAAATGGCTTATGATATTACGGTATGCACCGTATGTATATACTTGTAGGGTCAAATCTTCTTGCCGGCTCGAATAGGTCAGTAAGCTTATAGAAACTTTCTCGTCAAGGTAAAGTCTTTACTAGACAGAGAAAGAGAATAGCAGTAAGTTTATACGAGCTGTGTCCTTCAAGAGATTGTAAACCCTAAATGTATAGTCGTAAGGTCTAAATTCTCTTGTTGTTCCCGTAAGAGTAGAGCGGGGCGAATGGTGTCTCGGCGGGTTCGTCCCCGCTCTCCTCAGAGGCGTCCGACTCGAACGTGTTGTCCGGAATGTCGTACAGACGGATCAGAGGCTTGTTGGGGTCCTTCATGATTAGGTATTTACCTGTGAAAAAAACAAGATATATCAAAACCGGGTGCGTAACGATGGCTATAAATATATTTGATATAATATTACTCGCAGTAACGCTCATCTGATATAATTCTCGAATTGTATAACAACACTTAAGATATTTTCATATGGTATAATTATCGTTTTATATAACGATAATTTGATATAATAATCATAATAATAATCATTTAATCATTGCTTTGTGTGTATAAAAGATCTTAAAGCTATTAAGGTTTCACCACAACCCTGTGAGGGCACTGCAACAGGATATAACAAATAGATAAATAATAATAATAATAATAAAGTTCAATTAACAATTTAAAACAAAATTATCATGCATTTACATTTTTATCAATTATAACATTCTGTACCCAACTATTCATAATAATAATAATCATTTATGTCAAATAAGAAAAATATCAATTATAAATTAAATCAAATGGATTAAATTTAAATTAAATTAAATTACAGAATGTCATGAAAAATAAGAATACAACGAAGCAATACAAATTATTTAAGATTATAAATTATATATCCGCAAAATTCAATATTAATTTAATACTATACTAATTATATTTTAGCAACACTACAGCACAGACATGTGGCATGGTACAGGGAGTCGTCAGGCTGAACGGCAGAGAAGTCGACGTTTTGTGGTTGTTTAACAAAAGTTGATTGAAAAATTAAATATTACTTTTGTAGGCTAAGTATTCACTAACTGAGTAAAACGTTTCATTTACAAGAAATGCTTTTAAACTTGTGAGAAATGTATTACTGTTAGGCTCGTTTTTTTTTTCGTTGGGTAATTTATTGAAGATTCTTATTGACATTGAGTAGGATCGCATAATAATATTTAGTATAACATACATTAAGTATAATGCATATTTGCTATATGGAACATTGGATATAATGCTCATTCCGTCTAATGTACAGTTGATATAATCAAGCCAGGGTAGCCAGAAAAAGGGGGGACGGGGGGCTTCGCAAAGGGGGCTCGGGGGGCGAGGCCCCCCGCAGTAAAAAAACCACTCGCAACAATTGTACTATTGGTGGGTTAGGTTAGGGTTCACTTGTGTCCCTTTGAGCGGACATAGGCACCCCGCGAAGCGGGGTGACGTCGACCCGCTGGCGGTTGGGTGAGGTTTACGTTAGGTTAGAACGGAAAAAAGTAGTTTAGCTTAGGTAAATAAAACGCAATTCGTACATAAAAAGATATATATTTTTGCATAAAGTGTACGATAGTTTAATAAAATTATACCGCTTGATATAGTTGTCAAGCGGTACAATATGAGATGTATATCAAATAAGAATTATACTCTATGATGGTTATAAGAAATAAGCGTTATACCGAATGATGGTTATACTAAATAAAAATATATATTTTGATATTATACCAAACGTTTATTATACTTTGAAATTATATCAAAAATTGTTATATCAAATGAAGTTATATTATTTGTTTTTATACCGATCATTACACACCCATCAAAACCGTTTCTACGCTTATAGGGTCCACTGTATCTACGTGAGACCAACCACTACTACAGTACTACGTTTTAAAGGCAAGATCAAACAATTGTCCATATTTATAAATAGCTTATTTATATCATGTTAAATATTGTCTGTACCGACACGTGTTTGTCTTGGGATTGAGAGGTTAGATGTCATTAGAATTATATGCGTATATACATCTGAGAGATCTATGAGTTATTTAAAGCTCATTACATTGTTCTTGACGATCAGACTTAGCCAATGTGTAGTTAGCTTCAACTGTCATGTACTCACCATCTTTCTGCTTCATGCAGAGGTCGATCATGCACCGCAGTATGCCCCACGCGTTGTCCATGGACAGGTTGATCTGTGCCGCGAACTCGATCGACTTGTGTCTAGTATGACGTCATGTACTCACCATCCTTCTGCTTCATGCAGAGGTCGATCATGCACCGCAGTATGCCCCACACGGTGTCCATGGACAGGTTGATCTGTGCCGCGAGCTCGATCAACTTGTGTCTAGTATGACGTCATGTACTCACCATCCTTCTGCTTCATGCAGAGGTCGATCATGCACCGCAGTATGCCCCACGCGGTGTCCATGGACAGGTTGATCTGTGCCGCGAACTCGATCGGTTTGTGTCCAGTATGACGTCATGTACTCACCATCCTTCTGCTTCATGCAGAGGTCGATCATGCACCGCAGTATGCCCCACGCGGTGTCCATGGACAGGTTGATCTGTGCCGCGAACTCGATCGGTTTGTGTCCAGTATGACGTCATGTACTCACCATTCTTCTGCTTCATGCAGAGGTCGATCATGCACCGCAGTATGCCCCACGCGGTGTCCATGGACAGGTTGATCTGTGCCGCGAACTCGATCGACTTGTGTCTAGTATGACGTCATGTACTCACCATCCTTCTGCTTCATGCAGAGGTCGATCATGCACCGCAGTATGCCCCACGCGTTGTCCATGGACAGGTTGATCTGCGCCGCGAACTCGTGCGGCTTGAACTGTTGCGTGCCGAGGATGACGTGGCGCGCGTTGTCCCGGACCTGGGTGCGGGACACGTAGCCGAACTTGATCTGGTCGGAGCCGGCCAGGAGCGCCTGTGGAACGATAATCGGTCAAATTAGAGGTAATTACGGGAAGCCTGACACAAGTGAAAATTTGTTAGTTTTTTTAATACTATGACAGTGGCAAACAAGCATACGGTCTACCTGATGGTAAGCAGACACCGTAGCCTATGGACGCTTGCGACTCCAGAAGAAACAAGCGCGTTGCCGACCCTTTATTTATTTGTGTTTATTAGAAATTTGTTATAAAAATTATTGTAAATTGGACTCGTACCATGCGTGGGAGATGCCCCGCCATAGATAGGTTTAGCATTATAACAAAAACGATTTAAAATTATGACTTTATAGGGCTTAAAACTACTAATCATATAAAATCATAGTTTTAAAGAGTTTTCTAGGAGACATAGCTCACTTGAATATTCAAATGTTTAAAAATTTGAGAGGTCATCACTATAGTCATACCTGCACGGTCCATTTAGCCAGCTTGCACGAGTTGTTCCTCAACTCGTTGGCCAGCACGGCACCTCGCTGCGTGTCCAGCTTCTGTCTCCACTCCACGCCGTTGGCCACCTTGCTGTCCCACTCGTTGAGCGCCTTGATTGTCAGGAACTGGGTCTCGTTCTGCGGGCCCTGCATTACTGCGTCGTGTTCGCAGCGGGCTACCAGCACCTGGGTTAAACGGGTAAGGGGATGACGTATCACAATAGATCGACATCTAGAAGGTTACAGAAGTAGGATTCAACAAGTAAATTACGGGGGAACTGCCAACTTATTTTCATTCGGAACCGAAAGAAGCAACGCTATTGGTTAAGTAAGACTCCATGATATCCGAGAATTGAATAAATAAAATGGTACATCATTAGTACGTCAGTTATGGCATACTTCTACGTTTACTATTTTGTAACCATTTTTTTAGTAATTTCTAATACAATGTTTTGTTCATACCAAATTACTAAAATATTTAGTAACACAAAAGAGGAATATGAAAATATGGTAATTAACGTATCTACGTTCAAAATTTTCCTGAAATGCTCATCCCTGCTATCATTAGCCATAAGTAACTAAATCGTTTGTTGCGGCAAGTTCATTTAAAGCGTTTACGTGAAAATTTCCGCTCGTTTATGAAAATGATACATAATAGCGATCCTGATCACGGACTTCGAGAGTTAAAAGCTAACGAGTAATTAGGGTACTGATCTTGTCGACATATTAATGAACTCACCACTCCGTTGTTGAGGTTCCACTTGCGGTAGCGGTACCCCACCGAGGCGACCTCACCCTCCTCCTCCTCGGACACGAACGGGTTTGCCTCCGGGAACTTGTACTTTGCCTCTGTCGGGCCGGACTTCAGCACCTGCGCAACAAAAATATTATGTTTGTGAATCTGAAGGCGATTACGATTATAACTACAACTAAGCATAAATAGACAACAGTGAAAACTCATTTAAAATACTTCTTTGAACGGCCTCCGTTTTGCTATAGAGCAGAGAACCGGCATGCAAAGGCGCACGGAATCTCGTTCACGGTCGAATTTCACATTATCCTGCTCACTCAATGACGCCTTCATAACACTATTTGGCCGTTTCCAATTCCCCTGTATGCCATTTGGTCTCAATAACGCCGCACAAAAACTCTTCTTCTGAACTCCCTTAGAGCTGTTCCAATTCCCACGCATGCTGTGTGTGCTTAACAATGTCGCGCAAGCCTGTTCTGATGACCTGAGCACCTGCTGACTGAAGTTGTGGTTGATGTTGCACGGAAGTCTCGTTCTCGGTCGAATTGCGTGTCGTTCCGCTTGCTCATAGACCGCCTTCATAACACCCTATTCCAATTCCTGCGTTTACCGTTTGGGTTTCACAAATTCGTGGTGTTACCTGCTGACTGAAGTTGTGGTTGATGAAGGTGGCTTCGAGCGCGAGGTTGCGCGGCGAGTTGATGGAGTTGGCGTCGTCGGCCGGCGGCTCTATGGAGGTCTCGTTCACGGTCAGCAGGTCGAACTCCGTGTTGTCGCGCTTGTCAAGGAACAGCTTGTCGCCTGTAAGTAAGGTTTAGGTCTTACATGAAACGAAAAATATTAGCATATGAGAAGTAGATCTTTATACTGAGGCGGAGACCGGTGGAGCAGATAAACATCAATCAATCTCTAATACTTTAAGCTTTTATCAATGAACATCCATCAAACACTTTAAATGCCATTCAAATTTATAAATCTGTAACCCGTTTCACGAAACTACAAGTAATTATGTAATTATGCCAACAGTTTTTTTTTAATTGCTAATCTTTCTTAATGGAAAGATCTTGGTAATATCTCGAAATTTCTAATAAAACATTTCCTAAATGTAAACTTTCTTAAATTCTTATTTAAGACAGTTTGCACAAGAGTGAAAGTTTAGCTGAAATTTCTGAGACGTTTCTCATATTTTTTAAACGTTCCGCAATTTGCAAATCTGTAGCTACAAGTTATAATTGTACAAGTCTTAACAGGTCTGTAGGAATAATGTACAAAGCTGGTATATATACAGGAAAGTGTTATGTACATATTATATACAAATATGCAACAGGTAGGCTACACGGCAATAGAAATCTCTCAGGGACCGGAGTCCAAGAGTTGTTTGGATGTCATATTAATGCAACTGATTTAGAAACTTCGATAGCGCGATGCAGATTACGTCTGATTTGACAGCTGACGGGAGAGACGCCACAGATTCAATGGCCCGTCGTTATTGGTCAAGCTTCTCAGTGCTGCCAGTTAAGACAGGTAATTTATTTATTTATTTATACTTAAGGAGTACCAACAGCTGCAAAAACATGAAATAAGTCTTACATAGTAATACAAAGCCAATTAAAGTAACTCGCAGATATCAAATGGCATAGAAAAAGGAAAAATGTTTGACACACTTAGCACACAATATTGCACTAGGTATACGTTCACCGCTAATACAGAATAGTGCGCCAGAAAAAAAGAAAAAAAAAAAACAAAACTAATTAACAAAGAAGGAACACATGACCAAAGTCACACGCACCCATACAAACCTGCAATTTATCTATCTTACAATTTAGATTGGAGAATTGTTATCATGAAAAAAAAAAAAACTGGCTGTGACAGACGGACAGCCTCCGAGTGATCGCATAAGTGTTCCGTTGGACCAATTTTGGTACGGAACACTAAAAACGACATGCTAGTATTATTGCAACTTGTAGCTTCAGAAGTTAGTTAGTATCTACCGTGTACATACCAATCTTCTCGATGACGATGTCCCACGAGTAGTTGGAGCGCGTGCAGCACATGATGGTGGCCAAGATGGCGTCGGTGGCGTACACGGTGCCCGTGCTCTTGGACAGCCGTCGGATCACGGGGTCGTCGGTTGTCGTCACCTGTTCACCACACAAACATGAAACAATGGTTGGAAACAAAAAAGACCGGGTTGCACTCCGGGAGTGCCGGTAGAAGTGAAAACTGACGGAGGGCACCGCGCTACACAGCTCCCCATACCCCCTCCTCCGGCCCGCCCCCGCCACCAAGCCCCGTACGTCGTAGATCAAACAATTTTCCCCCCCGCCCCCAAGCCTCGTCCCGAATCTCTCTGAGAGAGACTCTCTTCATCCTACGGTCACGTAACCTCCTACGCATCTGACGTCACAAAAATCTGTCGCGAGTTTAACAATTTCTTCCCATCCCAAAAAGTGCTCAGCGCCGCTAAAGAAGTTTTCACTTCAATAAGTGCATAAAACGAGCCATTTCACCTGAGACACTTATATCCCCTTACCAGGTCATCAGTCCACCTTGTGGGGGGGTCTACCCACGCCGCGCCCTCCGGTACCGAACTTCCTGGTAAAGGTTGCGGGAGTCTGCTGGATGCGGGTGGCGCGGGACCGGTCACTTTGGCACTCTTTGGGGGAGGCCTATGTCCAGCAGTGGAAGTCTTTTGGCTGATATGATGATGATGATGATGACTTATATATGGAGAGTTAAGTTATTTATATTTATTTACCGTATGGCAAATCAGTGTATTTAGCACCGTGAGATCTTCAAAAAGACAGTATGGTTGCCAGGTTGTCGCACTTTTAGCACCGCCCAGGGGCACGTGTAGGACAGCGGTGGGTAATTTCTACGGACGTAGTTCGACCCCTAGTTAAGTGGAGGGGTAAAACACAACAAGTTCAAATGATCTCCGTGAAACCACTCTATTGTTTAGTTAAAATTATTGCATTTTAAAACACGAGCCGTGTGCTAATTACCAGTGCAACTGTTTTTATACCACAGTGGTGGCAAAAAAACGGCCTGCCTGAGGGTGCGCAGACACCGTAGCCTATGGAGTCTGCAGGAGTCACAAGCTTGTAACTGACCATTTGTTGGTTTGAGGATTCGTTGTATCGACAGCTAGAGACAAATGCAGGACCCTCATTTCCAACATCCTTGGGAGCTCTGGCGACTTACCACCACGAGCACAACACAGAGGTGTTGCTATCCGCCACTGCGGTCTTCTGTGTTAGGCAGCTCCAAATATGAGCGAGATGACATTACGCCATGCCCTATCACTTTAAGGGTCCGCAGTAAGCTCGATTCTCCATACAAACGTAGTTACGCTCTCATTTCAAAACTACGTGTTAGATTGTAACGAAACTTTGCATGTATAATGACATGAGCTATATCCAGGTCTGTAATTAGTTTATGTAGCTTCAGATAGCATAGCAAAAAAATACAGCGAATTTAAGTTTTTCATACAAAACTTGTTTTTGCTGTATTTCGTTTGTTTTATAAACTGGAACCATATAAACTAATTACAGACATAGATATACCTCATGTCATTGTATATGCAAAGTTTCGTCACAAACCAAGACGTAGTTTTAAAATGAGAACGAGACATCGTTTGTATGGGTAGGTGAAATTCGGCCAAGCTTACTGCGGACTCTTAACAAACTTTACTAAATCCGCCATCGCGCACTCTACCGAGTCCGTCGGGTGGTTATATTTTTTAAATGGCGTATTTCTTTCTGTGTTCTTGGAGCTCAGCGTGAATCGCGGCGGAATTCTGGTGGACCTCAACTGACCGTGTGGAAGATGCGGTCGATGCGTTGCAGCGACTTTTCGTGCTTGACGTTGACGCGGTCGTACGCCTTGTCGTAGTACTCCAGTACTCCGCCGCACGCGATGTCCTCGCCTGCAAATCACATATTACGTTTAGACGAGTTGCGCTAAGAAATTCTACGACTCTGGTTAAGCGCCAAGCATTAACCTTTTGAATATTTGACAACTTTGTCAATAAATTAAAATTTGAACCGTTAATCAGTCAGAATACAATCGTTTTTATTTCATCTATGACGGCAAATATGTTGCCGATACCCATTTAAGGGTAGGGGGTAGTTTTACACCTCATGGGACGTTGAAAGATTTGGTAGGGTAAATCGCCAATAACTGGCCACCTCATACTAAAAATGAACTCTATTCACCTATAATCTAATTAATTTTTAATTACTGGTCAACCTTCAATAACTGGCCACGTTATACTAAATTGAATTCGGTTTGTAGGCGAACAGAGAAAACTTTTAGTAGGTGGGTGCCAGTTATTGAAGGGTGGCCAGTTAGTGGCGATTTACCTTAGTTAAATATAAATAGTGAACTTGAAGTTTAAATGTCAGATTCAAACGGATCTGGACGGATCCATATCAAGACATACGAGAGGTTAATGGTGCCGATAAACGATACAGTGCGCCTGGCTATCTGAGGGCGTAGTATCTAGACACGCGGCAGCGTGTCAAGCCAAGTTCAAGCAAAGGAACTGGCTAGCCAGCGCCGAGTCTAATATTACACGAACCACTTGGTGCCACTTTTGACCCTTCTATAACTCAATAAGTTTTACCGAAACAAAACGTTACGACCACGTTTACCTATCAAATCTCATACAAATTGAGGGTAAAACTTATATTAGAGCCTTTTTGATTGGGCGAAGCGGCGCCATTGACGACGATTCACTTTGTCGTGTAGCTCACGGTGTCAGGGCGTAACATGGTTGCCAATTTATGTGTTCACTGTGGATAAGTCTCTCAAGACGAGAGTCTTTGACCAGTGTGTTGCCAGTGATGACATATTGCACTGAAACGTGGTCGCTTACTATGTGCCTCATAAGAAGGCTCAAAGTCACCCAGAGGTCTATGTTGGGATCACGACGATGAGTGATAGAATCGTAATCATGTTATGTTACGCCCGCAGATCTTGTCATCGCTTTTAAAAGAGCAAGTACGTAATACGGGTGTAGATTCAAAGTAGATTCACTCTAAAATAAAGAAGGCAGAAAAATATGCCTAGTGACGAAAATCCCATTCAGGTATCTCAAAGAATTACGAAGCTACAACCGTTTTAATATTGCTTGTTAAAGAGAGAAAACGCTCGCGGACGTTACAATCTGCGAGCGTCATAGTAAATGACAATCGTTTCATATGCAGGTGCGGTTTGCAGAAAATTGACAGCACATACCCCCTCTTAAAACTTATAACTTTGTGATTATTTAACCTCTTGCGTTCCTTTTTTCTTCATTTAACTAGATTTTGAATACTTTTTCGTGAAAATACAACATTATTGATTATTTTATTTAGTGCTATTGCGACAGGTAATATTAACTGCCTAGCTAAGGCAGTAAATGTTATAAAAAGAAATGATTTCAAGCATAAAGTTCTTTCTTTAAGAAGTATTAATAAAAACCGGGGAGGCCCCCTTAAATATTTATTTTATTTTGTTTTTAGTATTTGTTGTTATAACGGCAACAGAAATACATCATCTGTGAAAATTTTAACTGCTATCGCAGTTCTTGAGATACAGCCTGGTGACGGACGGACGGACGGACGGACGGACGGACGGACGGACGGACGGACGGACAGACGGACGGACAGACAGCGAAGTCTTAGTAATAGGGTCCTGTTTTTACCCTTTGGGTATGGAACCCTAAAAACAGTTAAAACCAACAAGGTGATATTGTGATGTATTATTGGCCGCTACTATAAGTACAAATAATAAGACACTAACCGTCCTTGATTCCCGGCAGCGACAGCTTGGCCAGCCGCGGGAAGTCCATGTCCTCGATGGTGACCCACGTGGGCCGCACGGTGACCGACGCGTCGCGGATCTTCATCGGAGCCCCGCGCTGGCCCCAACGCTTGCCCATCTTGCGGTCGCGTTGCTGTTCACATCAATCAATATTAGGAGACAACCTTATACAAATCAAACTAGGCGCAGTAAGCGCAATAAAACTTGTGTTATGGGTACTAGACGACGATATAATCATTTCACGCCACTTCTCGGAAATGTGGGAAAAGATGGTCAGAATTTAGGCTTCAAAGCGGGTCATCGCACGAACAGGCCAACTATGAGTTCAAACTGTCCAAAAATGTTATTGTTGGACAGTTTGAACCGCGATTCGCTCAATCTCACGCTCACCTAGCGGCTCGCACCTCTAACCCACTCGTCCATCTATTGCCTACTTTCTAGCCTTTACAACAATGTACTATTAATATAAATTACAGATATAAATACATAAAATGGTTGTTAGTGGAAAGTTTCAATGAAATCCCATAAAAATAAATTAATCTTACATTACTAGTAAACAAAACTCACAAAAAATTATGGAAATACATCATCATAATAAAAAAAATGGATGCTGTTTGACCATCGAAAATTGTGACATCACTTGTTCCTATTTCCCTACAAACTTCTTATTAACAGAGCGTTTTTGATGTTTCTGACTCCCTTATCTACTGGGAATTAGTTCTTGCCATCTCTGTCAAGGCTGCCCTGTCTATGTGCATAACCCATCATGATTTAACACTTCCAATGCCAGGAACGCGCAAGGTGAGCGCTCTGCTCATAGGCAATTTCCTTTACATATGGTTATTCCCATATTACTTATAGGCAATGGTAGCGCAATGAAGTCCTTGGCAGTGAGTGCAGCGGTAGATCCAGGTTTGGTTTTTGGTTTGGAGCGGGGCCCAGTGGACCCAGCTGAGACCCGGTGTTAGTAAGGAGTCAGCTGGTCCTGGGTGGAGCCCCCTAGCCTCCCTGGATCCGATAGTGAGTGAATGTGTAATATTGATAATGTTACCTTGTTCAACGTAGTCATGCCGCCCGGGGTGCGCGCGCCGCGGTTGCCGCGCTGCCCGCGACCGCGTGCGCGTCCACGCTGGTACGGTGGCTTTTGCTGGAAATAAAATAAATAAATATTAGGGGACAATCTTACACAAATCGACCTAGTCCCATAGTAAGCTCATTAAGGCTTGTGTTATGGGTACTAGACGACGATATATAATAGATATAAATACTTAAATACATAGAAAACTAGAACCTAGCTTTTTAGAACCAACACAACAAATATCGAGGGTAAGATGATGATAGTATCCTCTTTATCCTCTGCAGGGACATAGATGGGTTTTCACCTTCAATCGCCTTCCAACCAAGGCCGGAAGGAATGGGAACTTTAAATTATAATTCAAAGTAAAATAATTACATTTACATGGTGTAGGGGTAGGAAAATTATTCTACTCCTTGACTCTTCATTTCTTGCTGACAATCTTCAATTCATATTTCATTAGTTTCATTACTATACTTCGAATGGTTGTTCCCTCCAATACACACTATCGTTGTCACACTGAGAGACAAATTATTCTTCCAAAATCTAAAAGCTCAATGACAGCAAACATACAAAAGATATGGAAAATAAAGTTTGTTTTTATATTCATTTATAGATAACTACAACTTAGAAAAGTTGAGAAACCCCCGACATTTTCATTTTTCAAAGTCCAATATCTCAAAAACGGCTGAACAGATCGAACTAAGAACACTTGGGATAAAATTGTCTATGACACAAAAAAAAACTAAACGAAAATCGGTTCATCCGCTACGATACACAGACAGACACGTTAAACTTATAACACCCCTCTCTTTGTGTTGGGGGTTAAAAAAGAAGTATAATACGGGACATATCACTATTTCGCGAGCCGATATGGATTCAATTTAGTAACTTACATCTCTAGTTGTGTCAACCAGGTGGAATGTTGATTCATCCTCATCATGGTAGTACGCGTAGGACGATCCAGCGCCAAACTGAGACGCATACTTGTCTGAAAACAACATATCAATGTCACGGAATGTCAAAAAATCTAAATGAAACATGGACCTATGATACTCAGGACAGGCTGTGGTAATAATAATACCACCTGCGAGCGAGCTGGTAGCATAGAAATCTCGATAAGTGTGACAGAAAGGGAAATATCATTCGTTGTCCTTCTCATAGTTCACTTTTTTTTATTTGCCACAGCTGATTTAGTATGAAGTTGTGGCACACAAACCATTACCCGTTCAAATTGAGTAGGTTGTTTATAGCAAGTCATCAGCCATTTTAAGACCAGTTCTTAATTTAGCTGCATAGAAGCTTTTCCGTCCCTCATTGTGGCATCATGTATAGCCTGTCCTGAGTATCATAGGTCCATGAAATGAAAGGCACTTGGTCGAAAACATGATGGCAGTGTAGGGAATTATTTCAGGTATTTAAATGATTACACAGAGAACAGCGCAAACAGTAAAATTAATTAACGTCAGTTTCTAATTTCACCTAGTCAAGTAAATAGGGCTATGCTTTTAAGAGCAGCCAGAAACTATCGCCAATGGCAAGCCTGGCTGTTCATAGAAGAGTTTTGGCGCCACTCATCTGACAGTAAAATATGAGTGTGGCAGAAGAGACATCAAAGTAAAGTTAATTGCGGCATTTTCACAGGGAAATGGGTTTTGTGCATGTTGTGGGTTGTGGGTGAGCCAAATTGAAAGTGTGAATTTTGTACAGTACAATTAGTTAATTCTATACACCAATTTCATTTTGAACTCTTAAAATTAAAAAAACGTTAAATTGTACTTAATGTACCTATCCCATTGAAAAATGGTTTATTTACTGTCTATAATTTCTTTGTTTTTACCCGACTGCCGAGGGAGAGGAGGGTTATGTTTTTATCTGTGACTTTAAGAGGGAAGAACACGATCAATACAATAGTTCACAATCATACTAATTACAGGGAAAAAAGTGGTGTAATTAGTATGATAGTGCTCAAATCATAAAGTTACAATTTCAGTGACAAAAAAATGTAATTAGTAGGACTGTGAACTAGGCTATCGCTATATACTCATCCATACAAAAAGAGAAAATGTTTTCCACATCTTAACCCTTTTCTTGGCAAAAAAAAAAAAAAAGTGAGTTTGAGCCTCATTTGCGCCTTGTAGAGCCAAAAAAATTGTCTGTTACAAAAATACAAAAAGAACAACAACAATTGTGCATCATATATGATACAATGTCAAGAAAAGGGTTAATATTTTCCAATCTCAATGGTTTTTTTATTATGTTATAGACACAATGAAAGAATAGCTTCATAGGTTTTTCATTATTTCAAAATTTGCAATAAATTCAAACTTATAGGCACCTGAAAAACTCTTTTTTTTTTAAACAAATAAATATTTGGGGACAATCTTACACAAATTGACCTAGTCCCAAACTAAGCAAAGCTTGTACTATGGGTACTAGACGACGATATACATACATAGATAAATAAATACTTAAATACATAGAAAACATCCATGACTTAGGAACAAATATTCATGCTCATCACACAAATAAATGCCCTTACCGGGATTCGAACACGGGACCTCCGGCTTCATAGGCAGGGTCACTATCAACTAGGCTACAGAGGTCGTCATAAACGTGAAACCTTTAAACCTAGAACATATTATGCTGAAGAGATCAACATCAAAATCAAAGTGATTTGTTAGGATTTAGTTGATGGAAAATGTTTTCACCCGAAATGGAACTTTCATCAAAAAAGTACTTATTGTCAGTAGCTGCAAAGGTAATCCTCCCTGTTAATGTTTGGGACAAAGCCACAACCCACATTTTAGATAAAAGAGGTGTGCTAAGTTTTTTATGAATATGTGGTTATTCATTAAAATAAATTTCAAGTGACACAGTCCATATTGCAATGAATTGCCATATCTTTGAGACCTTCATTTGAGTGTGAAGACCCATACTAATTTCGTAGTCCACACTATGTTTAAATAGACTTTATTTTTTAAAACATTATTAACTTTTATACTGTTACTAGCTGCCTGCACAGCTCCGCCCGAGTATTACACAGGACATCACCAACGGGCCAACCAGGGTCCCTGGTTATATACTGGTGAAAGAATTGTTGAATTTGGATGAGTAGTATACAACTTCTCAGACATGTAAGTATGGAAGTTTACATTTTTAAGTCAGCATCAAGATTTAAATTTAAAGTTATGTAAAGTAAAATCAGCATAATATTATTCTTATGACAAGAGTTGTGTGCACATACGTCTGTTACTGTCGGTAACGAGTTTAGATTCTTTTACGAAACAGGCCCTGTGAAAATTTCTCGTCACCTCCAATTCTAATACGCGCCCTACTGATTGTGTCACTGTCAACTATGCACTTCAACATAACCTCAAACAATGACCTAGTACAGCCTATTTAGCCTTTATAAGAGACATAAGATCCACTTACTCTGGTATTTCTTGTCCTGTACCATGGTCCAATCACTTATCTTGCCTAGCCGATCCCCTTTACTGAACGGCTGGTACGGCATGTCTCGAAACTGGTCCGGCATTTCGCACGGCCCCCATCCTGTCGGATTATCCTGAATCACCGGCGATGTGAACCGTATCGGCTCCTCTGCCGGCAGCACATGTTCTGACATTATTATTTCGCTCTTAGTCTGCGTTTTATATTAGTTTTCTGACTATAAATCAGCATGAATGCCACGCACGACACTTCTAAGAACGAAATGCCAAGGAGAAAGGACCATAGACAACAAAGAATTTTGACAGCTGTCCTCCATGATTAAAATGTTGCCAGGCTCTATAAAGCCTCATTTCCCCGGGCGTAGACGTGCGTTGAATACAATACATTGACACAATGTTGGACAGTGGTTGGATGGACACATCATGAAATTGAATCATGATGGTACATATGTAAGCAGCTTGGCACGCAACCCGGCCCGGCTGCGGGCCAAGTAAGCTGTTCACAAGCTCGCAATGCTTGTCATTGCAACCATGGGAGTTTTTTTTATCTTTGTAATGTTTATTCTAGGTTCTCATATTGTTGGTTCCCCTAGTAACACTCCAGAATAAGCAAACTTTCTTTCTTTGACCATTTTGGATCGTTTGACGACTCCAATTCCCGACATATTTACGAATACTAAGTGTAAGGCCTGAGTGCACGCCCCGCTAAGAGCGATATAAATTGCAGTTGTTATATGGACGCTGCACGCCCCGCTAAGCGCGGACCTTACACTAACGCACGCGAGCGTGTGAACAGGAACACAAAACACAAGCACACTTTGAACTTTGTCAAAAAACCGACAGCGGTCCCGATCGGCGCCGAGCACGAGCACGGGCACGGGCGCGTGCAATAACTGCGGCGCTACCACGAAAATCGATTCTCGAAGTTCGTGTACTTGCATGTCCCTGTCACTCGAGTATCGTAAGTGCGATAGAGATATCCGAACTTCGACATTCGACGAGTATCATAAGTGCGATAGAGATAGAGATATCCGAACTTCGACATTCGAAGTTCGTGGTTATAGCTCAGATTGTTCACACGCTCGTGCCCGTGCCTGCTCTATGAATTGAACACGAGCATGTGAACGCGGCATTGGAGGCCTGAGGTATGGAGACGCAGATCTCTTGCTTGCACGCGCAGTGTTTGAACTCAAGTGCATATAACTTGGCTCAAGTGGCTCAAATCCATAACTTTCGGGAATAAAGGCATTTTTTGTTGTTAAGTGGATGCTATGACTGTTATACCTGGTGTCACGTAAAAAGAACGCCGAATGCCACATAAAGTCTGGCCGCCAGCGTTCTTTTTACGTGAACTGAAGTCTAAGAAGAACGTAAAACGTTGTCGTGCGAGCTCAACTTGTGCTCATTAACGAATAAATGGGACCATTGTTCTACAACTCCACCGCATTGTATTTCCTCGGCTGATTGATGTGGTTAGCAATCTAGGCATTCTTTCACTTCGAATTGGAAGGAAACTGTTAAAAGTGTCCAGGGGACCGATTTTTGACTTTCGAGCGCTCGAAAATTAAATAAAAGTAAATGCTATTGTAGTGTCATAATCACAGGCACTTACTTTCTACCGATAGAATTAAATACGAATGGTCAATACCGCTCGTTTTTAAAATTTCTATCGTCATTTCAAAATAGCATTTCATCATTTTTGACAGTTTTCGAGTGAAAGAGTCGAGCGCTCGAAAGTCAAAAATCGGTCCCCAGCGGCGCTACCACGAACTTCGAAAGTCGAAGTTCGTAATACATGCATCCCTGTTACTCAAGTATGGGAGTGCGATAGAGATGGAAATATTCGAAATTCGACTTTCGAAGTTCGTGGTAGCGCCGCTGTTCATCAATACTTTATTTCAACTTTCATGTAAGTAAATGATGGTGAGACCTGGCCTGACTAGCGTCGTAGAGTCTATTCTATTTACAATGGCCTATTTTTTTAATTCCATAGTGGCACACAATCACACGATGTGCCTGATAGTCAACCATACTTTGTGGAAGCCGACAAAGATTTGAGGATCATGGATTGAGAGATCTGCATTGGTCAATCCCTAATTCACAGCGCATCTACGGGAGCTCTGATGACCTTAATCCGCACTCGTCTCTTCTTATGCAAGGAGCCCTAACGGCACAAATAATTTCTAGGAAATGGTACTCGTATCATGTGCAATAATGCATAATATTATGAAATAAGTGAACAAGGGATCCCCCGAAATATTTACAAGGGACCTCTACTTATATGTACCTATACACTGTGCTCATTTGCGAGTACAATAGAATAATTGTTTGTAAGTTAAGTTAAGGAATGAAGGGAGCTTCCTCTGATAACGATAAATTCAATCATAAACTCTCACATAAAATTCAAGTTATACTATATACCTTAGGTAGGTACATAATATATCCATATCATCCATACCAATATTATAAATGCGAAAGTGTGTCTGTCTGTCTGTCTGTTACGTCTTCAGGGCCTTCAGGCTTTAACGGCCGAACAGAGTTAGATGAATTTGGTATACAGATAATTTGAGTCCCGGGGATGGACCTAGGATAGTTTTTCATCCCGGAAATCATCCCCTAAGGAGGTGAAGTGGGGGTTGAAAGTTTGTATGGTGCTACGATATGAACGAGTTCCACGCGGACGGAGCCGCGGGCAAAAGCTAGCACCTATACAATAAATCAGAAGACAATTACCAATAAGCTATTCTGTGATCGCAATCGATAGCACGTGCCAACCAAAATTTTATAATTACGATCACGTATCTTATATTTTTATACGTCAGATTTCATTGAACTTTGTTCGTAGAACGATAGAACTAAGTAATGAAATGGTCATTATTATCTTATTCACGCCAGACGCTTCACTTCCGCATTTGGCGAGGTGGAATTAGTATGCGGTATTTCGAACCTTACCGAGAGCTTACTGGCTCCAATTCACCAACTTGACAACCGTACATTGCTGGTTCGACGAGTAACCTATGGTGTCTCCTTTCTTTACTTTTCGCTATGCTGGGTGTATCAACTGATCGAAGTGTTAGTAGGAAAGTATTACAGTGCACGGGACCAGTAGGTAATAAGTAATAACGCAATAGGCTAATAACGGACATGTAAACTAAACTTAACATGTTAACTTAGATTGAGAGTGACAGGGCAAAAACCCTGTGCTGGTGACTACTGGGCCTAGTTTCTAGATAATGTATATCACCAGACTTAGGCTGGGCTCACAGTCTGAATTCATGCACTGAATCATAATCTGAATCACTCAAGAGCAAAAAAAAGGTACACCCACGCACTTCTGCACAAAGTGTACCGTTTTATTTGCTTGTGAGTGTTTCAGATTATGGTTCAGTGGATGAATTCAGGCTGTGTGCGCCCAGCTTAATATAAATCTAAGTGCGTTAATAATGGTCAAGGAAGCCTTGGTCGAATTATTATTGCTACCGGTAACAGATGGTTTACTGCCTTTTTACCGTCACTATGGCAACCACGATTAGGTCTCGGTCTGTACCCTATTCCATATTATAGAAATAGAAAATCGTGCGTTGTGGTGGTTCCCTTTCCATACAAAACGTCTTTTGACATTCGCAGGCTAACGGCGTGATATTTTAAGAAACTTAATGCAACAAGCTTTCATACATTTTCTTGAAGAACCACAGATGAATTAGGCCATATTAATTCGAATATGGAGTAGTCTTTTAGGTAAATTGCATACGTGCTAGGGTTAAACTACTCAGGTTTTTTGTATAAATCTGTTATAGCTATTTATGTAGTATTGTTGTTGACTTATCAGTATGTAAGCTAAACTAAAACTAAACAAGGACTCGTGATGAATTTAATAGACCATAATATATTATACCAAGTAGTAAAACTTGTATTGTTTTGGGTAATACCCGAACCTCTTCACCAATCTTGTGCTTGTGTACAATACCTGATAACATAGAATGAAGTTTAGACTCGGCACAATAGATTAAGTTTTGCATGCGACAATCGGGGTAGTTATGAATTGCCGATATGCTTGTTGCTGTTACTAATTACCCGGAATCGCTGACTTGCACAAACAAATTACGTCCCAGATGTTGGCGGCGTCAATAGACCTTTCTTATGGTATTGTAAAATAGTGTTATGTTGTCCGTTAGTCAGATTGCGCGGCAGAAAGTTTTATGACGGGCTGCTTTGTTAATTTTTTTTTTCGTTTACGTTGGGAATCACGGACAAGTCAATGCTGGCCGGGCTGATTTATTTACTTGGATCTAGGTATTTGGATTTTTCCTTGTCGGAGGGACCAAACTAAAAAACGGCGCTGGACACTCGTTCGTGACGTTGGTAATATTGCAAATATAATGGACCCGATTCTACGTGCACATGGCTAAACTAGCCTAAAACTAAATTGTCAAATTTTTTGACATAATTTAGGCGGCAGATTAAAAACGACATATTTAGAATAGCATTTAGGCAGCTAAGTAAGTTGTATAGACCGCCTAAAATAAGAAACGTCAGATTCAAATTAGCGCTGTCATTTGATTATGACAGCTGCTCATAGTATAGCAGAGTGTTTTAGCGACACCTAAATAAAATTAGGAAGTTTAGAGGCCACTGTAGAATCGGGTCCAATGTCACATGTATAATATATTTTACGTCACACCTGGCCATAATGCGAGTTATAACGCACGCTGCGCGTACGGTAAAACTCGCATTGTGGCCAGGTGAAGACGTAAAATTGTGTACTCACCACGGGCGGTATTTCGTAAAGCCCCAGATCGCAGTGGAATTCACCGCCCTAGGTACGTAATGTACTATTACAGTACATATGGTGCTACTTTCCCGCACTAGTGCGGAAAAGAGCACTTTTCGTGCATATGTCGAAACTTTAAAGAGCCATATGTACAGTAAAACGTTGTACGATACACGTGCGAATAGGTAATTTGCAACTCGTTGCGAATTTCCCATTTTCGGCACTTGTATCGTAAATAACTATTACAGTACAATATGGTGCTACTTTCCCGCACTAGTGCGGAAAAGAACACTTTTCGTGCATATGTCGAAACTTTAAAGAGGCATATGTACAGTTAAACGTTGTACGATACACGTGCGAATAGGTAATTCGCAACTCGTGTCGATTTAAAACACTCCCTTCGGTCGTGTTTTAATTTATCACCACTCGTTGCGAATTTCCTATTTTCGGCACTTGTATCGTAATTATTTCTTAGACAATAAGTTAAAAAAAACCTATGGAATGTACCTAATGTAATTTTGAGTTTCTTGTTTAGTTAAGTTAATTTAACTTTGGTTTTCTTGTATTGTATTGTAATGGTTTATGTTATGGCAATAGAGTTAATTTGAATTTCAATGTGCAAAGAATATGGAAATATTGGGTCCCAAAAGGAATTATACTAGACTTTTTGGGCTGGAGCCTGTCCACATTTTTAGGGTACGAGTATTGTGACATTTCTCTCTCTACTGAGAGATATCTAACTACTGGTAGATAATAAAAATGATGACTATTAGAGTCTGGACAGGGAGAGATGAGTGTTTTTTAACCGACTTCAAAAAAAGGAAGGAAGATTTTTTTTCATTATTTAATTTTTAATGTTTGTTAGGTACCTCAGAACTCCGTCATTTATGAGCCTATTCGTACATTTTTTTTTGTTTGTATATATGCTTCCAGGTTGGTCCAATTTTTTTCAAAAATCCAGTTGGATGATGGCTTCCATGAGGA
This sequence comes from Epinotia ramella, assembly GCA_947578815.1. Taxonomy (NCBI): domain Eukaryota; kingdom Metazoa; phylum Arthropoda; class Insecta; order Lepidoptera; family Tortricidae; genus Epinotia; species Epinotia ramella. Next base: position 19,715,355 of record OX388211.1, read on the forward strand.
ATTGAGGGAACTCCTCCATTTTATTATATCAGGCACGCGTGTAGTGATTTCGGTATTTTCTATTATAACATTTATAACTTGTGTATTTACACCCGGAAATCATAAAGGTGAAGTGGAATTGATGATGAAGACCACAGATGACTTATGGAATTCCTCAATTATATACTTAGAACTATAAAAGTACGTCACAGATTCTGATATGATTCCGATCAAATAGCAACTAATGAAGTGCCAAAGGTCATCCTTGAGGAATCGCCGGAAGTCCTCAAATATTTATTATTTTATCGTGTTATACTGTATGGTGTTGTAACAACTGTTTTATTTTGATTTGCCGTTCTTTTCTAGGCTCATCTTTCCCTGGCCAGACTCTACCGTCAAAACATTCCGTGCTAGCACTTGACAGTTTTTTAAAACATTCTTGCGTATAGCTCACAAAAACAAGTCAAGTGCCTGCCACTCATTTGGGTTGGGTTGTTTCTGAATAAAGGTTTCCTTGGTCGTTAAATTATAAGTGTGATAATAAGTGCGTGACATACAGTTCCCCAAATAAAAATGCCCATAGTAAGATTCATAAAATTGGGTGTAATTTAATTACATACATTAAACAAGGCAAAAAATAAGTTATGTAATCTTAAATTTTATATCTATATAAATGAAATAAATAGCTTGTCTAGACGTGCTGGTCTATCTGGTTTAGTTTAGGAGTTCTTAGCCAGCTCCCAGTTCCCATGCAAAGTCCTTGTAAAGAAGTAGGTATCAAATGAACCCAAACTCGATGGGGTTGCGATGTTTAGTTAGCAGCTCCATCCCCCACCCTGAAAATCACCCAGCACCAAAGCGTTAGCCGAGGCTGCTCGAGACCAATTAAAAGAGGCTATGCTCGATGGTTATATCATGTTTAGGTTAGGAGTTCCTATGGCCATCCTCAGACTCCATGATCAGACCAGCTCCACGTAATATACTGTCTTGTCACGGAAAATACACAAGTGTAGGAAATTTTTGCCCAATTGAATGTCAGGAAGTGGTTCTTATTTACCTTGCAAGATTTGACCCAAACTATCATACAATGGGACTCTACTTGCCTTAATTCATAGATAAGGGGCTCCTATACGCCAATGACCTTCGATCTGAATCCCTTAGTTTTCTAATATTTTTTGTAACTTATTATATTAACAACAACGGCTTTAAGCAATATAGTATCCCATATTTACTTCAAAGTTCATTGTTTTCGAGATATTTGGCATCAAAGTTGAACAATTTTAGGCCAAAAAACTGATTTTCTGGCCATAACTTTAGTGTTAATTGGTTTAAAATGAAAAACCTAGACCAGTTTTTAAAGACTTCACAGACGAACCCAAATATGTAGATTTCGTATATGTTAGATCTTTCACGTCAATAGAGATACGAAATAAGTGTTTTTTTACACAATGTTTAAAAAAATCTTACTAAATTAAATATTCATTTGTTTCAAAATCCGGTCGACCAAAATGGAGATAAAAGATTGAAGAACCGATAGCCGTTTGATTTATAATTAATTCAAAACTTGTCAAAAATCGAAAAAACCTCGGGTAGCCCCTTAAGTGACGTTGCTGACGATAGATAATATAATAAAATAATAATGATTTATACCCAATAATTACATTTACTCACGCAGGACCGTATTATTCCTAAACTAAAACATCGTGGTGTTAACTTTTCGTGAACATCTACTCACCTAGACGTATGAATAAGTAATACGAACTACTAGGCCTTTGTTATGTTATGTGACGTGATTTGCATTTACGATAAACTCTGACCAGTTCAATGCAAATAACCACGGCTCATATATATACCTCATCTTTTCTCACACATCTGATTAAACCCGGGATTTGCGAAAGCAAATAACGTGGGAAATGACTCTACACATATTGACCTGATCTAAAACGGATAAAGAAGTAATATATTCGCTGGCGCTTTCGTCATTCTGTTTTCGATTTGTAGAGTAGTTGGTGGGCTATTCTGTTATAAATTGGTGATAAGTTGTTACCGCGTTAACATGACGCTAATACGGCCCGGTGTAAAGATGCTGATACAGTTCATACATTACAAGGTATATTTGGATGTCACATTTTTCGTTAAAACCTCGACTGAAGCTTACCACAGCCGGAGCATCTATGGGAGGATATTCTTCTGAAAATACATTTATGCCCTTGTTAATTATCGTCCATCAAACCCGTATACCGGGAGGATAATCCTACCGGTATACTTACGTAAAAGTTTCCTGAAAATATTGTGTCATTTAAGTAAAAAAACCTTACTTTTCATTCGTAATTTTTGACGACATGTCTTGTGAGAATAAAACAAAACACGTGTTACTTAGTTAACAGAGGTTAAGTTTTATGAATAAAGGGGTCAGTTTGTAGTCCGTAAGTTAAAAATACATGTCGCATAAAAGCAGAATGGCCCCGTTATTATGTAGCTAACTTCAGAGCTGACAAACCAGACAGACTAAACAACAGCTGAATTCATTTCAGTAGCGACAGCGAGTTCGGGTAGAGATGTTTTGTGCGTCGCGATTTTTTGCTATTTTATCGGTATAACCTGCTTTATCGGCAGTTATTAAACAGAATAAGACTTTGTTAACTGAAATTAGATCATTTAGTTGTTGTATAATGCTTGGGTACTTCCGATTAATTCAATTTATATGAGTGTGCGAAGCGTGAATTGCATTGTTTATACCCGGGTACATTGATTAAGAGACGAAGTATTTGCAAATTAAATATCAACGTTGGCACTCAATGGCTGTTGAGTGTTGAGAACCAAATATTGTAAGTTTATTTGCTACTTTCCTATCGAATGTAATTGGATAAAATATACTGTCGAATTTCTTTCGGCGTTTCTTCTCATAAAGGGCTTTTGTTAACACCTCTTTCGACTGTATTTCAATAAAAAAAAAGACCGGGTTGCACTCCGGGAGTGCCGGCAGAAGTGAAAACTCAATAACATTGTAACAGTTTTTCGATCAGGTCACGTGACATCTTACGGTGTCACCCTAAAAATGAATTTGGCGCAAATTTATAAACAATTATCAATTAGGTACCTACTATAAAAACCAGGGTATATAATATATAATAAACAGCGAACGGCGGCGGCGAACGAAATACCAATTTGTATTTGCCATTTGTAAAATATTTTCCAAAACTTTATCTCTTTAGGAATAACGTCCAAATTCAAACTATTCGAATTTGCAAGAACAGCGGACGGCGCGGCGGCGGCGAACAAAATACCAATTTGTTTTTGCCGTTGCCAAATATTATTCAAAGCTTTATCTCTTTAGGAATAACGTCCAAATTCGAACTATTCGAATTTGCTCAATAGCAAAACGGTGAAGTACGCGTGGACAAAATTACAAATTCATTTGCAGAATATGCTAGAATAGCGTTCAGTTTTGAATGAAGTGGAATCGGCTAGCAGCAAAATATAGGAGCGTCGTCTCGTTCTATCGAACGGTGTCAGCCAGTGACGGACGCTCTATCTTGTCACATATCGTGTGATAAGGCCGACCGCGATAGAATTTGGATGAGTAATTCCGGAGATTACCCCCTTACATTGCTAGGAGATTGTCATACCGACTTTATAATATTAGTATAGACCATAGTATATATGTAGGTTCTGTGTACAAGAGCCCTTGTGCCCTAGGTAGTTACAGAATAAATATTAAAACATATACTATCATCACAAATATGCAACATGAGCTACAGCAACTTCCGGTATATATCTACCTACTTATTATACGATTTTGCTATGGAAACTTGACTCTACCAAACACTCAGATCTAATTACAGTAGGTAATACGGGTTTTATCAAAAGCGATATGCACTCATTATCTCCGAATCAGGTTGATGAAGTTGGTTGCCAAACATTCTGCCAACTTTTAGTTACAACTATTATTATAAGATTGGATTAGATTTATTTATTTCTTATGTTCGCTTAGCTACATAAGTTAAAAGTCATAAAAATATTAACCATGACTTATTATCCGCATCGTCATAAGCCTATATACAGAGTGTGGCCTGGAATAGGAGCAAAAAAACGAAACGGTAGATTTAACTAAGCTTTTGAGCAATTATTTCCAGGATTTAATTGAAAAATAAAAAGTTTTTTTTCCTTAAATTTCTTTAAAAGAAACTTCACGTGTATTTTTTGCTCTTCTGAGGTGACACAAGTAGTTTTTTTTTATTAAAAAATAATAATAAAAAAAAACAAAAATATCTTGAAAAAAAAAATGCAAATAATATTATGACTCATTACATGATGTTACCTCAAAATCTGCATTGACTGCTGTGGTATGATCTCGTGGTGCCAAGATACATTACATGAAGGTCATAACTTTAGACCAACATTTCTCCGAATTAAAAAAAAAAATGAAAAATTGGACACAAGGGGTTACTACAAATGCTCCAAGGAAGCGTCCTTTTAAATAAAATACACGTACAGTTAATTAACTACATAGTAGAGATTTATCAACCGATAGTTGCTACTGGACAAACGTTTCGCATTTATAATATTAGTAATAATATTAGATAGGTACATGTTTTGCAAACGGTTTTACAATAGTGAGAGGATGGAATTATCGAAGCTCACGCGTTTCATACGACGTTTTTCAACACATTTGCGAGGAAAAAATCCTTTTCATAAAATGAAAATGTTAAGTATAGGCTCCTCAGTTGTTTCCTTTACTTATTGATGGCAACAGGTTTTTACTCACATACCTATTGTACATTGACAAGAATTTCCAGTGGCGTCAATTCTATTTATCACTTTTCTATTCACCAACAAGTCAACATTTTTAATAATAACCAAACACGCACCACCAATGTTCACAAATATTTGTGAAATTACCTATAATGGCGCGCAACTATTTTTTTTCGTGCAGTTCGCGCGCAGGTGTACCTGGTGTAAGAGAGACTTTGATGAAATTTCTAAACAACCAATACAAAATAAAATAAATAGTTTCGTTTTAAAATGTTATCTTTATTAATTCATGTAAAATGTTATCAAATGTGAATAGTTTTACTAAATTAAACGTTTCTTTCTATGTCATATCCAAAAATGAATAGGTAGTCAATTAATTAACAAATATATTTTTATTTGTTTAGTCGAGTAAGAATCCTTTTACCGAGAATTAAAAAAAAAAGCTGTACATTCTGTACAACCCGGTTAATTTAAGAATGCACCGTGTTCATGCATACATCTTGCTGCAAGGTGCCAACGTGACTTAAGGCGCCGTAGGTTCAGCGAAGTTAAGCGAACAGAGTTTTTGAAACAATATAATGAGTCTGTTTATGATAATATGGTTTCAAAAAATACGAATAGTAATCTTGATGCTTTTTTGCAGCGAGATCAGTGATTCTAAACATGATTAAGCAATTTTCGCTCGATAGAAAAAAATTACGAACATAGGCCTAAAATACACATAAAATATTCGTAACAAATTATACACAAGCGCTAAATATATTAAAATTGCTTCTAAAAATCGGCAATATCATGTTTGAGAGAACTCAGTGATTACTTTTTTATTTATATAAACGGCCAAAAAATTAAAATTAAAATACATGATATCCGCGCTTCCGAGCACGCACTTCCAGGTGTTTGTGTAAATATGCGATCTGGGGCTTTACGAATTACCGCCCGTGGTGAGTACACAATTTTACGTCTTCACCTGGGCACAACGCGAGTTTTACCGTACGCGCAGCGTGCGGTATAACTCGCATTATGGCCAGGTGTGACGTAAAATATATAACAGGCTGAGATGGCAACGTAACTTAACTTTGTACTGTTGATACCAAACCAACAACAATACTTCTATTAAAATGGACCAATCAGGAGACAGAATTTCTCAAAACATTAGGTGTTTTGTAGTCCCTGTTTCACAGTCAATAAAAGAGCGCCCGCGAGGCGGGTTCCTGGCAGTGAAAGTGTTAATGTCCATTTGTAGCTAAAAGCGCCCGTAGCGCTCTGAGTGTCGTGGTTGGCGCTAAACGGGTTAACTCGATAACATTCTCTGTTAGCAACTTAAATCATATAAATGAAAACATTTTATCTGTATCTGTTTTCAGGATATTTGGACGCAGAGACCATTTGCAGCTGTGTTGCTGTTGAGTCTACAAAGGAAACACAATGACGTTAAAGACACACATGAACCGGAGGGTGCAGTACTTAGCGACCCTTGCAAGTGAGTTGTCTGTATATATTCATTTAACGTCTTTTAAAATTTTAAGTCCACCGGATTTTGTATGTTTTTTTTAAACATTAACTAAAAAAAACACTTATTTCGTATCTCTACTGACGTGAAAGATCTAACATATACGAAATCTACATATTTGGGTTCGTCTATGATGTCTCTAAAAACTGGTCCAGGGTTTTCATTTTAAACCAATTAACACAAAAGTTATGGCCAGAAAACCAGTTTTTTGGCCTAAAATTGTTTAACTTTGATGCCAAATATCTCGAAAATAATGAACTTTGAAGTAAATATCGTATACTATATTGCTTAAAACCGTTGTTGTTAATATAATGAGCTACAAAAAACATGAGAAAACTAAGGGATTCAGATCGAAGGTCATTGGCGTATGGCCCCTTAAATAAAAATGTAGGAGTCTTTTGTTTAACTACATTTAATTAACATTTTTTCAGTTACAATGTTACTTGTTCAAATAATATCTTAGGACTAAAAAAAATATGATCGGCGCTCTCACGGTCGGCCGGGCCCGGGCGTATGTCGCCGTGGTCGCGGCTTATCGTATAGAAAATGCAGGGTAGCGTCTGGCTTGGCCCGCTCGCTGGATCGCTGATGTTATTAAAATGATCTTATGCCTAGAGGTTCGTATTCTAATATCTACAGCTTTTTAAATATTCCAAACTGGAGGTCACGCGTTCGAACCCACTTGGTATAAAAAAAACCTATGTGCAATCATTTGATATTTAACAGTGGCTTTTCGATGAAAGAAAACACTGTGAGTCTCAAATCTTGGGGTTAGGCGCCAAAGCGGACCCCGGGCTCGTTTGAGTGCTCAATACCGGGAATAATGCTAGAAAAGGATGGTGACGATGGTGGGCGGCCAGAGGATACCTATATTCTCCTCTTCACAAATCTTCTTTATGACAAATCATAAGGAGTGCGCTCTTAGAAAGTCTGAAATGAATTGGCTCCCTTGTTAATTAGTACAATTTCGATCATAATTCGTGGATTAGTCTTTTGGACTTGTCAGTATCACGCAATTAAATATTTTCATAAACCTTACTGCTTTTTAGGGTTCCGTAGCCAAATGGCAAAAAACGGAACCCTTATAGATTCGTCATGTCTGTCTGTCTGTCCGTCCGTATGTCACAGGCATTTTACTCGAAAACTATAAGGTGTAAAATTTTGAGGATAGGTGTATTTTGTTAGCCGCTACATACATGTAGTTTTGTAATTACATTACAAAAACAATGTTTTTAGGGGTGCACTCCATACATAAAACTGAAAGAAAAAAAAATATTTTCATTGCAAGCCCACGTGTGGCACATCAATCGATAGGCCTTTCAAAATAAATATAAGGTTTCTTAGCAATTTTTTTGATTAAGTGAATAGATTCGGAGATAATCGCCCCGAAAGTCACTAACATTGTGTCCCCCCCCCTCTAATTTTTGAACCGTGTATTTTAAAATTATGAAAAAAATCATGGACACATGGCTTATTAAATTCTTTCAGCGAAAATTGTTTTGAACAAGATCGGTTTAAAGGTTTTTGAGATATTTCTAAAAAACTACCTTCTTTAAAGTTTTAAAGTAAAGGACGTAAGTGCCATAAGATTTCAGTAACGATACGACCTTTTTAATAGGCGCGGAACCCTTCGTTGTGCGTGGTCCGACAGGCACTTGGCCGCTTTTTTATAAATATAATATTGCCTTTGTCACTTAGAACCCAATAAAACCCCACATTTTAAAATCTATCAAGCTGTTTAGGCCGCAGAGCGTACAAAAAAAACATAGTACCTACATTACATAGCATCTTAGGCCAAATTTATTATCTTGTTGATTTTAATTTTTCGGCAGATTTGGATGAAAACTACATACCTACTATCGAAAAATATTACCCCTTATTCTGCCACAGTCGGGTAAAAATTACTAACTGATGCTCAGGGGGGCTAGCACAACGTTTCCGTGAGTCACCGACGGTGCTGGCTGAAAATCAGCGCTGCAGGTGTCTGACACCTCAGCATAATGCTGAGCCAGTGTCCGGTTCACTGCCGCAGAGACACACTTGTTTCATGTTTTATCTGTTCTTTGATTATTTTATTGTTTAATATGTGTGTCCTGTGTGTTTGTGAATAAATGTATCTTTCTTTCTTTCTTCTTCTTCTTTCCTTCACAACTGACGCCGCGCCGCGACGCGAGTCGAGAAAGATCTACCCTCCTGTTTCTAATTTGCACGGTGCGAGTGAGAAAGGAGACGCAAGTCAGCAAGTTGTGCTAGACGCTAGACGTACACATAATTTGTCCTCAAATGACAGTGGCATCTTCTTTTGAAGCGCTGGTTTGAATTGCAAAGGCATCATTTCGATCTTCATTTGAATAGGCATGATGCCTCATGTTCAAATTGATAACGTAGTGATGCTAAATGGATAGTAAACCATCAAATTATCGTAATAAAGTATAAATTATAAAATGTAATTAAAATCATAAAAAGATATGAACCTTGAAAGTTTAGAAAAAATGATGCATATTTTTTTATTGTCCAAGAGTAAATTTAAAGCTACCAATAGAATCCTTACGCTTTTATAGAAACAAAATTGTATGACAACTGTGTACTTAAACGCAGTATTTCGCGACCGAAACAACAATTTACCGGATTTTCCATACAACGATATACTCGTACAACTACTTTGTACAAGTGACGTCATGCATGGGTACGTCATCAGTACGAAGCGTTTTCGGCTGCCGCCAGCGACGTCAATATTTGTCTCAAATTTTTGGGTATTTATGTTCTTTAATTGTAGTTGCTCCCATACAAACATTTGTTCCTCTCCAAAACTGGTTCGAATGGCATCGTAAAAAAATCTTAGTCCGCATCCCTATTGCTATTTTTCCAGTCTCCTTGGCGTCCCTGACACTGGGCATCTTGTCCGCTTGGCCCACGCCAGTGTTGCCGAAATTGAAGGAGACCAGCATCAACATCAGTGATGTAAGTTTGGTTCATTGTAATATTAGGGAAGCTCACGTCTCACCACGGCATATACTCGTACTTATACACCTATATTGTGTCATATACGGTATATCTTGACATGCTATTTAAAATTTGATGATTTTTCCTTATTTGTGTTTTTATGATTCTGTTGTATGTTATCCAATGTATTGACAATAGTGATTCTTTTAAATTGACGCGAATGAAATTTATACTGGAGTCTTTATTGTGTAATAAATAAATCTAAATCTGTACGCATATACATGGATGGGCATGAAACTGATAATTTAGTTATTGTCATTATATCTCTGTATTTTGGTACAAACGGTCATTACAAAGAATGACCTTTTATGAATAGCATATTTAATGTCGACAAAAAAGTACTGAAAAAGTTGATAGATAAGTACGTCGCAGCGGGCCTTAGGTATAAAAAAAATAAAAATATTATCACAATACACAACAATACGTCACTTCTGAGCATATATTTAGTGGCAATTGCTGATGGACCGGCTTGCTTCGGCTTAGGGGTCTAATACCCGATCTCAGACATTCTTTTGTTTTACCGCTTTCAGTTCGAGTGTTGCGATGTTAAATACACAGTCTCTTGTTTTTCGTTCCAGGCTGAAATAGGCTGGATGCTGGCCATGACACCACCAGGCTTCATTGTCGGCAGTCTGTCCACGAGGTTCTTCGCAGACAGACTCGGGCGTCGCGGTTCTGTATTGCTCAGCGCTTGCCCCATCGCTGTTGGGACGGTACGTTCTTGTTCCTCCGCTCCAGTTGGTTCCCACGAGCCCCTTTTTCCTCTTGCCAGACAGAAACGGTTTTGAAAAATCTCATAACTCTCCAGTGCATCATCTGATCAAAAGAGGTGTAACTAGATAGACAGCTATTTAACTGGTAGTCCAAACAGCAACGTTTAATAAAATGTCTCAAACTCTCTAGGGATATACTTGCAAATAACGTCACGAATTTCCATGGTGAAGCAATGAAAACTTTATGATATTTATGTCATCCTCCGCGTTATCAAGATTCGGCAACACGACAAGATTTGGCATAGGCAGTGTTTTACGAAAGCGACTGCCATCTGACCTTTCAACCCAGAGGGAAAACTAGACCTTATTGAGATTAGACGATGTTTTCCTTCGCCGAACTTTACGACTTTATGATATTTATGTAAGTAAAAAAAAATAACAGTAAAACCCAGTTAAACGTTATGTGTGAAGAGTATTTTTGTGAGTTTTATTTATAGTCTAAGAGCCCATGACACTAAACCTAGTTCGATAAGACTATCGGATGATATACCTATAGGTATAGGTTAATCTTTATATTATGTAACCTGTTATTGTAATAAATAAAAAAAAAAAAAAAAAAAAAAAAAATATATAATTAGTCAAGTCATTCATGCAATGCAAAAAACTTGGCAATGCTTTTTTTTACATAAAACCGATTTCTACTATGATAAGACTCCGAAGTTTCGTTTGTCCTCGTTACAGGGGAGTGGCAGGACTATACTATAATGCAGCCCCCCTGATTGGCCTTATCAGTGGCATTATCGTAGAGCCCCTCCCCTGTTTCCAGGAACAAACGAAACTTGGCAGTCTTATCATACCAGATGTTTTCTGTTTTTAATTTTATATTTATCATAGCCTTGCCAGGTTTATTGCATCGCAGCATCGCCATTTCGTGTTCATCTATTAATGACGTGACCAATTATACATACATATATCATCCGGTAGTGTTATTAAACTAGGTTTAGTGTTGTGGGATCTACCACCATTACCATTATTGGCAACCGAATTTATTACTACCGTTGTCAAATATCGTAGTTTGGGAACAAAGGGTATATAATCTTTGTATTTCTTGCAGATAATAGTAGCATTCGCTCAGACAGCTTGGCTACTCTATGTCACCAGGTTTCTATGGGGAGTGGGTACCGGCATGGTTGGTATGGTAAGTCTCCAACGTTAAAAAAAACACATTCGAAGTGCAACAATTTCATACCACTTTCATTCACTAATGGCCGGTTCCAATAATCAATCCACCGATAGTTTTCCTTACCAACAGTTACATTTTGACACATTTTCTACGGGTCATCATCATTAATTTAAGAGTTATCCTCTTGTCGGTGGAGTATTTTCCATCTCTCTCTGTCGTACGCCAGCCCTTTGATTTGCTGATACGACACGACACCTGGCCCCGTAGCATGGATGGCGTTATCACGCGATAATTGACAGGATAGGCGCGTCGTCTCGTTCTATCGAACGGTGTCAGCCAGGGACGGAAGCTCTCTCCTGTCACTTATCGCGTGATAACGCCATCCATGCTACGGGGCCAGCTTTTTCCTTTATTTGGTCCATATAACTGCGTCGTGGTCTTCCCCTACCTCTCCTTCCTTCTATCTTTCCTTCCTCGGGTAATCTGTCAAAATGTAACTGCCGGTAAGGAAAACTATCGGTGGATTGATTATTGGAACCGGCCATAAAAAGTATCTTAGTTCTACTATCTGTAGGTACTAGATAACTGACCATCCGTGCATTTTATGTGCATTGTAATGAGGTTCCATATAAATACAGGATGCTCAGTTAACTGTGTTGGCGTTTGTACCCTTTACTTTTTGTATTTAGAAGAAAAAAGACACGTCGTGTGTGGGTCATTTTAACTCCTTTTAAACGAGAGTTGATGAATGTGGAAAAAAACAATTGGCAACAAAACTTTGCTGCAAAGTTTTGCATCAGAAACTTATTCCGTGCAAAAAACGGAATAAACGCTTCAAGGTACCTATTCTGGTTTTTTTTTCGAAGCCCGTGTTAACTGTCCGACGGCTGGGCAATGGCCTCCCCTCTCGACTTCCACTCGTCCCGGATTTGAGCAATCTCTAGCCAATCGCCAATTCTGTTCTAACAAAATAAATTAATAATACACTCGCGAGTAATGAAACGGAATCACTTCACATTTTTCGGTTTTTAGGTCGTATCTTTTTTTTTTTTCCATGAATTTTGTAATGAATACAATTTCCCTGAATAATTTAAAACGAATGATTTTCCATGAAAATCAGTCCAAGTTTTTACCGATTACAGCTGCTATTAACCGATTTGTGAAAATTTTCGCGATGTAAAGACCACTGACACACAGTTGCACCCCCGTTGACGTATATAAAACTGGTGGTAGAGGTGTAATATAGTATAATAACACTAATAGCAGAAATGTGTAATATAATATAACTAATAACAAAATACGAGGAATGGCAAGTCTTCTTATGAAGGTGTTGACTTCATATATTTCGAAACAATTCAATCTCAATTCAAAAGGGAACTAATTTTTATCTAATGCAGCTATGCCCTGCTATGCTAGGCTCTTGAAGTGTATTTATTATGCATGATTATGGTAGTAATACTCCTGGGACACCTATTATGCCTTCCGCTCTGTGATCGATACTTTATTGTTATTTTCTATTGTCTGGCTAAAGCGGTGTTCTGACACCAGACGTGCTTGCACACCCTCCAAGGACACGATGTTAGATCCAAAACCGACCAAGTTCATGTCGCACCACGCGCAGTTCGGGTTCCGTAGTTCAAAAATCCAGCCGAGACTGCGTTTTTAGTCTCGGCCGAGAACAAAACCGAGAATAAAAATAATAAATATTTATAGGCAAAAAATTATTACTTATATATCGTACCCTTGGTAAAATAACGCAACATGTGATCATACGTCAAAAGTGATATTATTACGGCAATAGCCTAAAAATAATGCGTTTTGCATTATATGAAAAGAGTTTTATTTTTAACTTTTTTAGTTTCTGAAATATTTTACACGGAAAACGACGTAAGTTATTAGTGGTCGTAAAATAATGTTACAAATGCATATGCTTCGTTGTTTTACGCCGCTACCGCGGGCACTAGGCGGCGCACGCGCCGTCGTAATGTCAGTCGCGTCAGTGTTACCGGACTGTGAGCATGTGTCGCACGTTGGATCGAAATTGGCAAAAATGGATGCGGAAAATGAAATCTACAATGGTGAGTAATTTTAAAAGTTATTAAGATACGTTTGTGCAAAACAATTGTATGTGCGCTTACGGCTGTTTAAGTAGTAATTATTGCCATAAAATAACCCATCGCATGATCATATACAATATTTTTTATTGACTTTTGGCATTTGAATGAAAATGTTTTAAAAACTAATTAAGTATCGTTATGATATGTTATGCTATGAGTTTTACGTAATTCTGACGTTTTTTTAAAGGGTGGTCTTATATTCACTTGCGCTTTTGTTATAGGAACTTTTCATAGCGGCTTGTGAAGATGTTGCGTTATATGACGCAACTGTGGGTACCGTATGTGCACTTACGTCGTTATATTAGGTCGTAGTCTAAGATGCGTCGTTTTCAAAAACTTTGAATGCATATAAAAGACATGTTTATTGTACAAATGTTACAGTTCTTTATTTATTTATTTTACAGCATACCTAAATAATTTTACTAACGCATTTTTAAACTAATTCTTCTGACTTTATTTTTTTTATACACTGCGAACTTTGTGTTTTAAAAATATGTGTACGTAACGGTGGCAATTTTATGTGTTACTTTCAGTTTCGAAAGCAGTTGCGGAGTTTTGGGGCATGTCATCTGATGAGGAAATCTTCGACAAAGCCGATTTGGAGAATATACCGCCTGCCTGCCCCGGTAAAAATAAAGAAATTATTTCTAAATCGGATCAGCCAAATATAACAGAAGCAGATAGCAGTCCTTGTAGTAGTTTAAGGCCAAATAGTGCTCCATTCAATATAGAATTACGTTCAAGCTTTGAAAACTCTCCATCAACGTCTATTTTGAACATTCTGCGAGACGAAGTTAATATACCTACGCCAATGCCATCCCCTGAGCATTTCAGTTGTGGAGATTTTTGTAATGGCGAATTTTGTGCTAAATATGATCAGCATAGAGAGGAGGAGAGAGACACAACACCTCTTTCTCGAAACCGTTTTGCCTCTAATAAAAATACAGATACAGTAAAACGCAAATGCGTCAGAAATATTGCGAGGACATTTGCTCAGGCTCATCAACGTTTAATTCCGCTATCAGACACGTCTCCAGCTACATCTGTTTCTCCAATGCCTTCCACAGACGACGAAAACGATACTCAAATGCCTTCTTCAGGTGACGAAAATGATCAAGTGTCTGTTTATGCTGTTGTAAACGAGAGCGACAAATCCGACAACGAAAATAATACCACCGACGGTACAAACGAAGCACGCATGGTTCCAAGCCCGAGAGGAGAAAAAAAACAGTTAAAAGGTCGAAATGAATGGGTCCAAAACCAACGCAAACACTTGAAAAATGTAGGCCAAGAGTATACTACTAAGGATGGCAAAAATATGCTCGAAAAGGAAATAAAACTTCCTTGCGATTGCCGAATGAAATGTACTGAAAAAATTACCGACGCCGAGCGCAATGCTGTCTTCCAAAAGTTTTGGAAATTAGGAGATAGGCAAAAACAGTGGACTTATTTGGTAAAGTACGTCAAAAAGGTACCCAAAGCTAGATGTCTTAATCAGAACACCCCGAACAACCGCCAGTTTACTTACAAATATCATTTGCCTCTTGTAGGAAGTTCCGATAACTTGCAAGTATCTATTGTCGACGTTTGTAAAACCATGTGTGTAAGTAAGTAGTTGTTTACTGGACTATATAGACACGCATGTTCAGAGAGGTGTTGATGAGTTCAGGTTTTGGTCAGATAACTGTACTGGACAGAACCGAAATCGAATTGTCTTCTTTCTCTATGCTTATGCTGCTCATAAGTATAATATAGATATATCACATACATTTCTTGAGGTGGGGCATACCCAGAACGAAGGTGACAGTGTCCATTCGACAATTGAAAGGGCCTCGACATTAAAGACTATTTATACACCTGAAGAGTGGAAGCTTCTTGTCAGATGGGCTAGAGCACCTGACCATGAACCGTATTTGGTCAAAAATATGACCCAAGACAGCTTTTTTGATGTTAAAAAGCAAATAAATGATCGACAGTGGCTAAAAAATTGTCAGGGTGAAAAAATAAGGTGGACGAGTGTGAAAGAAATAACTGTTACCAAAGCTGACCCCTTTAGACTTATATTTAAATATAATTTAAACGAAAATGACCAAAGTGTTGTAGTTAGGAATAGAACAAGAAGACAAATAGTTCCTATAGTATTAGCAAAAGCGTACAGTGATGGACCTTTGCCTTTAAGTAGCGCTAAGTATAAAGATCTCATTAGTTTTACACAGGGCATTATACCTGATGAGCATGTGCAATTTTATAAGCAATTACCTAAAAACAACGCCATTAATCCAGGCCAGGACCCCAACTTTACTGAACCGGACCCCAACTTCTTCGAATCTTCTTCTTCTTCTTCTTTGGATGAGTATGACAGCGAATAAGGTGTTAGTAAATAAAGGTGAAAACGCATCATTTGATCTGATTAAAATGTTTAAGTTATTAAAACCTTTTATGTTATGCTACTGCTTAAAATGATGATCTCAATTTGATTATGTGTGAGAAAAAAGACTGCATTTGTTTGATTTTACTTGTTGATCTATAAAATAAGGTTATATAATTATAATACAGAAAGTTTTATATTCTTAGTAATCATATTGTTTTTCTTTTGTATTTCTTTATGTTGTTTAGTGTCAAGAAAAGTTACTAGAATTGGAGTTTTTTTATGTTTATTTTTGTTTTTGTTTTAGAATACTACACTGAAAAATATTTGTGTGTAACTGTAATTAAAATGATCATGTTGATTAAAAAAAACGTGCTTTTTCTTGCCCTTACTTACCTAGTACCAAACCCACATTTTTATAAAATTATGTTGAACCCCAGACGTGTTTTGTTAGTTAAGATTAAGTTGTAGTGTTAGTTATGAAAGTTTATAAGTACTGAAATGTTTGGGTTTATTAAGAAATTTCCTGGTTCATGCAAATACGACCCAATACTGTTGATGATTTTTTGTAGAAAAACGACATATCGTTACATGCGTCATAGTGAGCTTCATAAAACAAAGATACATGTGCACTTACGATACGTAGTCTGTCGTTAAATAACGACGGATGACCACATACGTTAGCTGGTACTTGGTAAAACAATGTCATATGTGCATATACGACATACGATTTTCAAAACTAATGTATTAAATAAGAAGCAATATAACGCATTCAATTACTTTCATTCATCTAATTACACATGCAAAATTTTATAAAGTTTCCTTTGAACGCCAAAAAGTTATCCTCAAAATGCACTCACGCAATCTTTAACCCTCTCTCCTGTACAGTAGACTTTTTGCAGATGTGGCGTTGTTTTACCAAGGGTACGATATACGTGATACTGATAATTTATTTATTTATCGTATGGCATACTATTTCTCTACTTAATTAAATGTTTATGATGTTAGATTTAAGGTAAGCAACTGCATCCGTCGAGAGAGTCTTTAAGTCAGCCGAATTCCCGCTAATGATGAAACTATTCAGGGCATATCTCCTATGCATATGAAGAGTTCAAATGATACATTTTTTTCTATTTATCTCTGGCACAGTTGTCTCCTGGCTTACGGGACGGATAATTAAAAAAAACCAAACAGATTTGCTAATCCACGCAATAACTATATTTACAAAGCAATTGCAGACTTCTTATAAGACGAAAAATTTACTTTTCAGTTGGTGCCAATGTACTTAGGGGAAATATCAGACTCCGAAGTGAGGGCGACACTGTCGCTGTTCACAAAAATAGAGTTCAACCTCGGTTCCCTCCTAGTGATGAGCATCGGTATGTTCGTCTCGTACGAATGCCTGAACTACATGCTACTGATGTTGCCAGCGATGTACTTCATTGCGTGCTTCTGGATACCGGAGTCACCGTATTATCTGCTGAAGGCTGGGAGAGTGGGGGAGGCGAAGAGAGTGCTGATGGGGCTGCGACAATGTAAGGACGAAAAGGTAAGGGAGACAAAACCTATTCTACTGTGATTTTGGACCAAAGGAACGAAACATACATACAATTATAAAATTAATTTTTCGTCTAGTGAAATGTACAGATCAACCGCGCTTTAATCACTTTTCGTTCTTTTATTTCAAACTCACCATCCCACACCACAGTTGTCTATTACGGATATGTTGCTTCAAGGTCGAGACATGGAATACATTTTTGGGGCAACACAGTTGATAAAATTGGAAACGTTATGAAGGAAACTGAGAACTGAAATTGCCAGAGTTAGCTGTTTCGCATGTTTGTGACAATGCTGAAGCTTAATAATTAATATCTTTATTTACGTAACAAGAATGCTTAGGTACATAACAATATCCGCAACAGGCTTCGTCAATAACACGTTATAACCTAAACTAACAAAAAGGACCGCCCCGGATCGTGGTGGCCCGAAAGTTCCCATGACACTGGCGGCGTTGCCTGCCACGCTGAATGGCCAAAGAAATCTGCTGAGCCAGGAACGATCCGGAACAAGGACCACAACCATATCCCTAAGCAGCCGACCCAAATCCCGTATAAAATCTTTGGCCTCCGTACCCCAAGGTCCCGCAGTCTCCAACTGGCACAAAGCTGAAGCAATGCTGAAGAGAAGTGAGAAGTAAAACTTGTAAATTGGGTATAGAAATGAGGAAACAGATGAACCAGTCCTGTTAGAATACGCCCACGATCCGACAAATATATAACCATTTATAACTGTTAAACTTCAGGAGCTGCAAGAGGTGCTCGCGCGCATGCAAAGCGACGTCCGCAACGAAACTCGACGCTCCGGCTCGCTCAAGGAGCTGTTGACTGGGAGACAGTACCGGAAAGCAGTGATCATCGGTGCAGGTACATCTATCTATTGGGGTCACACAGAGGTTTAAGATCGCGTCTTTTCTGTGGACTTTGCCAAAGTTAAGGGCTTTAAGGCCTAATTTTTGGTTGGGCTCTTAATCCGCGTAAACGGCTTCTCCTCTTAAATCATTTTATGAGATAACGACACGACCCATGGGTGTTGGGAAAAATACCTCTAAAGCAGAAAGTGTATGTACTTATTCTCATTTGACAACGCCATCTATCTGCTATGTGCAGTAACAAACAGGCTTTATGCTGCTGCTTGAGTGTGCTCCAGGAATACTTACCACTGTCTCCGTAAGATGGCTTTTTCAGTTACCTTTGCAAAGGAGCCAGAATTTTGAGTTTAGCCGAACTGGCGAGTGAAACAGGTCTGACACGATCGTAAAAAAGTAGCAATCTTCGGTACATACTCGTACCTGCATCCACTCAAATACTGCCTTCTCAGTCAGTAAATTTTTAAGTTGTCTTTCTATTTCAGGGTTGAAAATGACACAAATATTGACAGGAACCGTGGCGGTACAGCAGTACTTAAGCAGAATTCTCGAGGAAAGTAGGATCAGTATGGAGATGTCTACTGCCTTTATCGTGTTCGGTGCTGTTCGGTTTGTTGTTGGTAAGAACCTAAATGAAACATGACCAGATAAAACGTCAGAACATAAATAGCCTGAGCGGCAGCTTTTATAACATAGACCCAGCATGCTAGAATAGAACAAGGTAAGTCAGTCCCGTGATAGCTCGTGACGTCAGTGAGTCACAGCGAGAGTACATCAGCATATTAAAAATGGCGGACTGTCAGTGTGTTACCATTGTGTGAGATTAAATTACCCGAGTACCTAAATTGTATTACTTCACTTCTTACGTGTGCTTTCAATAAATACTTACGTAATAGTAATTGTAAACAGTTATCTTTTCGCTCCAAATAAATATTTAAACCAGCTAACATTTCTTTAAATATTTTTCGTGCATTAACAAAACTCCTTGTTTGTAAATCAGTCAGTGGCATTTGTGTGCCAACTTTTCATAATGGCAACATTTGTGTGATGCAAGTCAGGGACATCACCGGGAATGGCATACCTTGTTCTATTCTACCATGTGTAGGTATACCTCTACCTACATAGGCCACGCCAGTTTTTATTGCTTCGCCTAACAGTGGCCTCTTCTCAACATTTTGAGGTTCATAGAGCTTCGAAAGCTTTTTAGGGCGTCATTGGCATTATCAAAATAAAGTTATTATTAGTATTTGCTCACGTAATCTAGTGAGAATATGACAACAAATGCCTTTCTCTTGCAGGCATAATGTGCTCCATATTGGCGGACCGCGTCGGCCGCCGCCCCTTGCTGATATACTCTCTCCTCGGCACCGGTGTGTCTCTAACTGCGATCAGCATTTACTTCTTCCTGAAAGAAATACTCGAACTTGACCAAGAATCCCTCAGGCCTTACGCCTTCATACCTTTTGCTGGTATCATCAGTTCCACAGTCATTTCAACTTTAGGTTATAATTCTATTATCTTTGTGATACCAGGCGAAATTTTTCCATTGAACGTAAAAGCTGTGGCTTTATCGTCAATGAGTGTTTTTGGAGGTGTGTGCGGGTTTACTGTGGCCAAATGTTTTCAAGTGTTGCAGAATTATGCTGGATTCTGCGCTGTCTTCTGTGTGTTTGCTGGCGTATCGTTTGCTGGGACAATATTCACTATGCTTTATGTACCTGAAACTAAGGGAAAAACCTTGAAAGATATACAGGTTCTTTTGCAGGGGGACTTGTATTATGATACCGAGAGCGAAAAATTGAATGAAGTTACAACTACGGTTAAAAATGATTGTCAGGAGTTACAGGAATTAAGGCTGAAAGATAACTGTAAGGTATAATACACCAAATTCAAAAAGTTAGATTAAGTTAGTATAGGTAAAAACTATGATACGATCATTCACTAATATACCTTGAGTCGTATATTTTTTTCATTTTTTATTTCATTACATCTTAAAATGAGAACGCCTTTGAATTGTCATTGTTGCTTACTAGATAAGTGGTGATGGTCAAGTTTTTGTCCGACATAAAGCATCCATCCCTTTCAAGCAAGTATGTAAGTGCGATAGGGACGAATTATTTATGTGGCGTATAAAAGCAATCTTAATACCGTTATTGAAATTGCTCGTAGCTTAGAATTATGATGTAAAGTAAGACTGCTTAATATTAATATTTAGGTATATTCAAATTAAATGTAAGTACTAAATATATATAAAAAAATACTTAATCGGATCTGTGATGCTAGGTTTGATCTCTATTGAGGGATAGGACTTCATTCTTATAATATTCAGGTGCAATGAAAAATATCACTCACATAACAAAAATCTCAAAATAAATTTACATTAGGTGGAAAACCATTTCTTGTTTGTAGTTATTTACGTTATGTGTCCCAGTTTCATACTAATATTGCCTACTGAAAATTGTCGATATAATTTATATCGACAATCTTCGTCCATGCAGACGAGTGCTGATAATACTAAGTAAACCAAATGTGACCAATTCAATAAATACCTTTTTGCCTATTGCATAAGGTAAAATATGCAATGACAATCCAACTCGTAGACACTTTCTCGTTCATGGCGTCTTTACAAAATGGTGGCAGCCAGCGTCGTCATTTTTGACCAATTGCCCCTTATCACTACGGGATAATACTCAAACTAACCAGACTCGTCACGTCAATATTAATGCCAAGACCGAGCTAGATGGTCGTATACAAAACTCGATAGGTGTGACTGAGAGAAATATTTAATTTGTTGTCTTAGTCATAGTTCCACTTGCATTGTTTGCCGCAATCAAGTTAATAGGTTGCGGCATATAAACCATTACCCGGTCTTTTATGGTAAGTCGTCAGCCATTTTTCCAGTACTTAATTTAGCTGCCTTTCCGTTCCTTAAGGTCAATTTACTCCATGTACTGACAATGTAATGAAAATCGTATACCAACTCGTATACGATTTTCATTACATTATTGCGAGGCTGCGGTCTACCGGAATACGACGCATTCAAACCCTACAATTTAATAAAACTCGCATGCGAGTTGTTGCACCATATAAATGGCTCTTAATTTTGGTACGCGTAAAGCTTGAAACAAATTATCGGACGCGTCCGGCGGACTCGGCACACAGGCGGTATCTAGATAATGAATATTCACTAAATTGTGCAAACTATCGGACGTAAGCCGTGGACGTAACCTTGAGCGTTCGGACGTCCGACAGGCATCTGGCGCGCTAGATCCCGTTCGACTGTGCACATTTATCAGTCGCGGACGTCAGTCGCGTCCGCCGGACGCGTCCGATAATTTGTTTCAAGCTTAAAGCTCCTGTGTATAAGGGTCGTTTGCACCAACTTACGATTACAGACCGATCAGCGTTAAATAGGGCGCCGGGAGCTGTCATTCCATAGAAACTTGACAAACTTTCCATACATTCATTTTTTAACGAATACCGCTTACGATTTTACAGACGGTTTGGTCCAACCCACCCTGAATCTGTACTTTAAAGTTGGAAAGTTAAGTATGGAAAGCTATAGCTTGGCTTGGTTACCAATTGTATACATATCTCCTTCTTTGGGGATAATAGTTTTTATATCAGTAATAGATAGAATTAATATTTAGATATTAATTAAGTGCAAAAGTATTAAATAGTTAGCTATTGAATACTTTTGCACTCCACCGTTCGTCCTTTTATTTTAGGAACGAAAATGTCATCAACGAAAATGTTAATATAAATTAGAGATTTTGCATTCCACAAATTAATTACTTGGATTGGATGGCAATCGGACAAATACGTTTCGCATTTTAATGTGTTTCGCGCCGAGCTAACGTGTCAGAACAACACACACATAACAGAACTGTAAGCTAAATCAGTATCTTAACTAGAGTATCTTAAGACCTTTGTAGGCCTGCGTTCCACTTACAACCAGTTCTACGCATTATGCGCGGCACGCGGACACATTTAGCGTCGACTACCCTGACTTGCGTTTAAGTTTGTTGTAGCGACGAGTGTCTGTGAGTGTCCCAAATCGGATGTTTGAACGGATTTGTTTTACTGTTTTTATCTACGTGTCTACTGTGACAGACGCGATTAATACCTAGGTATGTATGTCCGAAAATGTGCGACGAGAAAACTCTATCCAATAAAAAACATTCCATGTAAAAAAGAGCCCAAGTCTCGAAACTTCCACCGTAAAAAGTTGTGTGATATTTCGTAGAGCCAAGTTTCAGGCATTCTTATTAATCTTTATTTGCTAGCTAAATAAAATACTGCAACTTGGCAATCACACAACTTTACTGCATTAATGGCTTTTTGCATACCTAACACTATGTCGTATGGTGTGATTGCCAAGTCACAAACACTAATTGTATTCTAAATTTGAAGTTTCTATGTCTGCTAGAAGTGCCTTAGAGTTTTGATGATCGGTCAGTCAGTCAGTGAGGCTTCTAGTTTTATCCACATCGAAGTTATAGGGGGTTCGAAAATGGCCTTAACTGCTTCGAGAAAAGGATGGTACGGCCGTGCCACTGTTTTGCTCGACTGCCGTGCCCCCAGATTTATAGACTAACGGGAAATGACACAATGGCGTATATGCCAGTTTCATGTACGTGTATGTATTTTATTTTGGAGATTTGTGTCAAATCAAGATCTAAGCATTAGGCGTCTTTCCTGTAGACAATGCAATTAATAAATAGTTAACAGTTTGGGCTACATTATGTTCCGGTCATACAAGTCACAAGATTGGACATTAAAAAGCCTGACGCCATTTGACTGAACACCAAGTCATGGTAAAAAGTGTTGTTGATACGTTTACAGTATACATTAACAATTTATATAATAAACTGATTGTAATCTCATTAATACAAAAATGATGCGTAAACGAAGTTTTGTGAGTTATTTTATACAAAGTGGTAAATAAATTCTAAGTATCGAAATGTTCATCATTTCAAGAACCCAAGTTAGGGAAACCCTACCCAAGAGTGTGTGTGTTGCCAACGTCGGGTGAAGAGGAAAAATGTTGCCGGTCTCACACTACCGCCACATTTATGACAATTTTCTGCGCACGGAGGTTCGGCGCAGTGTGTATTAACGTGCGGACTTTGTATACAAACTGACGTACAGATCGACACAATTAATATGGCGCGCGTCAAGGCGCTTAAGTAGTTGACCGAGAGGCTATTATTGCTTAACTCACGCGCCTTAATACTTGGGTCTTGCTATACTAGCATACAAAGAGAAAACCGTCCCGCCGCACACCGCAGCGGGACGCGGCGGCAGTGTGATAAACGCCTAACAGCGGTATACGGCGGCAGTGTGATCACCGCCTAACCACTTCTAGGCACAATAATGTCTGTGCGGGTTTCGACGTGGGCCCCGCACCCGCCGATCGCCCCGCCTATAAACGCGGCCAGACAGTATAAGGTCCAGGCATACAGAAAAAAAACATAATCAAGAAATTCATTAGGAAGCCCGCCTTTCTATGAAACTGAAATTATCTTGAATAAGGTTATTCTCTCAAACCAAGAAAAAAGCTTTCAAGATAATTCCGCTTTATTCGATTTTTTCGCAGTCCCACTAATTAATTTCCCTGCTTGGTTTAGAATATTTACCTCGAATCAAGTTCTTTTTCTGTACAGGGCTGTTATTAGGAATGCGCTAATGCGCCTCACCTCACCCGTGTAGCTGCTAGAGTTCTAGTTTCTTTAGGCGTGTATTCGTGTATTCCGTGTATTCGTAGAACTAAGCATAGCTGCTATGCTTAGTTCTACGAATCGCAGTTACAGAATAGCGGGGCTGCACTAGGCACTAGTTAATATGGAAGCGACTCAGAGGCGTCTCTAGCTAGCCCATGTCGTGCCCGGGTGCAATCATTACCGTAGCACCCTCTAGCACCCACCCCCCCTACCGCGCGCTAGCGCAGTGTTAGCGCGCCCGGCGAGTGACGCCCTATGGGTGGCGCTCGGCGCCCCCTAGGACCGTGCGCCAGGGTGTAACGCACCCCCTGCAATATAGGTACTCGAGTGTTACAAACATCGGTAATCGTAAAGGCTGGCGTCCACTAGGCTCGCGGCGGCGAATCGACTCGCTTTCGCCTTCTATACATTTACTATGAAACTGCGTCGACTGACGAAGAGCCGCGGCACGCCGATCCGAATTTAATCGATCGACACAGTTTCATAGTAAATGTATAGAGATTCGAATTGTCTCGAGCCCAGTGGACGCCAGCCTTAAGTGACATTCCTCAAAATCTAATCTAAGTATGGAAGCAGGTTTTACACTTTATGGGATGACAGCCGACAGCGTTATAGTTTACGTTAATCGGTCTGGAAAATGGGTCTTCCAAACCACAGCCAGTTCAGCAGTGCAGCTAAAGTGCTTTTCAAATACTCGTAAACCACAAACATAAGTCGCACTTTGATACTGTTTGTGTACCTGGCGTAAGGTATTGATTCTTATTTTTTTGACATGTATGCACATCTGTAATGTATTTTTTTATTATGAAATAAATTATCTAATCTAGTCTAATCTAATTGCATGCTCGCCAGACAGCTGCGTTGAGAGTGAGAGGGAGGGACCTGCATTTGTCTCTAGTCAACACAAGTCAAGGGGGCTAGCACAACTAACGCCGCGCCGCGACGCGAGTCGAGAAAGATCTACCCTCCTCTTTCGAATTTGCAAGGTGCGAGTGTGACAGGGGACGCTCAGTCGCGCGAGAAGCGGCTTGTCAGCAACTTGTGCTAGACGTGCAGGAAAGGGTTAGCAGTCTCAAGCATCTACAAAACAATACAATATATTTATTCTTTATTGCACACCTCACTAGTATACCAAAAACAGTACAGGCCGCGTATCATGGTCGGCCTTATCACGCGATAAGTGACAAGATAAGAGCGTTGTCTCGTTCTATCGAACGGTGTCAGCCAGTGACGGACGCTCTATCTTGTCACTTATCGTGTGATAAGGCCGACCATGATAACACGACAGGACAGCGAAAATAAGAGCAGAGGCAACAACAGGGGGGCTTATGGCTAAATAGCGATCTAAGGGTAGCGGAGAAAAAATTACACTCCTAACCAATAGATGATGCAAGAAATCTACTAGGCTACGGTTTCTTCAGCCAGTCTGTATACTTGTTTGCCACCGTCGTAGAATATAAAAGAGAAATACGATGAGAATGCGAAAGTTATGAACCAAGTGAAGGCCCTTTATTGCGTATCTAAAGTCGACGACCCTTCTCATCATCACTTCACACAACGGGTTGTGACGGGTGGCTAATATTTATTGCTCTGTAAATTGATCCGCCTGCGGAACGCTTAATTCAGTTACAATGTCGAAGTCGAACATAATGTCGTGCGTTTATTATACGATAAGTAGTATATAAGTAATTAACACAATGAAAACGGGAAAGGGAGATTAGCAAGTAATGCAAATAAGAACGTTTTGTGAACAAATTGTACCTAGGTATATAAGGTTAAACTGTCCATGAGGTAACCCAGGTATTTCCTAAAAAACTCAGCATGCATTCCTTTAACTTAGCGTTTTTAATTAATTAATTACGCTTAATTTTCCTACTACCTACGCCAAATTTTACCCTACCAAGTAGAAGGCTGTGGTAGACCGCAAGAAACACAATTTTATTGCCATATACAACGTGTTAATAAAATAACGCAAAACCTGAAAACAGTTTGTTCAGAATAGAGCATAGAATGCGAAAAAATAAAAAAAAATTTTTTTGACAAGATTTATTTTTTACATTTGTATGGAGTGTTGGCCGACTGGGGCGACCTGCTCCATACAAATGTAAAAAATAAATCGCGTCAAAAATTTTTTTTTTATTTTTTTCGCATTCTACTCTCGATTCTGAACAAACTGTTTTCAGGTTTTGCGTTATTTTATTAACACGTTGTACCTATACGAGTTTCACGACGTGTTGTTGAGATGTAATATGTATTAAGCCTCGCTTGTTAACAGGGCTGATATAAATTACCAGCTCTTTGTAGAGGATAATATCACTGCTCCGGCCCAGTGCGCTTCTATACAGCGTTATTGGCTGAATGACATGAATAATTGAATACCGTATGAAAATTAAAAAAGTTTGGAGACAAAATGGCCGACGCAGCGGCGTGTTGCGAGCGTTTTTGCGAAATAAAATAATTCTGACCTTCGAATTGCATTTAGAGGTCTTGGATCCTCCAATATCTGTTTGTAACCAAATCTGGACGGTAACAAATAAATCATATTATAATGTATCTATAGGTATTTATAGTGAAACTTCATCTTTATGAAGACGGGTTTGAAAACTATCGATTCATGTCATATTCATTTCAGAAAAGTTAGCGCAAACTTAAGGAGTAAAACTGCTTTGTATATCAGTTTATTAGGCATTACCGGAAATATAAGAAACTCCGGGAATATCGCCCATGCGAATATTCCAAGCAATGGGAATACTGGCAACTGTAAATCACGAGTTGCTCCTCAGATCCGATTGATAACTAGGCGCATGCTAGGCGCTGAAAAATGTGAATGGAATTTTTCGCTTCACTGTTCGGTATAATGTTCCAGACAAGCATGACCCACTGGTTACTGAATGCCGCTAGCTACGTATGCCATGGCACGTAATGCCAACATATTGAATTCATTCCTGCTATGGAAAATTTGCTAGTCAATTTCGCCAACACACGCTTCATACGAAGCACAGAGTTTTGGGTAACTATCGATGTTGCATTTTACATTAGGCTTCCAATTGGGGCTTATTATACATTTTGCTGGCCTCATATCACACTGATATGTAAGTTAACGTTGTAGGTTAATTTTAGATCACCTACACTGGCCTTATAATCCACGGTAAGCGATAGAAACAGACAATGTATGTACGGTCTGTATGTATGTATGTATGGAGCAGAGCTATAACCACGATATTCGTAATTCGAATATCGGATATCTCCATCTACATCGCACTTAAATCCATACTAATACTATAAATGCGAAAGTGTGTCTGTCTGTCTGTCTGTTACCTCTTCACGCTTAAACAGCTGAACCGATTTAGATGAAATTTGGTATCACGATAGTTTGAGTCCTGGGGAAGGACATAGGATAGTTTTTATCCCGGAAATCATCCCCCAAGGGGATAAAGTGGGGGGTGAAAGTTTGTACGATATAAACGAGTTCCACGCGGACGGAGTCGCGGCAGAAGCTAGTAGACTATATACTAGAATGACAGATGGAGATATTCAAACTTGGAATTTTTCGCTGCGTAGGGTGGTTGCCGTAAACTACTATAACTCTCATAAAATAGTGGCTCCTTGAGCTGTAGAACTCGAGAATATACTCGTAAAGCAATGACGCGTAGTCAACCAGATGGCTCGCGGTATATTTGAGCTCCCTATATACATATTACCAAGAAAAACTGCAGAGAAACTACGTAATTACCTACTAATGTACCTACTATAAATATATTCAAAAACACGTCGTCGTCCAGCAGACCAATTTGGTAATTTTAAGATTGTAAGATTTCGATGGTGAAAATAACAGTTTATAGTTATGTGCTATCACCACTTGTGCGAAAACCTACCCTGCTTCATTGAGAACCTCGTGTATCTGAGCAGAGCACACTTGTATTAGATACACTGTTTAAGTTTATTCTAAATTGTTCTGTTAAACGGTCATAGTGTATGCAAACATGTCGAATAAATGTCTATTACCCTTAATCAATGTTGCCGTAGATAGGAGCGTTCTCTTGTAAGGGTATCCACGGAAGATCAGCGTCAAGGTATTTACATGGTACCTTGTCATTAAGCTGAGTGGAGTCCTTTTCTCTGTCGCTTCTGTTAGATTAACATTTCGCGATAGTTTTAAGCAAAAATATTTGTTTTCCATGTGTTAGTCTAAGTAGCGTCTTGAATAAATATTTTTTTTTTCTTTCTTTCTTTCTCTCTTATTATTATTATTATATAATCTTAAATTGAGGTTCCGCATCGATCGTCGGTGTACACGGCGCCCCTAAACCTTTTGTCCAAACAGCGAACCTCCTCCAAGGAGTACATATAAATAAAAGATTGGATTACCACCGCTCCGCTCCGAAACACCTCGTATTAGGAATGCTCTATAAAATCGACGTTTCGTCGTAAACGAGAACTTTACGGCCACTTCGGGTGTTAAAAATAAGGATTACACCAGTTTAAACTGGTGCTACGAGCGAGGATAGTTAAGTAGATGTTTCAATAAACAATGTTACATTCTGATATGCTCTTCATGGCGGCAAGCAAACAAGCGTATGCCTGTCTGATTATAGGTAGTCATCGAAACCTATGTAGGTATACGTTATGCAGTGGCCTTTGCTCCATTATCCATGCAAAACATGGCCACTCACAGTGCAGCTGACTAGTCGCACAGAGCACAGAGGTATGGAACGAAGCATGTTCGGTATATCACTCCGTGAGAGAATCCGAGACAGGGCGGCCGACACCCGGTTAGTTTTTTATTTATTTTATTCGTGAGCTTTTTCGCTTTTGCAAATGTATCGCTTGATAAGCGCCTCTTAATTACCAAGTTGTAAAACAATGACTATAATCGACTTACACGCACCCTGGGCCGGTCTGGGGGCGAGCTACACGAAATCGGGTTGAATGGAAGAAGATTGGACAGGCATGAACAAACAGTGGTCGCACACTGAAAAGGAAGGGAAGAAGAGAGATTTAGCGGAGTTACGTGTTCCTCCATGGGCGCAATGGGTGCAGCTCGGCGTAGCCCACCTTTTTAGTGTACAAGGAATCTAAACCCTAGACACGAGACAAGTGAAATTGTATAATAAGTACAATGGAACTCATAAGTAGCTACATTGACACCTTGTCACTTTCTTCCGTTTGTTAACTTCGTATGCCAGTTTATTACTCACTAGCTGTTGCCCGCGACTTCGTTCGCTTAGAACTTGTTACCGTCTCAGAAATATGATTGTAGGCGGAACCTTAATTATCGCCGACCCAAACAAAGTTCTACCATTTTAAGGGAAGAATTCCGAGATAAAACTATCCTATATCTTTCCAAGGGTCTCAAATTATCTGTACGAAAAATTTCATCTAAATCCGTTCAGGGATTAAGCGTAAAAGGCAATAGTGCGATGAGTTCATTAGTTTAAATTGCTAAATTTAAATAAAGAACTCCGTTTTAACAATTATAAATATCTACACAGACGTTTCTGCTTAAATTGTATATTTTTTCATAATGTATTAAAGAAAGCTACATTTACTCACGTCCTCAGCAGTTTTACTCACGTTAGTCCGGGCGACCTGTATAGTTTTGAAAGCAAACTTATCTAATGCTAAAAGACGTAGAACTTTCCATATCCATCCGCCGTCCCCATTTGACGGTGTTAGAGAATAAATTATTTTATTAAAATACCCTTATCACGAAACAAATTATTTAATTAAATATTATTTTGTTTTCGTGTTTTTTTTAACGAGGAAGTTACCCCGATCAATTAAAAAATAAGAATTATTTTATTATCCAAAATTAACTTTTTAAATTAACAAAATAATCCGCAGGTTAAATGAAACATTACCTTCTTTTCGGTTCTGGGAGCATCGCAGTTCTAACATAACCTAATCTACATTTCTGGTAGCTGTTCGGTTCTGTTAGGGTAGTGGTTCTAACTTAACCTAACCTACTTTTCTGCTATCAGTCGGATTATGTATTTGACTAATAAATGGCTGACCATCCTAAGTACTACTCGTAGTCGATGTTTGTTACTCAATCACGCTTAAACGGCTCAACCGATTTGGATGAAATCTTGCACGAAGATAAATTATAGCCTGGATTAAAATATAAGATAGTTTTCATCCCGGGTCTGGGGTTTTATGCAGACAAAGTTGCGGGCGGAAGCTATTATAGTATGTATGACCTAAGAATTCCCTCACTTCAAAATTTACTTGTTCCTCATAAATACTTCCCACTCTTTCTATCCTCCTTAGAGGATGAATTTTAAGAAACTCTGTAATTAGTTTCCTACGGCTAAACGTCCTATAAGCCTGTTTTAACTAAAATGGCGTTAAAATTAATTTGTATTTATCTGTCACTTTGACATTTGTGTTCGTAAGAAAGGAACAAATCACGTTTTATTTAGCAGAGGCATTTTAAGTTATATGGATAAAGGGGCTAGTCTTTAACCGAAGTTACAGATCCCTTACTTTAAAATTGTCTTGTTCTCCGTACAAACGTGCAACTCCTTTCAGCCCATTTAGGGGATGAACGTTTTTAACCCCTTATGGAATCAATTTCAAACAGTCTAAAACAGAAGTTACAAATCTCTTACTTTAAAAATGACTTGCTCTCCATACAAAGTTTGAACCCCCTTTAAGGTTTTTTTACCCCCTACAGGGGATGAATTTGAAAAACTCTGAAATCAGTTTTGTAGTCTTATAACATACAGGCTAAGACCGAAGTTACAAATCTCTTACTATAAAATTTTTTTGGTCTCCATATAAAGCTTGAATCCCGCTTTAACCCCCTTAGGGGTGGAACTTTTCCAAAATGCTGAAGGAACTTTTTTTTTATTTTGATAAAAAATCTTTATACAACGTTTTAAGTCTCAAAGTAAAAAAAGAGTGTTTCTCATCCAAACCTTGCCTCCCTTTTTAACTCCCTTTGGGATAGACGTTTCTAAAACGCTGGAAGTACTCGTTTAATTTTCATTACTAATCATTCTACAAAATTGTTTGTCTCTAGCTAAAAACAAAGTTATTCCATACAAACTATTCCTCCCTTTTTAACCCCCTTAGGGGTGAACTTTTCCAAAACGCTTAAAGTTCTTTTTTGTATTCAAATAAGTAATCTGTTTACAAAGCTTCAAGTTTCTAGCTCAAAGGGAAAAGTTTCCCTCACACAAACATTGCACCCCTATTTAAACCTCTTAGGGGTGGAATTTTGTAAAACGCTGAAAGTATTTTTTATATCTTAATAAGTAATCTTCCTACAAAGTTTCAACTCTCTAGTTCACAAAATAATGTTTCCCCTATACAAACTTTGCACCCCCATTTAACCCCCTTAGGGATGGAATTTCCAAAAATCCCATCTTATCCCTTGTCTACGTCATAAAAGGAAGTTCTGGTGTAAATTTCAAGTTTCTAGTCCTAGTAGTTTCGGCTGTGCGGTGATGAATCAGTCAGGAAGTCTTCTTTTATGTATATAGATTATTAATCTTTCTTTAAAATTGTTTGTCTCTAGCTCAAAAATAAAGTTATTTCATACAAACTATTCTCCCTTTTTAACGCTCTTAGGGGTGAACTTTTCAAAACGTTTGAAGTTCTTTCTTTGTATTCAAATAAGTAATCTGTCTACAAAGTTTCAAGTTTCTGGCTCAAAAGGAAAAGTTTCCTTCATACAAATTTTGCATCCCTATTTAACCCCTTTAGGGGTGGAGTTTTCTAAAACGCGGACAGTATTTTTTTTGTATTCTAATTAGTAATCTTTCTGCAAAGTTTCATGTTTCTAGCTCAAAATATAAAGTTCCCTCCATACAAACTTTGCACCCCTATTTAACCCCCTTAAAGGTATAAGTTATTTTTCTATAAAGTTTCAAGTTTCTAGTTCAAAAAAAAATGTTTTCCCCATACAAACATTGCACCCCTATTTAACCCTTTTACGGGTAAAATTTTCTAAAACGCTGAAAGTACTTTTTTTGTATCTTAATAAGTAATCTTCCTACAAAGTTTCAAGTCTCTAGTTCAAAAAATAATGTTTCTCCCATACAAACTTTGCACCCCCATTTAACCCCCTTAGGGATGGAATTTCCAAAAATCCCGTCTTATCCCTTGCCTACGTCATAAAAGGAAGTTCTGGTGTAAATTTCAAGTTTCTAGCCCCAGTAGTTTCGGCTGTACGGTGATGAATCAGTCAGGAAGTCTTCTTTTATATATATATAGATGACGTTAAGGGGGTGCATTGGAAATTATCGCGTGCTTTGAAATGATGATTCTTGACTATATGATTATTTATTTATCGTATGGCATAATATTTCTCTACTTAATTAAATGTTTATGATGTTAGATGATCATTTAATCGATACATGATTGCCTAAAATTTCGTCGCTAGAAAAGCCCAAGTTGGATCTTTATTTTCCTTTTTTTACTCAGCCTACTCAAACAATACATTATTTTACGACACAATCAAGTTAATATTATAGTATTTTATTAACCGACTTCAAACAAAAGGAGGAGGTTCTCAATTCGGTTGTATTATTATTATTATTATTTTCAATGTTTGTTACCTCAGAACTCCGTTATTGATGAGCCGATTTGTATTTTTTTTTGTTGGTAAATATATGCTTCCAGGTGGGTCCCATTATTTCAAAAATTCAGTTGGATGATGGGATCCATGAGCAATTGAGTTGAGGGAACTCCTCAATTATATTAGGCACGCGTGGAGTGATTTTGGTATTTTCTATTATAACTCGTGTATTTACACCCGGAAATCATAAATTTGGTGGAGTGGAATTGATGATGAAGACCACAGATGACTTATGGAATTCCTCAATTGTGTACTTAAAAGTACAAAAGTATATCACAGATTCTGATAAGATTCCGTTGAAATAGCAACTAATGATTCTTTGGCACAAAGGTGATCCTTGTGGAATCGACGGAAGTCCTCAAATATTGTCAGCCCACATACAGCGATTCGGTTCCATCTATTCTAATCCTCCCCCTGCGTTGGGGAGCTCAATTCCATCGTCTTCACCCTCAGTGAATTCAAGCCCTCCTCCTGCGTTGGGGAGTACTACAAATCTGTCACCACCTGCACCTCACTCAAATCCTCCTCCTGCGTCGGGGAGAGCCAGTATTGGCAACATCCTCTCTACTCCAGGGAGTGAAAGACCCGCATGCCCCTAAGGCTAGCGGGCAACTAGACTTAAGACCTAGCGTTAGTGTTTAGTTTGTATAATTCTGCTGTGTTGGCCTCTGGTCAATGCACGCTCTCCGCGCCGAGCTAAAGGGTCCTGTGGCCCGGCTTGAAGTAAGCCCATCAAAAAAAAAAAAAAAAAACAGCGATTCGGTTTTTTACTCTAATAATCAACGCATTTGCTCTCGGAAATCAGTTTTTATTTATTTATTTCTTTATTTATTTATTTCCGAAAACTTCGTTACATTGCACAAACATACAACTTCGCCAAACTGCAAGACAGTTTGTTGGCGAATAAAACACTCTTTAAAATATATGAACTTAATTTTAAGTGTGCTGGTAACAACATGCATATGTACATACAAGTAGAGTGGTAACGGCCTTTATCAGCTTTATCACTGTATCCGCATTTTACGAGGTTACTGACTATTTTATTCTAATACCTACAACTATTAAAACTACATAAATGTGGGTAGACTATTTTGTTTACAATATATATATACGATAGGTATGACGATGACATTTGTGTCTAAATTGTGTTGTTCATGTGGTAAATTGGAAAATAAATGTGGAAATGTTTTCGTAGCTTGGCGGAGTACTAAGTTGAAGTAGGTTAAAACTTTGTTTTTAAAGTAAATTATCTAATCTAAAATCTAACTTGATGAAATATAAATAAAACTTCAGTAAGTTAGGGATTTATCGAAAGTTATCCAAAAAACCATTCCCGAAGAGTGTTGCATCTCTTTTTGTCGTGCGCGAAAAGCATAAGCATGTCTCTGTCAAGGAGGCGTGGTCGACTCGAATCAAGGCATCCACTTAAAGCGAAAAGGTACAAAGGTGTTCAGCTTCTTGGGATGGCAACCGTACCAACATAGCACTTGAGCACCAAAAGCAACAAATTGAATAGAATAACTTCGCTAAACTAACTTTGCAGTAGCCAGTATGTTACAGTGTGCTTCGCAGCTAAATATGAGGTTACAAACTTTAGCTTCGAAACTCGACAGAATTCTAACATCAAGGAATCCTTGCGGAACGGAATCTGTGTGAAAACTTCATCATATGAGAAAATCCTGTAGGATGAAAATTGGCTTCTCATAGACTACCTGCGTAATCGGCTTTTCATATCAAACGGTCTTTGAGAAAACTGACAGATGAACAGACACCAAGTGGTCTCAAAACATGGCGGATAATTATTTTAGTCTAGAACATTTCTAGCGAGATGATAAATGCCGTGTTTATAAACAGGCAACGCGAGCGGCCGCGTGAGACGTGCGTTCCACGACAGCGTTCGCCCCGTTTCTCTAAACTCGAAGCTTGTCAACTGTGAATGCGTAGAAAGGACCAGCAGGTCGATCACCCTCAGAGGGGTAATCTAATCACTTAACGTTTTGAACGCGGGTTAGGTAAATCCAACTGTCACTTTTCCATATAAAAATCATGTGTTTGGTCATTTAGATCTACCTATAGTACGTACAACACGTTACGTGATCAACCTGCACAGCTATCACAAGATTCACAAGACGGCGCGCGAGCTCTCTCGATTTTTCTATTCTATTCCGCGCGTTCATCACTGTGCATTCAAGTCCGCACGCAAACTGCTCCGTCCCTCTTAAGGCTTGGTCAGACAGCGGGCGCGACGTGGCGTCGGCGTAGCGCTGGCGGGACGGTAGCGGGGCGTGGACGCCACATCACGGGCGGGACGGCACGACGCGGACGCGACCCGTCCCGTCCGCGTCGCGCCGTCCCGCCCTTGATGTGGCTCCCACGCCCCGCTACCGTCCCGCCAGCGCCACGACGACGCCACGTCCCGCCCTCTATTTGACTACTAAATAATACTAAAACTCATAGAATACTGCGAGATAAACACTGCGGGCCGTCGTCGCGCTCACGTCCCGCCAGGCAGCACTCCCCGTTGTATCCGCGCCGGGCGCAACGGCGCTGTTTGACGTCGTCCATATTAACTAGTACATTACAACTGCTGGGTGACAATCTGTTGCTCGCGTCCGCAGGATTTACCTACCACAACCCTGCACGTGTCCCCTGGGTGGTGCTAAATGAGCGACACCTCTTTCGGCGAAATAGGCGCTCCTATAAAAATATCACATGGATATTCGCCTACTCTACAGATTGCCAGACGATTAAATAAATTACAAAAGCCACCGTAACGGCTGCTGTCTGACCAAGCCTTTACGCGGCCGATTTGACGGGGCTTAAGGCCAATTTGCCAAAATTCAGCTGGTAACCAAACAATTGTCATCTTTGGCTAAAGATCTAAAACCCGTGTGCGTGGCGTGGCTTGGAGAGTGTTTAGGTATAGGCATACTCGCCTAAAAGTCATGTATCGCCCATTTTATCTGCTTGGCCCGCATGGCAGTGTGCTCGCGCGATAAATATCAAACTGATTCCAAACCCACCAAGTCAAATAGTGTTACCTCACAACACAAATTAGTGCGAGCTATAAATATCTTCAGACCGGTTGCGGAAAAGATCTTATCTTAGCTAATTGTGATTGACAATACTGAAGGAACGTAATGCTGAAAGGCTTCCCAAAGGAAGCCCGTACACTGCTCCTGACTTCACTTAATAAAGGCCAAAGGTAGTAAAAGACGAAGATAAACTGTTTAGGGACTAGATAGTGAACTGTTCCTTAATATATAAATAATAAAACATTTTATTACGTAGACTTTAGATTCCTAGCTTTTTTCCGCGACTGCATCCGCATAAACGCCCGAGCTGCATACCAAATTCTACACCATTTCATATCCTTGGGGGCTGACTTGCATCCAGCCTTTTGGAACATTTAACTGTGATATACACCAGTTAAGGGGCTACTCGCGCTTTTTGGCTAGTTTTGACGAGATTTGAGTTGATATTCCTCCGTCAATACTATAGATATATTTATGGCACAAACACTTATCGGTTCTTCAATTCTTTATCTACATTTGCACGAGTTTTTTTGAAAATAATTAATATATTTTTTTAATGATTTATTCAAACATGGTCCAAAAAAGCTCTGTTTTCGATATTAAGTAGTATGTTGTTTATGCACTTTTATATAAGAAATTTACATATAACTGTTCTTTATTGACGTCTTTTTGACGGATGACAGATTTTTAACTCATTTTCACAAAAGTTACGTCCAAAATACGGTTTTTTGGCCTGAAATTGCCAAAGTTTGGTGCCATATATCCCGAAAACTGTTAGTTGTAATGTAAATATGGGATACTATTTCGGTAAAACACGTTGTTGTTAATACGATAAGCCAAAAAAAAAACACGAAAAAACCGACAGTTACAGATAGAAGGTCATTGGGAGCTAACGGGTGCATGTACAGTGTATTTATAAATAGCATTAGAAACTTATGCCTAAATTCAAGGGGCTCCCATACGCCAATGACCCTCGATCTGAATCCCTTAGTTTTCTAACGTTTTTTGTAGCTTATTATATTAACAACAACGGCTTTAAGCAATACAGTATCCTATATATTTACTTCAAAGTTCATTTTTTTCGAGATATTTGGCATCAAAGTTGAACAATTTTAGGCCAAAAAACTGGTTTTCTGGCCATAACTTTTGTGTTAATTAGTTTAAAACGAAAACCCTAGACACATTTTTAGAGACGTCATAGACGAACCCAAATATGTAGATTTCGTATATATGTTAGATCTTTCAAGAGTTTCAAGTCAATAGAGATACGAAATAAGTGTTTTTTAGACAATGTTAAAAAAACATACTAAATTAAGTATTTAGGTCTTTCAAAATCCGGTCCGACAAAAATGGAGATAAAAGATTGAAGAACCATTAGCCGTTTGAATTATAATTCTATGTGTAGTGCAAAAGTAGGAGACACGATTCAAAACATGTCAAAATTCGATGAAAACCTCGGGTAGCCCCTTAAGAGTAAATTACTTTTTTAACCGACTTCGAAAAAGGTGGAGGTTTGCAATTCGTCGGAATCTTTTATTTGTATGTATATTTTAGATTACTCGAAGCCAAATGCCAAGTGGTCCCATGCACGGTCATTAGTTCAGGATCTCATGATGGGATTCGAGGGAATTTTCCAGTCTACACATTTTATAGGCACACTCGAACCAATTTGGGTACTGATTTGATGTCGGTTAAAACTTGGTTTTTAAAGTAAATTATTGACTTTTAATGTGTCCAATCGGTACTACAGCCATGTCATTGTGTTATACTGTTATATTTTATATTACATCACTGTCCAATCTCGCAATGTACCCTAGACCCACGACATACATTACCTACTATATACAGTGCGGAAGTTATACACGGTCACCGCGTAATTACCTCATTTAGAATTTCGGTCGTATTGCGCTTTCATTACGCTGTTATTTCTAAAAGTGTCGGCCATACGTCCACGTATGATTTCAAATAACTTTTTTATACTCCACCGCATTTATTACGGCGCCACTAAAACTAAAGTGTCAATTACATAAAACGAAACGGCTGAGGTTCATATCGGGTTGATGCTAGCTTAGCGCTGGCCTCTGTCCCGGCAAGTCGGTACAAATCACCGGTGTGAAGTTAGCGGCCAAAAGTTGGCGGCCAAATGTTGGAGCAAATCAGCCGCCAACATTTGGCCGCCAACTTCACACTAAAATTACCCTACCAACTTAGGAAGTCCGTATGAAATCTATCCATATATCACACTAATAGGGGAACGATAAGGCGATTCAAATCAGCTTGTAGTAGAGCTTTACCTTGTTTATTTTGGACACAGCAGCCGAAATATTTCTAAAAGATTTGTAGACAACTATTAAATATATATTTTTTTTAGCTAATTTTTAGATAGAGGATTGGGGTCGCACTATAAGCATCTTATTACGAATCTAATAGGCTATACAAATCGACTTTAAGTAGAGCTGTACCTCGTTTTGTTTCGACGCTATGACTCAGCAGCCGAAATATTTGTAGAAGTATGGGGAGAACTATTTAAGATTTCCTTTTTTTTAGCTTACTTGTAGATCGATGATTGGGGTCGCACTATATGTGTTTTATTAAACATCTAATAGGCTATACAAATCGCCTTTAAGTAGAGCTGTACCTCGTTTTGTTTCGACGCTATGACTCAGTAACCGAAATATTTGTAGAAGTATGGGGAGAACTATTTAAGATTTTTTTTTTTTTAGCTCACTTCTAGATCGATGATTGGGGTCGCACTATATGTGTTATATTAGGCATTTAACAGGCTATACAAATCGGCTTTAAGTAGAGCTCTACCTCGTTTTGTATCGACGCTATGACTCAGCAGCCGAAATATATGTAAAAGTATAGGGAGAACTATTTAAGATTTCTTTTTTTTTCAGCTTACTTCTAGATCGATGATTGGGGTCGCACTATATGTATTTTATGAAGCGTCTAATAAGCTATACAAATCAGCTTTAAGTAGAGCTGTACCTTGTTTTGTTTCGACGCTGTGACTCAGCAGCCGAAATATTTGTAGAAGTATGGGGAGAACTATTTAAGATTTCTTTTTTTTCATCTTATTTCTAGATCGATGATTGTGGTCACACTATATGCGTTTTATTAGGCATCTAATAGGCTATACAAATCAGCTTTAGGTTGGACTGGAGCAAAGGGGGGGCCGTCACTTATAAAATTTTTTCCTCGTAGTGGTATCATTATGAGACCTATTTTGAATGATTGTATCGTATAGAACACGTTAAAATAAGCATCTTTTACTTGAACAATTTTTCTTTAAAATCAAAAATGGCTGAAATAAAGCGCTCCGAATATTGAATAATTTTAACACTTAGATTTTTTTTGTCTAAAGTGGTGTCATTATGAGACCTATTTTGAATGATTGTATCGTATAGAACACGTTAAAATAAGCGTCTTTTACTTGAAAAACTTTTTTCTAAAATTAAAAATGGCAGAGGCAGACGCATTTAAAGATCGATATTTTAAAACACTTAGAATTTTTGTCATATCAAAATCGGAGCGCAGAGCACGCTAGCAATAGCTACCAAAACCCGAATCAGCGCACCCCACTTCCACGTGGTCTTGTCTGTCCTACCCCTAGAGTGTATATAAAAGCCCGCGGAGCCAGAAGCTCGCGAAGGAGGTCCTGAGTTGAACGGGTGAACGAGGCCGAGCGGAGCGTAGGTCGAGTACGCACGTGAAATGAAGGGCCGACGAAGCGAGTTTCTGGCGGGAGCCCGGGCGGAGGGCGGGAAATAAGAGTCCCAGAAACGAATATTTGCTAATTAGAAATTTAAGTCTTTTTTTCTGCCTTTTGACTTTGAACCCCAATATCTCGGTAAATATTGATCTTAGATAAAAAGTTTATATTATAAAACATGCTTATTTTAGGGTTTTCTACATGATCCAATACAAAACATGTCGAAAAACGGCAAAAAAAAAAATTTTTTTTTTTTTCTAAGTCCTTATTCGGCCACCCCCCCTTTGGTACAATCTGACCGGAGAACTATTGAAGATTTAATTTTTTTCAGCTTACTTCTAGATCGATAATTGTGGTCACACTATATGCGTTTTATTAGGCATCTAATACGCTATACAAATCAGCTTTAAGTAGAGCTGTACCTCGTTTTGTTTCGACGC
The DNA here is from genome assembly GCA_947578815.1 of Epinotia ramella. NCBI lineage: Eukaryota > Metazoa > Arthropoda > Insecta > Lepidoptera > Tortricidae > Epinotia > Epinotia ramella. The sequence continues at coordinate 19,754,905 of OX388211.1, forward strand.
TATGACTCAGCAACCGAAATATTTGTAGAAGTATGGGGAGAACTATTTAAGATTTTTTTTTCAGCTTACTTCTTGATCGATGATTGGGGTCGCACTATATGTGTTTTATGAAGCATCTAATAAGCTTTACAAATCAGCTTTAAGTAGAGCTGTACCTCGTTTTGTTTCGACGCTGTGACTCAGCAGCCGAAATATTTGTAGAAGTATGGGGAGAACTATTTAAGATTTCTTTTTTTTCATCTTATTTCTAGATTGATGATTGTGGTCACACTATATGCGTTTTATTAGGCATCTAATAGGCTATACAAATCAGCTTTATGTAGAGCTGTACCTCGTTTTGTTTCGACGCTATGACTCAGCAGCCGAAATAATTGTAGAAGTATGGGGAGAACTATTTTAGATTTTTTTTCAGCTTACTTCTAGATCGATGATTGTGGTCACACTATATGCGTTTTATTAGGCATCTAATAGGATATACAAATCAGCTTTAAGTAGAGCTGTACCTCGTTTTGTTTCGACGCTATGACTCCGCAGCCGAAATAATTGTAGAAGTATGGGGAGAACTATTTAAGATTTTTTTTTCAGCTTACTTCTAGATCGATGATTGGGGTCGCACTATATGTGTTTTATTAAACATCTAATAGGCTATACAAATCGCCTTTAAGTAGAGCTGTACCTCGTTTTGTTTCGACGCTATGACTCAGCAACCGAAATATTTGTAGAAGTATGGGGAGAACTATTTAAGATTTTTTTTTCAGCTTACTTCTAGATCGATGATTGTGGTCACACTATATGCGTTTTATTAGGCATCTAATAGGCTATACAAATCAGCTTTAAGTAGAGCTGTACCTCGTTTTGTTTCGACGCTATGACTCAGCAGCCGAAATAATTGTAGAAGTATGGGGAGAACTATTGAAGATTTAATTTTTTTCAGCTTACTTCTAGATCGATGATTGGGGTCGCACTATATGTGTTTTATTAAACATCTAATAGGCTATACAAATCGCCTTTAAGTAGAGCTGTACCTCGTTTTGTTTCGACGCTATGACTCAGCAACCGAAATATTTGTAGAAGTATGGGGAGAACTATTTAAGATTTCATTTTTTTTCAGCTTACTTCTAGATCGATGCTTGGGGTCGCACTATATGTATTTTATGAAGCATCTAATAAGCTATACAAATCAGCTTTAAGTAGAGCTGTACCTCGTTTTGTTTCGATGCTATGACTCAGCAGCCGAAATATATGTAAAAGTATGGGGAGAACTATTTAAGATTTCTTTTTTTTCAGCTTACTTCTAGATCGATGATTGGGGTCGCACTATATGTTTTTTATGAAGCATCTAATAAGCTATATAAATCAGCTTTAAGTAGAGCTGTACCTCGTTTTGTTTCGACGCTGTGACTCAGCAGCCGAAATATTTGTAGAAGTATGGGGAGAACTATTTAAGATTTCTTTTTTTCAGCTTACTTCTAGGTCGATGATTGTGGTCACACTATATGTGTTTTATTAAACATCGAATATGCTATACAAATCGCATTTAAGTAGAGCTGTACCTCGTTTTGTTTCGACGCTATGACTCAGCAGCCGAAATATATGTAGAAGTATGGGGAGAACTATTTAAGATTTTTTTCAGCTTACTTCTAGATCGATGATTGGGGTCGCACTATATGTATTTTATGAAGCATCTAATAAGCTATACAAATCAGCTTTAAGTAGAGCTGTACCTTGTTTTGTTTCGACGCTGTGACTCAGCAGCCGAAATATTTGTAGAAGTATGGGGAGAACTATTTAAGATTTCTTTTTTTCAGCTTACTTCTAGGTCGATGATTGTGGTCACACTATATGCGTTTTATTAGGCATCTAATGGGCTATACAAATCAGCTTTAAGTAGAGCTGTACCTCGTTTTGTTTCGACGCTATGACTCAGCAGCCGAAATAATTGTAGAAGTATGGGGAGAACTATTTAAGATTTAATATTTTTCAGCTTACTTCTAGATCGATGATTGGGGTCGCACTATATGCGTTTTATTAGGCATCTAATAGGCTATACAAATCAGCTTTAAGTAGAGCTGTACCTTGTTTTGTTTCGACGCTATGACTCAGCAGCCGAAATATATGTAGAAGTATGGGGAGAACTATTTAAGATTCCTTTTTTTGCAGCTTACTTCTAGATCGATGATTGGGGTCGCACTATATGTATTTTATGAAGCATCTAATAAGCTATACAAATCAGCTTTAAGTAGAGCTGTACATCGTTTTGTTTCGACGCTATGACTCAGCAGCCGAAATATATGTAGAAGTATGGGGAGAACTATTTAAGATTTTTTTTCAGCTTACTTCTAGATCGATGATTGGGGTCGCATTATATGTGTTTTATTAAACATCTAATAGGCTATACAAATCACCTTTAAGTAGAGCTGTACCTCGTTTTGTTTCGACGCTATGACTCAGCAACCGAAATATTTATAGAAATATGGGGAGAACTATTTAAGATTTTTTTTTTAGCTTACTTCTTGATCGATGATTGGGGTCGCTCTATATGTATTTTATTAAGCATCTAATAAGCTATACAAATCAGCTTTAAGTAGAGCTGTACCTCGTTTTGTTTCGACGCTGTGACTCTGCAGCCGAAATATTTGTAGAAGTATGGGGAGAACTATTTAAGATTTTTTTTTTTCATCTTATTTCTAGATCGATGATTGTGGTCACACTATATGCGTTTTATTAGGCATCTAATAGGCTATACAAATCAGCTTTATGTAGAGCGGTACCTCGTTTTGTTTCGACGCTATGACTCAGCAGCCGAAATAATTGTAGAAGTATGGGGAGAACTATTTAAGATTTTTTTTTCAGCTTACTTCTAGATCGATGATTGGGGTCGCACTGTATGTGTTTTATTTAACATCTAATAGGCTATACAAATCGCCTTTAAGTAGAGCTGTACCTTGTTTTGTTTCGACGCTATGACTCAGCAACCGAAATATTTGTAGAAGTATGGGGTGAACTATTTAAGATTTTTTTTTCAGCTTACTTCTAGATCGATGATTGTGGTCACACTATATGCGTTTTATTAGGCATCTAAAAGGCTATACAAATCAGCTTTAAGTAGAGCTGTACCTCGTTTTGTTTCGACGCTATGACTCAGCAGCCGAAATAATTGTAGAAGTATGGGGAGAACTATTTAAGATTTTTTTTTTTTCAGCTTCTAGAGCGATGATTGGGATCGCACTATATGTGTTTTATTAAACATCGAATAGGCTATACAAATCGCCTTTAAGTAGAGCTGTACCTCGTTTTGTTTCGACGCTATGACTCAGCAGCCGAAATATATGTAAAAGTATGGGGAGAACTATTTAAGATTTCTTTTTTTTCAGCTTACTTCTAGATCGATGATTGGGGTCGCACTATGTGTTTTTTATGAAGCATCTAATAAGCTATACAAATCAGCTTTAAGTAGAGCTGTACCTCGTTTTGTTTCGACGCTGTGACTAAGCAGCCGAAATATTTGTAGAAGTATGGGGAGAACTATTTAAGATTTCTTTTTTTCAGCTTACTTCTAGGTCGATGATTGTGGTCACACTATATGCGTTTTATTAGGCATCTAATAGGCTATACAAATCAGCTTTATGTAGAGCTGTACCTTGTTTTGTTTCGACGCTATGACTCAGCAGCCGAAATAATTGTAGAAGTATGGGGAGAACTATTTAAGATTTTTTTTTCAGCTTACTTCTAGATCGATGATTGGGGTCGCATTATATGTGTTTTATTAAACATCTAATAGGCTATACAAATCACCTTTAAGTAGAGCTGTACCTCGTTTTGTTTCGACGCTATGACTCAGCAACCGAAATATTTATAGAAGTATGGGGAGAACTATTTAAGATTTTTTTTTTAGCTTACTTCTTGATCGATGATTGGGGTCGCACTATATGTATTTTATGAAGCATCTAATAAGCTATACAAATCAGCTTTAAGTAGAGCTGTACCTCGTTTTGTTTCGACGCTGTGACTCTGCAGTCGAAATATTTGTAGAAGTATGGGGAGAACTATTTAAGATTTTTTTTTTTCATCTTATTTCTAGATCGATGATTGTGGTCACACTATATACGTTTTATTAGGCATCTAATAGGCTATACAAATCAGCTTTATGTAGAGCGGTACCTCGTTTTGTTTCGACGCTGTGACTCAGCAGCCGAAATATTTGTAGAAGTATGGGGAGAACTATTTAAGATTTCTTTTTTTCAGCTTACTTCTAGGTCGACGATTGTGGTCACACTATATGCGTTTTATTAGGCATCTAATGGGCTATACAAATCAGCTTTAAGTAGAGCTGTACCTCGTTTTGTTTCGACGCTATGACTCAGCAGCCGAAATAATTGTAGAAGTATGGGGAGAACTATTTAAGATTTCTTTTTTTTTCAGCTTACTTTTAGATCGATGATTGTGGTCACATTATATGCGTTTTATTAGGCATCTAATAGGCTATACAAATCAGCTTTAAGTAGAGCTGTACCTCGTTTTGTTTCGACGCTATGACTCAGCAGCCGAAATAATTGTAGAAGTATGGGGAGAACTATTTAAGATTTCCTTTTTTTTTGGTTACTTGAAGATCGATGATTGGGGTCGCACTATATGTGTGTTATTAAACATCTAATAGGCTATACAAATCGCCTTTAAGTAGAGCTGTACCTCGTTTTGTTTCGACGCTATGACTCAGCAACCGAAATATTTGTAAAAGTATGGGGAGAACTATTTAAGATTTCTTTTTTTTTCAGCTTACTTCTAGAACGATGATTGGGGTCGCACTATATGTATTTTATGTAGCATCTAATGAGCTATATAAATCAGCTTTAAGTAGAGCTGTACCTCGTTTTGTTTCGACGCTATGACTCAGCAGCCGAAATAATTGTAGAAGTATGGGGAGAACGATTGACGGTGGGTGTTCGAGTCCGTTAGTTGAATGTGAATATGTACTGTTACAGCAATATTCACAAACAAATTCTTCACTATCTGCAAAAGAAACCGTGTCGTCTATTTCGGGCCTTGCACATGTCTGATGCACCCATTCGTTGCATATGTTGCAAGCAACCCATGACGTTGTGATGTCCTCCTGACTTGTGCTTGTTTGACACCGTCACAGTTAAAAAAGTAACCTCAAATCAAAAAAAAGTCAGCAAATCCTTAATATATATCTAGCTGGTTTTAGTATATTCTGCCCGCGACTGCGAACGCGTATAATAATGAACCATATACACAGGACACAGACACAGACACGGAGACGGACGGTCATAGACACACGGATAGACGAACAATATGACGAACACTTGACATCTGAGAACTGGCATATATCGGCACATAAAACCACGAATCATGTCCCTTAGGTGATGATTTCCAGCATAAAAAGTATCCTTTTTCCTCCTTGCTTGTGATTCCATTGATTTTGTTGGAGGGATTCAAAGGAGTCGAAGAGCCGATAAGCGGAGTCGGTACCGATAGCGGAGTCGGATTTAATGATTCAGATCACTCCAACGAGCCGACATTACCCATCTCTAGTTCCTATCTCAGAACACACGAGTCTCTATCTGAAAAATAACGAGTCTGTGTCTCAAAAATACATACACACGCGCGCGCGAAAGCAGTGGAGTTCTTCACTCAATTTAACTCGCTGGTTACCAAGAAAATTTCGGAAATCCAAAAATAACTGTTATAATTTTCACCAAAACATGATGAATTGATGACATTGACAGTTAGACACAAGAAATTGAAAAATATTTAAAAAATATTGTCAATTTGACTGAGGCGGGAAGCGTTCAAACCTATCTCATCAAAATACTTATAGAACACTGAGATTTTAATTGCCGTACATTTTTAATAATCAAATAATGGTAATATTATATGTTTTAGTGTATTCTACATTAGATAACAACTATAAACATTAAATTCTAAACTTATTTTCGGAATCGCTGAACCGGTAAATTTCATAAAAATCCACAGGTAACTTTCAGAACGCCGCTACCACAGACGTTTAATAAAATATAGCCGCCCAGTCAAGGTCAGCCGTTACAAGTCGTCACACGTAAAAAGAGCTCTGCGCGCCATATTAAATGTATGGCCGCCAGAGCTCTTTTTACGTGTGTCGACTGTACCAAACGATGTATTTCACGCCCGTTCCTGTGGCAATTATCAATTTATCAGGTGCATTGCGCATCTCATGGTAGCTTTAAATTCCTGCCAGGTACAAGACGGTTACAGAATTGTAAGAGTATTGACTCGCCGGATATAACGATGGGAGTAGGCGCCCTGGACGATCCTAGTCTCTCACTGGACACGAAGACCAATTCACAAAAACTCGATTTTGGGATATTAGCGCTTTGCATATATAGGCCGACTACAAAAACGTAATTACAGGTTTCTTGCTCGACTTATGACTCAATCTAATAGAGGTCAAGAATTTTTCCCGGGATAGGTCCTGCAGTTTATCGGCTAGATTTTGTTCATAGATGCATTCATAAACTTCGTGTTCTTGTAGAATAACTACAACTTAGAAAAGTTGAAAACCCCCGACATTTTAATTACAAAAATTAATATCTCAAAAACGGCTACACCGATTTTGTTGAAACGTAGCTAAGAACTATCTCTAAAGCTGATTTAATGAAATCTTAAATAGATCTCCCCATACTTTTACATATATTTCGGCTGCTGAGTCATAGCGTCGAAACAAAACGAGGTACAGCTCTACTTAAAGCTGATTTGTATAGCCTATTAGATGCCTAATAAAACGCATATAATGTGACCACAATGATCGATCTAGAAGTAAGCTGAAAAAAAATGAAATCTTAAATAGTTCTTCCCATACTTCTACAAATACTTCGGCTGCTGAGTCACAGCGTCGAAACAAAACGAGGTACAGCTCTACTTAAAGCTGATTTGTATAGCTTATTAGACGCTTCATAAAATACATATAGTGCGACCCCAATCATCGATCTAGAAGTAAGCTGAAAAAAAAAGAAATCTTAAATAGTTCTCCCTATACTTTTACATATATTTCGGCTGCTGAGTCATAGCGTCGATACAAAACGAGGTAGAGCTCTACTTAAAGCCGATTTGTATAGCCTATTAGATGCCTAATAAAACGCATATAGTGTGACCACAATCATCGATCTAAAAATAAGATGAAAAAAAAGAAATCTTAAATAGTTCTCCCCATACTTCTACAAATATTTCGGCTGCTGAGTCACAGCGTCGAAACAAAACGAGGTACAGCTCTACTTAAAGGCGATTTGTATAGCTTATTAGATGCTTCATAAAATACATATAGTGCGACCCCAATCATCGATCTAGAAGTAAGCTGAAAAAAAAATCTTAAATAGTTCTCCCCATACTTCTACAAATATTTCGGCTGCTGAGTCATAGCGTCGAAACAAAACGAGGTAGCTCTACTTAAAGGCGATTTGTATAGCCTATTAGATGTTTAATAACACACATATAGTGCGACCCCAATCATCGATCTTCAAGTAAGCAAAAAAAAAGGAAATCTTAAATAGTTCTCCCCATACTTCTACAATTATTTCGGCTGCTGAGTCATAGCGTCGAAACAAAACGAGGTACAGCTCTACTTAAAGCTGATTTGTATAGCCCATTAGATGCCTAATAAAACGCATATAGTGTGACCACAATCATCGACCTAGAAGTAAGCTGAAAAAAAGAAATCTTAAATAGTTCTCCCCATACTTCTACAAATATTTCGGCTGCTGAGTCACAGCGTCGAAACAAAACGAGGTACAGCTCTACTTAAAGCTGATTTGTATAGCTTATTATATGCTTCATAAAATACATATATAGCGACCCCAATCATCGATCTAGAAGTAAGCTGAAAAAAAAGAAATCTTAAATAGTTCTCCCCATACTTTTACATATATTTCGGCTGCTGAGTCATAGCGTCGAAACAAAACGAGGTATAGCTCTATTTAAAGGCGATTTGTATAGCCTATTCGATGTTTAATAAAACACATATAGTGCGACCCCAATCATCGTTCTAGAAGTAAGCTGAAAAAAAAAAAAACTTAAATAGTTCTCCCCATACTTCTACAATTATTTCGGCTGCTGAGTCATAGCGTCGAAACAAAACGAGGTACAGCTCTACTTAAAGCTGATTTGTATAGCCTATTAGATGCCTAATAAAACGCATATAGTGTGACCACAATCATCAATCTAGAAGTAAGCTGAAAAAAAAATCTTAAATAGTTCTCCCCATACTTCTACAATTATTTCGGCTGCTGAGTCATAGCGTCGAAACAAAACGAGGTACAGCTCTACTTAAAGCTGATTTGTATAGCCTATTAGATGCCTAATAAAACGCATATAGTGTGACCACAATCATCGATCTAGAAGTAAGCTGAAAAAAAAATCTTAAATAGTTCTCCCCATACTTCTACAATTATTTCGGCTGCTGAGTCATAGCGTCGAAACAAAACGAGGTACAGCTCTACATAAAGCTGATTTGTATAGCCTATTAGATGCCTAATAAAACGCATATAGTGTGACCCCAATCATCGATCTAGAAGTAAGCTGAAAAAAAAAGAAATCTTAAATAGTTCTCCCTATACTTTTACATATATTTCGGCTGCTGAGTCATAGCGTCGATACAAAACGAGGTAGAGCTCTACTTAAAGCCGATTTGTATAGCCTATTAGATGCCTAATAAAACGCATATAGTGTGATCACAATCATCGATCTAAAAATAAGATGAAAAAAAAGAAATCTTAAATAGTTCTCCCCATACTTCTACAAATATTTCGGCTGCTGAGTCACAGCGTCGAAACAAAACGAGGTACAGCTCTACTTAAAGGCGATTTGTATAGCTTATTAGATGCTTCATAAAATACATATAGTGCGACCCCAATCATCGATCTAGAAGTAAGCTGAAAAAAAAATCTTAAATAGTTCTCCCCATACTTCTACAAATATTTCGGCTGCTGAGTCATAGCGTCGAAACAAAACGAGGTACAGCTCTACTTAAAGGCCATTTGTATAGCCTATTAGATGTTTAATAACACACTTATAGTGCGACCCCAATCATCGATCTTCAAGTAAGCAAAAAAAAAGGAAATCTTAAATAGTTCTCCACATACTTCTACAATTATTTCGGCTGCTGAGTCATAGCGTCGAAACAAAACGAGGTACAGCTCTACATAAAGCTGATTTGTATAGCCTATTAGATGCCTAATAAAACGCATATAGTGTGACCACAATCATCGATCTAGAAATAAGATGAAAAAAAAAGAAATCTTAAATAGTTCTCCCCATACTTCTACAAATATTTCGGCTGCTGAGTCACAGCGTCGAAAGAAAACGAGGTACAGCTCTACTTAAAGGCGATTTGTATAGCTTATTAGATGTTTCATAAAACAAATATAGTGCGACCCCAATCATCGATCTAGAAGTAAGCTGAAAAAAAAATCTTAAATAGTTCTCCCCATACTTCTACAAATATTTCGGCTGCTGAGTCATAGCGTCGAAACAAAACGAGGTACAGCTCTACTTAAAGGCGATTTGTATAGCCTATTAGATGTTTAATAACACACATATAGTGCGACCCCAATCATCGATCTTCAAGTAAGCAAAAAAAAAGGAAATCTTAAATAGTTCTCCCCATACTTCTACAATTATTTCGGCTGCTGAGTCATAGCGTCGAAACAAAACGAGGTACAGCTCTACTTAAAGCTGATTTGTATAGCCTATTAGATGCCTAATAAAACGCATATAATGTGACCACAATCATCGATCTAGAAGTAAGCTGAAAAAAAAAAGAAATCTTAAATAGTTCTCCCCATACTTCTACAATTATTTCGGCTGCTGAGTCATAGCGTCGAAACAAAACGAGGTACAGCTATACTTAAAGCTGATTTGTATAGCCCATTAGATGCCTAATAAAACGCATATAGTGTGACCACAATCATCGACCTAGAAGTAAGCTGAAAAAAAGAAATCTTAAATAGTTCTCCCCATACTTCTACAAATATTTCGGCTGCTGAGTCACAGCGTCGAAACAAAACAAGGTACAGCTCTACTTAAAGCTGATTTGTATAGCTTATTAGATGCTTCATAAAATACATATAGTGCGACCCCAATCATCGATCTAGAAGTAAGCTGAAAAAAAGAAATCTTAAATAGTTCTCCCCATACTTCTACAATTATTTCGGCTGCTGAGTCATAGCGTCGAAACAAAACGAGGTACAGCTCTACATAAAGCTGATTTGTATAGCCTATTAGATGCCTAATAAAACGCATATAGTGTGACCACAATCATCGATCTAGAAATAAGATGAAAAAAAAAGAAATCTTAAATAGTTCTCCCCATACTTCTACAAATATTTCGGCTGCTGAGTCACAGCGTCGAAACAAAACGAGGTACAGCTCTACTTAAAGGCGATTTGTATAGCCTATTAGATGTTTAATAACACACATATAGTGCGATCCCAATCATCGATCTTCAAGTAAGCAAAAAAAAAGGAAATCTTAACTAGTTCTCCCCATACTTCTACAATTATTTCGGCTGCTGAGTCATAGCGTCGAAACAAAACAAGGTACAGCTCTACTTAAAGCTGATTTGTATAGCCTATTAGATACCTAATAAAACGCATATAGTGTGACCACAATCATCGATCTAAAAGTAAGCTGAAAAAAAAAGAAATCTTAAATAGTTCTCTCCATACTTCTACAATTATTTCGGCTGCTGAGTCATAGCGTCGAAACAAAACGAGGTACAGCTCTACTTAAAGCTGATTTGTATAGCCCATTAGATGCCTAATAAAACGCATATAGTGTGACCACAATCATCGACCTAGAAGTAAGCTGAAAAAAAGAAATCTTAAATAGTTCTCCCCATACTTCTACAAATATTTCGGCTGCTGAGTCACAGCGTCGAAACAAAACGAGGTACAGCTCTACTTAAAGCTGATTTGTATAGCTTATTATATGCTTCATAAAATACATATAGTGCGACCCCAATCATCGATCTAGAAGTAAGCTGAAAAAAAAGAAATCTTAAATAGTTCTCCCCATACTTTTACATATATTTCGGCTGCTGAGTCATAGCGTCGAAACAAAACGAGGTATAGCTCTATTTAAAGGCGATTTGTATAGCCTATTCGATGTTTAATAAAACACATATAGTGCGACCCCAATCATCGATCTTCAAGTAAGCAAAAAAAAAGGAAATCTTAAATAGTTCTCCACATACTTCTACAATTATTTCGGCTGCTGAGTCATAGCGTCGAAACAAAACGAGGTACAGCTCTACTTAAAGCTGATTTGTATAGCTTATTAGATGCTTCATAAAATACATATAGTGCGACCCCAATCATCGTTCTAGAAGTAAGCTGAAAAAAAAAAAACTTAAATAGTTCTCCCCATACTTCTACAATTATTTCGGCTGCTGAGTCATAGCGTCGAAACAAAACGAGGTACAGCTCTACTTAAAGCTGATTTGTATAGCCTATTAGATGCCTAATAAAACGCATATAGTGTGACCACAATGAGATGAAAAAAAAGAAATCTTAAATAGTTCTCCCCATACTTCTACAAATCTTTCGGCTGCTGAGTCACAGCGTCGAAACAAAACGAGGTACAGCTCTACTTAAAGCTGATTTGTATAGCTTATTAGATGCTTCATAAAATACATATAGTGCGACCCCAATCATCGTTCTAGAAGTAAGCTGAAAAAAAAAAAATCTTAAATAGTTCTCCCCATACTTCTACAATTATTTCGGCTGCTGAGTCATAGCGTCGAAACAAAACGAGGTACAGCTCTACTTAAAGCTGATTTGTATAGCCTATTAGATGCCTAATAAAACGCATATAGTGTGACCACAATCATCGATCTAGAAGTAAGCTGAAAAAAAAATCTTAAATAGTTCTCCCCATACTTCTACAATTATTTCGGCTGCTGAGTCATAGCGTCGAAACAAAACGAGGTACAGCTCTACATAAAGCTGATTTGTATAGCCTATTAGATGCCTAATAAAACGCATATAGTGTGACCACAATCATCGATCTAGAAATAAGATGAAAAAAAAGAAATCTTAAATAGTTCTCCCCATACTTCTACAAATATTTCGGCTGCTGAGTCACAGCGTCGAAACAAAACGAGGTACAGCTCTACTTAAAGGCGATTTGTATAGCTTATTAGATGCTTCATAAAACACATATAGTGCGACCCCAATCATCGATCTAGAAGTAAGCTGAAAAAAAAATCTTAAATAGTTCTCCCCATACTTCTACAAATATTTCGGCTGCTGAGTCATAGCGTCGAAACAAAACGAGGTACAGCTCTACTTAAAGGTGATTTGTATAGCCTATTAGATGTTTAATAAAACAAATATAGTGCGACCCCAATCATCGATCTAGAAGTAAGCTGAAAAAAAAATCTTAAATAGTTCTCCCCATACTTCTACAAATATTTCGGCTGCTGAGTCATAGCGTCGAAACAAAACGAGGTACAGCTCTACTTAAAGCTGATTTGTATAGCCCATTAGATGCCTAATAAAACGCATATAGTGTGACCACAATCATCGACCTAGAAGTAAGCTGAAAAAAAGAAATCTTAAATAGTTCTCCCCATACTTCTACAAATATTTCGGCTGCTGAGTCACAGCGTCGAAACAAAACGAGGTACAGCTCTACTTAAAGCTGATTTGTATAGCTTATTATATGCTTCATAAAATACATATAGTGCGACCCCAATCATCGATCTAGAAGTAAGCTGAAAAAAAAGAAATCTTAAATAGTTCTCCCCATACTTTTACATATATTTCGGCTGCTGAGTCATAGCGTCGAAACAAAACGAGGTATAGCTCTATTTAAAGGCGATTTGTATAGCCTATTCGATGTTTAATAAAACACATATAGTGCGACCCCAATCATCGATCTTCAAGTAAGCAAAAAAAAAGGAAATCTTAAATAGTTCTCCACATACTTCTACAATTATTTCGGCTGCTGAGTCATAGCGTCGAAACAAAACGAGGTACAGCTCTACTTAAAGCTGATTTGTATAGCTTATTAGATGCTTCATAAAATACATATAGTGCGACCCCAATCATCGTTCTAGAAGTAAGCTGAAAAAAAAAAAACTTAAATAGTTCTCCCCATACTTCTACAATTATTTCGGCTGCTGAGTCATAGCGTCGAAACAAAACGAGGTACAGCTCTACTTAAAGCTGATTTGTATAGCCTATTAGATGCCTAATAAAACGCATATAGTGTGACCACAATGAGATGAAAAAAAAGAAATCTTAAATAGTTCTCCCCATACTTCTACAAATCTTTCGGCTGCTGAGTCACAGCGTCGAAACAAAACGAGGTACAGCTCTACTTAAAGCTGATTTGTATAGCTTATTAGATGCTTCATAAAATACATATAGTGCGACCCCAATCATCGTTCTAGAAGTAAGCTGAAAAAAAAAAAATCTTAAATAGTTCTCCCCATACTTCTACAATTATTTCGGCTGCTGAGTCATAGCGTCGAAACAAAACGAGGTACAGCTCTACTTAAAGCTGATTTGTATAGCCTATTAGATGCCTAATAAAACGCATATAGTGTGACCACAATCATCGATCTAGAAGTAAGCTGAAAAAAAAATCTTAAATAGTTCTCCCCATACTTCTACAATTATTTCGGCTGCTGAGTCATAGCGTCGAAACAAAACGAGGTACAGCTCTACATAAAGCTGATTTGTATAGCCTATTAGATGCCTAATAAAACGCATATAGTGTGACCACAATCATCGATCTAGAAATAAGATGAAAAAAAAGAAATCTTAAATAGTTCTCCCCATACTTCTACAAATATTTCGGCTGCTGAGTCACAGCGTCGAAACAAAACGAGGTACAGCTCTACTTAAAGGCGATTTGTATAGCTTATTAGATGCTTCATAAAACACATATAGTGCGACCCCAATCATCGATCTAGAAGTAAGCTGAAAAAAAAATCTTAAATAGTTCTCCCCATACTTCTACAAATATTTCGGCTGCTGAGTCATAGCGTCGAAACAAAACGAGGTACAGCTCTACTTAAAGGTGATTTGTATAGCCTATTAGATGTTTAATAAAACAAATATAGTGCGACCCCAATCATCGATCTAGAAGTAAGCTGAAAAAAAAATCTTAAATAGTTCTCCCCATACTTCTACAAATATTTCGGCTGCTGAGTCATAGCGTCGAAACAAAACGAGGTACAGCTCTACTTAAAGGCGATTTGTATAGCCTATTAGATGTTTAATAACACACATATAGTGCTACCCCAATCATCGATCTTCAAGTAAGCAAAAAAAAAGGAAATCTTAAATAGTTCTCCACATACTTCTACAATTATTTCGGCTGCTGAGTCATAGCGTCGAAACAAAACGAGGTACAGCTCTACTTAAAGCTGATTTGTATAGCCTATTAGATGCCTAATAAAACCCATATAGTGTGACCACAATCATCGATCTAGAAATAAGATGAAAAAAAAGAAATCTTCAATAGTTCTCCCCATACTTCTACAAATATTTCGGCTGCTGAGTCACAGCGTCGAAACAAAACGAGGTACAGCTCTACTTAAAGCTGCTTTGTATAGCTTATTAGATGCTTCATAAAATACATATAGTGCGACCCCAATCATCGATCAAGAAGTAAGCTGAAAAAAAAATCTTAAATAGTTCTCCCCATACTTCTACAAATAATTCGGTTGCTGAGTCATAGCGTCGAAACAAAACGAGGTACAGCTCTATTTAAAGCTGATTTGTATAGCGTATTAGATGCCTAATAAAACGCATATAGTGTGACCACAATCATCGATCTAGAAGTAAGCTAAAAAAAATTAAATCTTCAATAGTTCTCCCCATACTTCTACAATTATTTCGGCTGCTGAGTCACAGCGTCGAAACAAAACGAGGTACAGCTCTACTTAAAGCTGCTTTGTATAGCTTATTAGATACTTCATAAAATACATATAGTGCGACCCCAATCATCGATCAAGAAGTAAGCTAAAAAAAAAATCTTAAATAGTTCTCCCCATACTTATACAAATATTTCGGTTGCTGAGTCATAGCGTCGAAACAAAACGAGGTACAGCTCTACTTAAAGTCGATTTGTATAGCCTATTAGATTCGTAATAACCGCGATTCGATTGGATTGGGGTCGCTTATAGTGCGACCCCAATCCTCTATCTAAAAATGAGCTAAAAAAAATATATATTTAATAGTTGTCTACAAATCTTTTAGAAATATTTCGGCTGCTGAGTCCAAAATAAACAAGGTAAAGCTCTACTACAAGCTGATTTGAATCGCCTTATCGTTCCCCTATTAGTGTGATGTATGGATAGATTTCATACGGACTTCCTAAGTTGGTAGGGTAATTTTAGTGTGAAGTTGGCGGCCAAATGTTGGCGGCTGATTTGCCCCAACATTTGGCCGCCAACTTTTGGCCGCTAACTTCACACCGGTGTACAAATCTCGGTTCATAACTATTATTATCAAAAAAGCTCATTCTAAACTAGTAGCATTTTATTGGCAATTAATCAAAATGTTATCGAATAGGGGTGTAGACTCCAAAATTATTATTACTCCAAAAGAAAGAAGGCAAAAAAATATGCCTAGTGACGAAAATCCCATTCAGATATCTCAAAGAATTACGAAGCTACAACCGTTTTAATATTAATTTTGTATTAAGCAGTTACGCTGCTAACGAAATTATACATCCGGCCGGATAATTATTAATTATCCGGCTCGGAGCATTAAATTTTTCAATTTTTCCTTTATTTAAAAAACGTTTGAATATTGCTTGTTAGAGTGAGAAAACGCAAAAGTGTGTGACGTCACGTTACTGGATGCTGCCGGGGGGCCGCGTCGACGGCGGCGCCGAACACGATGGGCACGGCACATTGCCGTCTATTAGTGACGTCACAGTCTTCCAGCGTCATCGTTACATATGAAGTTGCGTTTTGCGAAAAAGGGACAGAACATACCCCTTCTTAAAACTTTGGACACTTATAATATAACTTCGTGATTATTTTAACCTTTTGCGTTGATTTTTTCTCCATTTGACTACATTTTTAATCCTTTTTCGAGAAAATATGACATTATTGATTATATTATTTAGTGTCTACACCCCTTGTGCCACCTAAATGGGTTCATTATCAATAATACGTCCCGTATATAAAACATAGACCAATTATATTGGTTTAAACTTTCACGATTCTCACACATTATTTATACTAAACGGGACTTAATCGCGTATAATTAACTTATTTTATTTAAAATCGGCAGGTGAATAAGTCTGCGATAGCCGAGCATTTGTTGGAGTCAGGACCAAACCACCGGATTGAGCTCCATAAACCGAAAGTCCTGTCTACGGAACGTCATTTCTACAGTAGAAAAATACGTGAAGCCGTTGAAATCAGAAAACATCGTAATTTCAACCGGGACGACGGTTTTAAGATTTCATCTTCGTGGAATCCTATCATAAGTGAATGCCAGCGTCAAAAAACATCGTGCGTTATATCACCGGATATTATTAGTGTTGTGTGTCGGCCCTAATGTACATACAAGTGGTTAATAAAGACCAAATGCGGGTAGTTCGGAAAACCCGCGCAGCAAGAAGATGTTGATACCCGCTCAATCCAGGGCTGTTATTCGCTAAGCGTTAATGCGGCTCACCCCGCCGGTCACCCGTCACGAAACTAGACCTCTACCTACGCTTAGTTACTGCGCGTCGCGGTGTCAAGATATATTTGTGGGTGAGCGTTGAGGTGAGCTTAAAACAAGTTAGAGAATAGGGGGGCAGTTGTCCTCTGACGTGACGTGATGTTGCAACACATCCAAACGTCGGGAGACCTCAGTGAGGTAAATAAAATAAGTTAATTCTACGCGATTAAGTCCCGTTTAGTATAAATAATAGATACCAATTTATACTAGGCAGAAGCCATCCATCTTTTATGTAAGTACAAGACAATACTGCATACATGCAGTCCAGCGCAATTTTGGACATATACGTAAAGATATTCTGGTTAAGTGTTTGTTTTAAATTCCTATGATAGGTAACTATTTTAGCCCTTTTCTTGTCATTGTATCTTATAAGCAGACTTTTGCAGACCTTATTATTGCTTTACAAGCCTGATGATACCACATAAAGGCAATTTATTTTAATGCTCTGAATTTGGTTGACGTGGTATGCCATTATACATTTGAATACATCTTAACATATTTATAACAATGTGTTAAGTACTAACATAAGTTGCGCCCACGCAGGCCGCGCCATCAGGCGTATTCCTTATGTATTAGATGATCCTTATAGTACCGAACAAATGGGCTCGATGACGTTACTAATGTATGGAAATCGTAACACCATCTAACCGATAATTAGCGAATCATCTACCTTGTCAATTAGCTGTGTTCAGCTATCGGTATGAACCAGGAACGAATGCAATTAGTTCACAGTAGTACCGATAGATGTCAATAAAGCCTATTAATTGTTATTAGATAACTAGCGTATAAAAGGTAAAATGTACGAGGGCTCGCCCTCTTCTTCACCTGAAACTGGACCGACACGGTCGACACCCTGTAATATTAATAAACCAAGTATAGTAAAAAGTCTTTCTCTCCGCCTATGGTCTCCACCTTAACACAATGATACAGAGAATTGAAAATAAACCATCATTGTCTGAAGCCCAGGGACTGTCTGACTTTTGTCTTGTCCTGGGCTTCAGACGATGGTTTATTTTTCCATTATATTTGTTCTCTGTACCATATCGTTTAAAATTTGATCGTGTAACTTCCACGTTAAATTGACACGTGCCAAATATATTATAAAATATGTAATTTGTTTCCTTAAGATATAACACTTACAAAATGTGAAATATTCCGGTACTGCTCCTAACTCCGCCCATCCCTACGCTGTATAAAGTGTGGGTGTTCCATACATTGTCCATCCGGAAAGGATCGCAGTAATTTGTCTAATTAAGTGCTCTACTGCAGTAATCTCGCTATATACACTATCTTTTACCCGGGTATATAGGATTATATGGTAATGTAAATAATTACATTAATTACACTCGAGATTAACACACCGATCCGTTGATAAGTGTAAATTATGTTAATTATGTGGTAGCGTTTTGCATAATGTTTGTGTGCGTAAGTAGATTCATTCCGTAAGAGAGTCAATTCCAGATGTTTTTATTAAACCTTGTAAAACAAGGCGACATTGCCGCCGACATTTTCGCTATTTCGTGGCCAGCTATTTAACACCCAGGGCCCTATTTCACCATCTTGAAAATTGACACCTGACAATGAAAATTCCATGTACAGTCAAGGAATTTATAATTCCCTACCTATTTCGTTGAAATGTCGTTAGACATTCGCAATGCATTGAGGTCGAAAATTCCATTTCAGTAATAGTATTGACATGTCAATACGTATTATTTACAGGTAACCTCTTTGCGAAAAGTTATCATTTGCTTTTCTAATTACGAACATGTGTAATGACACATGTTCGTAATTCGTAATCGTCAATCGAGAAAATTGTACAATAATTTTCAAATACGTTATTAACTTGAAAAATAAAATGCTCAAATAGTGGTGGTTACGCCCAAAGAGAATATAACCACTACGTTCTAAGAGACGGGACGTCGAACTAAGTTTTGGATGACAGTGACATTGTCATTTGATTTTGACAATTGAGTTTAGCTACTTTGCCATACCACATTAAAAAGTCCAATACGGAAGTAAGTCGTATCAACATAATGGCACGAAAGGGATTAGGGATGTAGTACTTTACATTATCGATGTCGATAATATTAGTACGCAACGTTATCGATATGATATAAATGTTTTGTCAGTTTATTTATTTCACACCAATTTATTAATTACAAAAAATATTTAGGAGTAGGTATCTTTACAAAATTTCACCAATTTGTCCATACTGTCTCTTTTTCGTTCGCAAACAGTCCAATGTATTTCCATAATTCTGCTTGTTATAAGTTATAAGACGGCTCCCGCTTGTACTATCCAAGTGCCGTAGATTTTCAAAAGTATATCAATGTTTACGCTCGATATTTCGTTATTTTCGTTATGGGTATCTACTTACATATTTCGTTACAACATTATAGGTTAAACAAACTTGTATGTACTTATGTAGGTACCTAAAGTTCTTGGTATCTATTATGCTGGCTTTAAACTGGTTGATGACGAGAATCTTAAACATATGTTTATACATTTGTAAATAATTAAGATCGTGTTGTATTCGTTGGTTGTTTGACACACATGTTTTCTCCTGAAGTTACAATATCCATGGTTACCATCTATATGCCACAATGACAGAATGACAGAAAGAGAAAGAACGGAAGTAAGAGATAGCATGTGTCCGCCATGGTAGAAGCACAGATAGAAAACTTGTCACTTGTTCTGACACTTGTCAGATTAGAGCTAAATTTGAGCAAATGGATGTCATTCTTCTTTTTGTTCCTAGGTGCGTGACACTGGTTACGCCGTCAGAGCAAAATCCCTTTTGGCCTCCTTTCTTAAAAGCTGCTGAGACCGCTTACACCGCCTTCATACGTCAAAAGAAAAAAAGTAGTTCAGTCTGTCAAATCTTTTCCATACGCATGTCACCGCACAATATTCTCACCGCTGCAAATAAATTGCGAACAAAATAGTGTTTTGTGCTTGTTCCTGACCGAAATCTCGAATGCTCGAACTCCTCGCCCACCCGCTTCAAGCTGCACACTAAAAAACCTAAAGGTAAGCAGTTTCAGCTCTTCGAAATTAACATATTTGGTTTGTTTTTGAATTTATTCTATGGCGCAACCTTTCCTTCAGCTCCGCACCGCACATTAAGGCATAGTTCAAATTGCCTATTTACACGGCCTAATCAAGTGGACTTACACCAGGCCCCTATTTCACCATCTTGACAATTGTCACCTGACAATGACAACTCCACGTACATCGCTGGGTCAATAAGCTGTCCAGCAACCAACTTAACCTGTCGTCGCAGCCATGTAAGTCGAATTGTCATTGTCAGGCGACAATTGTCGATTTGGTGAAATAGGGGCCAGGAAGGAAGGGATTCATGAGATAAACTTCAAAAGTTTAGTTCACCATGTCAACGTAGTTAGTCTGTTACCTAGTTAACTACTAACATAAAACATGGCATGCAATATGTCAAAGTAACGTCGTGCTCAAACTACCTCTTACGATGACAGTTTGCAATACGATATTGAACCTTAGGTGGGTTGGAAATTAAGTTCTTTGACTGTACATTGCTGGGTCAATAGGCTGTCCAGCAACCAACTTAACCCGTCGACGCAGCCACGTAAGTGGAATTGTTATTGTCAGGCGGCAATTGTCGATTTGGTGAAATAGGGGCCAGAACTTGCACCGCGCGTCGCCGTCTTAACGTGTTATTGTGTTATGTTATAAGTTTTGCATATTCACATGTAGGCATGTTATTCTGTAAGGTATTTGTAAATATGGGCCTCGTGGCCTGAAGCAAATAAATAAATATAATTACCAAGCCTGTCGTTGGTGCAATCATTACCGTAGCGCCAGCCAGCACCCCCTCTAGCGCGCGCTAGTGCCCGAGTCGAGGCGAGTCCCCCTAGGACCGTGCGCCCGGGTGCAACGCACCCCCTGCACTATAGGTAAAGCCGCCCCTGAACACGGCTATCAAGCACCACCTAGGTGACGATTCTCCCGATCACGTTTGACAGTCACACTCAAAGTCGCGCCGCTGGCGTTGGGCCACAACGATGACACGTAATAATTTACTGTAAAAACAAAGTTTTAACAGACTTCAATTCAGTAGGTACTCCCCCAAGCCATATGAACATTACCACATTTCCTTTCCACTTTACCACATGAACATTGAAAATATTTGAGGAGTTCCGGCGATTCATCAAGAAATGTGATTCTGAGACCTTTGGCACTTCATTAGTTGCTATTTCAACGGATTCATATCAGAATCTGTGACGTACTTTTAGTTTTCAGTACATCATTGGGGATTTCCAGGAGACATCTGTGGTCTTCATCATCAGTTCCACTTCACCACATTTGTGATTTCCGGGTAAATACTCGAGAAACCTGTGGTGGATGATTTATTTATTTATTTTATTTATTTAAACTTTATTGCACAGATAAAAAGTACAAATGGCGGACTTAATGCCTTAAGGTATTCTCTACCAGTCAACCACAGCAACAACCATTTATCTGTGGAATGACGAAACCTGCGCTGTGGATCTTGATGGTATGTAGTGGTTCAGTTTTTATTCTTTCTGTGTTTTTTTCCTGAATAAATATATAATAATTAATACACGAGTTATAATAGAAAATAGCAAATCTACTGCATGCGTGCCTAATATATTGAGGAGTTCCCTCAATTCCTCATGGAAAAAAAAATACCAATCTGGAAACATAATATACTTACAAACAAAAACTTTTGTACGAAAATAAAAAAAACAACCAATGATAAAAAATACAACCGTATTGAGAACCTCCTCCTTTTTTTAAGTCGGTTAAAAAGTGGCCTTTAGATTTTACTAAATGCAGTGCACTAACACGAGGAGGAGAGTTAAACCATCTCGCTCTAATCTGTGAATGTGAGTGCAGTTAGTGTACTGAATTTAGCCACGTCTAAACGCCGCTTACGTGACGACCCTAACTAGATATAAGAGCACGCGCTATGCGGTAGAGCGGGCTGCCATGGTTTGAATGATCTAGCCGTCAAACCTCGGTTATGTTATACAGTGTCCCGGGAACACCCAATCATTCCGGAGAGTCATTTGTCCGAAAGCATTATTATTCCGAAATTTCAAAATTCGGAACGGCTTTTTCCGCTCAACGACGCGGGTGATTTAATTAAACGAGCGAGCGAAGCGAACGATGTTCTCTGCTTCAGGTTGGGCCAAAATTATTTCGTATGTCCGGTTGTTCTTCTCTACAGGTCGCATTTCTCAACCGATTATCATGAAATTTTGTGAGCAGGTTTCAATAATTTATAATTTGTTTTTGTCGATCCAGTTAAAAAAAAAGACGAGTCCTATACAGCTAACATTGCCACTTGTATAATAGAAAGCAGGAACTGCATAAAATAGGTACCCTATGTCCATGGTTGCTCACGATCACGACGTTTTGGTTCACCAATCAAAAAGAAATGGAATAATAATATAATTTGTAATTTTAGTTGCAAAATAGATGTTCCGACGTGGGCCTTTATCCTTTTGCGTTCAATAAAAATCTAACCGGGCCGAGGGCATTTATTCGAAAAGTTTTTGTGAGCTTTTGACAGCCTTTATCGGTTTATTAAGTTAATCAAAAGTTACCCGGAAATTGGTGAGCTAACAGCGTTACGTTTAAACCTTATTATCGTTCTAAACGTAGTATGTTTAAAGCAGTTTTGTAGAGTTTTGTTTGAAGTAAACTCTGTTGTTAGATTGATTAATTAAATAATAATATGTATACCGGCTGGTCACTGCTTAATGCTTGATTTTGGTTGCACACGTATCCGTTATTTTTTTTTTTGCCCCGGTAGCTTCCTACCTATATATTTTTTATTTTATTTATTATGCACACTATTGAGTAAGAAAACTCTTTCTTACTCAATAGTGCTTTCGTACGCACTCGCGCGCAACAAATGTTATATCAATATGTCGATACGTCAAGTCAGATATACTTAAGTACCGCGCGCGTGAAATCCGCTGTCATAGTTAAACATCCATCTTGTTCCACATCTTCCACAATCCATCTAATAAACGCTCATCGAACTGCAATTTTCAACCCGTAAGGTGACAAATAGCTCCCATTCGTAGTACAAAGATTGGCTATCGTGTAGACTTTTACTGGGTGCAATTCTGTAACATTGGGGTAACAAATTAGCAGCACTTGAGTCTAAACGATGCACGTAACGCACTCCGACCCTTTGATTAAAGCAGCGTTATGAGACGGCAACTTATTTTTTCCCTCGGCCCGTGTCTGGGAATAAAAAAAATATATGTTTGGTAAATAAGGGTGGCCACTTGTAAGAATTTACCCCGATGTTAGGGTAAATGGGCAGGTTAGTTAATAAAAAAAATACAGCGCAGTTCAAAAAGTTACCTATACTTAATACTATGGATGGTTGACTAAAATATTATTGTTTAGGCATTTCATAAGAAAATACCATAGAGCATAGCGATAAAAAAAAATTGCGAGAATAAATGGCTTTCAATGCCAATAATCTACCTGGGACCTTTTCAGATATGACTACTCTTTTAGTACAAGAGGACGGCTTATTTTTAACCGACTTCAAAAAAAAGGAGGAGGTTCTCAATTCGGTTGTATTTTTTTTTTTTTTCAATGTATGTTACCTCAGAACTCCGTCATTGATGAGCCGATTCGAATTTTTTTTTTGTTTGTATGTATATGCATCCAGGTGGGTCCCATTTTTTTTTTAATTAGTTGGATGATGGGATCCATGAGGAATTGAGAGAACTCCTCAATTATATTAGGCACGCGTGTAGTGATTTTGATATTTTCTATTATATCTCGTGTATTTACATCCGGAAATCATAAATTTGGTGGAGTGGAACTGATGATGAAGACCACAGATGACTTATGGAATTCCTCAATTATGTACTTAAAGTACAAAAGCACGTCACAGATTCTGATAAGATTCCGTTGAAATAGCAGCTAATGAAGTACCAAAGGTGATCCTTGTGGAATCGACGGAAGTCCTCAAATATTATCGGGCCACATACAGCGATTGGGATTTTTTTCTCTAATAATCAACGCATTTGCTCTCGGAAATCAGTTCATGTGGTAAATTGGAAAATAAATGTTAAAACTTTGTTTTTAAAGTAAATTATTACATGTCTATTTTTGGCGGGATGATCATTTGTACTGGCAACCCTGGATATGTCCTATAGTATCTATGGTTGGCGCGTAATTACGCCGTAATCCCGTCATAAAGACGACGCTAAATTCGTTTTCTGCGGCACACTGATAAACGAAACTCTATGGTACACACGTAATAAGGGTGAGTATTTTTGCAATTTTCGCCGATACCTACTGTCGTTCCGGGCTGTTTTTCGGCTTTTGTAACAATGTTTTTGTGTGTTGAGATATTTTGGTATGGATGCTGGTAAATAAGTAGGTAGGACTCCAGGCAAAATACGGTTTTGAAAAACATTAATATAATAAATGTTATTCTAAGATGATTTAGTCAAGAATCCGACAAACTTTCCACCCGGAAGTAATTATGTAGATTTAAATGAAGCATGCATTATCTTTTTTTCTACGATTTATCTTGAATATTATAGAGCAAATGTAAATGAACCAAAATAAAGACAAAAACATTTATTAATTTATTATATTTATTTTTACTGACTTTTAGAAGTCAGCCAGTTAACTTATCATTTTTTCGATGTCTGTAACGTTGTCGGATTTTGTAGCTGGGTAACTATTTAATTGATAATATATCCGTTATACATAAAAAATAAGCTATTATAAATTATTTCCAAAATTGACATTTTTTCCATACAAGTTGTCAGTTCATTGCCTGGACTAAAATACTAGATTTTATCTCGTGTAACCTAATTGGTCTTAGGAACGTATTGTCTTTGTGTGCGTTAGCTCAGAAGCGGTCGGTAACGGATACAATGAAAGTACCTACGCATCAGTTCATTAGCAAAGTTTAAATTCTCTCCATTTAAAAATAACTCGTTCTCTATACAATTTTTGTACCCCAATTTAGGGATAGAATTTTGTAGAATTAGGGGGAGATTTTTAAAGAACATATACTGAGAATATCATATTCCTAACTTCAATAGTTTGGACTCGGTGTTGATGAGTCAGTCAGTAAAAAAAGCGGCCAAGTGCGTGTCGGACCACGCAAAACGAAGGGTTCCGTGCCTATTAAAAAGGTAGTATCGTTACTGAAATCTTACGGCACTTACGTCCTTTTCTTTAAGGAAGGCAGTTTTTTAGAAATATCTCGACAACCTTTGAACCGATCTTGTTCAAAACAATTTTCGCTGAAAGAATTTAATAAGCCCTATCTAAGTCTATGATTTTTTTCATATTTTTAAAATACACGGTTCAAAACTTAGGGGGGGGGGATACAATTTTAGTGACTTTCGGGGCGATAATCACTTAATCAAAAATAATGCTGAGAAACCTTATATTTATTTTAAAAGGCCTATGTATTGATGTGCCACATGTGGGCTTGCAATGAAAAAAAAAAATGACCCAGTTTTATATATGGAGGAGTGCACCCCTAAAAAAAATTTTTTTTAGTAATTTAATTACAAAAGTATGTAGCCGCTAACAAAATACACCTATCCTCAAAATTTTATTCAAATACACTTTATAGTTTTCGAGTAAAATGCCTGTGACATACGGACGGACAGACAGACGGACAGACAGACATGATGAATCTATAAGGGTTCCGTTTTTTGCCATTTGGCTACGGAACCCTAACAACGATTTTATATAAATACATTCAGCTCATAGTCGTTGGTCAAAATTCACAAGGCAATTTCAAATTCCTTTTTGCTAAAATCATCTCACAAATCTCATGATATGCATTAACTTGTAATAAAAAAAGACATATTAACTTCGTCTGACTTTGAAGATGAAATGCGATTAATACAGGTACCTTCTTAGCTCTAAGTAATATTCATGGTAACTTTATACGCTTTTGCTAAACATTTTTGGAAAGGGCATGAATTGGAGTAATATGAGATTTTTATAGAAATATTTAAATTGTTTTGAACATAAATAAATCCATTTGTATAGGTATTTAACTAAATGTAAACAAAAAAAACTACGTGACTTGGTCATTCCGCCAATAAGATAATACCATAGACAAAAGGTTGATATGTGATTGGTTGAAAATAAGCAAAAAAAGAAACACATTAAAATTAACAGCAAAAATAAAAAAATAAGCTTTTACTCAATTGTAAAACCTACAATTGCTACATGTGGTAATGAATGTTTTTTTTTTTTTTATCTCATTTTCATAAATTCTTTTTCACTTCTCATGCTCAAAAAGTGCGTCATATTAGGCTTAGCAAGCGGGGCTAAAGTAGTATATTTAGCCCTAGGGAAAATTTGTATACATATTTATGTTTTATAAAACATTTTAATTTGACCAATCACAACAGTTCACCATATTACATCCACATCCACCAATCACAACTCTTAAAAAAAACATTAGTATTTGCTATCAACTAACCAGAATACAGCTAGACATTAAAATCCACCAATCAGGAAACAGAATTAATTTCAAACATTACGTGTTTATTATTCCCTAATTAACAATTATTAAAAAAATAAACGCATCTGACCGACTATAGCCCCGTCCAACCAAACGTTAAAGCGTGGTTGACTGCATACATGACATAAGCTATGAAGATTGAGCGGGGTAGACTGCTGTCTGTCTCGCTTTATCGTATGCCCCGTATGCTGTCCGCCGCGCTCCGCCGTTTGGACGCGGCTATAGACGGTCAGAGGCGTTTATTCGTGGTGTCAATATTTTGTAAGTGTGTCAAAGCTGATTATAAAAAAAAATGGCGCCAAATTAAACAATCTTTTCGCCTTATAATAGTTAGACTCGAAAATTATTATTACTCCAAAAGAAATAATATTGACGAAAATCCCATTGAAATATCTCAAAGAATTACGAACTTACAACCGTTTTAATATTGCTTGTTAGAGAGAGAAAACGCAAACAGCGTGTGACGTCACGTTACGGGATGCTGCCGGGGGGGCCGCGTCGACGGCTGCGCCGAACACGATGGGCACGGCACATTGCCATCTTCTAGTGACGTCACAATCTTCCAGCGTCATCGTTTCATATGAAGTTGCGTTTTGCGAAAAAGGGACAGAACATACCAATTCTTAAAACTTTGGACACTCATAACTTCGTGATTATTTAACCTTTTGCGTTGTTTTTTTCTCCATTTGACTACATTTTAAATCCTTTTTCGAGAAAATGTGTCATTATTGATTTGTCTACACCTCTATTGTTGATTGTGGATGGATAATCTTTGTTTTTACTATTTTCTTGCAGTCGAAGTGAAAAGTAGAGTGTATAGCTCTGGTCTAAATAAAAGCCATATTACTCGAACTATTTCCCCTCACTTCGTTCGGGAAAATAACCATCTCGTGGTAGTATGGCTTAGACCCTTGTCATACAATCTACTATATGTAAATCGCAATTCATTTACAAACCCATTTATTTGTTTCTTCCGTCCATTATTTATTAAAGTTATTGAACTGGGTCAACCAATACTGGGGCCGGGCCGGATGTCTTTGCCCTCTAAATCAACGACAAACAATGGCCCTTTCATCTTACATAGTCCAGGAGCTTTCCTTAAGCCCCCATTTGAGTTATACCTACACAAGTTGAAAAACAAAATACCTATCCCTCTTTTCTTTAAGTTAAAGTATACTTATACAGACAAATTTTCTCTTTAGAGTAAAATTGTCTGTAGGTACTTTTACATTGCGATTAAGTTTTATTTACGATGCCACACGAAGAAAAAGTAACTATAATATGATCTATGAGGATTTGGTTTTAATTATTCGTTATTATAGTTTTATCATGCGCGAAAGGCATATCTAAACGTGTCTCCATTTACGGGGAGTGGTTTTCAAGAATCGGGGCATCCCCTTAAAGATGAGATGATCACCGAGAAATGCATTGTTTTTACTTATATCTGTAAAACTACATACAGAAAACAATACTCGTTTCTGTACTGTTCTTAGGCTTCCGTACCAAAAAGGTAAAAAAAGGAACCCTTATGGTGCGACTTCGTCCGTGTATCCGTTTATCCGTCTGTCTGTCACATCGTTAAATATCTCAAAAACTACTTGTGCTATCAATTTGAATGAAAACATTTTTTTTTTAGCTCATAAGATATATCAACAATCATAGTCAAAATCCACATCATTATATAGGTACCTATGAATTACTACGTATGATGTAAATAAAATACTTCGTCGGTATCATTTCTCAGGAAATCATTTGTAAAAAGCAAAGTAATATCAAACGAAAACCCACCCTAGCGTTATCGTAATAAGCTCTTAAACTCCTGAATGTATGACCACGAGTATACAGTTAATTAGTCAGCAAATAAAATAAATGTAAATCTCTTGCAATTTCATGTCTCTTCTGAATATACTACAACCTAGTTAGCTTATTTCTGCAGATAACTTTACAAAGAAATCTATCTATACGTACAAAATTCATTAGGTATTGAAAATGTTTAGGAATCTTTCTTATTGTTCATGAATATGTTAAATATATCGTCGTCTAGTACCCATAACACAAGCCTTATTGAGCTTACTATGGGACTAGGTAGATTTGTGTAAGATTGTTTCCCCTAATATTTATTATTATTTTATTATTATATTTCCAGGCTTGCTTTCCAATTAGCAATGCAACAACAAAGATCCTTTTAAAAGATGCAAAATTTTCCATGTGTAAAGATCTCGGTAATTCTAGAATATTTTCCTTATAAAAGTAATAACTCGCTTTAGGAACCTTTTTAATGTTTTTCTTCTATGTTTTGAAGTAAAATTAAAGCTACTATAGCTATCTAAGCTATCTTTTGTGAATGCAGCGGATAGCTGTTAATAATTCAAGTTTTTATTTTCATTGGCGATCGTATATCAAGTCGTGTAAAGTGACCTAGGGTAATTTATATTGTATTTTCATATTATGAAATAAAAGAAATCTAATCTAATCTAAAGACTACCTAATAACCTAAACAACCTGGCAATATAAATAATGTAATTGTCATATTTACATCCATACAAAGCTATGATGGCAATAATTGATATTTTCCTAGGAACAATATACTTAATAATAATAATAATTGATTCGATGGTCATCGTCCCGATAGTCGTTTCGGCGAACGGTTTAACAGCGAAGAGTCTCGACCATCACCTCAAGAGACTCTCGCTAGATGGCTGGATCAAGGGTCAGATACAGAAGGCGGTACTCCTGGATACTGCGCGGATAGTCAGGAGGTTCCTGTCTCTGTCGCCCTGACCGCCGCCGCCGGTGGCTTAGGCACCGCCTCGCTGCCGGCTGCACCCTAGGTTAGGTTTTTATAATGATTATATGTTTTGTATGTATAGTTTTATATTTTACTTTTTAGGGTTATATAATTATTGTACCTACAAACCTAACTTAAGAGGAAATATGAATAAAGAGATAATAATAATAAATACTCTTCATTGCACCACGACAAGAGAGAAACATCTTACAAAAAAATTGCTTAATAAATAATGGTAACAACAGGCGTTCTTATCGCTTTAAAGCGATCTCTTCCAGACAACCTTTGTATAGCAGGAAACATTTAAAATAGAATTATAAGACTTCCTCGTTTTAAATTAGCCAATATGTGTGTTGCTCAGTTCTGATTGCTGCTGAGTTTAGACAGTTCGCTTCAGCCAAGCAGCAATAGATAACTACCCGCCATTTGATGTGGTGGGTAGTAGGTAGGGAGTTTACGGTCGAACGGCATTCCCAGGTGAAGCACCGAACAGAGCAGAAGTCATTGAGTAAATCTTTCACACTTCCTTCAGAAAACAGCGGCTGAGTGTAGGAAGTGTTGTAGAAGGGCTTCTCTATAAAAGCTGCAATATTCCGCGACGAATCTGTGACAAGGCGGGTAATTTGCCATTAAATAAGCAAACCTCATATGACGTCACTATCCACAGTAATATTATAAATGCAAAAGTATGTCTCTCTGTCTGTCTGTTACATCTTCACGCTTAAACCGCTGAACGGATTTAGATGAAATTTGGTATAGAGATAGTTCAACTCTCGGGGAAGGACATCGGATAGTTTTTATCCCAGAAATCATCCCCTAAGGGGGTGAATGGGGCGTGAAAATTTGTATCGAGCTACGATATAAATGAGTTCCACGCGGACGGAGAAAGTTGCTGGCGGAAGTTAGTGTTATTATAAATGTAAACTTGAGAAAACTAGAGACGTTACACATTTCTTTATACTGGTGACAGGAATTATTAGATGACAAAGGGTTGTCTAATAGTCCAGTCATTTTATTTTCACTAACTAGATTTTATTTTTAAGGTAATGATGTATAAGTAGATGCAGTATTTTCTCCGCGTAAGTGATATGATATAATATTATTTAAGTAATTACGTTAACACAAAATCAAACAAAATACAGACATCAAGAAAATAAGAACTCAATGAGATGTCCTGAAATGTCGGAAAAATTATCTTTAGTTTGGTCCATTTATAGTTGCGCTATGATATTGAAGATAAATCATTCAAAAAAAGGGTGGCAGTTTTTAGGTTCTGGAGATATGCCTAACAAAATACCTACTAAAGAATGGCGCTGGTATTATTTGTTCGACGGACTCCCGTAACAACATGTACTAGAACATATTATAACGAGCGAGCGACACATAGTGCAAAAGGTAGGTTGTACTCGTAGATGGAAGCACAAAAAAAAACCGAAGTTATTTGACCGATACTACCGTTATTCCGAAATTTTCAAAGCCATTTTCCTCTAAATAAAACTTTAGACGCAGATGATTTTAAAGAATAAATAAATAGATAAAGTTAGGTTAGTCTTTATTCCGAAAGATCAAAAATTTAAAGCTTCTTCACCGTGATATGGTTTTCGGATTACGAAATTCAGAAAATAATATGTGATTTCGGACAACAGTCCCTTCGGAATTATGTATTGTCCACCCGTTGTATATTGAACCTCTGGATGCTGAGCGTGGTCGAACAATGAGCCCCATTATGAACGCCTTGTCTCCTTGATTACGGCTATGTCGAAATATACGTCACAACAGTGTTCTGTGTCCACAATATAGACAGTATAGTCTTGTACCCAACCAGAGTGATGGATATTAACCCTCCTTGGATTCATTGTAATTCAAATAAACTAAAGTCACTACCTACTTGAATGCATGTAAATAATAGTGGCAAATATCCACGCTAACTATATAAATAAGTGACCTCGACCTTCCCCTATATCGACCACGCTGTATCCGAATTTACCAGCTGCCTTGCCGTACACACGGTACGAATGATCCTGGCCTCAGTGTGTTTCTAAACACCCGTTTTATTTTTAAATCTGACTAAGTTTAACTTAGGTATTTGATATTAGTGACCATATTCCCATTCCTGAAATTCGTAACGAACTTTCACCTGCATTTCACCAAAACGGTGAACGTGGACCACAAAGCGGCGTCGCTGCCCTGACTGACATGTACCTGCTGGCCAGTGCATAGAACCTGACACAATGCTCACGAACGGAGCTCGAAGCAAAGGTAAATATTTATGGAGCATTGCAGGCGTTCCGCAAAACAGGGGGACTATCTGACTAAACTTACTAAAACAACGAATTTATATTGCACACACTCGAGCTACAGGTATGGCCTAGCGGCGCTCGCGAAGAGACTAGAAAATTATTGTTGCTCCAAAAGAAAGAACGCAAAATATCCCATTCAGATATCTCAAAGAAATACGAAGCTACAACCGTTTTAATATTGCTTGTTAGAGAGAAAACGCTCGCAGATAGTGACGTTTCAATCTGCGTGTAGTAGTAGTAGTGCAGTGAGCGTCAAAGTAAATGACAATCGTTTCATTATGACGGTGCGTTTTGCGGAAAAGGATAGAATGGGGTATATTCTCTTAAAACTTTGGACACTTATAAGTTATAACTTTGTGATTCATTTAACCACTTGCGTTGCTTCTTTTTTCTCCATTTGACTACATTTTTAATCCATTTTCGAGAAACTACAACATTATTGATTATTTTATTTAGTAACTACACCCTATTGTCTATAACATCGCGGTCGCGTTTCTTTAAAAGAATCAACCTGTCCTAGCTAAAGTCGCCGTAAACAAACCGCCATATTGAAATTGTCTTTCACTATGCCGGTTTGTTTACATAGTTAGCAGATTCCATTGACGGCCACTTTAGTTTCATAAAAGAGTGGTCTAGAAGCGTGGAAGCCAGCGCGTGCGACAAATATCAATTTGATTCCAATAGAGTACATTCAGTCACATGGACCCCGCACCTTGCACGTTTTCCTGTATAAATATATCCACAACGTGACTGTTTCCTTCGACAGCTCTATTTGGAGTAAGATTTACCGTTCCACAATGTAGATGCACCGTCTGCTAGATTTAGCAGACGGTGTGAAAAATGTTGTGTCTGTCGGATTCACTGTATTAGGGACAAACTATTAAAACGTTCTAGTGCCCGACACTGGCCTAATACCATGACACATTCAATCTTATGTCAAAACAATAGAGGTGAAGAATAGGCGCCAACCACGGACCTATGATACTCGGGACAGGCTATACACGTGTTACCACAACGAGGGACGGGAAAGCTCCTATGCAGCTAAATTAAGAACTAGTCAATTGGCTCATGACTTGCCATAAACAACCTACTCAATTTGGACGGGTAATTGTTTATGTGCCACAACTTCATACTAAATCAGTTGTGGCAAATAAAAAGAAGTGGAACTATGAGAAGGACAACGAATGATATTTCCCTTTCTGTCACACTTATCGAGATTTGTATGCTACCAGCTAGCTCGCACGTAGTATTATTATTACCATAGCCTGTCCTGAGTATCATAGGTCCATGGCGCCAACGGTGGAGCATTGGGACGTTTACCGTGCCGTCAACACGGCGCCGGCGCCGGCGCATATTCAGGAGATTTCTTTACAAGCCTTATAACCTTAAACACTGCTACACAGTTTACAAACTTTACACGTGAATTTGAGCTTGCGAGTCGATTTTTATCCACTTGTATAGTCATATCGATGTAATATGGAGTTGTAGGCGATATAGATGTTTTAGTTTGCTACCGTCCAGTTGATCTAATGATGGAGCTTGTGAACGACGGAACCACAAGATCACGTTTAGAGCTAACGAAACCATTGTATAATACATAAGCATATAGATTGTATACCTAAGGCAAATAAAGGAAATATCCCATTTTACATAGCTGAAAGTACATAACAAATTGTAAAAACATAATAGGTAAATATAGCCATAAATAAAGGTAATAAATAACACCCCAGAAAATATAATAAGTGTATACCTAAGGTATATAGGCCAAACATGTTTTTAAGATCCTTTCATTTTGAGTATATCTGGGTATCATACCGTAACGTAGGCCAGCTATAAATGGCTCTGAAAGTGACTATATCAGCCCGGCTAGACCGTAGAGAGAACAGGCCTTAGGCTCCGCCCGCTCAAACCTGATTGGTCATTAAGTTTGATAGAAAATTGTAATTCAGAATAATATTACGTAATTTTGGCTTATCATGCAGAGTTATCAAAGCGACCGCTTTGTAACCTTTTATAGTACAAGCGAGATTTATATGTCATTGGATAGGTCATAAAAAGTCCTTACTGTTAAAGAGACTTAATAATGATAAGATGTTTTATATTGTAAAACCTAGGAAAACCTAGCTAGAAAGGGTGTGAAAACAAATATGTCAATCTTTCACATATCGTAATTATGATTAGAATAACTTTATAAAACTTGTTATTGTTAGATACATTCTCTGGAGACACGAGTTTATATGTAAATAAGAATTGAGTCCAATAAGATTAATCTTGTTAAAAATATTTTGAGATAACAAAATATTATAATTAAAAGGGGCGTGAAATTATGTCAGAGCCAATCAATCATGTAATATTTGGATCAATAAAAAACTCAGAAACTCTCAGTTGTCCTCGTCAGTGCCATGACGAATTCGTGGTCTAAAATCTGGAATATAAACGAGCTAAATTTCAGTACAAATTGTGTCAGTCGAGTTCTCTTGCAAGTAACAACAACTAAGTAGTCAACGGTATAACAAAGTAAATAGGAAGTACATAGGGCAGTGATAGGAGTATTTAAGTAATTGTAAAAAGTCTTCGTTAAAGTTTGAAATATATATTATATTATTCCCTTCGGTTTGTTTTCAATTAGCGTTCCCGGTAAAAAGGTTTTAAGGTAATAGTGGATGCTATACGAGCTCTGAATTTACGACTCAGAGTCAGCATCCAGGAGCTGTCGTGGGCTGCAGCAGGCATCGAATGGGCCGTCAGGACTCCGTTCCGGGTCGTGCCTGTGAGCAGCTTCTTGTTAGGTGGCTGTCGAGTGGTATACGTCATTGCTCTAGACGTATATGCAAATCGCTCCGTCGACGCCGTGAGATCGTAAGCGTAGTGAAGTGACACGCGGCGCGTTGAGCGCATCAACGTTGTCACCGCTTAAAGCGTGCGTCGTGCACAGAGCCAGAAGGTGGGACTCTCCAGCAGTAACCCTTCGAGTAAAACTTCGAATGCGTTAACTTTAGCACTACTTCTAAAAATTACTGTTCATCATCCTCATAGCGTTATTCCCGGTTGTGACTCCTAATCCCAAAATGTTAGTTTTACGAAAGCAACTGCCATCAGAACTTCCAACCCAGAGGGAAAACTAGACTTTATTGGGATTAGACCGTACTAAAAATCTAAAAATAACTGTTATTATACAAATATAGTTATTACTATTTATGTTCCCGTAAAACACTGTATTTGGAGGCTTTGTGTAGATATGTTTACATTATCAAAATGGTAATTAGGAAACTGTCGATCAAGCCGGGCGCTGTCAACCCTTCGCTGCGGCGTCATCAATTCTCTTTGTGGGCTTTCACCTAGTCCATGATACGCATTAATCGAATCTGTCTTCCAACAATCGCAATCCATCGGGCTTCCAATCAACGGGTTAACCTACCAACCTAGATGTTAGGCTGTAATATCATGGATTACTTATCTATTAGGCTAGATGTCAATGCGGTGCATGATTTAACTACAAACTTTGGTTTTTAGGGTTCCGTACCTCAAAAGGAACACTTATAGGATCAGTCTGTCTGTAAAGTCCATTTTACTATGGCGTTATTACCGGCGCTGACCACCTGATGGGACCTTCGAGTGGTAAATAACGAATATACTAGCGGCTCGGCTCTGTGAGCTGTAGAACTCGCGAGCCTATCTTGAAAAAAAAAAATAGAAGAAGTGAGTATTAAAAAAAAATAAAAAATTAACGAACCTGCTCTCAAAATTTCACGAGAATCGGTTGAGAAATACGACCTGTAGAGGACAATAGCGGGATAGACACCGGACAGACAAAACGATTTTCGGCCTAAGCTGAAGCATAGAACTTCGTTCGTTTCGCTCGCTCGTTCCATAATACCGTTTTATGTTAGGTTACGTTTAAAATAGTACTAAGTTGTTCAAATTGTTGGCAAATTCTGTAGGCGGTTGCTCTCCATACATTAACATACTTTTTACGAGTTTGTATTAAATATAAACATAGACAAGAAAGAGTCCATTACTATGGAACACTTATTTTCCTGGACACTTCCTCTGGTACCCACATATTTTCAAGGGAACCGTCCTCTGTTTCGTTTCGACTGGTTAAAAGTATTGGTGGGGCCACAGACATATTTTAAGTAGATGTCGCATGTACAAACGCCAACACAGTCAACTAACCATTTATGACCTCCTCCTCATCGATTTCGATGACGGCGAGGCTAAAAAAATATGGATTAGCCCTATTATGAGCTCTGATATGACTGGCTAGACCGAACTTGCTCTTAAACAATCTATTGCACGGGTAACAATACAGTTGGCCAGTCGTGTTATACGTATACACGTAGGAGTGTTTTGGACTCTCTTTTAGTGCTTGGCGTTTTACATCTAAGGTTTTCCTCAAATAATTTAACTCCCTGAAAGAAGGTAGATCGCCAAGATTGCCTTTTTGCGGCAACTCCTCCCAGCACTCTGGATCGATACCGCACGCGTTCAGGTGACCCTTATTATAATACACATAAAGTGCACGATAGGTCAGAACACATTCACTGCCAAGAATCGCTACGCGCTACGCTTGTAGCCGATCCCGTGGTTTTCCTCGTATGTAGCGGAAAGTGATTACAGCGTAAGCGCCCGCTAGGCTTTCCTGGCAGTGAAAGTGTTAACTGTGTTGGCGATGGTACCCCAACCGGTAAGGACACCGAGCGTGCCCACTTTACAGTGAAAATAGTGAAATTAATCACATGGATATTTTATAAGAATAAATGTGGACATATTGTCACCTCGATTTACTATTATTTAAATTCTGATAATGATTAGGTACATATATTCAATTCAATATACAATAAGGATCCCGAGACTGGTTCCAAAACAATTCGTTCAACAACTGAAAAAAGACTTGATTTGGACACTAAAACAAACCTGATTACTGATTACTACTCACATGATCATTGGCATCATCCTACTAATATTATTAATCTGAAAGTTTGGATGTTTGTATGTTTAGATGTTTGGTTGTTGTGAAACGGCTCAACCGTTTAGGATTACATTTTGTACAAATATAGTAGCCTGAATATAGGATAGTTTTTGTTCCGGGTACACGCATACGAAGTCGCGGGCCGAAGCTAGTCATCACATAATGACGATAGAAAGGATCGTTGGCACGGTAGGTGTGTAGGAAATTGACATGTGATTTGTCCCCTTTAATTTGAAATCTACAAACTTTCGTAAAAACCATTGACTTGTATAGTTCTATTATTTTACTCATATATTATGTCTGTGGTTTGAACACCAGATATTTATGTTTAGTGAAACTCACGAAACTGTTTGTTATACGAGATAAAAATCGTATTTTTACCATTTAGGTATACGGGAATGTTTGGATGGTGGTCGTTCGCTAACAGGATTTAGGAAGTCGTAAAAATGCCCCCTCCGTCAGGCTTGTTTTCATGGCGGTGTTTATGAGAGTTTGATTTGATATGGACTCGAATATAAAATAGGTCGTTAGGATCGCTTGACTGTATGAAAAACAAGTGTATTTTTTCGCAGGTGTGATGGTGGCAATAATTACGACAATAATTTACATAGGTACATACATACATTCACGCCTTAATTAGCTGCTGTTCAGGACTTAGATGCATGTTCTTAGTATATAAAGAATGTATTTTTTTCTTCTGTATGTCTGTTTGTTCTCCAAATAAATAAAATAAAATACAATCAATTCCCAAAAGGTGTAGGCAGAGCACATTAAACTTATGTTCCTCCATTTTAAACTGTAATTTTTATGTTATAATATCATACTTTGGAGATTGGTTAGTCTATAGCGGCCCACATTGGACATAAAAGAAAAATGTGTCAACTGTCAGGTCACTTTTGAAAAACATTTAGTAATCCATGTCAACAGCGCTTTTGAAATAATTATTGTTGTTCCTTATGATATTTTTTTCTATTTCACTCTTTAATTATCGCCCGCAGCCCGCACACTCAGTTTATATAACACACCTACTGTGTTTTTGTGTATTGATGTGTATGTCTGTGGCATTGTAGTTTCCAAATAGATGAACCGATATGAGTGCAGTTTTTTAACATCGAAAGTTTTGCCTGTTGATTTGGTTCTTAGCTATGTTCCTTTCTTTGAAGTGTTTTAATTTATTATTCATGTAGGTATTCTACTATCCTACTAATATTATAACTGTGAAAGTTTAGATGTTCAGATGTTGGTTACTCAATCACGTTTAAACACTTCAACTGATCTGGATCAAATTTTGCACGAAGATAGTTTATAGCCTGGACTAAAATCCATACTAATATTATAAATGCGAAAGTGTGTGTGTTTGTTTGTTTGTTTGTCCGTCTTTCACGGCAAAACGGAGCGACGAATTAACGTGATTTTTTAAGTGGAGATAGTTGAAGGGATGGAGAGTGACATAGGCTACTTTTTGTCTCTTTCTAACCCCCCACTTTCCTAAAATGGGGTGTGAAAGTCTGTATGGAGCTACGATATAAACGAGTTCCACGCGGACGGAGTCGCGGGTAGAAGCTAGTATAGAATAGTTTTTATCCTGGGTCCACGCAGACGAAGTCGCGGGCGGAAGTTAGTGTATTATATTCGCCCGCAATATCATCACAATCTGTAACAGGTTACGTGCCCGTGTTGATGTAAAATAAGTGACCTGTGAATTTAACCCGGCCAGCGCTGCAGCGGAGTAGATAATTACGGGTAACTAATAAACGAGCAGGTACTAGATATCTACTTTCGTTTGGTTTAGTTCATAACAAGGTATACTACGGCTTAACCATGCCTTGTGTCAAAATCCGTCCCCTTTCACGTAGTAACACAAAATATAGCAGTTTAAGTGACGGACGAGGGGGCGCTCCGCGAAATCGGGGTTCTTAGATTGAATATTTACCTATGACAAACTAAAGCAAATGCCAGGAAAAAGAACATACCAAAACTACATCATATTTGCAATTGAATCGTCTGAACAAAACCATACAAAACCAAAATTGCCTCGATAGAAAAGAACCGCCAAAACATGTCTTATTTTTACTCAATTTCAATAGTGTGAGGTTCCCGTGCATATAAATTAAGTAAAAGTTGAGTGTATAATAGCTTTTCACATTACCTAATGAAAGTACTAGCGGGGTATTTTTATGTAGTCCCTTTTCAGACTTATTGAGGTGAAACGTATTTGGCGTATAGGCCTTTTTTATTTAGCGCGATACCCTTTCTCCCGTCGCGTGTTTCGTGCGGTTCTGTATATCTTTTGTTGCCGTTCGCGGGCGGAGTCAGTCGTAATCGCTCCGCTGAGACGAGAGGACTACGTTCTGTGCTCTCACGACAGCACGATGAACATAATTATTTCAATAATATTGTGACCCAGTATATTCGTCCAGTGAATGAACGTATCATTACATTCCAGTAGATATTTTGCTACATTTTGAAATAATATATTTAAAAGTCGACCTTAACATATAGATCTTAAAGTTCAAAATACAACTATAAGATTACGCAGCGATCGGCGGGTGACCGGCTTCTTAGAATAATTTGTGCAGTACATGCAAAACTAGACGAACATTTTTCTGTCGATCGTGTATTTACTTTATGAAAGATTATCACTACATAGTATAAAACAAAGTCGCTTCCCGCTGTCTGTCCCTATGTATGCTTAGATCTTTAAAACTACGCAACGGATTTTGATGCGGTTTTTTTTAATAGATAGAGTGATTCAAGAAGAAGGTTTATATTTATATGTATAATATAGTATCCGTGCGAAGCCGGAGCGGATCGCTAGTTGAGAATAAATCCGGTTATGTTCAAAATCGATGTCTGAGAGGTCTAAATACGAATTCATAGTGATATTTCAAAAAGTGGTCGCATTATTTAAAATTTTTGAAACATTCGTTGTAAATTAATATGCGCGTTTTTTTAAAGAACAACATACATTGATGTCCATTTTGAATTCCAAGATGGCGGACATTGCTTTTCGAATTTAAACTTTCGTGAGACGTGTTGAAACAGTACTAATAATTACACGGTTCTACTCACGTATTAAATGTCACTACGGGCGACATGTTTCGAACTCTTCGGGAATTCTTCTTAAGGATGAGTGTTTTCGCGGCGGTGTCGCTTGAATCTTGTCGTGATTCAAGCGACACCGCCGCGAAAACACTCATCCTGAAGAAGAACTTCCGAAGAGTTCGGAACAAGTCGCCTGTAGTGACATTATTGACATTGTGTTTCTTTAAAGTCATCACGGGTGTCGCTTTTAGGGTTATCGAGAGTGCAGATTCCAACAATTATTGCCTGCGAACTTGGACATTTTGATATTAAAAAAGTGAACATAATTATGCACTTTTTCTTTTTGAGGTACTACTTTTAAGGGCCAAAGCGTCTTCATTGTCTCCAAGTACGAATCCGAGATCAGAATTGAAAAATATGGCCGCCACACAGTAGTGGCCTGAAAATCTGACTTTCATAGACATGATCGAAGTTTTCATAATATATTATAGTTTTTTTTTAATGCTACTAATAAATTCACGGTTAAATTCACGTATTAAACGACACGACAGGCGACATGTTTTGAACACTTCGGGAGTTCTTCTTCAGGATGAGTGTTTTCGATGTTTGTTTTGAAGAAGAACTCCCGAAAATTTCGAAACATGTCGCCTGTTGTGACATTTAATGCGTGAATTTAACCGTGGATTTATTAGTAGTATTTTAGACATGTCTCACAAAAGTTTAAATTCGATTATAGTTTTTTTTGCTTTCGGCTTTTACTAGCCATTATTATGCTAGCTCACAACCCTTACGTGATTTAGTAAAAAAACGGAAGGCCATATTTCAGTTATAGCTCCGGTGGTTTTTTAAGCAACAAAATGTAGGTAGTGGTATTCCTTGGGTGATTAAAGTAATTTGTACTCTATAAAGTGAGTGTTTTCGCGGCGGTGTCGCTTGAATCTTGTCGTGATTCAAGCGACACCGCCGCGAAAACACTCAATCCTGAATAAGAACTCCCGAAGAGTTCGAAACATGTCGCCCGTAGTGACGTTTAATACGCGGGTGAACCGTGTAATTATTGTCATTTTTTTTCTTTAAAGTCATCACGGGTGACGCTTTTAGATTCCAACAATAGGGGCGTAGACACTAAATAAAATAATGTGATATTTTCTCGAAGAAGGATAAAAAAAATTGTCAAATGGAGAAAAAATCAACGCAAAAGGTTAAATAATCACGAAGTTGTAAGTGTCCAAAATTTTAAGAAGGGATGTGTTCTGTCCCTTTTTCGCAAAACGCAACTTCATATGAAACGATGACGCTGGAAGAATGTGACGTCACAGAAGACGACAACGTGCCGCGCGCATCGTGGTCGGCGACGCCGTCGACGCGGCCTGCCGGCAGCATCCTGTAATGTGACGTCACACACCGTTTGCGTTTTCTCTCTCTAACAAGCAATATTAAAACGGTTGTAGCTTCGTAATTCTTTGAGATATCTGAATGGGATTTTCATCACTATGCATATTTTTTTGCCTTCTTTCTTTTGGAGTAATAATAATTTTCGAGTCTGCACCCGAATTATTGCCTGCGAAGTTGGACATTTTTATATTAAAAAAAGTGAACACAATTTTGCAGTTTTTCTTTAATACGAGTATGTTCAAAATTGATAACTAAAGGGCCAAAGCGTCTCCATTGTCTCCAAGTACGAATCCGAGATCAGACCCCGTATCATGGTCGGCCTTATCACTCGATAAGTGACAAGATAGGGGCATCGTCTCGTTCTATCAAACGGTGTCAGCCAGTGACGGACGCTCTATCCTGTCACTTATCGCGTGATAAGGCCGACCATGACACGGGGTCAGAATTGAAAAATTTGGCCGCCACAAAATCCTGAAAATCTGGCTTTCATAAACATGATCGAAGTTTTCATAGTAAATTACAGTTTTTTTTTAATGCTACTAATAAATTCACGTATTAAATGACGCGACAGGCGACATGTTTCGAACTCTTCGGGAGTTCTTCTTCAGAATTAGTGTTTTCGATGTTTGTTTTGAAGAAGAACTCCCGAAGAGTTCGAAACATGTCGCCTGCCGTGACATTTACGTTAATTTTTTAACCGTGGATTTATTAGTAGTATTTTAGATATGTCTCACAAAAGTTTAAATTCGATTATAGCTGTTTTTTTGCTTTAGCCTTTTACGAGACATTATTATGCTAAATTACAACCCTTACGTGATTTAGTAAAAAAACGGAAGGTCATATTTCAGTTATAGCTCTCGAAACTGACTTAGCTACTAGCGAAAATTATATCTTCAAATATAGGTACTTACAGATTTTGTGTTTCTTTCCACTTATTATAACTATCTATAGGTATTCATCATGTTTCATCTGACTGTCGGGGCATATACTATGCGAGAAGGAGCGGGGCAGCAATAGACGCATCAGCGCGGCAGGTACGGGGCGCGCGGGTGATTTCTGATTTTCCCTGGCGATACGCCCCCTCTTAAATAGTATCAACGAAGGAAAAATAAAAACAATAAATCGTGTAGTCTGGGTTATTATTTCAAATGGTAGGGGTGATACCCAGGTACAACATATTAAAAGTCCCCAGCGGGGGGGCACTTGCTTTGGGCGGGAGGGGGGAGCCAATAGGGCCCATTTTTTGTTTTTTTGTGATTCTCTCAAAAACCATGCGTTTTAGAAAA
Organism: Epinotia ramella; assembly: GCA_947578815.1. Lineage (NCBI taxonomy): Eukaryota > Metazoa > Arthropoda > Insecta > Lepidoptera > Tortricidae > Epinotia > Epinotia ramella. Next base: position 19,796,971 of record OX388211.1, read on the forward strand.
GAGAACCCTTTATAAAAAAATAACTTGATTAAATTTTCTACAAAATGCCGTATGATTTTTTGTAAAGATTTATTAATAAGGGAGATACGGGAGGTGAAAATGTCAAAGAAATATTATTATTGCCCAGTTTATCTAAAAATAAAATTATTTAATAATTTGTTGAACGCAGGCTAAGTGGCCATCCCAATCACTGCGGCGCTCACAATCTATGATTTTTTTCATCAAGGTGACCATGTTGAAGTACTGGATCCACAACGCAGCAGTAGATCCATTATTCTCGATACGCCTTACCTTATTCTTGAATTTATTCAAAGTGGATGACAAAGAAGAATACGTTATCACTGGCAACACACACTGGTCAAAGACCCTCGTGTTGAGACACTGCAGAATATTGGACGAAAAGATGTGCCATAGCCGTCCGATTGAAATGGCAGTTGGTACTACATGAAGGTTTGACATGATCTTTGTCTTATCCATGTTCATCCTTAGACCAACTCGCTCGGAGGCTTTACTGAGGTCATCGAGCATCGTACTTAAGTCTCAGCCAAGACTACTATATCATCAGCAAACCGAAGGTGAGTGATGTACTCGCCGTTGATGTTGATGCCTAGCCTTCTCCAGACCAGTCTTGACCAGTGCAGCGGTGAACAGTTTTGGGGAAATAACATCCCCTTGTCTGCAGCAAAATAGGCTTCGAACTCCGATCCTGGAGTCGGACTAACATAGGGGCGATCTCGTATAAAAACTTACTACTTCGATATAGCGGCAGTCTACTTGGCAGCGTTGGAGAGACTGTAGTACAGCCCAGGTTTCGATCGAATCGAAAGCTTTGTCGTATCTAGTCCACGAACGCTATGCAGAGAGGTAGGTCATAGTCCTCAGTCTTCTGTATAACCGCGAGTGGTGCTCGGCGCCCCCTAGGACCACTGCGTCCGTGTGCAACGCACTTCCTGTACTGGTAAGCCGGCTCTGGAGGTAATCATGGATTTGTGCGTTCGAATGTAACCCATGCTCTATTAGTACGATCAACGAAGATCCGAAATTGGCAAATAAATGCAAAAAATTGTGGTCTGGATTAAGATTTTTTATAATAAGGTTGACCCCCAGGTATAACATACTAAAAGTCCCCAGCCAAGGGCCGGTTGCTTTAGGCGAGGGGGCGGGCGGGAAGGGGGGGGGGGGGGGGGGGGGGGGCATGTCCCATATTTCAGTTCTTCTTAAATATTTCAAAAACTAAGCGTCAAAGGAAAAAAAAAATTTAGAACGTAATGAAACTTATTAAATTTCTTACAAAATAATATATTCATTGTGTTTTTATGACAATTACAAAAGGAAATGCAAGGGATATAATCGTGATACAAACTGAAAAAAAAGGTATTATTGCCTTAAAAATTAATGTTTATTATTCCATCATCATCATCATATCAGCCGAAAGACGTTCACTGCTGGACATAGCGTTCGTGGACTACTAAACTAGACCTTATTGGGATTAGACCGGTTTTCTCACGATGTTTTCCTTCACCGAAAAGCTATCAGTAAATATTCCGTATATAAGTTCCGAAAACCACATTGGTACGAGCCGGGATTCGAACCCACGACGGCCGCTTGACAGCCGCATGCCTGAACCACTAGGCTACCGTAGTCACTATTAAATAACCTTTTCATTTGTTTCTAGATAAAGTGGGCAATAACAATATTTTTTTGACATTTTCACCACCCGTATCTCCCTTATTAATGAAACTTTAAAAAAAAATACGGCATTTTGTAGAAAAAAATAATCAGTTTTATTTTTTGTAAAAGGTTCTCTTTTCTAAAACGCATGGTTTTTGAGAAAATCACAAAAAACCAAATAATGGGACCTATTTGCTCCCCCCCCGCCCAAAGCAAGAGCCCATTTGAAATAATAACCCAGACTACACGATTTATTGTTTTTATTTTTCCTTCGTCGAACGTACTATATCGCACATCGCCCAGCACGGCTATCACAAGACGGCGCGCGAGCGTTCTCGATTTTTCTCGCACTATCTTATTAGAACATTTACAAAGAGAGGCGCGAGAGGAGAGAGTGCGAGAAAAATCGAGAGAGCTCGCGCGCCTTCTGGTGATAGCCGTGCTGTACTCGAGCGACAGTGATGGTATATTATTCAAACTTCGATGTTCGATTTTGGTGGTAGCCGCTCACGGTTGCTTGTCAGCAAACATCATATGTAGCCAGATGGTTAAATAAACTTGATAACATCGATATGCAATAGAGCCCACTAAGAAGCAGACAAAGTTAGCACCTGACGTAGCCGGGAATTAAAAGTTCTGTCTCATTAAAATCGACGTTGTCCGATAAATTGCAGGCCCTCCGAGTTTTAATGAAAGGAGGCAGGCAAGAGACTTCGAACACTTGATCTGTCGTGTCCTTCGGTTTGATTTATTAACTTTTAAAAATGAATCCTTTTTAATTCGAACTGGTTAACGAACTTTTTAAAATAAATCCGGTATAATACAGGTTTATGTTCAGAGATGCTTTAACTACTCATAAAAAGTTCACTTAAATGAGCTTACATAAATAAAATAAACTCAGCATGATTGTTACACTTCAAAATACGGTGTTGTAATGTGAAAAATAAAACCACAAACCTTAGTTCGCGCTTTTTAAACGTATAACTTTGTATAATAAAGTAAACCTTTAAATTGTCTAATAAAGTCAAATGAAAATGATAATAATTTGTTGAATTGAACATGGCTTGAATATCTAAGCGCCTGGCCCGGTATGCCAGCAGGTCGCTGGTTCAAAACCAGCTCGAAGCAATGATATTATTTCCCCTTTAAATGGAAAATAATTTCTTAAGTAGACGCTAATGCTAAATACATAATTTAATGCATCGACTAGAGCATAGCTTTGAAATGCTGATAATGATGCTGATAATCTAACGAATTTCAAGTAACTCACATTTATAAAATATACCTACGTATGTATCTACTGTTCAACATGGGATTACTTAAAATAGTTACATATTAACCTTAAGGTTCTAAAATTACGACAGTCGTCAAAAATTTCTAACAGTTCGTTAAATTTAACTACCGTTGGTAATTTTATTATTATTTTAGAATGAAGGTATGCGTTAAAGCTACTAATTTAACGTTCCCTAATTTCCCTTTGGCAAAATTTCGAATGGAGCTATAAAAAGTTTAAACATAAAGGGACATTTACGTTTCAAGTTAACTTATAAAATGCATAACTGAACGTGAACTGAAGTGTATTAAAACCGGCCAAGTGCGAGTCGGACTCGCGCACGAAGGGTTCCGTACCATTATATATAATAATAAGTTACAATAGAATTTGTACGAAACTATTACTTCTTGAAGTACATTTTATAAGTTGGTCGACTATTACTCGTAAACGTGTAAAGCCTACTTAGCTGTGATAGTTTTCCTTTTAACTTCGTTATATGTACTACTACCATGAATTTTTTCACATATCCCAAAACAACCATTTAGCTAGCAGGGGGTGGGGACACTGGAGTCTAACAAAAATTAGCACTTTAAGGCTTAATATTTCACAAACGGATCGTTTAATCGAAAAATTGTTTTCACAAACCCCCAATATTTTCAAAAGACCTATCCAACGACACCCCACACTATGGGGTAGACGACAATAAAAAAAATCATCCCCACTTTACATGTAGGGGAGGTACCCTAAAAAAAAATGTTTTTCAAGATTTTATTTTACCACTTTGTCGGCATGACTAATATGTATATTCATGCCAAGTTACAGCTTTCTAGTACCAAGAGCCTCTGAGCTAAGCTGCGGACAGACGGACGGACGGACGGACATAGCGAAACTATAAGGGTTCCGTTTTTGCCATTCTGGCTCCGGAACCCTAAAAAATTGATAGAAAAACTAAATGATGTTCCTCCTGTTCCCAAAGTAAAGGATTGTGGAGTAAAGTTTTTAGTATTCCGTAAAAAATGACAAAACTGATCACTTAAGGGAATGCCTCGATGCGAGTAAACCTCGCCCCCTTGAAAACACACTCTTATTTCTTCGGACACGAAAAAACGAGATGCAACATTCTTGGGAATGGCTTTTTTGGACAAACTCTGATAACATCTAACTTTGTGAAGTTTTATTCATAATTCCTTAAGTGACATTTTAGATGAGATAAAACACGATAGGTTTAACTTGATTTTGTCGTAAAATTATGTATGGTTGAGGGCTGAGGTAAAAAGCTAAATAAAAATCGAAGTTTGGATTTTTTTCTATCGAGGAATATTTCAGCATAGCAGTAACTTCATTAAATCAGACCAACAATTATATAGTCAAGAACTAAATGTCAGAAGTATATGTAGTAAGTAGGTCTCCTCTATTGTTTCCTAATCTGGCCAGAACGGCGTTTCAAAGAACACAATATTTTCCAATTTAAGCGCTCAAATATGCGTATGAGGAAGTCTCACTACTCATTCCCAAGTAGTTTGTGTTTTGTCCGTAACAAAAGTAGAAGTATACTTGACATTATTTGAGTTGCCGAATTGCTTCAAAGTAGTAAGGATTCTAATTCCAATAAAGTTTTATAAGGCCACATTAAATAATCTCAACAATACATCGCTTCTGCGTTGATTTAACGATCTTCAATCAGCATTGTTCGCTTGATTACCCCCTTGAGAGTAGAATTTTCAAAAATCTATTTTTAGTGGGTACTTAAGTTATATAAACTACCTAACCGTTGAACCTAGAAAGCTGGTTTTTTCACAATATTGTGAAAAAACCAGCTTTCTAGGTTCAACGGTTTGAGCTGGGCGTTGATTTAAGTCTGTCAGTCATTCAGTCAAGACTTTTACGTTTATATATATAGACTAGTCTAAATCTGCTTACGACCCTATTAAAACTAGGCACAAATCAATATTTTCTTCATCTTATAAAACCGCTGTAAAATATTTATTTTCGCGACAAAAAACAAACTCAGACGTTTCCCAGCAGCTAGGGGAATTGAAGCTGAAGGCATACTTTATTAATGTCTCATTTGTCCGTCATAACGGCTCGTAATGAGAATTTACATATTTTAGCATCAAGCTTTATCTAATAAAAACCCTTTCTCTGGGAATTAACCCCTCGTATACGGATTTCTAAATCTCAGTCATAACTTGATTGAACAAATTATGACTGAAAAATGCGAATATCGCAGTACAAAATGTAGTGGTAATGAATTCCATTATTAAACTTTACAGTAATGTAACGTTTGCCATTATTATCATTTGCCCTAATTTTTCAGGATTTTCGTAAAACAAACCTAACCTAACCTATTGGCTTCTATACAAAGTTTATATAGTTTGTCCTGAAAATATGACTGTTTCAGAGATACTGACTCTTATGGCAAATACTGGCTGATGGCTATGGCAAAAATAGCGTTATAGCAATGAAATTATGGATATTGGAGGTATCCGAACATAAAGTATTTGTTGTTATAAGGTCTGCAATAATGTTTTGTATTGTTATAAGAGCCTCAATTCCAGTAAAAGAGCAAGCATTGACAGAAAAAATGACACGACATTCACTTATATTATTTTTAAACCCTGCCGAGGTTCTGAATGGAATGTAAACCGCTAATCTCCGCAAAACATGGCACTTGCACCACAAATAGGCCCATAAACATAATGCTTTTTACAACTGTGTCGTTTAGCGGATTAAGCCAAAGCGTTTCGCGGTTTGCCGAAGCTACGGAAGAAAATGATAGCTATTTAAAGTCGCTCAGAAAATTCGCATTGGAGATAAGGCCGTAATTGCTAAAGATCTTGAGGGGCGTTGAGAAAAAATTCCCGGAGAGGAATTTTTATATTCGGAAAGTACCGATATTAGAGTGAGGCCCTCATAGACTGGGACTACGGCGTTAATTCTGCCTCAATGATATCCTATTTCCTTAGTCGTCCATTTATTCCTAATACGCTAACAATATCTTTATATGCCTTGTATTTTGCCACAAGGCATACAAAAAAGCAAGGCTTTTTATATGCCTTGTGGCAAAACACAATGAGGCATGTTTTTTAATACCCTACCATGCCTTTGTCTGCCTGTGTTTTACAAATAAATTATTTGAATTATTTATACAACCAGTTCACAATTCACAATCACTTAACCTGTTTCGTACCATCACTCTATTCACAAATATATCAAATACGTCATTTTTGATCATATAGAGGTAGGCTTGCCGTGTCGTTCCTGGGGACATTGCCAGAGTCATTGGGTGTATACATGTCATGATTTGTCAGCCCCAATTTATCAGAAGCTGACTAATTGCTATCGTCTGGCTGGAGGCATGTTGCGCCGCTGATCCAACTGTCAAACGAGTTGTACTGAGAAATTACATGCACATTTGGTCGGATTGTTATTTACATCTGTACGCTACACCCAATTATGACTTCGACATGTTGTACTGACAAATTGGGGTAAAATAGCATAATCTTGATCTTGATGCGGTACCTATACCATCAAGGACTATAGAGCCTGATCTTCGGTTGGACATAACAACATTTTAAATGTTTACGTAAGCGCGTAGTAAAGGGCTTACGTAAACTTTTAAAATCTTGTTATCGCATTAAATTATATATGTCCACAGGTAAGATGATTTTATGGTTCCGTACCCAAAGGGTAAAAAGGGACCCTATAGCTAAGACTAGCTGTCCGTCCGTCTCTCACCAGGCTGTATGTCATTAATAATAAATAATAATAATACATATTAGGGGACAATCTTACACAAATCGACCTAGTCCCATAGTAAGCTCATTAAGGCTTGTGTTATGGGTACTAGACGAAGATATATACCTATAATAGATATAAATACTTAAATACATAGAAAACTTCCATGACTCAGAAACAAATATTCATGCTCATCACACAAATATTTGCCCTTACCGGGGTTCGAACCCAGGACCTTCAGCTTTGTAGGCAGCGTCACCATACCCACTAGGCTAACCGGTCGTCGTCATCAACCGTGATAGTTGTAAAGTTGAAATTTTCACAGATGATGTATTTCTGTTGCCGCTAATAAAATAACAAATACTAAAACCCAGAATAAAATAAATTTTAAAGGGCTATACAACAAACGTGATTTTTTTCCAGTTTTTTTTAGATAATGGTACCTTCGTGGGCGAGTCCGACTCGCATTTGGCCGGTTTTTGTTATTTTGACTTTGGATCTCTCACTCTCAATGTAAGGCCTGAGTGGACGCCCCGCTCCGAGCGGGGCGTCAAGCGGCCATATAAATTGGATTTGTTTTATATGGAAGCTGCACGCCCCGCTCTGAGCGGGGCGTCCGCTCAGGCCTTACACTCAATGTGTGTCGCTGCCGCCACCGCTAAAAGTCGGAGCCAAGACACAAAGTAAATAATAGTACTACGTAGATAAGGTTCTCTGTTAACAAATCTTCTGTTTAGGTATGCCAAACGAGCCTAAACGTGGCCGTCCTTTTCTATCGCATGCAACGCGCTGCGATAGAACTTGCCGTAGCAGCACTAACATACCCCCTGGGGCTGTAGTAGTCCTTATGGCCGCTGTACACATTGGGCCAACGTTGTCGCGTGAGCAGCTATGCGTTAGAGGGAGAGGGCTATAACTCGATCTCTTTCGTTTACATAGCTGCCTCCTGCTCACGCGCCAACGTTGGCCCACTGTGAACGGCCGGCATTACTTGTAGCGGCGCGACCAAATCACGGAGTGAGCCGCGGTCAAGCTCTAAGTGTACGGCAGAAGCGTCTCTAGCCCATGTGAAAACATTACTCTAGCGCCCCCTAGCAAGCGCGCGGTCAAAATGGAATGTAGCGGGCGGCGCTCGGCGCCCCCTAGGACCGCTGCGCCCGTGTGCAACGCACACCCTGCACCATAGGTAAAGACGCCTCTGTGTATGGCTTGAGTGCACAATCTACTGCATTGCATTTGATTTATATGAACGCTGCACGGCCCGCTTGTAGCGGAGTGTGCACTCAGGCGGTTCACTAAGGTCGGCAACTCATTTCTGATACTACCTACATATACTGCAAGGTGCTACATTCTAACACGGCAGACCATGCGTTTGTTTGCCACCATCATTATATTAAAAAAACCGGACAAGTGCGAATCGGACTCGCCCACCGAGGGTTCCGTACATAATTACAAATGTATAGTTTTCAGATTTTTCTCTGTACTTATAGTACTCGTATAAGACGATACTTGCCGAATTTCATCGTTCTACTCGTACGTCAACGGAAAGTACCCTATAAATTTTGATTCCCTTGAGAGTGTCGAAATAGACGTGTTTTGCGGAATAAACGGCCGTCTTTCTTTAACGTTAACTTAGAAGTTAGATTCTTTCACAGCTTCAAAGGACTGTAGACCTGAGAATATGGTTTCAACTCGATACCTCCACGCGTTCCCGAGATAAAGGGTCTTGACAGACAGACAGACGGACAACAAAGTATAAGGGTTCCATTTTTCCCTTTTGAGGTACGGACCCCTAAAAAGAAGCAGATTTGTCAACTTCTGACAGCCAATTAGGCCGCGTCCGGCACACTCGCTAATTATGGAATATTAATTGAGCTAGTGACTTGTCTTGCAGACGGTCTGATAAAACTCGCTTCTGAGTTACAATTTCATAATTAGCTTGAATGCATTGTTTTCAAGTTTTTATATGCCACCTTTATCATGTCAAAAATTTACCAGATAACCTAATTCAACCCTCGACGCAAACGAGGGATGTTTTAACTTTAACCACGTGTGTTTGTCTGTAGCTTCGTATATCCCAAACTTTTTTAATCGACAATATTGTCGGTGGAGATTGGTCATTGCGTTATGTGTGTAGTTACGGGGGTGTTTTACATTTTTATTTTTTATATGTCATTGCCGTTGGGGCGTCGTTGGTATGTCGTTGGGGCGGAAAGGTTCTCGAGTGGCGACCACGTACCGGAAGGCACGGCGTGGGTAGGCCCCCGACAAGGTGGACTGATGACCTGGTAAATGTTGCGGGAGTCCGCTGGATGCGGGTTGCGCAGGACCGGTCGCTTTGGCACTCTTTGGGGGAGGCCTTTGTCCAGCAGTGGACGTCTTTCGGCTGATATGATGATGATGATGATGATGATGTCATTGCGAAATGCGATTGGATTGCGACTGAAATGAACTACAGGTCCATCTTTAGAGTGAATACTCTAGCTGAGTGTGAAAAGATGGACCTTTCCACACAGTTCTTTTGTCGTGATAATTGTCAACACTGCGGCTAGCGTCTAATATTACTTATTTATTGAGACACTAACATCCAATGAATGTCTTCGCAACTCATCTGACATCTAACAACATTAATCAACACCCTTCAGTTTGATACAAATGAACATTCGCATTATGTCGTATATTAAAGTGCTGAAACATTAAGCACCCGTTTTTGATGTCTGGTTAGAAAAGTATCCCCTTAGTCGACTATCGGAATAGGGTTGAAGTGTTGTAGGCGATAGATTAGCATTAGTATAGTCCGAATCGCTTTTCTAGAACGGATCTTATCTGGGAACCATCGGTACAAAGAATCATTGTTTAGCCACGTGCCACCAACGCTTCGAAATGATAAGGCCGTGTTTAATAAATACTGTTTCAAATTAAAACGAAAGGTATTACCAACTTTTTATTTGTAGTTGCAGCATACTTAGTACCTACCTACCTACCTACTGGATCGTACCTACTGGTTAGCGGGACAATGTTTTTTTCTTCTGTTTGTGCTTATTACAAAAAGAAGTGAATTCGTTCTAGAAAAGCGATTCCGACTATAACCTATCACTGCAAATTCACGTTTCATCTTTCTTCATTTTTATGTACATTAAACCCTTGCCAAAGTCGGCAAACGTTAAGCTTTATTAAAATACGGCCATGCATCATCCTTATGTTTCCCATCCGTTACCCCATTTGATTAAACTCAACTGCTCTCGTAAATAATCAAGCACATCTTGTACAATTACACGGTTCTATTGAAAAATAACTGGGATAAATAAGAGTAAAATGCGGCTAGAAATACTTGCCAAGTACGGAGCAGGAAACTAAAAAAGAAACCGTACTAGGTATTAAAGTCAAGTGGTACTGGCATTGGGCATTAACAGATTGTGCAGACTAAAAATGAATGCGAATTAATGATGACAGCCGCTTAACATTATTGCGAGAATTTTGCTTTTACCGAGCATGTTTTACCGTTTAATTATACAAATAATATGTAAGTTCCCTTCGTTATTCTATGTTCTATGATCTCAAACTAAAAATGAATGCGAATTAATGATGACAGCCGCTTACTGCGGCTGCGGCTTATTGCGGGAATTTTGCTTTTACCGAGCATGTTTTATCGTTCAATTATACAAATAATATGTAAGTTCCCTTCGTTATTCTATGTTCTATGATCTCAAACTAAAAATGAATGCGAATTAATGATGACAGCCGCTTAACATTATTGCGAGAATTTTGCTTTTACCGAGCATGTTTTACCTTTAAATTATACAAATAATATGTAAGTTCCCTTCGTTATTCTATGTTCTATGATCTCAAACTAAAAATGAATGCGAATTAATGATGACAGCCGCTTAACATTATTGCGAGAATTTTGCTTTTACCGAGCATGTTTTACCGTTAAATTATACAAATAATATGTAAGTTCCCTTCGTTATTCTATGTTCTATGATCTCAAACTAAAAATGAATGCGAATTAATGATGACAGCCGCTTAACATAATTGCGGGAATTTTGCTTTTACCGAGCATGTTTTACCGTTTAATTATACAAATAATATGTAAGTTCCCTTCGTTATTCTATGTTCTATGATCTCAAACTAAAAATGAATGCGAATTAATGATGACAGCCGCTTAACATAATTGCGGGAATTTTGCTTTTACCGAGCATGTTTTACCGTTCAATTATACAAATAATATGTAAGTTCCCTTCGTTATTCTATGTTCTATGATCTCAAACTAAAAATGAATGCGAATTAATGATGACAGCCGCTTAACATTATTGCGGGAATTTTGCTTTTACCGAGCATGTTTTACCGTTTAATTATACAAATAATATGTAAGTTCCCTTCGTTATTCTATGTTATACTTAAATAATAAATATTTAGAGACAATCATACACAACTCGAACTAGTCCCAAACTAAACAAAGCTTGTACTATGGGTACTAGACGACGATAAACATACTAAATACATACTTAAATCCATGACTCAGGAACAAATATTTGTGCTCATGACACAAATAAATGCCCTTACCGGGATTCGAACCCAGACCCCGTATCATGGTCGGCCTTATCACACGATAAGTGATAGGATAGAGCGTCCATCACTGGCTGACACCGTTCGATAGAACCTCTTGCTTCGTAGGCAGGGTCACTACCAACTAGGCTAAAGCGGTCGTCTATGTTATATGATCTCAAACTAAAAATGAATGCGAATTAATGATGACAGCCGCTTAACATTATTGCATTATTACGAAACAATTATTCGTAACATCCCTAGGCCGAAGCTCACGCCGGTTCGTACCTTGTGCAAAGATTGTCAATCGCCATCCAACGTGGTAACGTGGCAAGCGTGGTGGGTACCGTTGCACCGGGCACAACTCACGGGGCCTTGTTTGACTAGACTTGGGCTTATGTCATAAGTGTATGTTTTTGTGGGTGTGTGTATGTGTGTTAATGTTTCTTGTGTGATTCTGATTTCTGTTATGTGATGTCTTTTAAAAATAATCGCCGTGCTTACAACTAGCCGTGCCTGCAGGCAAATCAAGCTAATGTAATGGGTCACCCGCGTCTTTGAGCTCGAATATCGCGCGACATGTTTCGAACCAATACCTGGTCCTTAAGGGTGACTATCGTGAGCACTCGCGATGCCGGCGCTAAGCTAATAACTTTAACACATTATTTTTACTATATACATACTTAGATTCACACCTTTATTCCCAAAAGGGGCAGGCAGAGCACATTTAACTTATGTTACAGCGCCACTTTTAGCATAAATCCTACTAAGTAATATTATAATTGCGAAAGTTTGGATGTTTGGATGTTTAGATGTTTGTTACTCGTGATGTGCGTTTGTTTACTCAATTCTACTGATATTATAAATACGAAAGTTTGGATGTTAAGATGTTTGTAACTCAATCACGCTTAAACGGCTCAACCGATTTGGATGAAAATTTGCACGAATAAAGTTTATAGCCTGGATTAAAATATAGGCAAACACCTCACACAAACAAAGCAGTTAAAAAGAGAAACAATACAATAACATGTAGGTAGAGGTAGACAACAGGCGGTCTTATCGCTGAAGAGCGATCTCTTCCAGACAACCTAAGAATAAAAAAAAAAGTCCGGGTTGCACTCCGGGAGTGCCGGCAGAAGTGAAAACTCAATAACATTGTAACAGTTTTTCGATCAGGTCACGTGACATCTTACGGTGTCACCCTAAAAATGAATTTGGCGCAAATTTATAAACAATTATCAATTATTTAGGCGGACGGGCAGCGGGCGCGTTGGGTGCGACGGGCCGGCGGCGAACAAAATACCAATTTGTTTTTGCCATTGCTAAATATTTTTCAAAGCTAAAGCTTTGATAAATCTCTTTATAGGAATTACGTCCAAATTCGAACTTGCAATTTGCAAGAACAGCGGACGGCGACGGTGAAAAAAATATCAATTTGTTTTTGCCGTTGGTAAATATTTTTCAAAGCTTTATCTCTTTAGGAATTATTAATAATATATATAATAATTAATTATTATTAGGAACTATTCGAATTTGCTCAATAGCAAAACGGCGAAGGACGCGTGAACAAAATTATAAATTTATTTGCAGAATATGCTATTGCAAAAAGTGTTTAACGGCTTTATACTCTTACGAATAGCGTTCAGTTTTGAATGAAGTTGAATCGGCTAGCAGCAAAATATAAAAGTTTGTGACCTCCTTCAGATCTGACGTCACAAAACTCTGTCGCGTATTTAACAATTTTTCCCCATCCCTAAAAGTGCTCAGCGCCGCTAAAGAAGTTTTCACTTCAAAAAAAGAAATCATTTTTATTTCTGCAAGAGCACAGCGAGCAATATGCAAGATTACGAGGTAGGGGCTTCCTATTAAGTAGGTATGTAACACCCCTGGAGTTGCAAGCGTCTATAAGCTACGGTTAATTACCACTTACCATCAGGTGGGCCGTAAGCTTGATTGCCACCGACGTGCAGAGGCGTCTCTAGACCATGCCGCGCCCGGGTGCAATCATTACCGTAGCGCCCTCTAGCACCCCCCTAGTGCGCGCTAGCGCACGAGTCGAGGCGAGTGGCGCCTTGTGAAGTGTGAGTGGCGCTCGGCGCCCCCTAGGACCGTGCGCCCGGGTGCAACGCACCCCCTGCACTATAGGCAAATGAGCCCCTGCCGACGTGGTCTAAAAATAAATGCAATCCCTGTATCAGCGGGCGTAGCATGGTTGACATTTTATCACTAATCGCTGTCGATAAGACATTCGTCACGTTCTGACAAGTATGCGTGTGCGAAAGTGACGGATGTCTTATCCACAACTATAAAGGCCTCCATACACCGAACGCGGGTCGTGCGTGGCGCGGGGCGGGCGCGGGTCGTGCGCGGCGTGCGCGGTCGGTAGGTATCTCTCTCACTACCAACGCTTTTAATATGTACAGTACGATTACTGTTAGTTAACCACTGACAGATAGTTTGCCTTCATTTAATTTTCAACTTGAATGTCATACAAATAAAGCAATGTTCAGGATACTGTTACCCACGTCTATCGATTTAGAAATAACTACTTAATTTGTATGAGGTTACAGTTGAAGATTAAATGAAGGCAAACTATATGTCAGTGGTAAACCCTAAATAATTCTACTGTATCTCCCTTTCTCTATCACACTCAGCAGCGCGGCAGTACTGCTGACACGCGCGAGCACGCACTTCACACGCGACGCGCACGACACGCGGCCGTACTGCCGAGTTGTAACTTTAGCGCCGCGGGCCCGCGCGGGCCCGCGTTCGGACCGCGTTCGGTGTGTGTTTAAAGTGTAGTTTCAATGCTGTACAATTTGCGCGGGCCCGCGCAGCACACGCGCCGCGCACGACACGCGTTCGGTGGGTAAACTATATGTCAGTGTTAAACCTAAAATAATTCTACTGTATCTCCCTTTCTCTATCACACTCAGCAGCGCGGCAGCACTGCGGGCTCGCGCGGGCTCGCGCTTCACACGCGACGCGCACGACACGCGGCCGTGCTGCCGAATTGTAACTTTAGCGCCGCGGGCCCGCGTGGGCCCGCGTTCGGACCGCGTTCGATGTGTGTTTGAAGTGTAGTTTCAATGCTTTACAACTTGCGTGGGCCCGCGCAGCACACGCGCCGCGCACGACACGCGTTCGGTGGGTGGAGGCCTTTAATATCTCTCTCACTATCTCTATCACACAGTGGCGCGGGCCCGCGTTACTGTGCTATAGAGACGCCGCGCTACTGTGTGAAAGAGATAGAGCTACCGCCCGACCCGCGCCGCGCACGACCCGCGTTCGGCGTGTTAAGTGATAAAATGTCAACAACAGCCCCGCTCCTCCGTAGCGACAAATTGTTATATTTATAACCGTTGACATTTAATAACAGAAGACATAACAATATTGAGAAAAAATAACTCTTTTATATAATCATATTCATTTTCACGATCAATTTGAAGCGGACTCGAATTTAAACTTTCGTGAGATATGTATATTGAAATAATACTAATAATTACACGGTTCAATTCACGTATTAAAAGTCACTACTGGCGACATGCTTCGAACTTTTCGGGAGTTCTTGAGGATGAGTGTTTTCGCGGTTTCACGGGCCGCGCAGCCATTGGAGTAGGCGCGGGCAGTGATTCAAGCGACACCGCCGCGAAATCACTCGTCCCGAAGAAGAACTCCCGAAGAGTTCGAAACAAGTTGCCCGTAGTGACATTTAAGACGTGAGTTGGACAGATAAATTCCAGGATCAAATTAATCCAATAAAAGTATTATGACTTACGGAATTCCAGTAATGACAACTGAAACTGTTGTTTGTAAAAAGCAATAATAGAGGCATTCGATATTAGGAAATTACGTAAACATCAACTCGAACTGATAATAATTTATTACTAATGTTATAAAGAGGTTAAAGTTTGTGAGTGTGTAGTTTTGTAAGTTTGTACGTGGGTAACCTCCGGAACTTCACATCCAAATAAAAAAACAATACGTATACGAAAAATAGTAAATATTGAGGCCTAGGCAGAGAGTACAACTTTGTACCCTTTGGCGTCGAGACCCTGCCTCGGTCCGTGGGGTCCCAGTGCGCATCGCGAAATGTCTGGTTGATGTAACTGGCGACCGAAAAGCTGGCGGCTTTCTCGCGCAACGCATCAGCATTGCAAGTCAGCGAGAAAAATGCCGCCAGCATCCTCGGTGCAATGCCTCGACGGCCGTTTTTAGATTTAACTTAGTTTAAATATAATTTAGTTAATGTATCTTATCAACTTGTATATAATTTCGAAATAAATAATTGATTTACATATGTTTTAATAGAATGGATAGCTACATAATCCCGTGACTCTACCTGGGTTCTTTGTAATACGCGGGCGAATCCGCGCGGGCAGCTAGTATTTCATAGTCTTATTCAGGTTAAGTATAATAAATGTGACCGTGTGGAATATCGAGCTTAAACTGGGATCGAGAATACAATGAAGATGTCCTAGCTTCAGGAGGCCAATTTTCAATTCACGTTTCGCATTTTTAGTTGCTCTATAGTTGCCATTATTGAATGTGACTGACTTTTGATTGGAGTTCGAATGGATTGGATGCACGCTGCACGCCCCGCTCGCCGCGGAGCGTGTACTCAGGCCATACACTAACGGCCGTACCTATTCATAAACGTTCTACAAGCCTACTTTATCTAAAATGGCATTAAAATTCGTTTGTCCTGATCTGTCACTTTGATATTTGTGTTCGTCAGAAAGGGACAAAGCACATTTTATTTAGCAGAGGCTCTTTAAGTTTTATGAATAAGGGAGTAAGAGTTTGCGCTCCAGTGAGATTGGTTGAACGGTTTCATCTTTTCGAACTACTAGAGCTAATGACCCGTGCATCATCATCATCATCATATCAGCCAAAAGACCACTGCTGGACATTAAGGCCTCTCCCAAAGATCGCCACCCGGGCATATTGCAATCAAATTGGAACGAGAAACGTAACCCTCAAATTGGCCTGAATGATCATTTTTCTTTAACAAATGCAGTTCCGAGATTCCATGAAGCAGTACAATTTCCGCAGTTTGAAAGGAATGAAAAATGGCACACCCGGACCTGTTTGCACTTTCCAAGTACATTTTAAAACACTTTATTCGACGGGCGAGTTCCTGGACACCGCAAGTCTTGTTTTCTTGCTCTTGCAACTTGGAATATTTCGCTGCAAGTTCGGTGCTTTCAGCAAATCTAAGCGGTGTTATGTTGCGTTGGATAGCCAAATTTACGTTTGTAAAGGAATGGGAGAAAGAATCCAATGTGCGTCGCTGAAAGGTTACCCAAAATAATTCATCGTTCTTTACACAATACCCATAAATTGTCGTTCATATTTCTTATTTTATTAAGAAATATTTAAACGGTTGTTATACTTACGTCACTTTTTTTTCGCATAATACGAGCGTTAGGACAACTCAATTGTCATTTTCTATTTTCCAATACAAAAACTACTATTTATTATTAATATACTTTTCCATAGGGTAGCTGCTCTGGTTAGTGACCTCCTAATTTAACGTGCCAGTTTGCGACCAACTTAGTGTGTTGTTGAACTGAAAAGGTATTGTTTTTTTAGCAGATCCCTAGAATAATTGCACACAGCTAGCTCACTGTTTGTTCTGGGTCTGCAGAATGCATTAATTGAAAACTTGTCCTTCAGGTAGCCGCTAACTGAAGCCTAGTAATCGACGTAACTACTGCTTAACCTATTCAAAGTTGACTCCGCTCGCGCATTTTTGAATGTCATTCTTTTGTGAGAGAAAAAACCTCTTCATCCGGCCCGCGAGCAAAGTAAAAAAAACTCCCTTTGATTAAGTCCGTTTAGGCCGAAACCCGAAGACTCGTAATTTTGCTTTTCATCGGGATAATTTCTGTAAAAAGCGGAATAACTTTCTGCCGGCAATCTTGGAGCTTGGACTTGGGAGATATTTGTAAGCAATTTTCATTCTTCACGGGAGTTTTCGAATTCGATTTTTTTGTTACATATTTGTAATCTGACAAGCACTTAAACTAGTCTCAATTTCTTAATAAAAGTATGTAATAAGCGTGAAAGATGGCCCATTGAAAAGAGGGTGGTTATATGGCTTTGGTGACGTTTTTGTAAACATTTGAAGGATTGAATCCATAACGTCACGAACGAACTGATCAGAAGACGTAACCATGGCAAGTAGCGACAGAAAAAGTAGATTCGCCCAATTGTCCCAACGACGGCAAAGATATTTATACGTTTTTCGCCTAACTACAATGAAATAAAGTGTAAAAGTATGAACATATGTTTGATGTCGATTGTACATGGGTATGTGGTACCTAGCTGACACATAACTTCTTCATTTCCCATATAGGTATGCTTAGATACATTTTTGTCCGTCAATAATATTCAATAAGATTTATAATTATTAATTATCGCTAAAATAATTATTTACTAGGTGTTAAAATTCTTAACAATGACGATAAGGCCAAAGATTCAATTGCAATATTAATATTGTGAATGTTTATCTACCGGAAATATACCTAGTGTATACATCGACAGTTATGCACACACCTCATAACACGGCATGTCCTATATATTAATCAGTTATGAAAACGTAAGGACAGATGGCATAGCTTGGGACACACCGCCCAGAATCAGGCAGATCAAGTACGCTGATTGAATGAGAGTTTTTGAGAACCCAGTTAGGTTGCATTTATTTTCCGTAATTAATATTAACCCTTTCTTGATCAAATTAATATATAAAAATCCAGTTCAAGTTCCCGTGAGGCTGAGCCCAAACGCTCCTGACCCGGAAAAAAATAAAAAAGAAGGTCATCGATCAACGAGTATATCCAGCCGGTTGCAATTTACATAAATATGCCAAATTTCAACTCAATCGTATACAGATACAACACATTAGTGCCTAAAAATTGTGTGCAAATTATGATGAGAAATGATTGGTCGAATTAGGCACTTTTTTTGCGGAATAGCAAAGGAATATTGTTCTCATAACTTATGATTACAACTTACATACTTTCGTACATTTCAGATAAAGTTGCAAAAGCATTACGTATAATACAACCTAGTGAAGCCGGTTTTTAACCATGCTAAATAAGACAAGCACCCGCTAACGCACACGTATAGAAACTAAATTAGGTAACCAACACTGGAAATGTGTGATCTTGTCAGCATTAAAATACGCACTGAATTTTGTTCAATTTTGTTTACATGTGATGTGCGTGCGTGTGTATGTGCTTAACTCATTTGACATGCTTAAAAAGCGGCTTGTCGAGGTTGTTCGTAATGTTCCATCTTTTTACCTTGGTCAGTTCATGTACGAACCGAAAAAAATGGAAAGTGTTGGTTGTCCGTCATTCAAGTCTATGTGTCCCATACTACTGCTCTCCGGGAAACGCCTCGAGCGATATTGATTTCCTGTGGCAAAGTTAGTAAGTCACCAGGATATGAGTAAATGAAGCCTCGAGTTAATTAGATTTACAAGGCACACATGGAGCGCGAGAAATAACTCCATATTCGGGCCATGGTGTACAATTATTTGTACAATACAAAACAATACATATACTCTATATTGCACACCTCAAAACATGAATCAAATGGACATACAAATGTAGACGAACGCGTATTTCTGCAGCTACAGGACCCGTGAATAATAACACTTTCACTATTAAGTAAATAAGGATAATTTATTGAGTATCACTTAAATGTAAGATTCTCTTAGTGACCGGTAAGGTATGAATAATTTTCTTAACCCCTTCCTAAAAAACTAACAACGAATGTTGCCAACCAAATAACATTTTTCATATTGAAATACATTTTATACTAAATAATATTTAAAGATTGCTTTAGTTGCTAATTATTATTTGGTTTTATATAAGAAATACATATCATCAATTAAATTACAAAATAATATCAATGAATATTATAAGCGATTAATTACATTACTCAAATGTGTTTCATTTCTACCCTCAAATCTCAATTATTGAATTTTAATGGCTCGTACCCACATATTTGCTAACATTCGGCCTTTTCTGACATCGCAAGCGTCCTCGCTTTAGGATATTGAAATAGAAAACATCAAAATTACCCATTACTATCCACACATTATCTACAGATCTCTAAAGATTAATTATTTCAATTACAGTACCTGAGTAATTCTCACATTATTTTACATCGAACATAGTCTCAATCAATTGTTAATATAATTTAAGTTTCTTTACAACACACGGCATCTCTGATACTTATCTTGTAACGCCACAAAGGGCTAGTAACACCACAAGGGTTAGCAACGCCACAAAGGGCTAGTACTTACCTGGGAACGCCACAAAGGGCTAGTACTTACCTGGAAACGCCACAAAGGGCTGGTACTTACCTGGGAACGCCACAAAGGGCTAATAACGCCACAAAGGGCTAGTAACGCCACAAGGGCTAGCAACGCCACAAAGGGCTGGTAACGCCACAAAGGGCTGGTAACGCCACAAAGGGCTAGTAACGCCACAAAGGGCTAGTAACGCCACAAAGGGCTAGTAACGCCACTAGGGCTAGCAACGCCACAAAGGGCTATTAACACTACAGACGTTAGTAACGCCACGCAGGGCTAGATTTAAATCGACACACACATGCACAAGTAGTACATAGAACCATAATAATCATAAATTTGATCTTTTATACATTTGTATTAGAATCACGCGATATTAATAAGTTTACATCAACAGACTCTGCGTCAGAATCGCTCTCCATGGGATCATTTCCGAACACCAACCAAGGGTGAATCTTATCTACTGCAAAAATCGATCTGTACGTAGATTTACCATTCTTTTTTGTAATAGGCGTGTCTTCGACCTCGTACCTATCATTACCTAAAACCTTAGTAATTTTGTAGGGTCCGCTACACTTGGGCTGCAACTTCCTACTT
This sequence comes from Epinotia ramella, assembly GCA_947578815.1. NCBI lineage: Eukaryota > Metazoa > Arthropoda > Insecta > Lepidoptera > Tortricidae > Epinotia > Epinotia ramella. Next base: position 19,817,121 of record OX388211.1, read on the forward strand.
TGACCGGTTGGGTTACTCAATTCCCTCTCGACACGCACAAGATCGCCAACATTATACATGCGTGGATACTTTCTCTTGCTGTCGAAACGTTCTTTTTGTTTTCCTTGTTCGATACGCATCCTCTCACTGGCCTCAGCTCGTATGGCGACAGGATTCACATATTCCTGAGCTTCGGAAACTATTTCGTTCATAACACCATCAGAACTACCGGTGGGGTTTAAGCTAAATAGTAGATGAGCTGGTGTTTTATTAGTGGCCTTGTTGATGGTATTGTTGAGCCCCCATTGGACCTTCGGAACACAAACGTCCCACTCGTTATCAGGTTTGCCATGGTTCATTGACGTAAGTGAGTCTAATATGGAACGATTGTAGCGCTCAATTTGACCGTTGGCGCGAGGGCTAGCAACCGCGTTTAATATATGAACAGATCCCTTGTCTTTTATATATTTTTCAAAAGAATGACTAGTAAAACTAGTCCCTCTATCCGTAATCAAGCGTCTCGGTACAGCAAATAAGCTAAAATATTCTTCAAAGACGTTTATAGTGGTACTAGTCTTACAATTTTTCACAGGTTTTATGAATATAAATTTAGTGAAAGAGTCAATTATTGCTAGTATGTACGAATTTCGCTTCTTACATTGGAAACGGACCGCAATGATCCGCATGCAACGTGTGAAACGGTCTGTCAGGTTTTTGAATTGGGTGCAACAAGCCTTCCTTAGGACCGCCAGGTACTTTGTTATATGCACAATGCAAGCAAGCAGCACAATATTTTTTAATAAACCTCCGCATCTTTTTGAACCAATATACTTTGCGTATTCTTTCGTATGTCTTTTCATACCCAAAGTGCCCGACGTTATCATGATGGCTTTTAAGTATCTGCCAACGTACGGACTTTGGAACAACCCATAGCAAAGTCACTGCGTCGTCCTTTTTAACCAATCGATACAGCCTTTCATTCTTATATACAAAGTTATTTTTAATATCTATCATTGTTTTAGTTTCAGGGTCTTTCAAAATTCTTACGATTCTTTGTAGTTCGGGGTCGGATTGCTGAATCGTTTGTAACCATTTATCATCAGTCACGATATTTGAATCCGCCGTATCTATATGAAAGACGTGACAGTCGTCATCGCGACATGGTGGATTTTTTGCTGCTATAGCGTTTCTACTCAGGGCATCTACATGAGTCATTTTTGTGCCAGCTCGATATTCTATATCAAAATCAACAAATTCTTGCATTGCCATCCACCATCTCGCCACTCTTGGAACTAAGTCTCTCTTAGTCATGGTGCTACGAATTGCATGAAAGTCAGTTACTATTTTAAACTGACTACCAAGCAAATACACTCTAAATCGATTCAGTGCCGTTACCACGGCCAGGGTTTCCAACTCGTAAGCAGAGAAATTTTGTTCCTCCGGTGAGGTTTGCCGACTATAAAACGCGATGGGTTGGAGACCCTGACCAGCATCCTGCAGTAAAATGGCTCCAAGTCCCATTTTGCTCGCGTCTGTGTGAACCTCTAACCGTGCATGAGGTTCGTACAAAGCTAAAACAGGCCTGCTAATCAATATATCCCTCAATTTATTGAATGCAGCTTCCTGTTCAGCTTCAAACCGCCAGGGCTCGTTTTTCTTTGTAAGAACAGTAAGGGGTCTAGCTATCAACGAGAAATTGCGAACAAACTTTCGGAAGTAGCTTGCTAGGCCTACAAACTGACGGACCTCATGTACGTTTTTGGGTGTGGGGAATTTCTTGACGGCGTCGATTTTAAACGATCCCGGCCTTATACCTTCCCTAGAGATTTCATAGCCGAGATATTCGATACAGTCTTGAAAAAACACACACTTTTTTAAATTTAGCGTGAGTTTAGCTTTACGGAGCATGATGAAAACCTTTTCAAGCTTTTCAAGGCCCTCTTCGATCGATCTTGACGGGACTAAAAGATCGTCCATGTACGCAAGCACCAGTTTCTGACCAACGCCATTGATCATCGAGTTTATTGCGCGCTGAAAGACACTTGGAGCGTTCGCCAGCCCGAACGGCATTCGATTAAACTCGTAGAGGCCGTCCGGGGTGACAAACGCTGTCAAGTGCTTGCTGCTCTCAGAGACCGGTACTTGGTAATATCCACTAGCCAAATCAAGGCTGGTGAAGAAATTATTACCCCCGAGACAATCTAATTTATCCTCAATGCGAGGTAATGGATATTTATCTTTGAGGGTCTTCCGATTCAACGCACGATAATCCACACATAGGCGTTTCTGTCCATTTTTCTTGCTGACTAACAACACAGGGCTTGCGTAAGATGATGAACTTTCCCTGATAATACCATTCTGAAGGAGATCTTCTATAATCGCGGACAATTGCTCTTTTTCCTTAAGCGACATACGGTATGGGTTGTAAACTACAGGATTGTCGTCTTTAAGTTGAATTACCATTTCGACTAAATCAGTTTTACCTAGTTCGGACAAGTCTAGTGCGAAACAGTCACGATACTTTGATAAAAGCGTATGAAATACTTCGCGTTGGTTTTCGTTCAGCTTTGTACCTAATTCGACATCTTCTATTGGCAATGCTTGCTGAATTTCATCTGTGACTGTAGTTAATCGTACCATTGGTTCATTGATTTCCTCGTAACTACTTCCCCTAGCTAGCACTTGGTTCTTTTTAAATTTCAAATCGGCTTCAGCTACATTTGAAATCATGACAAAACCTTGACCATTGTTAAAACTATATAACCCAGGCAAAACAATATAATCTTTCTGCGGTGTATTGCAAAATGCAGCAGGTATATAAAGTGATCCGGTAAAACTGCTAGTAGTGCTCACTACTGTAGGTGAGGTGAAGCCTGCCTCAATTAATACTTCGGTGACTGTATTGAGTGCATACTTTACATTTGATTGATTACATCCCTCCCCTGGAGCTCTATAGAAAGTCAAGTCCTTCGCAGTTTTTATAATTACAACGTCTGGTAATTCTGTGAACGTTTGGCCTATCATGACGTCGCTTGGCAAAAGATGGTCGGGTACGACAACAAAGTCGACTGTACTTTCAACGTCATCAACACTTAAAGTACCACTCACCGAACCTAAAGGTCGAACGGTCGAGTTGCCAAATCCTCTTAAATTTGGCATTTTGTCAGAACTTTTCCAATTACCAAATATTTGTTTGGCGGAACTTTCCCTGATTAAGGTGCATGAACTACCCAAATCAACGAATGCACGAGTAAGTACGCCCTCAAGCCTGACATCCTTATAATACTTTTCGCTCTCAAGTTCCGATGATTGTACGTGGGGCATTTCAATATCACTCGTTTCGATACGTCTAACGTCTTTATCTGATGGTGGAGCAGGGAGTTGCAATAGGCCGCCACTATTAGAATTATTTGACGAACCTGTGGTCATCCGATTACGACATTCACTAGCCATGTGGCCCGCCCTACGGCAAATGTTACACTTCTTCATAGGTTTAGTGCATCTAGACCGAATGTGCCCAAGTTCTCCACAGTTGTAACAAACTATTTCAGGTTTCACTAGCTCTATACTAGTGTTCGTTGTATTCGTGGCGTTTTGATTTGGTCTGGGATCTTTGATCCATGGTTTACTGCGTTTATGTGTCATTAAGTAATTATCGTTCTGAGACAAGGTTCTCAGATATGAAAACAATTGTTCCGGTTCCTCAAAACGGCACGAATTTGCACTCATCCTAACAAACTTGTCGTCTATCCCATGCACTAAACATCCTACGGCCTTACGGCCTGTTACGTCACATTTATTTATCAAAATCATTTTTTCGTAGTAGTATACGTCTAATGGCTGCCCTACTCTACAACGTGCATTAAGCATTCGCTGAAGGAGATCGCCATAATTTTCTGTCGAGGGAAAAGCTAATTTTAACTTTTCCACCCACTCAGGCCAAGTATACAGAAGGGATGGAAGTCCTTGATACCAGCGTTTCGCTAAGCCAGATAGCTTAGGTAAAGCATAATGACACGTCTGAGTATCTGTCCATGAATATATTTGAGCGCACTCGTTCACCTTGTGAATCCAACATTCGATATTTTGGGCACCATCATTAGGGTCATACTCAGGAACCACGTTAATATGAGCGGTATAAGCATGACCTGGCAAAATATTACCTACTGCGACACTACTCGCACTCGATTGGCTCGCCTCAGAATTATTGACAGCATGATTAGCTACATGATTTTTGTTAGTACAGCTGCTTGCGGGCAGGGCCGGAGTGAAACTCTTAGACCTTACTCTAATCTGCACATTTCTGGGTTTATTCGTCTTATCATTACTTCGTTTACTCTTGTGATGGGTATGTTTCTTTTGTTTCTTATGTCGCCGACGCGGTGGCGAGGGCGAGGTACTCGAACTACGTGATGATACACTAGACACACTTCTATCTGAGGAATAAGAATAACGACGATGCCGACGTCTAGATAAGTGACGCTTACGTGACCTGGACGCCCTATTATCTGATCCCATGGTTAGCAATCTGTTATTAATTTGGTACAATGTTTTACTTAATCGCCTTGCAACAAACTTATTACGTTACTCACGAAACAAGCATACACCACACGATAATCCACGTGATGTTAACCATAAAACACATAATTTGTCTTTTAACTTTTTAACTTAATCAGTCAAACACATTCATATTCCATAAATACATGACACGTTTATCTATTCACGTTATGATATCCTGTTAATTTAATTTGTAGCCTACAGAATTAACCACATTATCATTTCACATGTATTTATATAACAAACAACATAAATTTCCATTGTAAACAACAATCGTACTTAACTATTACTGTCCTTTAAATATCCTCTTACTGCAAACATTTTGTCAGCCGACACGAAGGAATTTCTTTGAGAATCGGCTTTACTATTGGGATAACTCCGTAGTGAACACTTTTAAAGGTAATCAGTTAATCCTTCCAACGATTTACAAGTATCTCGCGTTTTGTCACTTCACTTTTCACAGCATCAAATCATAAAAAGCCGCGAAATTATGGAAAAAATTCAAATCACTGACCTTTCTCCGGGATCAAATACCTCGGTTCCCGGCGACGTGGGCTGCTTTTCCAGCAGGATCTACACTTCTGAAATGTAGACGAACGCGTATTTCTGCAGCTACAGGACCCGTGAATAATAACACTTTCACTATTAAGTAAATAAGGATAATTTATTGAGTATCACTTAAATGTAAGATTCTCTTAGTGACCGGTAAGGTATGAATAATTTTCTTAACCCCTTCCTAAAAAACTAACAACGAATGTTGCCAACCAAATAACATTTTTCATATTGAAATACATTTTATACTAAATAATATTTAAAGATTGCTTTAGTTGCTAATTATTATTTGGTTTTATATAAGAAATACATATCATCAATTAAATTACAAAATAATATCAATGAATATTATAAGCGATTAATTACATTACTCAAATGTGTTTCATTTCTACCCTCAAATCTCAATTATTGAATTTTAATGGCTCGTACCCACATATTTGCTAACACAAACTTAAAAATAGAGGTTAACAACAAGCAATCTCATAGTTAGCTAAAATGCGATCTCTTCCGGACCACCTTTGAGTAGTGGAAACGATGAAAAACAATAATCAATCATTACGTGATGGTTTCACTAGTAAGAATTTATCTTTTCTGTGCCCCAGTAAAAATGATAGAAGTAACGTAGCAAAAAAGTAACGTAGCGTAAAATTGTTAATGAACAAAGTAGCTTTTTAACCCTTTAATTTGCAACGTCCACCCGACTTAACACACTCGTAGACCGCATTTTTGTATTTTTTCCTGACCAGAATCGTTTGGACTATTCAGCGTCGCCGAGACTTGACCTAAGGACCTGCGCTGCAGTACTCAAATCAAAAAACAGTTGACAAACGTTTGTTAGAGAGGCCATAGGTTAACGTTTCCTGATGGTAAATCAGCCAGGCCATCTAGTTTGCCACTGTTGTAAAAAAATATTGATACAAATCTATGTCATAATCGCCGCTGACGATTCTTACTTTATGAGCGTGCAATAATCTGCTTGCACTAATATTGAAACAAGGGGACATATTCGCAATCAAAAATATCGGCTATCGCGAGCCCAATAAGGAAAAATCAAGCTCCATCTACGAGTATATTGAAGCCTCCGGTTGTTTATTTATTCCAAACGAGTGGCCACGGAAATAAGTCTGTGTGGAGTCCCCATTTCTTACGCGCAGAGAGTATGCGAACGCAGACTGGAGACCCGTTATTATGCTGATCGAAGCTGTCAGTGGGAAAGTCTTGTATGTAATATCCTAGGATTCATTACTCATAGAGTACATCTGAATTTCTGCCTAATTAGACCAGAGAGGTAATCACGTAACGTTTTTAACGCGCTTTAGGACAATTTAAGGGGTTAGTAGCACGGGGTCTAATTAGCAACTCGTCTATGGGGCAACTCGTCTAAGACGCAGGTTGTCTAAATCGCAGCTCGTCTACATATCAACTTGCCTAAAAGCAACTGGTCTACACGATTTTTTAAGTAGCAGCTCGTCTAATTAGCTATTGGTCTATATAACGACTCGTCTAAATGGAGACTCGACGAAATCGCAACTGGTCAGCAAAAACTACGCGGAGAGGTGCAGCTCTGGCCATGATGCCACTTCACACACCGAATTATTTCCAGATGTTGAATGGTCTAGTTCAAGCGTAAACCTTTGCCAATAAAATAATTTGCCATAAGAAGTCAAAAGTGGTCGTTGAAAAAATAATGCGTATTTTCTATTAAATGTTTGGAGAAATCTCGGACCCGTTTGTCGCACAGAATTACTAGCACGAGAGCTGGTAGACATATCAGACTAGGTATTTGAGTCGAGTTGAAAAAAATTCTAACTTCCCCTAACCTAAACGGCAAATCTGGCAGGCAGGTGGCGGGTCATTGTGGACCCCTGAATTATCAAATGTTTTTTTTTTTGGACCCATAAAAAGTTTCTTGAGGCGAGCTGATTTTTTTATATGTTAAAAGAGAATCTTAAATTAGCATCAATAACATTCTGTGAAAATTTCCACTCCCCATAGTCTAGATTAGGAGGTGTTAGAAAAAAATTCAGCTTGCCTCGATCGAACACATAATTCCAGCACACCTCGGACACTGGCGATCAAATGTATGAAACAAATGCGTTCCTACGCATTCAGTCTAAGCTCGTGGAGGTGAACGCGTACCATGCTTGTGTGAGTGAGATAAGACATGCTAGGGTTGCCGCCATTTTAGTGCGTTCGCGAATCGGGAACGCAATATGAGATGACCTTGTAATAGCGGCGTCGAATTATTTTGTGTGCTTGTAATTAATTATAAACAGAAACGTTTGTAACTCTATTTTCTGAGATTATTATTGACCAAAGTGTTAGCGAAGGTCTATGTTTTGACTCGAGCAATTTGCTTTTGTATGTCCGGATGTTCTCCTCTACAGGTCGAAATTCTTAACCTCTCTGTTTTCCTTTTACTCTATGGGCAAATAGCTTTCGCAAAGATTAGTATTTACCAAGCCTGCCGCGACCCCGGATTAAGATGGCGGCTCCGGTCACATTAACCACGCCAGCAGATCCAATTTTTAACTGTTGACTACTGCTTGATTAAACCGATTAAGGGAACGACCATCACTTAACATTACAGCGGTTTATCTGGATAAACGTATTGGATTGGGATCAGATTTGATACGCGCGAGATTCCACGGGGCCATGAATCGCATGGGAATATAAAATGTGTTTCACGTTTAACGGGCCAGAAGTATCAGAGGCTCTAGTATAAGTTTTACCGAAACAAAACTTTACGATCGCGTTTGCGTTTTACCCTCAATTTGTATGGGATTTGACGTCTAAACGCAAACGCGGTCGTTACGTTTTGTCTGGGTAAAACTTACACTAGAGCCGAGCCTCAGAAGGAGTTTCCGTAACAACTTGATAGAAGCGAGTGCGTGTTACCAATGTATTTTTCTTCTTCTTAATTATTAGTTAGGTAACCATTTCTTTTAATTGCAAACAAAAATACAAAGTGTGTAAGTATCTTAAATAAATATATAAATAAAATAAATATTGTCTTATAAATACATAGAAAACATCCAAGACTAGAAACAAATATTCATGATCATCACACTAATATTTGCCCTTACCGTTATTCGAACCCGAGACTTCGTATAGGCAGAGTCACTACCAACTATGCTACAGAAGTCCTCGGAACGGTAATTTAATTATTTTCTCATTTTCAAGACGAAAATATAAAAAATATAGTCGCGGATTTGTGAATCGCGCGTTTGTATCGCTGCAAAAATCGCAGTGTGTAACCGGTCTAAATTGTTTTTTAGAAGACAGCAACGAGTTCGAGCAACGAAATTGAGAGTTCCACGCAACACTCTTTTCAAGTGATTATATTAGAATAAACAATGTATTGCCAGCGAAGGGATTTCAGAAGAATGTACGTGTTACATTCGAATGAAAGGTTTCTATTTTGAGGTACTGCTGCGTAATTGTTTGTTTTGAATCGCAAAACGAAAATATCGTAATTAATGATCATCATCATCATCATATCAGCCGAAAGACGTCCACTGCTGGACATAGGCCTCCCCCAAAGAGTGCCAAAGTGACCGGTCCCGCGCCACCCGCAGAATTACCCGCGTAATTAATGATAGCTACTCAAAAATTACAGAAGCCTCGATTTTTTGATGTGATGGCATTTATTATGGAGTTACTGTCTTTCAGCACAACTGGAAAGGCGAATGACAATTTGAAATTATTGGTTGAAAATGAATAAACGACAATTTGAAAATCCTCGAAATGGAAAATTTACCAGCCTGAATAATGCAGAAATTTAATTATGTCCTTAAATTTGATACTTATTTATTTTATTTATCGTATGGTTACACACTGGTTATATATACGTTTGCAACTAAACATTAAAATTTACATTTCTGGAGATAAAAGCTCGCTTCCTTTGTCAGGCGTTTCAAGTCCTCAGCTGATCCGTTGTATCTGAGGCTCTAGTATAAGTTTTACCGAAACAAAACTTTACGATCGCGTTTGCGTTTTACCCTCAATTTGTATGGGATTTGACAGCTAAACGCAAACGCGATCGTAAAGTTTTGTTTCGGTAAAACTTATACTAGAACCTCTGGTGTTGGGGCACTCGAATACTATAATGGTGCAGAGGCGTCTCTAGCCCATGTCGCGCCGGTGTGCAAACATTACTCTAGCGCCCCCTATACTATAAAATCTGTCAGAATGAACTTTTGACAGCTTCAATCCCAGTACAATAAACGTCAAAAATGACATATGATGACATAAATTGTACTGGGATGGCAGCTGTCAAAAGTTCATTCTTACAGATTTTGTACTATAGTAAGCGCGCGGTCAAAATGGAATGGTTACAAAGTACGGCTCGGCGCCCCCTAGGACCGCTGCGCCCGTGTGCACACCCTGCACCATAGGTAAAGACGCCTCTGATATGGTGTATTGTTTGTTCCGGGTTTCCACAGTCGCACGCCGGTGACTCGCTCCATCCCCATTTGTGCCGAGGTATGCGCAGTTTCCGATAGGCCAGCCCGTTGACATTGCAAATTTGTCGATTTTCATTAAAGCCCCTAGGCCGCTCATCAACCTTAAGCTCAAAGATGGTATTGTTGATATTGTCCTGCAGGGCTTCCCATTGTTTCATCCACAATTCGCTATCCTTCCACGCTGGAATTGCGGCCCAGTTCTGATTTACCAATGATGTAATATAAAAAAGAGGTAAGTAGATAGGTTATTAGCCCTCCAAAAGTGGCACACTATAAAACTCAGCCAATTGTATGACCTTGCCTCAGTGTCGCGTCGTCAATGGTACGTATAAACGTGTCTCAGCTGTCAGATTTGGTGGCTATTTTCAAACACGGAATTTCATATAGACCTCTTTTTTATTTTACATCATTGTGATTTACGGTGTTGTCGAATTTAATAAGTTGTACAAATGAACAAGGACTCGTGACAGAGAAAGGCATGATATGTGAGGATTTTTGCCGTTTGAATTTATTATTATTATGTCTTATACTCTGCGTAGGTGGCAAACAAGCGTACGACCTATTATGGGGACTTTTATGTTGCCCAACCCTTAGAAACCTGCACACTCTTTTCTGAAAAGCCCCATTTTGTAACTGTAGTCCATCTTCATTATTTTTTATTTTTATTTTCATGGGCAGCAAAAAGGTTAGATAACTAATGCCTCTGTGAGTTGCAGAACTAAACGCAAAGAGAGGGGTGTTATAAGTTTAACGTGTCTGTGTAACTGTCTGTGGTATCGTAGCTCCCAAACGGATGGACCGATTTGAATGCGGTTTTTTTGTATCATAGATAATTTTATCCCGAGTGTTCTTAGACATGTTTCATGAAAATCAGTTCAGCCGTTTTTGAGATATTGGAATTTGAAATGAAAACGGGGTTTTTCAACTTTTCTTAGTTGCAGTTCATATTTAATTTATTTTGAAAAACTGAATGGAAAAAAAAATATACGTAATTATTGAACCTGCTCACGAAATTTCACGAGAACGGTTGAGAAATGTGACCTGAGCTCTAGTATAAGTTTTACCGAAACAAAACATTACGATCGCGTTTGCGTTTTACCCTCAATTTGTATGGGATTTGACAGCTAAACGCAAACGCGGTCGTAACGTTTTGTTTCGGTAAAACTTATACTAGAGCCTCTGTAAAGGAGAACAGGGGGCTCTAGTATTAAGTTTTACCGAAACAAAACGTTACGACCGCGTTCGCGTTTAGCTGTCAAATCCCATACAAATTGAGGGTAAAACGCAAACGCGTTCGTAACGTTTCGTTTCGGTAAAACTTATACTAGAGCCTAAGCCGGGCATACGGAATAACTTTTGCCCAAGCTGACACGGAGATCTTTTCGTTTTGCCCGCTCGTTCAATTATTTTCGTTCCGTCAATACGCTGAAATCTAGAAAGTTCTGGTATGATATAAATTTGGCTCCGAAGATATTCGCAATGTGCCCGAAGCTCCAGCAATTGAGCTGCATTTTCAGGAAATGCAATAGAATATTACAGTCGCTGTGCGAGGGCAAAAGTAGGTTCGGGATTCTGAGTCACTGAATGGAGTGCATGAAGATTGATAGACATGAAAGCCGGCAACCGAACGTTCAATGGGAATGTTGTTGACATTTTTAAAGTCTGAAATGGAGATGAATACGTTTCTGGGACTGAAATAATGACGGATGCAAACTGGCAAAGATGGAAATCCATTCATGAAATAGGCACGTGAGTGTAAATTGTATATTATTTGAATTTGATTCTCACAGTTGCTAATTTTAGAGATAACGGGTAGGCACAATACAATATGCTCTTTTCATTACACTTGCTCCTAAAGGGCTTCATAACACGCAGCCATACAGAGGTACAATATTAGCCTTTATTACGCCCATGGGTGTCATGGTTAAGTCGACTACGGGATTGGGTTGAGGTGTGTTGTGTTGTGAGCGATAGGCTAGTAACCTGTCATTGCAATAAATGTGCTCCGCCTTTAACTCCACAATTGCTAGAAGTGTCACTATAAAATATATCTGCCTATCCCGTATGACAGTACGATGTACGTATTGACATACCAAAATCCTAAGTGCTAGCTAAAAGTAAACTACATGGTAGAAACAAATAATATTCATTAAGATTTTTGAACATGGGCCCATAATTACTCAGGACAAGCTATGGTAATAATAATACCACGACCCAGCGAGAGAGAGAAGAAAGGGATATATCATTGTCCATGGCATAGTTCCACTTTTTAATTTGCAGCAACTGACTTAGTAAGAGGTTGCGGCAAATTAAACCATCACCCGTCCAAATTAAGTAGGTTGTTTATGGTAAACCTTTAGCGATTTAAGACCAGTTCTTAATTTAACTGTATATACTCCTGGAGCCTTTCCGCCCCCTCTGTCCCCTTGACAATTGTCACCTGACACTGACAATTCGCCATACATTGGTTGTTCTAGAAGTTAAAGTGCTTGCCAGGTTACATGTGGATCCAGCAATGTACAGAGAATTGTCGTTGTCAATTGTCGACTTGGTGAAATAGGGGCCTGGTGGCACGCGTATAGATCTTCTGTAGATATCTATTTACATTACATTGCGGATTACCGAGGTATTTATACTGCGTTTTATCTATCAAACCCCGCAATGACGAATACACAGTAACAAGCAGTTTATGAGAAGATCCAATGATGTAATATAAAAATGAGGTAGATACGTTGTCTATGCGAAGTTCCGTGTTTAAAAGTGGCCATCAAATCTGACAGCTGAGACATGTTTATACGTTTCCATTGACGACACAGAACTGAGGCAAGCTGTGCAATTGACTCAGTTTTAGTGTGCCACTTTTGGAGCGCTTACAACCTACTAGCTTCTGCCCGCGACTCCGTCCGCGTGGAAAGCGTTTATATCGTAGCTCCATACAAACTTTGACCCCCCATTTCATTCCCTTAGGGGGTGATTTCCGGGATATAAACTATCCTATGTCCTTCCCCAGGATTCAAACTCATCTCCATACCAAATTACATCGCAATCGGTTCAGCGGTTTAAGCGTGAAGAGGTAACAGACAGACAGACAGTCAGACACACTTTCGCATTTATAATATTACTAGCGTCTGCCCGGGACTCCGTCCGCGGGGAACTCGTTTATATCGCAGCTCCATACAAACTTTCACCCCCCCATTTCACCCCCTTAGGGGCTGATTTCGGGGATGATTTCGGGGATAAAAACTATCCTATGTCCTTCCCCGGGACTCAAACTATCTCTATACTAATTTTCACCTAAATAGGTTCAGCGGTTTAAGCGTGAAGAGGTAACAGACAGACAGACAGACAGACACACTTTTGCATTTATAATAATAGCTTCTGCCCGCGACTCCGTCCGCTTGGAAATCGTTTATATCGCAGCTCCATACAAACTTCAACTCCCCATTTCATCCCCTTAGGGGGTGATTTCCAGGATGAAAACTATCCTATGTCCTTCCCCGGGATTCAAACTATCTCCATACCAAATTTCATCGCAATTGGTTCAGCGGTTTAAGCGTGAAGAGGTAACAGACAGACAGACAGACAGACAGACAGACACACTTTCGCATTTATAATATTAGTAGGACTAGCTTCTGCCCGCGACTCCGTCCGCGTGGAAATCGTTTATATCGCAGCTCCATACAAACTTCAACCCCCCATTTCATCCCCTTAGGGGGTGATTTCCAGGATTTCAAACTATCTCCATACCAAACTTCATCGCAATCGGTTCAGCGGTTTAAGCGTGAAGAGGTTGTTACCTGTTGACAGTGTTGACAGACAGACAGACAGACACACTTTCGCATTTATAATATGAGTATGGATGGATAGTATGGATGGATATGGATAATATATATATATATATTATATAGTAATATTCATTGAGGAGACCTAATTGAACGTGAATAGTAAAAACGTTCCTCGAGTTAGCGAGCAGTTACCGAATTCAAAGACATTGGTCATTTCGCATTATGCTAGGCTTTACATAAAAGCTATTCTTCATTGTCGCAATTGTTCAAGAATAAAATCTTCAGAAAAGTTTCCAAGTTGGCTTTTGTGTAAAATACCTTTTAACCTCTAACAATCAACGCGGTCACGAATATTTTGTTTCCATAAGTTGCCACCAGAAAACTAAATGAAGCGAATAGGTATTTGACGTATTTGCGTATTTAATAAAAACAGCCCACAATCAATACAGTGACATCTAACTATACTTTGACTTTGAGGGTTCGATCGGATACTTTTGTTTTGGAGACCCACGTAGATTTGAAGGTCAATTTGACGATGAGCGGTAGTCCTCATAATAGGCATCACTAACACACTAACTCAAACTTGCATAGTTACGGGCGGAACACACATATACAGCCGCACGGAAAAATGAGCGGAACTACATATCTATGTGTGTATACCTTTACCAAAATAAATGCCACTTGAGAGGTTTTGGGTTACGACTCTGTGCTACCGTTTAGTGTTTTTCACGCAGTAACGAGAATCCCGAATAATTTACCGTTGAAAATTGCCGCGCATTTTTCGTACCTACATGAAACCAAGCGGACAAAATTCTCTTTGAGCCAAGTGGAATGTTCGAGGCAGTAACTCTGTTCCTGCCAATCGTAGGTAGCAAAGGCAATTTGCGTTCAGGCTGAATTTTAAACTTTTACCGACAGGCAGATCAGCCCCCCTATTCTGTAACTTGTTTTAAGCTCACCCACAAATGAATCTTGACACCGCGACGCGTAGGAACTAAGCGTAGGTAGAGGTCTAGTTTCGTGACGGGTGACCGGCGGGGTGAGCCGCATTAACGCTTAGCGAATAACAGCCCAGCACATTTCGTTAGGCGTAAGCCTTTGAGCGGTCCAATAGAGATGGTTGACTTAGACCCCTTCTGAATTGGTCGGTACGGGTTCGGTGCCGTCTCAGTAAGCGGTCAACTGTCAGAACATTGCTTCTATGACCTTTTATTGGTTTAAATTCCCAACCTAAACCTGAATACTGGTCAAATACATGGAAAATTATTGAATTTAAACTTTTTTTTGTAAATATAATAAAATTATATTATGATTAATAATAACGGTTGCACTCTCTGGTGGATACTCATACTCACCCTAAAACGGATTTTAGCGCGCGTGTCCGTCCGTGGCCAGGCCGTTACTTATTTCTGAAATCAATTATATATCTCAACGGCTCGAATGCAGTAAATGTGCTAGAATCGTTGAGAAATGCCAAAAAAGAAAATGTAACCTTTCCCTATTTTCACTACCCAAGCAAAAAAAAAATCAATAAATGTAAAAAGTAACAATGTTGATTATTTGTCAATGAATGGCAGTAGTAAGAATGCTTACTTTGGCTGCATCAGAGTCTGTGACCTGTTCCCGCCACGTGCGTCATTTTACAGTTTGCATCCATTGCTGCTTTCGTGTAGTGTAACTTGCTGAAACTTTGAGGAAAGTTTTGGAATTTGTCTAGGCATATTTTTTACTGTTTTCCAATTCAGAATCAGGGCCGGAATCCAGGGTTTCTGTTTTCGGTGCGATGTTTCTTCCACGCTGTATAACTAGGTAAGGCAGCGTGATGCCACAGACTGTCAGAATTGGCTAAAACGGGTATTACCCTCCGTCGGGCAATAACACGTGACGTCTCTTTCACGTTTTGAAGTTATGGATGAATCCTATTCGTTGGGTATTGGTGGTACGCTCTTATTTTATAATATTCATCTCTATTCTAATACATTAAAGTTGTTTTTAGATTGACAATTTAAACACGATATTGATTGGACAGGACCACCAACTGTGTCAATAGCAGAGCAGGTGAGAAAATATAATCATAATCAATTTATTGGTAATATATAAATCCCATAAAAAACATTCCATGTAAAAGAGGCCAAGTCTCGAAACTCTTCCACCGTAAAAAGTTGTGAGATATTTCGTAGAGCCAAGTCTCAGGCATTCTTTAATCTTTATTTGCTTGCTAAATAAAATTCTGTAACTTGGCAATCACACAACTTTCCTGCATTAATGGATTTCTGCATACCTAAAGCAGTATTGTAGTATATGTAGTATTGTGTGATTGCCAAGTCACAAAATTTTATTTAGCAAGCAAATAAAGATTAAAGAATCCCTGAGAATTGGCTCTACGAAATATCTCACAACTTTTTACGGTGGAAGAGTTTCGAGACTTGGCCTCTTTTTTACATGGAATGTTTTTTATAGGATCTCACTTCTTTTTGTAAGTTATTGTGTTATCAATACATACGAATTATGAATGCAGTCCCAGTAGTTTGGTTGGGCTCTTGTGTTTTCTAATCAGGGTCACCAGGTACTCCAGATCTTCGATTATCCTAGTTTTTATAGTTTTCCCTTTATGTGGCCATCAAACCCTAACTCTGTACCAAATTTCAACTCTCTGAGTATAAGAGAAGTACTAGTTCTATTTTGATGATCGTGAGTGAGTGAGTGTCATAAATGCGAAACTTTGCTTTCGCTTAACTTCGGAGCTAAATGACCTACAGCCTTGAAATTTTGGATTTGAAGTATGTAATTATAGCTTACTGGATGACGAAAATTTCTGCGTTCTGGTCTTATCCAGAGGTTCTCAAATAGGGCCCTGAAAATGCCGCGAAATGGTTCCAGTAAAGGATGGTACGGCAGTGTTTGCTTCGCGCTCGACTTGGCGGGGGCACTGCCGTGCCCCCAGATTACGTGTCAGAGTTACACATTTACATTCACATTATTATAAATATTACATGTCAGGTCAGAGACTATGTTACTTAGTTTGTAATGCATCTGTAGGGTAATTTTCTTTTTTGATAAACAACACTAGGACTAGGACTAGGACAAAACAATTCCTTATGGCCATAGAACGCCTGCTCGATTAATAATTTTTAAGCAAAATCTTGATAGTCAATGACTAGTTTTAGAGTGATTCAAGAATATTATTGACGTCATGAAATTCATCATCCTCCTAGCGTGTGTCATCAATTCATCATCCTCCTAGCGTGTGTCATCAATTCATCATCCTCCTAGTGACTGTCATCTGACCTTCCAACCAAGAGGGAAAACTAGACCTTACTGGGATTAGATCGGTAAATATTCCGTAAGTACATGAGGTAATTTCAAAATTCGAACCCACGACCACCGCTTGACAGCGGCATGCCTGAACCACTAGGCTACTGTAGCTTTTTCATGAAATTAATCGATACAAATTTTCACGTGCAATAAAATTTTGAAATTATATTGGAACAACATTGTTGGTTGCACTTGGAGAATGGTGCGCCTCTTGGCTAGTCCCACGCGATTACATAAAACATAACGAGTTCTGGAAATTTACCAAGAGCATAAATGTGAATGATAGTTTTCATATAACGTGATGGGATTTTGAGTAATCTACCTAGTAAGTATTATATCGGTCAGAGGGCAAAATTTTACGAGTGCGAAGTTCGCAACTTAGAAATTAAATAATAGCAAAGTATTATTCGTAAAATAGTTAATATAACCATTGCTACCTTGAGTGAAGCTTCTACGATTAGTAGTTTATTTGAAATATTTTTCCAAAGTCCTGTTCTCCTAATTCAGATTCTTGGCGTCATTTCTTGTTATTAATTGATATTTTATTTTGACGACCGCTTAAACCTTTTTGGTAGTGGCCCTGCCTACGCAGCTGGAGGTCTTGGTCGAATCCTGGTAAGGGCATTTATTTGTGTAATGAGTACGAAGAACGTTCCTGGGTCATGGACGTTTTCTAAGCATGTAAGTATATAATCTGTAGTACGGTCGAGGTCATAAATACGTTTACACTTTTGCACCTTATTGCCTTGTAATAAGGTGCAAAAGTGTAAACATATTTATGACCTCGACTGTACAAGCTTTGCTTTGTTTAGCACTAGGTCGATTTGTGTAAGATTGTGGGGTACTAACTGTGGCAGCGTAACTATTATTATTTGGCATCAAAATTATATGAAACATTTTATTTAATAAAATAATCAATAATCGGCTTGTTCGAGCTACAAGTCCCATTGCCTCGGCCGTTTACAATCATAACACAATGAGATAAATAATGAAATTGAATTACACCAGTTTTATGCATTTACATAACCAATTAGGTAGTTTTACACAGCTTAAGTACAGAAAAAAAACAAACTCCAATGTGCTCGGAAATATTCGCCTTACTGTAGCAAAAATAGTTCGTGAAGTTCCTCGTTACTGACGACCACAAACTTAAAAAGTTAAAAGTCATTACCTACTGTACATTCGGAGTGGTGAGGAAAGTGTATATGTAATTCCATTGCTGTATAGGTACTTTTTACCTTTTAACTACATGTTTTGACTAAAAAAAAATACTGCAAACAGCCAAATGCTCTTACGTTTTTTTTAAACAAGTTAAATTGTAATTTTTATTTGATTTTTAATTGTGCGAGTGATAAATTGCTTGGCTTTAATAACTTGCTATATTAAGGGCCTGTTTTCACAATCTCCAGTTAAAACATATCCGTCACATAAATGTTGGCTTGGTTATATGACGGGAGAAAAGGTTAGCAATAATTTTAACTGGCAGATAACTTTATCGGGCGATTGTGAAACAGGCCCTAAGAATAAAAGGTATTTACTGTCTCATTCCAACCTTAAAGTTTTCCCACGTTTCCTTTTTTTTAACTGTCATAGTTAAAAACGTCGCAAACAGTCTTAAATAAATAAATGAAAATATTTTCTTGTTTTGTGTTTTTTAATATCGCTAGGTCTTCTTCTTCGTCGCATCCTCATGGCTGAGGGTCGTGACTACACGAGGTCGTTGCTTTGCGCACTAATGCTCTCCAGGCCAATCGGTTTTCGGCCATCCGGATAGACGTCTGCAAGTTTTCTTACAGATTTCCTTTACTGCGTCGGTCCAACGGGTTGGTGATCTTCCACGGCTCCTTTTTCCTTCCACGTGTCCCACGACGATGAGTTTTTCCAGACTATCAGATTCTTGTCTGGCCGAAATACTGGAGGAGTCGTTGCATGCATATAGTGGATAGGCGGGACTTAATTTGCAATTCGGAAAGAATTAACGCATTGGTGCGGCGCGCAGTCCAAGGTATACCTAACATTTTTCCGCCAGCACCACATCTCGAATGCATCTATTCTGCTCCGAATCCGTGCTTTCAGGGTCCAAGTTTCCGAAGCATACAGGAATATAGAGAAAATCAAGGTTCTCATCAGCTTGACTTTGGTGCTCTTGTTGACTCCCCTGTTCCTCGAGATCTAACCACTTCACCGCTGATTTTGCTATCTGAGCTCTTCTAACAACTCTTTCTCACATCCGTGGTTGTTAGAGACCCAAGGTAGACAAATGTATGCACCGTGTCCAAGTCGGTTAGTTCTCCCGTTCGTTGTAGCAAGCCTGCTCGATCTACAAACATCAGGTTGGTTTTGGCTCGATTGATTTGAAGGCCATATTCCACACTCACCATTTGAACTCTTTGCAGAAGGATGGCTAGTTCCGCTTCATTTGCGCCTATAATGGTGGTATCATCTGCAAAGCGTAGATTATTGATAAGGTGTCCTCCGATTCCTATGCCTCCATTCCAACCTTCCAAAACTCTTCTCATAATATGTTCACCTACGAGAATGAACAGTTGCGGCGAGAGGATACATCCTTGCTTGTCTGACTTCACGAGTAGGCCTAAAATGTCCCGACACGGAATCCTCAATTCTAACCAGCCACTTGCCGTCCAGATACAAGTTCTGTACAAGGAAAATAAGATGATCCGGTATACCCATCTCTCTTTTGTCGTTCGTCGTCGATCGTTAGGTAGCTTATTATAAATTCTTAATGACATTGGCTAGGGACCATTTTTATGTATGGCTAGTTATGATGCCGTTTTTGACTCATTTACAGAAGAAAACATGAAGTGTAGGTATCGTTCATCTTTTCACGGGTTTCAAACTAGTCAGGTACAAGAGTATGTCTAACAATGTTACAAAATGTTACTTTGAGTTTCCATCATATTTTTTAACGTTGTTCGAATATTCAAAGTTACCAGATTTTACTGAGCTCGGGGTTTTTAACATTTGATGGCGGTCGTAGGGAAACCGCAATGCACGTGCAACCTGGGTAGTACCAGGATAAGTAGGACCACCGTCACGCATAATTCATACGGGTTGTAGGGGTCAAGATACACTAGGAAAACATTAAGAATTGAGACACTGAATTTGAAGCTGGTTTATATGACGCGTGCCATTAAAGCCGATAAAATGACAGAGTTGTTCGCGTAGGCGAGAGCAATGAAGACTGCCAATTTAGTCCACTGAGGCCCTAATACCGCGACACGAAAACGAATTTGTTCGTGTTTCTCTCTCTCTGTCGCACTTGTTTTTTGAGCGACAGAGAGGAGGCATTTTCAACACGACTTTACACGGACGACACGGTTTTACACACGACTGCCCAACGAAAAGAAGTGTCTTTAATGTTGTTTTGTTTAATTTACAGTACAAAATAACTTTGGAACTGTCAAGTTTGTATTTAATTTAACATTTTCGCAAAGACAATCGACTCGAAACAGTCAAAGTACTTAATTGATCTTAAATGTAACTTTTAATAGTTGCCGGTCTTATCTACCCCAAGTTGTTCTTGCACACGTTACTAAACTGTTTTTTTTGGAAGCTTATAATTCTAGATTAACACAGATTCACTCGTTTCCCACTTGGTGACGAAACGATCAAGGGTTAACTTGTCACTTAAATTTTGCATTCCAATATTTGTAGCATAATTTTTCGCGCGCTTTTTCTACCACGCTAGGTGCGAGGAAGCGAGCGGGCAACACACAGAACAAAATAGAATGCGAAATGTTAGTGTCAAAGTGACAAACAAGTTATTTCTTTTTCCATCGGGTTGCGAAAGCTAGGTCGAGTGTACCCCGTCCGGGACAGTTATTTGCACCTCTTAAAGGAATATACGGCAAAAGTAATGGTTGGATTTTTCCACAGGTTTTTCAATGTTAGGAAACATCAGGTTTTTAAATGTTAGGAGGCATCAGCAAATATCATGAAACTTACAGGTTTTAAGGCTTCGGATACTAGGGTTGTAGGCTCATTTATCCAAAACCAAAAAATATGCCTAGTGACCAATATCCTATTCAGATATCTCTAAAAATTACGAAGTTACCTACAACCGCTTAAGATTGCTTGTAGAGAGAGAAAACGCTCAGGGATCGTGACGTCACGATCCTCGAGCGTCATAGTTAATGACAATCTTTTCATGTGAAGGTGCGTTTTTGCGGAAAAGGGTGAGAATATACCTCCTCTTAAAACTTTCGACACTTATTACTTTGTGATTATTGAATCCCCTGCCTTATTTTTCTCTCCATTTGACAATATCTTAAATCCTTTTTCGAGAAAATTCATCATTATTGGTTATTTTATTTGGTATCTACATCCCTATTTAAAGTTATCGCAGTCTGATTCAAAAACTACTAAGTATTATAGCAACGATTTGTATGTACGGTACATAAGGTAGATCTAGAAGTTATTTAGCCTCACAGCCCAGGGTAATTGCATAACTTTTCGGACAAGCGTTAGGACAACGCAACTGTCATTTTCCCATACAAAAAATGACATTTAAATCAAGCTCCGTCCGTTACTAAATTGCAATTGTAGGCTAGCGAAACATTTTATGTTCCCAGTTCCACATCTAATCACCATACATTTTATTAGTTTGTTACAATGATTAACGTATGTACCTAAATGTCCTCTAAATCCAAATCCTTCAACATGGTCTACCCTGTAGTGCAACTTTTACAGGATTTTATTTACTTTGCACTGTTCATCAGCATATCAGCCGAAAGACGTCCACTGCTGGACACAGGCCTCCCCCAAAGAGTGCCAAAGTGACCGGCCCTGCGCTACCAAGCAGACTCCCGCGATTCTTACCAGGTCTTC
This sequence comes from Epinotia ramella, assembly GCA_947578815.1. Lineage (NCBI taxonomy): Eukaryota > Metazoa > Arthropoda > Insecta > Lepidoptera > Tortricidae > Epinotia > Epinotia ramella. Next base: position 19,838,623 of record OX388211.1, read on the forward strand.
AGTCCACCTTGTGGGTGGCCTGCTCACGCTGCGACTCCCGGTCGCCACTCGAGAACCTTTGCACCATCAGCCTTTGCGGCCATCGGTTTTACGTGCTCTATTTGTATGCAACTTATGTAAGTTGTCCTACAACAGTTTTGGACCATATTTAGCGACTTGCCCGGTATCCAATTGAGCTGAATATTGGCATACTTTGTAAGTTTGGTGACAAAGTGACAATGCAATACCCGTATCGTGACACCACAAGTTGTCGATGGATAAAATATAGATAGAACGTGGCCATATCAACTTCATATGAAACACACGTAATGTTTACTGTTTCGGCTCGTTGCAACCTTCTCAACAACCAGATAATGACTGCAAGGCAGTCGCCAATAGAAACTTATACCAAAAATGTAATTTATGGCAGAAACTGATAATGTGATAATATAAGGTAGACTCCTCAACGTTGCGCTAGTGTCATGGGTACTTTATGTCAAAGTGACTGTGCTTAAATTCGAATGAAGGAAAATCCTCCTCTTAGATAATTTTTTTTTTATTTTTTTTTAATATACGTATTTTTTTTTTCTTATTTAACCACATGCCTTTAATTGAAAGGGGACTCCGTTGAGTATGGACGTTTGCCAAACCACAGGAGTCACTTATTATTTGTTGATTTGGGCATTAATCCTCACACCCCGTAACATATATATATTACCATTCATACAGCTTTTAGCTAATACCTGTAAAATTAATTAGGAACATTGTCTGCCAACAAACCGCACTGTGGTTTGGCCGATTTCTATCTAGGTTTAAGCATGTAAGGAAAAAAGAGAATAAACATTTTATTTCATTATTTCATTACATAAATGGTCGCGTACCGTACGGTTTCAGAGAAATTTCTTCCCACGGACGCTGCTGAGGAACGAGCTCCTCCGCAGGGGCCGAGGTTTTCCCGAGGGACTACCAGTATGGGGTTCTTCAAAAATAATAGAATATCATTTATTCATGACAACAACACATACATAAACATAAATCACAAATACAAAAGAGAGAACAAAATTGCCACGAAACGGTTAGATGACAAGTGGATGTTCCCGGCAACTAAAACGTCAAACAAGACTGACATGAAAAGGAGTCTATATATTCTTAATGGGTCGGCAACGCGCGTGTGACAACCCTGGAGTTGCAAGCGTCCATAGGCTAAGGTAACCACTTACCATCAGGCAAGCCTGTTTGCTACCGAAGTGGTAGAAAATGAAAAACGATTTTCTATCGAACATACATTATGTTCATGTATAAAAAATAGGATTGCGTGAATGTAGTTTAACTACCACCATTTACCTAACACCGCCAGCAATGAGTAAAACTGGCAACATTTACAGAGGCTCTAGTATAAGTTTTACCGAAACAAAACGTTACGACCGCGTTCGCGTTTAGCTGTCAAATCCCATACAAATTAACGGTAAAACGCAAACGCGATCGTAAAGTTTTGTAGCGGTAAAACTTATACTAGAGCCTCAGATATTCAATGTTGGGTGTGAGAATCAATATTCAGATTGTTGTCATACCGTCGCCCCGACCGTGTGGCACGGCTTTTATCCAAACAAACGCAGAATCCTCTGCCACAGGTGTACCGAGGTAAACAAATGCTCATATATCGTCCGGGATTTAAATACCTATCGATTTAAACGGCTTTGTAAATTATACAAACGAGATTTACCCGGCTCCCGAACGGTGATGTCTTAATTGCTAACTAATTCGTGGGGATTTTGTTCCAGGGCTATATTTGAATTTACTATGGTTCAACGGTATTAAATGAAATGGAATTCTTAGACCCCGTGTGGTGTCGGGTTAGAATTTCACCACCCCCTTTCTTCCAGTGGGTGTCGTAAAAGTCAACTAAGGGAGCAGGGTTGGAGTGTGTTGTGGGCGATGGGCTAGCAACCTATCACTGCGATATCACATTTTGTCGATCTTTTATACCCACATTTATGCTAAAAGTTGCACTGGAACATAAGTTTCATGTGCTCTGCCTACCCCTTTTGGGTAAAAAGGCGTGAATCTATGTATTTATGTATTCCCAACAAACACAATTCTGTTCTGAGCGCAATATTGATTACTATAGAAAGAGGCTGAACTTCAAAAAAATATTTTCGTGTTAGGTAACAATGGCATCTTTGGCAACACAAGTGTTCTCCAAGACTCATCATTAAACAAGTTGTACTTGAGCAACGGAAAGTTTAGCGTTTCTTTGTTGACTCAACGATCTGATTAGTAGCTAACATTTCTTTACCAGGCAGTAGTGTGTTTCTGTCATCGGGATCACTTTGCCAGGCTGTGGTTAGTGGTTGAAGATAGTGTCCACTTGCTTGGCAAATATAGATGTTGGTGAAGGAGCATAGAGGGTGATTGTGGCAGAAGGATTTAATTAAGTCCACACTCAGTGAGAGACTCAGAAGTACTCTGCTATCTCTGAACACTGAACATTTATTCATTAAGTCAGTGGCTTGATATACTAAGGCAGTTAGCAGTAGCTACACGAACATAATCATTCTCTCATGTGGCACGCTCTTATAAGTAATTGAGCGAGCGAGCGCGGCAAACGAAGTTGTCCGTTTCAGCTTAGGCAACAATTATTTCGTATGTCATTCAACGTTATGCCAAAAACGTTCGGGCAAAAGATTTTAGGACAAATACTAGACCACACAAAGGGCACCCGTTTACGATAAGTTAGACTAGACTTCGTTCGCTTCGCTCGCTAGTTCCATTAGCGTTTAGTCGTCTAATAACCATAACACTAGATAGTTCCATTTGTGTAAAATTCTTTACTAATTTATTGTCTAGACACGCGGTAGCGTGTCCAGCCAAGTCCAAAGCCAAAATAACTGGCGACGCAGAAGCCGTGTGTTATATTACACCAACCATTTGGAGGAAACTTTGTGTAAATAATTCGACTGTTCAAAGGACCATGCGTCAAAATGGGCCTGAAACCAACAGCATTGAGAGTTATGTCAGTAAATAGGTCTTAAAATATACTTTATTTCATTATATGGGCACAAAGTCAAATTCCATTGCAGAACCAAGATATTTGTATTTTAGTCACGGTGAGTACGAGCTACGATAAATGCATTCGGAGAATATACATATTCTGGAGGGTAGGTATTGAGCAAACCCAATTTAAAAAATGAAGGAGGGATATCGACTGTTCCATTAATTATATTCGTTCGGTGTCATTTCTTGTTGAATATCGTGTTTAACCAATAATAATATTATTTCGAGTCATTTAAAACCTCTTTGACCTATAGGTATCTACGTTAAGTACCTATCTTACCTGTGCAAGTGTTACTTGATATCGCAAGTTTAAGTGTTCAATTGATATTGCTTAGTTAAAAAGCCTAATAATATATAAACATGGCAATAGAAGGACGCTGTTATGTATTATGTCCTCGTTCGATTTTGCCACAGCGGCGACATATTTTAGAAGAAAACTTACCTGCATTACAACCTCTGATTGCACAATACTTACGGGCAAATGCACTTATTCCGGTGAGTAAACATATTATGCATTATGGCATTTCTGATAGCATGATGTTTTTCGATATGTATAGTGTGTTTATAGGTACTAAATGTAGTTAGATGAATATAAATCTTTTCCTAAGATCGGTACATAATTACGCACTTAATTCATGCTTATGTCCACCGCTTACTGAATCTAAGTGGGCACTTTTCGTATAAGTATGGTTTATTACCTCTCTTAATATGTATTATTTTATTAGTAGGTTGCATTTAATAACATTCAAGCCACATGCAGTTTTTTAATAGATCCTATTTACTCTGACTTAAATATGAATATCTCAGTTCTGCAATGGAATTCGGCTTTGTGCCCATATAATGAAATAAAGTAGATTTAAAGACCTATTTAATGATGTAAGTTTCAGCTCTGTTGGTTTCAGAACCAGGCTCCATACAAAGTTGCCCATGGTCCTTTAATAAGTTATAGGTACTTTTATATAGTTACAAAATATTGTTGTAGTAGAAAAAATAAGAAATTGTACGCTCTTAAGAACACATTTTATTTTAGGATTATCTACTGAACTTGGCACCCATTTAGGTTACAATTCTTTTGTCGGCGAAGTTGGCAACCGCGCATATTCTTAGTTCTTACTCACTTGGCTTTTTGGTCATACAAAATATTCAGCACCTTCAACAGCCATTACATATGGCATGCAAAATATTAACAGTTAATTAAATATTCCATTGCATAAATTATTACATTAAGGTTAGTCAGGTTCATCTTAAGTCAAAAGTTATCACATTATATTAGTTATTATTCTCCATCAAAAAATTCATTAGATTTTTAAAATCTTTGATCAAGGATCTTGTTGAATTTACAATCTGGGATTTCTTTAATGGGTTGAGGTAAGTAGATAGAAGTCAGTGTTACATTTTTTATGCAGTCGATAAAGTCGATGTCGTCGTAGATAAATATTATACATAATTATTTTATTGTTATCAATGGTGATAAATTTAATCTTACGTACTTACTCGTCCGAGCCCTAGAATTATATCCCATTTCATCAAATGAATTGAATCTAATTGGCACAGTTTTGCCAGTCATTTACCCTAACCCGACTGAGTATACCCAACCCTTTGAGTGGGTCTCGATGTAGTTACAAAGTAAGCAGTATCAGCGACAGGAAAACTTCCCAACTAGGTTTGTAACAAACCTTTGAGAAGCGCTCATTGTTACAAACGCACCTAATTGCAACTCGCTTCCATTGCCAGGGTGCCCGTGAACTGATTTTAATACGGGACTTGAAAACATTAGAAATATTTTATTCTTTCATCCTGCTTATTACGTTAAGGGCAGTAACATGCGACGATGAGCTGAGTGTGAGACCTAACAGAATACGGGATACCTAATGGCTTACTTGTACTGAGGTTTAAGTGGGTTTGAGTGGGCCGCGGCGGCTTCAGCGGCTCGCCTTGCTGCTGGTGTTGAGCTGAGCTGATGGAAGTCTCTTCTTCTATGTATTAGAGACCTTGAGCTGAACAATCCTTCACACGCACACTGACGGTAAATTCACTTTGTGTCACTAGTCTTGAGCTGATGAGTACTGATATCACAATCACGATAGTTAGTTACCGGCCGGTATTCACAACGACACTTCCGAAGGCCCAGGTGAACGCGGAGCACGATAATTAAGCGATGCTTCTGCGCGTGTCAACGGTCAATTGCAACTGGGTGGCGGCGCGGCGATTGCGCCGGCTCGTGAATGAACGAATGAACGAGTGAGCTATACCGTCGCGTGGCTGGCGCGAACATCCTGGGGGGCCCAGGGTAGAGCCTCTTCCTGAGCTGAATCCAACGGCAACCTGGCTATCTTGAGTACAGGTCTGCGCAGATGTCCATGAGCGGTGTGCAGATCCACTACTCGGATCACTCCATCCTTGCCAGGTATTGTGCGGGTAATTCGACCCAGCCTCCATTGCAGGGGTGGCAAGTCATCTTCCTTGATGAGTACGAGCTCGCCAACTTTTGGGGGCGATGAAGGGGAGAGCCATTTTGAGCGAGTTTGGAGGGTATGTAGGTAGGACCTGGTCCACAGAGTCCAAAAGCGTTGAGAAAGAGCTTGTATGAGCTGGAAGCGTTTAAGAGCGGATAATGGCCTGTCATCAAAGGATGGCTCGGGCAGAGCAGTGAGTGGGCGGCCTATAAGAAAGTGTCCGGCGGATAAGGGTTCAATGTCCGAAGGGTCGGACGAAAGTGGGCAGAGGGGTCTGGAGTTGAGGACAGCCTCGATTCGTGTCAGTAGTGTGGAGAATTCCTCAAAAGTAAGGTGTTGTTCACCAACTACACGGTAGAACAACTGTTTCGTAGATTTGACGTTAATTTCATGTAAAGCACCGAACCAGGGCCCCTTTGGGGGATTTAGCAACCAGGTTATGTGCTGGTTAGCGAGCTTATGTGTGATTGCATCATTATTTTCGGAGAGGAAGTTTTGAACTTCTTTGAGATGATTCCTAGCGCCTACATAATTCGTGCCGCAATCTGATCTAATTAGAACTGGTGTACCGCGCCGCGAGACAAATCTTTGTAACGCCGCCAGAAAGGCTTCCGTGGTAAGAGCAGAGACGGCCTCCAAATGAACCGCCTTCGTCGAGAGACATACAAATATGCAAAAATACGCCTTTAAAAGTTTAGCGTTCCTAAACGTGCTAGACTTAACGAGAAACGGGCCGGCAAAGTCAGTCGTGACTTGGCTAAATACAGGTTGTGGGTTAACTCTGTCCGCTGGGAGGTCAGCCATGAACGGGGCTGTGGGTTGAGCGCGAGATCGAAAACATCGAATACATTTGAACACCCGGTGTCGGATCACACGGCGAGCGGATAGTATCCAGTATTGCTGGCGTAGCATTGCGTGTAGAGTGTCAGCACCAGGATGGCAGTGCACTCTGTGATAATGGTCAATGATGAGGTCTACGAGCGGGCTAGAGCTGGGAAGAATGAGTGGGTGTTGAGCGTTGTACCTAATTGAGGCATGAGAGAGACGACCACCGACTCTCAAGAGACCGTCCTGCAAGAATGGCGAGAGACGCTGGAGTCGGTTTGTGCAAAGTTTATTAGTTTGAAGACGATGAATGTCTTCTGAAAACTCATTCCGCTGAACAGAGCGGACCCAGAATAACAGAGCATCCCTACGTTCACAAGCTGTCAACGGTCCAGGGCGACGTACATCCGGGCCGTTCCTACAATTAAAGATGAAGCGCTTGATACAAGCCGTCACTCCGACGAGCTTGTCAAAAGAGCTGAAGCGTGTAAGCAAATCATGATCGAGATCAGGGACTGCTATATGAGCTGGCACCCGTTTTGGCTTAAGGCCTGGTAAAGCGTGATGACCTAAAGCGGCTGGCATCTGGGGCCAGGTATGAGGAGGCTCTTTGAGCCAGCTGGGAGACCACCAGAGATCATGGGTTGATAAAGATTGAGCTGACATTCCCCTACTAGCACAGTCTGCAGGGTTAAGGGTAGTGGGGACATGCCTCCACGTAGCGCTGGTCGGGCTAGACGTTATCTTAGCCACTCGGTTGGCTTCAAATGTCTGGAGTCGATGAGGGGGCGTGTTAAGCCAAGCTAAAACGATTGTGCTATCTGACCAACAGGTATGTTGGTCGATAGTAATGTGAGCTGACAATTTAGCCGACAGTCGTGTCATGAGCTGTGATAAAAGAGCTGTGGCTGATAATTCCATCTTGGGAATTGAGAGGCGATTCTTTATAGGCGCGACCTTTGACTTGGCAATAACCAGGTGTACATTGACAAGTCCATTGGCATCGAGCTCGTGCAGATAAATGACAGCACCAAACCCAGCTTCTGATGCGTCCGCGAACCCGTGGAGCGAGTAAGTGGACGTTGGTTTATACTTGCAGATATGCCGAGGCAAGCGGAGATTTGAGAGTTGAGGAAGGTCTTGTGCAATATGTTGCCACTCTGTGTGAACTTCATCGGGTGTGGGCTCGTCCCATCCCAGTTTCAGAAGCCATAACTTCTGTAACAGTAGTTTTGCGCGGAGTATAACGGGTGTAACCCAACCGTTGGGGTCGTAAAGAGAAGCTACTGTGCTGAGTATTGAGCGCTTTGTGACTTGGGTCAGTGAGGGGAGAGAAATGCGATAAGTGAACTCATCCGATTGAGGAATCCATTGTATACCTAATACTTTAATGGAATTCGATTCTGGGCTGATGTCAAAGTCTTTCGGCATGTCACATTGGTCATCTGGGAACCGTTTAAGGAGCTGGGGTGAGTTAGAAGTCCATTTACTGAGCTGAAAACCACCTAGGGCAAGTAAATTAATCAACTCGGTTTGGAGTGCTTGAGCAGACTCCACAGAGTCATGTCCACAGAGTATGTCATCAACGAAAACTGAATGACGTAGGACTTGAGCAGCTTGCGGGTAGCGATGACCTTCGTCATCAGCCAATTGGAGCAGAGTACGGAGGGCGTGGTAAGGACTTGAGCGTAATCCATACGAGACGGTATTTAGAGAATAAGTGAGCAGAGGCTGGTCGGGTGACGACCGCCAGAGAATGAGCTGATATTGTCGTTGATCTGGGTGGATGAGTATGTTTCTGAACATCATTCTGATGTCAGTACTGAAAACTATGGGGTGTATTCTGAAGGACATGATAATGTCAACAATATCCTGCTGGAGAGGTGGGCCCGTGTGCAGGCAATCATTTAGACTAACGCCATTTGAGCTTTTACTGCTACCATCAAAAACAGTACGTATCTTGTCGGATCCTGATTTGAAGATGCCATGATGAGGGATGTGAAAATGAGGCTTATTCGCGAAAGTACTTGGGTGACAAGGTGACATGTGACCTAGGTTGAGATAATCGTTCATGAAGTCAACATATTTAGAGCGTAGGGGCGGATTTGCTTCTAGCTTCTTTTCGAGATTTAGAAATCTGCGTAGTGCAATAGCATGAGTATTTCCTAAGGTCGGCGCATTTGGTAGAAAAGGCAATGTTACCATATAGCGGCCTGATGGTTCTCGAGTGGTTGTAGTACGGTAAATTTCCTCGCACTGCTCGTGTAATGGGCTGGTCTGTATATGAGGTTGTGGTTCTTCTGTCTCCCAGAACCTCTCAAGGCTCTTGTAAATGTCATGTGTGGATACGTCAGATTCCGGTGGTGAGCTGATAATGTGAGCTGAGTTGGACTGCATCGCCGGTGTTGGATACAAGTCCTCTATGGGTCCTATCAATGCGAAGTCAAAAATCGTGCCGAAGGCTATGGGCTTCCCTCGGCCTAAGGAGACCTTAGTCCCGTCCAGAACTTGGCCGAGAACGTCGGAACCTAGCAAGAGGTCTATTGGAGCGGGTGTGTCATATGCTTGATCTGCTAAGGGAATCGGTGACTGACCTCTCACCTGAGCTAGGTGTGGAACCTTTTGTAATGGGAGATAACCGGTAACGTGTTTCAAAATATGCGCTGTGGCCCTAATCGTTGGTGTGTCATGATGTGTAGGTCGACAGATTATTGTAATTGATGCCTTTGATTCCTGTGTGGGATGGTTTCCCACTCCTGCGATTTTGAGCGGTGTTGAGTTTAGTGGTAACTTTAAATTTCGAGCCATGCGCTGAGTTATAAGTGTTAGCATACTACCACAATCTAGTAGAGCTCGTGCTGAGTGAAACTGGCCATTTACGTCTGCTATTTTTAGCGTGACGGTAGGCAATAATATTGGATGATTGATTACGTGCTCATCTTGTTGTGGGTAATTACAGGAAGAATGATTCGCTGTTAGAGCTTGAGATGTCTGTGTATGGGCTGAGTGTGTGTGTTCTGAATGTGAGTGTGTGTGCTGATTGTCGTCCTTTTCTTTGTGTTCTGTTATTGTAGGTAGTCATGGTTGACTACCTGATCGAGACCTACTGGGCGATCGTGGGTGCTTCGGAGACGTGGGGTTCGCCTGTGAGGCGTGTGCCGAGAACTGCTGGTACTCATGAGCTGGACGTGTTCTGGGCTGTTCCCTCAGATGTGGGGGTAGGAGATGAGCGGACGAATGAGTCGGAGACGAAGCACCGGGGCGGTGAAGTGATGTGTGGTGTCTTTCATTACCACACTCTTTGCAAGCCTTCGTGGACTTGCACTCGTTTTCATAATGGGGGCCTAGGCAGCGTCGGCAGCGGTTGCGCGCCTGAATGAAGTCCCACCGGCCTTGGATTGGTTGGTCGTTATACCGTGGGCAGGCGATGATCTTGTGCCCTCTTTCTCCGCAGTATGGGCAGGGCATATTATTGGTGGCGTTTGGGTTTTGAGGTGATGGTTGAGCTGAGTAGGCCGGCCTGTGCTGAGCTGGGTAGTCTGGCCGACTCCTAACTGGGGTCATGGGACGTGATTCGTGATACACGGGCTGTCGAGGCGGACCTCGAGGAGAATTAACGGGTGACTGCCTGCGATACTGGGCCGGCTGTGGCGAGTGCTGACTGACTTGGGAGGGGCCTGAGCTGGACCACTCGGTCTCGACACAACGCGCGTGCTCCTCCAAAAAGGTGATGAGATTCTTTAGGGTGGGCAGAGTCTGGCGGGATCCGTATTTACGTTCGAAAAGGGTCCGAAGTTCTCCCTTAAGTTTTCGTACTACTATGGATACGAAAACGTAGTCACTTTCTTGCATGGGCAGATCGAGATTATTGAGGGCGCATTGCGCGGAAATGAGCGGAGTTAAAAAGAGCGTGCGTATATCGGAGCGCACGTGAATCTGGGGCAGGCCTATGATGATGTCCACAAACCGGTCGATCAAGACTCGACGGTTTTCATAGCGCCGAGTTAGAATGTTCATGGCTACTGCAAAATTTTCGTTGGTGAGCTGGAGATGGGATACCATACTGCGTGCCTCGCCTGTCAGGCACGAGAGTAGGTAGTGTAGCTTGACAGCATCCGAAATGGTTGACATGTCATCAGTGAGGCTTCTAAAGATGGCAATGAAGGAAGGCCAGTCTTCAACTTTTGAGCTGAACTTTGGTAGCGTAATTTTGGGCAGAACGGTCGTAGGCGTCGCTGACGTGGAGGGGTGAGCAGTCTCCGGGAGCGCCGCGGTCACGCTTAATTTTTCGAACGCGACTAGAATGTCATTGTAGTCTGTAATCGCGCTGTCATAATTATTTGTGTATGTGGTTTCGGACTCGTCAGAGAGATCTTCGTCGTCTAGTATTTCGTGGTAGACGTCCTCTAACTTAGATTTGTACTCCTCCAACTTTGAGTACCGAGCAGTGAAATCTGACAGGGCATATTTCTTTGTATCTCTGGCTAGTACAGCCGAGGCGATTTCCTTGAGCTGGGTAATTGCCTTTGTCGCCTCACGGAAGATAGCTGCTTGTGATTTGGACGGCATGGTGTTATTCTATACGTGTACTTAAACTTGCAAATGAGCTGAGAGAAAAAGTGCAAAACCAAAAAAAAAATGACACCCTGTATAACACGACTTGTGATGAGCAGGCTTTATAAGTGGTGTATCAAACCAATACCAAAACGTCAACAAAAAAAAAAAAACCGGAAGAAATTAAAGAAAAACCTGTATGCAATCGTATTTAAAAGTCAACCTGTATACGCAGTACGTAAATATGTTAGTTAATAGTATTTGGAGTGAGGGAGCTACAAAACTGTACCACTAATTTAGCTAAGAAACTACACGTTCATAACTAGGTACTAAGTTGCGTGCGTGCGTGATTACGGTACCTACGCTTGTCGCTGAGCAGATTTTATTAAAAAATGTGCATTGGATTTTGAGCCTTATTCTTTTTACGCTAAGGTAGCTTATTGAATGTACTATGCTGATGCAACTCTGTTAAATGTTATGATTTTACGTTGTTTAATTATGCCTAGTTATATCTATTTGTTGAGCTGAATAACGAATTTGGTATGAAGTACTATAACGACGAAAATGTTGCTTTTTAAAGTTAAAATAATGATGCAATCAAACGCGTCTGGGATAAGTGATAAGTTAATCCGTAAGTAATTCTACACACTGTCTGTTATACACGTTTCGAGAATGTTGCTAAGGGCTGAAGTGAAGACCGCTGTTCGTGACTTTTACCTAGAGTAGGTACCTACCCACTTACGTAGGTGAACAGAATGTTCTGGAGTAAATGTTATTTTTTAGGTTACTTAATTATTGAGATTGTGGTACTTGATAATATTGTACCTTTGTTTGAAATGGGCTGAGTTTACACTGTAACGTTATTACGTTATGGGTTGAGTAAGTACCCGGAGTACGGGAGATTTATTTATTTTTATGAAATGTGGGTGGGTTTTTTTTTCTAAACTGGGTGTGGTTTTCTGGGCTAGAGATACTGTTTATCCACAGGACTGGGGGGTTTCTCGAAGGACCAAACTATATTACGTTAAGGGCAGTAACATGCGACGATGAGCTGAGTGTGAGACCTAACAGAATACGGGATACCTAATGGCTTACTTGTACTGAGGTTTAAGTGGGTTTGAGTGGGCCGCGGCGGCTTCAGCGGCTCGCCTTGCTGCTGGTGTTGAGCTGAGCTGATGGAAGTCTCTTCTTCTATGTATTAGAGACCTTGAGCTGAACAATCCTTCACACGCACACTGACGGTAAATTCACTTTGTGTCACTAGTCTTGAGCTGATGAGTACTGATATCACAATCACGATAGTTAGTTACCGGCCGGTATTCACAACGACACTTCCGAAGGCCCAGGTGAACGCGGAGCACGATAATTAAGCGATGCTTCTGCGCGTGTCAACGGTCAATTGCAACTGGGTGGCGGCGCGGCGATTGCGCCGGCTCGTGAATGAACGAATGAACGAGTGAGCTATACCGTCGCGTGGCTGGCGCGAACACTGCTAATATTAAGAATGCGAAAAATTACTTATTTGGATGTTTGTTACAATCACGCAAAAACGGCTGAACGGATTGAGATGAAATTTGGCATGGTAGTTTATAACTAGATTAAAACATAAGATACTTTTTATCCCCATAATCATCCTCTAAAGGGATACAATTAGGGATGGCAGTTGATACTGGAGTTTACGCGGACGAAGTCGCAGGCAAATACTAGTAACCAACAAATAAAACTCACGTAAATACACGGAATCACGCTGAAGTCACGTTCCAGTTTATTTATGCTATTCCTACAAAAGATTTTAAAATGCATAAAAATCTAAAAAAAACCGGCCATGTGCGAGTTGGACTCGCGCACGTAGGGTTCCGTTCCATTATCTATAAAAACGGCAAAAAAATCACGTTTGTTTAATGGGAGCGCCTTAAATACTAGTATTTGTTGTTATAGCGGCAGCAGAAATACAGTGAAATCTGTGAAAATTTCAACTGTCTAACTATCACGGTTCATGAGATACAGAGCCTGGTGAAAGACGGACAGACGAACGAACATCGGGGTCTTGTACCTAATAGGGCCCCGTTTTAGCCTTTGGGTAGGGATCCCTAAAAATGGATGCTATTAGGCGCTATTATTAATTGTGACGTCTTTTGCAAGTATTTCCCTGCAAAGTTCATGCTAGATGAGCGTTTCTGACGTTTATTAAAAGTTACTTATTTGCTGAGTTACCAAATGCCTTATTCTTAATTGTATAGATGAATTAGTGAATCCTAGAGAGGCGGTAGTCGAATAGCCTATATAATACTGCTAATACTGGGCCTAAGATCACTTGAATGTAACTTTAATTCGTAAATGAGCTGAATGGAAAAATACAGAAGGGGCAATCATTGCCACCCTACCTAACTCAAATGCAGCTAAACGGAGTTTCAGCTAACGAGCTAAAATGTATGGAAGACAAGACTGAGCTTTTTAGCTCACCTAGTGCGCACGAAACTGTGGTAATTGTTACATGACGTTGTCGAAGAACGGTAATGAGTCTGTCAAGCTTGATTCATGGTTGTCTGACGTCGTCATACTTAACTCAAACCATGGCTTGTTGAGCAGTCGTTCTATAGGTTTGAAGAGGTTTTTAAACTTAAAATAATATCACTAATAGCTATGTTAATAACCTAAGCTTATTGTAACACGTATAATGTTGACTTTTTTTATCATCAATAAAGTATGAGGATGAGTATGAGTACTCCCTGATGGGCTCCGACGCCTGATACAAACGGAGCCATCATATCAGAGCGCATCAGATGGGTGTGAAAACCGTTCTTAATGTATCATCATCATCATCATCATTAGCATCATAATCATCCTCAACATTGTTATCACGGTCGTCTTCATCATATTCATCATCATCATTATCATTATCACCATCATTAACAACATAATCACACAATATTTGTGTTTTTCTTGGTCAACTGCCTGCACCTATAAGCTTTTCTGTTTAGCCCTGTGGTTGACTGGTAGAGAATGCCTTAAGGCATTAAGTCCGCCATTTGTACTTCTTATCTGTGCAATAAAGTTTAAATAGATAAATAAATAATAATTATCATCATCATTCATTATCATCATCACCATCATCATGTGATATCAGCCGAAAGACGTTCACTTGGATGTAGGCCTTCCCCAAAGAGTGCCAAAGTGACCGGTCCTGCGCCACCCGCATCCAACGGACTCCCGCGACCTTTACCAGGTCATTAGTTGACCTTGTGCGTAATTGCGACTAATGTAGTTTCAAAAAATGTTATAGGCATCGTTACGCACCCGCCTGAATTTTATTTTCCGTGGTAATATTAGTGTCTTAATTTTTTTTCTCATAACAATTCATTTAACTATTGTTTATTGTTTTCTGTTTAAAGTATTTGATAAAAGACCAAATGCCTGACCAATATTTGCCGTGGTAAGGAATATTATTCTGAGTGAAAATTTGACCCAATGAAAATGCCTACTAAAATTATTCCAAAGATTCCATTAACAAACACAACGGTTGTCAAAATTTGTTTAGGTAATGTAATTTTACCAAAATTCATTGGACTCATTGGACCACACTAGAGACATGGCAGAACTGTGCTGAGACCAGCTGTGTGTGTCATTCATTAGTATGTGTAATTAACATACATTTGATTTGCTACATCATAAAAGTTGTTTACTTATAATGAGCTCAGTAAATTAATAATTGCTTGTTAAATGGAGTTTATCACATATTTTTATTCGCTAATAACAATAATAATAAATAATAATAAATGTCTCTATTGATAGACCAACTTGGATCAATCAGTGTTAGTAATACTTATTTATTGGTAATCTTATACTACGGTTAGTAACAGCAGCAGCAGATTTAATTACATTATATTATTACTATTATTAATAATTAATATTATTATCATTATCACCTAATTACTCGTGTTATAAATATTATTAAATTGAGATTTATAATTTAGTAATATTTATACATTCCTACGCACATGAATGAGGCAGCAGTTGTTTAAATAACTGCCGTCCACCCTGTCTGCAATCATGTTCAGGATGGTGCTGGAACTAGCCCGGACTCTGCGCACCAGGGAGGTTGCTCGCTTGCGCATTGTGGGGTAGAAGCAGTCTATCCGCGCTTCCGCGAACATCCCTGACGCGCTACAGAACCTAGGAAGCCCCATCAGCATTCTGTACGAGTTATTATATTGAACGCGCAGAGCGCTGTACCGTTTACGTGTATAGTCTGCCCACAGACTGCTGGTGTAGAAGCACGTACAATGGGCTCTAAAAAGAGAGAGCTTTACCTCCCTCGAGCAGTGAGCAAATCTGCGGGCTATCATATTCGCTCTGACGGACAACGCTCTGCGCTCGCGCTCAATGTCGTCGTCGTCTTTTAGGTCCGCTGTCACCACATGACCTAGATATTTAAATTTATCGACTACGTTTAGAGAATGGCCATACAGTTTAACAGGAGGAAACAGCGGTGGACATTTACCCTTAACCCTAAAGACGACACACTCACTTTTCTTAATATTATAAATAAGCCCATATCGCTCGCAAATGGAGATGAGCTTGGAAAGTCCACACGCTGAGGCGCTCAGCAACACCATGTCGTCAGCGTAGCTTAAGTTATTAACGCTCACATAATCAATTGTATATTGATCTTGAAGCCTACCCACGCTGCGCCTTCCGGTACGTGGTCGCCACTCGAGAACCGTTCCACCCCAACGGCCATCAGTTCTATACGTGCAATATGTGTCGCTTCGCTCGCTCGTACGCTCGTTACCTTGGTTCTGCTGCGGATAGCCGGTCACACGGAGGCATTTTACATTTAATTAATTATTGACCACATTAATTTTGTTTTTTTCTCTCTGTATGACCGCACTACGCGTCATCCATCTGTCCATAAACACGGCCTTAAGTCACGGTTTCATCATTATTAGCAGCGCAAGCGATCCATTACTCCGATTTGATCAATTCACACGCAAATATCCCACACGATTACCGATTTATCGGAGCCAATTACGGGCCTCGCTATCGATCGTCCGTTAAAGCTGTCGAGCTCGTGTTGACGAGAGGACCCGAGAGCAAACAAACTGAGGGCCCTCAGCACCACTCCGGCTGATGGACGAACGGACGTGAAAGGGTTATACAGAACGGTTTTTAGATATTCCAGTTTGACGGCCTATTTGAAGTGACTCGAATTACGGTTGGGTTTTAGTTGGCGTGGGTGATTTTGTGGAGTGCCTAGACTAAGTGATGAATAAATTAGAGGTCGATTATATGGAACCAATTTGGAAATAACAAGTCGTTTTCTTATTAACAGTGAAGAATGTTAAACCCAAACCATTTAACATTACTCACGGGCATGAATTGCAATGAACCTTTATCTAAGCATATTGCCTGTAGGTACTAGGTACTAGGACAGAACATTTTAGAAAATATGTATCTTAAATATAGATTTTCTTGTTTGTCAGAAGCCAAAACACGATTGCTTACCTACAATCTATATCCAATAGAAGTAAATGAATAAAATTCCACTGATTAAGATATTCATCGACATTTGTCCAATAGGCCCTTCCCGATGGGTTTTGCTTCTTGTTATTTCGTGCAGAGGCGTTATAAGAGGCGTGGTGGCGCACTTTTAATAATACCATAATATGAACCAAGCATTATCGTATAAGGTAAACGTCCCAGTGACGGATACTGGCCTAATACATGACACTTTCAATCTTTTGTAAAAAAAATAGAGGTGTCAGCTGTGGAGCATTGGGACATTTACCTTGGTCTCAGCTACATCATATTACGACAAAAGCTTGAAATTATTTAAACGTGTAATTTATTCCAGCGATCTACTTCCTCAAAAATAACCTCAGTAACTCACTTCCTCGAAGCGGTTGGACTAAGTCAACAACTTTGTCATATATTTACGGACCGACTACGTTACTGAGCTTAGGGTGTTAAGTGAATTCCCAACTAACTCCACTGAATAAATAGCTAAGTTGCTGATTTTGTTAGTTAAATGGGATCTTTGGATAAGATAAAACTTTTGTCTAGTTATGCAAATTTGTTAGTACGGAAATTGAGCCGAAACGTTCCCGCTCTATGCAGTTTGTAATATACAACTTTGCTGAAAAAGACGGGAAACATGGGGTTTTATACACTTGTACCGTTACACTTTAGCCACACTGGTGAAATCGTTGTTGCCGCAGTTGAAGCCAGTGTAGCCGAGAGGAAAGACACGCTACTTTTAATCTGGAGTTCGTGGCTTCGAACCCTGACTACCACTGGGTTTTCAAAAAACTGATGTACTAAATATCATTAGATTTTTTACAGTAGATTTTTTCTGAAGAAAAACACCGGTCTAATCCAAACAAGGTCTACTTTTCTCTCTGGGTCAGAAGGTCAGATGGCAGTCGCTTTCGTAAAACTAGTGTCTACATCCAGCCTTCTGATTAGGCGTCAAAGCCGGTCCAGGCTTCTTCTAAGAAATCACTGCTTTCAATAGCCACCCTGGCGTTTTTTCTAGCTGTACCTCTCAATTTTGAGGTTGGTTTTATCCGCAGTCCACGAGACACATACGTGACGACTTCACATAAAAACCAGTAAAAAGGACGATATATCCAAAATGCGATTGTCATTCGTATGTAAACAGGTCAATAGGAACTGACCCCATTTGTAGGCCAGCTTATCGGAATGCAGGCCTCATCAACCGCGAAATTATTCACTCTGTTTGAAGACAACGCTTGCGGACATATTTTGTTCTAAACCTGTGCAATTGTATTTTCGTGGATTCTGTAACAATTGAAAACGTTTAAGTCCAAGCGAGCGGATCTTGAAAAATATCTGAACACGATTATTGTCAAACACAACGATGTTATTTTTTGTTTTCGGCTTTACTAGCAAGTAAGCAGTTCGGTACAAAATCTCTGGCCCTTCCCTGCGTTGTATATAATAAGCCTTTGGCCCTTTCCTTCAGGAACTTTCGTTAACCACTGAGGTGTATAGTCTGTCCATATTTTTCCAACACTATGATTCGCATTTAACCATGTTTCATCTAGGAAAACAACTTTGTCCCAGTCGTCAATTGTTTTCACTTTTGATAAGAAGTCAAAGCGAGCAAGCGCTATGTCCGATCTTTCCACTCGTACTGTCTGACTGCGTACTGGGGGGCTACCGCGAAACGAAAACGAACTTCGTTCGTGTATCTCCCTCTCTGTCGCACGAACTAGCAAGTGCGACAGAGAGGGAGACACACGAACGAAGTTCGTTTTCGTTTCGCGCTAAGTCCTCTGCATGTCTATCATTGGACGGCCGTGACATACTGTCGATTTTTCTCGCACTATTACCTCTTGTTCTAAGTGCGAGAAAAATCGAAAAAGCTCGCGCGCCTTCGCGTGATAGACGTGCTGATTATTGTTATTTGATAAGCGGTGACATCGAAATACAAAATGGCGGCTCGGCACGGAGGTCCTATGTGTGTTGCCACTAATACAATTTGTCAGGCATGTTATTCTTTACACAATATTTCATCGTTTTTTTCTTAATCGATAACTCTCACCTCTAGCAATCCAAGCGTATTTAAACAACATTGTAATGACGTTCACTTAAGAATATAAGTAAATATTACGTAGTGTTTTCATGGTATCTAGACCTTTTATTAACTGTTTTGAGATTAAGTCTATATAAAATCCGCATAATTATTAGATGTGATTTAATTTTTACAAGCAATATTTGTCCCTTGGAAAAAATATGAATTTTGCTTACCGCCTTACAAAGTTACATCCTATCATGAATTGACATCTATCATTCTAATCAACCTAGAAAAAATATGGTATAACTAAGTGTTTCTATCATTCACAAGTGACGTTTCAAACACTACAAACGACTGTTGAATAGGCATGATGCCTCATGTTCAAATTGATAACGTAGTGATGCTAAATGGATAGTAAACCATCAAATTATCGTAATAAAGTACAAATTATAAAATATAATTCAAATCATAAAAAGATATGAACCTTGAAAGTTTAGAAAAAATATGCATTTTTTTTTATTGTCCAAGATAAATTAAAAGCTACCAATAGAATCCTTACGCTTTTCTAGAAACAAAATTGTATGACAACTATGTACTTAAACGCAGTATTTCGCGACCGAAACAACAATTTACCTGATTTTCCATACTACGATTTGTACAAATATACAAATGTGATGTCACACTTGTATAGACCCACAGTATGAAGCGTTTCGCGCTGCCGCCAGCGAGGTCAATCTTTATCTCAATTTTTTAGGTATTTATGTTCTTTAATTGTAGTTGCTCCCATACAAACATTTGTTCCTATCCAAAAACTGGTTCGAATGACGTCACAAAAAAATCCTCATCCCTATTCGAATAATAAATAGTTCCTTTGTGAATCTTGTAAATAAATTGCTTTGTTTGTTTCCTTTGCAATTCAAATATCGTTCAAAACTTCCAATTGGAACGGTCATTACTTTAATTTCGTCTGTTTAAGCAGGAAATTATTTAAGTGAAATGGTCCACTGATTTCGTTAATGGATGACGAAGTCGTGTCGTGGAATTCTACGAAGTACAGTCGCGAAACCAATGTTGAGCCAATTGACACATAGTTGCGTATTTAGCGTAATAAGATTCGGGCCGTATTCTATTGACGAATATAACCGAACAAATCCGATTCGCACTACACGGCTAAATTAAGACGAGTGGCAAATGACTCGACAATCCCGCTTCTCGACTTTACATTGCAAAATTTCGACGAGTAACAGAGAGACACGGGTGGAAGAAGTAAGATGTACACTAGAATACATTGGTGCATACCATTTTTGCCCACACCCATATAAGCCACAAAATGTAATTACTCTCTATGTTGGGATGTCTTATCTAAATACCAAGCTTCATCTTATTTTCAAGCATAGTGCTGTTTAACTGAGCTATCAGTGCATAGTGACCACTAGTTGGAATATCGACCCATATTTGCTATGAATTTGCTACAAATTGCGGGTTAGTATCATTTCGTCTAAGATCTTGGCTCTTTCAATCGAAAACTGTCAAAAACTATGTAACGCTATTCTGAAATTGCGATAGAAAATTTAAAGACGAGTGGTATTGCCCTATCGGTAGAAAGTACACTTACTACAATTTTGACAATACAATCGTATTTACTCTTAAAAAATTTACGAGCGCCCGAAAGTCAAAAATCGGCCCCCATTAAGACTCTCACATACTGGCGCGGTCTAGCCGCGGCGGTCAATAGTAAACTTGTCATTAGCTGTCCTATTGACCGCCACCGCAGGCCGCGTCAGTCTGATTCAGGCTTTATCGTTACTGTGAACACGTCTAGAATCATTTTATTCAAGTAAAGTAGTTCTTTAATAACGCCATCTAGTTTATAGTTCCGACACGACAATCGCTTGATCAGAAGTTCACGGGATTGTAGACCTTTAGATGAATAACCGATTATCGCAGCCGTTTAGTATGTACGAGATCATGACGTCGTACCGTGTAATTGTGTTTATTTAGACCCTATTATATGTTTAACTATTACATACTTTATCCAGTATCATTTAAGACCGTTTATTCCGACATATATCGAAAAGTCAACTGACTATTCATATTTAATTAATATTCACCTTGTGAAGTTCCATCTGTTCACACAGAGCACAGCCTCTATGGGCGACCAATAATGTAATTCATATCCAATATGTTAGTAAAACGAACTATTTTAACTCGGTGATCCATAAAGTGGGCGTTTGGTTTTGGATTACCATCCGAATTATGCAAAACCGCACTTATCCCGATCTTGCACCACTTCCAGTTTACGGCTTTATGCTTATCTTCACCAAAAAAAATACCAGCATAAGACTTCTTTAACCATCAAACTGTTTAGTCCACTGCGTTAAGTTTGTTTAATAATGACCAAGAGTAAGTATTAGACAAATATGGAAAAAAGTGTATTAAGCAATCTCAGCTAATGGACGCCTGGACGGTTACGCCGTCAGAGCAAAATCCCTTCTGGCCTCGTTTCTTAAAAGCTGCTGAGACTGCTTACACCGCCTTCATACTCGTACGTCAGAAGAAAAAATGTAGTTCAGTCTGTCAAATCTTTTCCATACGCATGTCACCGCGAAATATTTTCACCGCTGCAAACCGAATTATCATTTGCTTGAACTTCTCACCCGCCCGCTCCAAGCTGCACACCAAAAACCTAAAGGTAAGCAGTTCCAGCTCTTCGAAATTAACATATTTGGTTTGTCTTTTAAGCATATCATTTTGAGTAATTCTACTTAAAATACATATGTGCCTCGTACCCCAGTACCCACAAATATAAAATATGTAGATAAAGAGGACGCGCCTTACTTCTAGTTAAACTCCTAACTCAAACAATTACCACAGATTTTCTTTATATTTGTGCAATAAAGTATAAATAAATAAATCACGTGGTCCTTCGTCTAGTTAGGGTCATCACGTTTGCGTGTATTGAACCTCGGAGGTGCCCGAGAGCCGAGTAGTGTACCCGCGACAAGAGGGACACCGGTCGAAAAACACTGATCTAACGAAACGCAGACCGTCGTTCGCTTCGCTCGCTCGTTCAATAAATAATTAAATACTCCTTGTATACATATATATTTCTGGTTAATGTTGATACGCATGAGCGAGAAGCTCTTGCACGTGTTTCATTCAATTTTAATTCGGTTTCAGCGCTCCATGAATAGAGCCCACTGTTATTTACAAAAAAAAAAAAAAAAAGTATTATGAAACGTTCAGTTACCAGGTGTTCGTTCGCAGTCAGCGTTCGTGTAGGCATATACTTGTAAGTAGTTTTATTTTAAAATTAAATTAAGTTATTTAAGAGGCTAAAATTGCACTATTATTTATAAAAATCTAACTATTTATTGGAAATATACGGCTGTCATCTAAAGTAATTATGTTTTAGCTGCACTCAGTTAAGCTTCAAGTTAACATTAAGTACCTACTCGTAGCATACAAATACTAGTAAATAACATTTATATTTAAGACAGATATTTTTATGTTTTAATTTATACTCTTACGCATTAACTTACGTAACTATATATTAAGAAACACTAGAAAATAAGGACAAAGACACAATAAGTACCCTATAATATTTTAACGAAGTAATTTTGGCCATTTCATTTTCCAACCAAACTTTGTCAACCAATGTTTTCCATATATAAATTTTCCAAATCCTAATTCAGTCAAATGATCACTTGTCAAAATATTATTAAAGCAATTTTCGCGTCACAACACGTAGGCAACAAAAATATTATTCATGGAACTTTTTTAAGGCAAATACTTAAATGATTAGTCGAAAAATGGTTGCTCAAATAAACGTTACCCACAGGCTTCATTTCAATTGCCATATATATAGGCCAGACACCATAATGAGATCTGAAATAATTTAAGAAAAAAAAATATTTTAAAACTTTCTACCGAAAACCGAATCACATCACCCCGTACGACCCGTACATTAAGTATACCAATTGTAATATAACATTTGAAATATTATCTGTTGTTACCTACTGCCTACCTTTTCTACCCTAATGAAGGTATCAGTTAGGTACGACGAGCGAGGAGGAATGTTAGGTAGAGCTGCGACCATACATCGAGCGAGCCGAGCGAGCGAAGCGAGCGTGCCGCGGTAGCGACCGGCGAAGCGCCAGAACAGATATTTCTTTTAGTAATACATACCTACATATAAACTATGACTAAATAAAATAATATCTGAACATGTATTTGCAAAGTATTATGTTTGCTATATTAACTTTTGGGTTACAACAGTATTTTAGAATTTGACTAAATAGTCGAATTAAAAAAAATACAAAATTTGCTATATGACCAATTAAATTAATGCCTAAACATTTATTTGCTTAACGTTCGCTTGCAAAAAATGTTTATGGCTAATCTTAAGTTGGCAAATAATTATTTGGCGAGTTACATTTGGGAAAAATTGTGTGGGAAGTGAAAATCTGCCAAAAAAAGTTAAAGTTAATTGTTATCTTAACTTCATTAAACTTAATTGCTCCAGGCCTTGCATTGTCAACTGAGGTCAAATAAATCACACACATTACACACAATTGTTAATTAGAACTAATAAAAAATAGTGGTCTTTGACTGCCCTTCTACATACTTAAGTCTCCAAAGCTCCCAAGAATGCTCTGTGTTGAGAACTTGAGACTGTTGAGAGTGAGGACCCGCAGAAACACACAATGCATCCAGAAATCAATGAAGGGTCAGCAACGTGCTTGTGATCCTTTTGAAGTCGCAAGTATCCATTGACTATGACTATAGCATTTTCGTGAAATTGGATATATTGATCAACGCTTGGAGATTTTTTTTATATTGTTGGATTAAGAAAATAAATGTTAGTATAAAAATCTAATAATTTGAATACATTTTTTTAATTTTGTAAACACGTGGGGTAATTTCGAAGCTCTACAAAAATGGTTCTTATGCAATATCAGTCAGTTTAAGGTCCAAAGTATTTTTTTGTTCTAATTTGCCCCACAAAAAATCTCAATGATTTATAACGAAGAACATGTTGTTTTTTGATGTTTTATACAAAAAAAACAAAATTACCTCATGTCATATCACTCAGGAATATGACAAATTAAATCATTGTCTGGTTGTTTTTGCGTTAGATTGTCATTTTTAACACATTATTAAGTGATGCTTATGTTTCCACCTGTCTGTGTTTGTCTATGTGTGTGTCTATTGCCTAATTGTCGAACTTTCAAAAAAGTATATATATTCGAATTTTACCCGTGGGGTATAGTCGAATGCTTTTTTATAACTTCAGTTAGACTGTTAAGTCCTACTCAATAGGGAATATTCATGATTTTTTTTTTTTTTTTTTATCTATTCTATAAGTAATTATATAACCGGAAAAAATATAACACTTTCACAATATTATTAAATAAGCAAAAAAAAATTAATTAAAACTACTATCATTTTCGGACGATCAAAACGCCACCATTTTGGCGCGCTCATTTGTGACGTCACCGTGCAGTGTGCACTAAGAACAAATTAACAACAAAGTGTTTGATTCACACTTTTAATAAATGTGAGTGATTAAAGCTTATAAGATCAACTTATTGTAATGGAAGAGCACACAAAAGCTTATTATAAATATTGTATTGTCCTTATGTGTGAAAATAACATTAAAACTGCAAATATTTTCATATGCCCAAAGGTGCAAATATAAGGATAAAATGGTGTAAGGCGATGAGGAGAGATAATGTATCGTGCTTGAGTAGTTTATATTGTTATGAAGATCATTTTGACGTGAGTATTAAATATGTATGTACCTAAAATCTTTTTTATTAGGACTCGCGAACAATATAAACAATAACCTAACCTCAAAATTGTAGGTATTATGTACTTATTCATAAAACTATTCCGAATCCCAAATTTTTTAGTTATTAATGTTACAAATATTATGATTTTTGTTGATCAACAGCTGACTACGAGTGTTTATTTTGATCATGAAACGTTTTAGCTAAGTTTCTTTGTTTGCACTGTTAATCGAAAATCGAAGATGAAAGAATTTAATCCTTTTTACTGAGTGACCTACACTTTGTTTTATTTATCAGCCTTGACGAAAACAACCTAGTTTGTTTAAGTTCATAAAGATGTGCTCAACATTTAACATTCCTAATAGGTACCTACATATCTTTGATTATATAATACTAGCTTCTGCCCGCGACTCGGTCCGCGTGGAACTCGTTTATATCGTAGCTCCATACAAACTTTCACCCCCACTTCATCCCCTTGGGGGAGGATTTCCGGGATAAATCTATCCTATGTCCTTCCTCACGACTCGAAACTATCTATATACCAAATTTCATCCAAATCGGTTCAGCGGTTTAAGCGTGAAGAGGTAACAGACAGACAGACAGACAGACAGACACACTTTCGCATTTATAATATTATAGATTAGATTAGATTATTTATTTCATGATAAAAAATTACATTACAGATTTGCATACATACATGTCAAAAAAATAAGAATTATTATCACGATCGTCAAAAACAGAGAAATATTAAGAGAATGTCAACAAATGTAAGAACACAATAACAAGGAAATAGAAGAAACAAACCAATAGTAGTAACTATAGTATGAAAGTATGGATTAGTATGGATAGTATATATAGTATAGTATATATTATGGATAAATATGTACTAATTTTTTATTCCACTTATTTAAGAAAGACACCTATTTGAAGTAGTTTAAAAGTTTCTTAGTTTTTTGATTATTTATCATAAACAGCGGCAAAACAATGCGAATAACTTTCAATAATCATACTAACGACCTGTTAACAGTAGACACCGATTGCACGGTGACGTCACGTTTCGCTCCGCCAATAGCGTTGCGTTTTGGAAATTTGCGAAGGAATTTGAAAAATGGTACTTTTAAACAATTAAATTAATCAATAGAAACATGATAATTTGTAAAAATAATCATGTGTGTATATTTATTAAGCAATATAGATTACACGTGATTTTTTTTGTCCATTTCTAAATCACATGCATATTCCCTATTGTGCGTTAAACATGTCAATCTGATGTTAAAACAATCAGGCACCGATTTAACCTATTTTGAATTTATTTTTGTAATTTTGTAAACACGGGGTAATTTCGAAATGGTTCTGTTGCAATATTAGTGTAATGTCCAAACATTTTTTTGTTCTACTCGTAATTTGCCCATCGACTGTATTCCCACCGTCGTATTATAAAAACAAACACTAATCGCAGGCTTTTCTTTTCAGTCATTGTAAAAGTTGCATACGCGATGGACGTCGCGGCAGCTGTTGCAGCCAACCAGCGGATCAAATCGGCACTGCAGGTGTTGATGCTTCTGCAGCTGACGGCCATACATTGGCCGCAGCAGGCCAAAGTGTCAGGTACATGAAGTTTGGGACATTTACTTTAGCTTATTAGGTGCGTTGGGGTATTTTCGATATACTTTTGGGCGAGTGGATAGAGCATGGTTCGTTTTTGGACTTGAAAGTCACAATTTATGAAGTATATTCCTTACGAGTGATTCCATTTTTGGGAAATTGGATAAATTGATCAACACTAGAAGAAAATATATTTTTTAAATATTGTTAGATTTAGAAAATAAATGTTATTCAAAATCAAGGATTTCGATTTTTTTTTAAATCTAGTACTTCGTACTTCAAGGCTCTGCGAAAATGGTTCTTATGCAATAGCAGTTTAAGGTCCAAATTTTGTTTTTGTTCTAATTTGTCTGGTTGTTTTTGTGTTAGATTGACATTTTTAACGCATTATTAAGTGAGGCATAAGTGTCCACCTGGGTAACCTATCGCAATCACTAAATTTTATCGACCGAATATTGTTTCTCTGAAAACTTTTCGTATTTTTATGAT
This sequence comes from Epinotia ramella, assembly GCA_947578815.1. Classification (NCBI taxonomy): domain Eukaryota; kingdom Metazoa; phylum Arthropoda; class Insecta; order Lepidoptera; family Tortricidae; genus Epinotia; species Epinotia ramella. Next base: position 19,864,917 of record OX388211.1, read on the forward strand.
TTCTCCAAATATACAATTCATTTTTTTTTTGATTTTGATGAATATATATTTTAACATTTGATGTTATCCAAATGTTTTAGTCGTCCGAAAAACTTTTACCGCTAGAGTCATTTGAGCTTTGGCTTGTTACAATTTTTGTTTTACGGCCAATTTTTAACGTATCTATTATTACTTTCCGCATTCCACATACGTTTAGCCAAAAGGTTCAGTTTGAGTGAAGTTCAAAGTAGTGTCATAGAGACTCTAAGGCAGGTCAGTGTAGGTACGACGACGAGCGAAGCGAGAAGGAGTGTTAGGTAGAACCGCGACCCTACGCCAGAACCGAACACTTTTTACTACCTAATACTTACATATGTATTAAATAAGTATAATTTGCAAAGCGTGATGACTAATTCCTATCAATTGAGATGAAAAAACAGCATTAGGAGGATTGTGAATTAGTAACATATGTTTGCTCCGTACTTATATTTCTATAAACAACAATATGTCAAGTATAATAAAATACATATATTCGAATTTTAAACGTGGGGTAGAGTGGAATGCTTCTTTAAAACTACAGTTGACTGTTGTCCTACTCAATTATGCGTTAAAAATGACAATCTGACGTTAAAACAATCAGACATTGATTTAACTTATCTGGTTCCTGAGTTACATGACACGGGGCAATTTCAAAAGCCCTAAAGAGACACCAAAGTGCAGTATCTGGGAAATTTGTTCGTACTCGTAGCACACGTATTTACACAGCTAGCGACTGTAGGGAACAGAAGCGGGGGGACAGATAAACATGGCGTCTTGGCAAGTGTTTCCAAAGTTAAAATTGCTATTAGTTTAGGATATATTTTTGCTTTTCGTTTTAACCCCATTGTCGAAGTTACCCCAAATGCACCATCATTCGTTAGACAATATATTGTTTTATTCAAATATCGCACAGATTCAAATAACGTGTACACAAATTATATAAGCTGTTATTCTGGGAAACCCCTTACCTCACCTCAAACAAACCAGTGTAAGCCAGACCTTTGATTACGCTTAGTTACTACGATCGCGGCGCCGCGTCAAGATATACTAAGGCCCACTATCGGCATGGCATGGCAAGGGAAGGGATCACGCATATAAAATCCACATGCCTAAGCATGCCTAAGGACGCCTCGGCAATAATTTGTACTGCCCGAAGGATCCCTTGCCATGCCGTGCCGATAGTGGGTGCCGGGCCTAAGGGTCACCGTTGAGGAGTGTTAATTTATGGGATTTTTTTCTCGCTTACCAAAAAAATATAACAAGTGCACGTCAAAATTAAAACAATTAGTATTTTACTTTTTAGCTGTGCAGATGAGTATTTTGTGCCTTTATATACGAGCCAAAATGTATTATTTAATAAAGTTTTTTTTTTAATTCCATTGAGTGAGTACTGAGTTAAGTGTTGTTTTCGCCGTTTTTTGTTGAACTATAAAAAATATTCCATTGTACTGTGACAAAACATATGAGATTTTTAGTACAACATTTTAGGGACATTTTAGGATATTTATACTGTACAGAATCAACTCTGACGAAACATTTAAATCGACAGCGATAGTAAAACCGGAAATTTAACAGAAACTTTGCTATGATTGTCCATAGATGGCGCTTGCTACGATTTTATAATAGTGGGCGGAGGTAGCGCAGGCTGTGTACTCGCCAACCGGCTGACGGAGGAGCAGCATTTCCAAGTGCTGCTGATAGAAGCTGGTGGGGACCCACCTTTCGAGTCTATGGTATAGAGTTTAGTTTTAAGGGTGCCGAAAGGCAAAAACGGAACCCTTATGGATACATCATGTCTGTCTGTCTGTCTGTCCGTCCGTATGTCACAGGCATTTTACTCGAAAACTATAAGGTGTATTTGAATACAATTTTGAGGATAGGTGTATTTTGTTAGTCGCTACATAGTTTTGTAATTAAATTACTAAATTTTTTTTTAGGGGTGCATTCCATACATAAAACTGAAAGTCAAAAAAAAAAAATCATTCCAAGCCCACGTGTGGCACATCAATCGATAGACCTTTCAAAATAAATAAGGTTCCTCAGCAATTTTTCTTGATTAAGTGAATGGAGTCGGAGATAATCGCCCCGAAAGTCACTAAAATTGTGTTCCAATTTTTGAAACAGTTTTTCTTTTTTTTCTACATTGGTACAATTTCGATCTATGAAGGAAAATATAAAAAAAAACCACCCCCCCCTTATCTCCGAAGTTATCCGAGCGAAAATTTTGAAATAATTACTTGTGATTAAGATAAACATAAATATTACTGGAAAAGTACCTAAGATAACTTTTTCTATGTCTAGCGTATTTTTTGTTTTATTTTCAAAAATCATTTCCTAGTTAAATTTGCAATTTAATCAACTTTATAAGTATTTTTTTGTTTTGAAATTCCTATAAGACCGACGACCGGTTAGCCTAGTGGGTAGTGACGCTGCCTACGAAGCTGAAGGTCCTGGGTTCGAATCCCGGTAAGGGCAAATATTTGTGTGATGAGCATGAATATTTGTTTCTGAGTCATGGAAGTTTTCTATGTATTTAAGTATTTATATCTATTATATATATCGTCGTCTAGTACCCATAACACAAGCCTTAATGAGCTTACTATGGGACTAGGTTGATTTGTGTAAGATTGTCCACTAATATTTATTTATTTATTTATTTATTTATAAGACTATAATATAAGTACCTACTCTCTTTCAAATAAAAAAATAATAATCGAGATCGGTTCACGTGATAAACAATAATCGCTAAAACACCAACTTAGCTGATTGCCCTTGCACGTTAGTACCAAATGGGGCCGATAGATGGCGCTTACCCCATGCCTACTTCGCGCTGTTAAGATTTTTCTAGAATTAATGGGGTTGGGACGGGTATATTTCAATAGCAGGTCTAAAAAAAAAGATCGCGATTCAATTGTCATGGTAGTTCGATGGTCTTGGTGTAAAAGTTATTCGTTGTTTGAAAATTTTGAAATTGAATTCTGTTGTGTTGGGTTAAAATATGTACATAATTTAATTTAACAAATATTGGGACATTTACTTTACCTTGAGTTAATTGATAGTTTTTACGGAACCCTCGGTGCGCGAGTCAGACTCGCACTTGACCGGTTTTTTTATATTAGAATTTTTATTGGAGTAGTACGATTAATGTACAGTCAAGGAATTTAAATACCTACCCATTTCGTTGAAATGTCGTTAGACATTCGCAATGCATTAAGGTCGAAACTTCTATTTCAGTAATAGTATTGAAATGTCAAATTGTCAATACATATTTATTTGTCACTTCACATTACAGATAACCTCTTTGCGAAAAGTTATCATTTGCTTTTCTAATTACGAACATGTGTCAGTGTCAATCGAGAAATCTGAAAAATAATTTTCAATTACGTTATTAAATTGAAAAATAAAATACCTACCGCTAACCGTGATCTATTAAGAGCTAGAAATAGCAGAGTTACACCAGGAAGTGGGGATTGAGGAGACAACACGTTTAAAATTTCAGTTCACCATGTCAACGTAGTTAATCTGGTTGCCTAGTTACTAACATATAACAATGCATGCATATGTCAAAGGAACGTCGTGCTCTAGCTAGCTCTTATGGTGACAGTTTGTTATACAATATTGAGCCTTAGCTGGGTTGGAAATTAAATTCCTTGACTGTACCTACCTGTAACAAAAATGGGAGCCGAATTCAGCTTACTTTGCTTTCGTTTTAACTCCTATATAAACATCAACTAGGTAGGTATTATAGAACCGCTTTCTATTTTTTCTTATTTAGTTTATTAATCCCTGACGCAAAAAGAGGGGTGTTACAAGTTTAACGTGTCCCGTGTACAGTCGCCATCAGATATTTCGGAGCGGCCAAGGTGCTCACAAATATCGGAACACGCCTCTATTGTCGAGGCATTAGAGACGTGTTCCGATGATTGTGAGCATTTTGGCCGCTCCGATATATCTGATGGCGACTGTATCTGTGTCTGTCTGTAACATCGTAGCTCGTAAACAAATGGACCGATTTTAATGAGGTTTTTTGTCCGAAAGCTGACGTGTGAGAGATAGTTCTTAGCTACGTTTCAGCAAAATCAATATTAACTTTGAATTGAAAAGGTCGGGGGTTTTACAACTTTTATAAGTTGTTAATTTCATGTTACATCTTCAGTAATTTCCCTTGATTGAATATTTCCTTCTATGATGTTTTATCGAAATATTATATTAAGTATATCATACTAGCTTCCGCCCGCGACTTCGTCTGCGTGAACCTGGGATAAAAACTATCCTATATTTTAAACCAGACTATAAACTATATTTGTGCAAAATTTTATTCAAATCAGTTGAGCCGTTTAAGCGTGATTGAGTTACAAAAATCCAAACATCTAAACATCCAAAAATCCAAACATATAAACATTCATACATCCAAACTTTCGCATTCATAATATTATATAGTAGGATAATATAAGTAGGATAAGGTAAATCATATTTCTCCAACAGCTCTAACACTCTCCGTCTCACGTCTTTTTTTTTCATAGTTATTTCTTCTGTCCAACTAATAACTAGTATATAATAATGATTTAAAAATAAAATTACAGATGCCAGGTTTAAGGTTTTCCCTTTCCCAAACGCCTCATGATTGGAATTTCACCGCAGCCTACGACAAAAACAGAGCATTTTATCAAAAAGACCTCTCCTTTCCGATGTCTCAAGGCAAAATTCTTGGAGGAGGTAGCAGCGTAAACTCTTTATTTTACGTAAGAGGAAACCCGCACGACTTCGATACTTGGGCAGACATAGCCGGAGATCAAACATGGAACTATGAAAATGTGTTACCGTACTTTAAAAAGAGTGAATACATGGAAGATCACAAAATCCTCAATTCGAAATACAAAGATTTTCATGGCACTAGTGGCTTTCTACATGTGTCGGTGGAGCGTCACCCAGGAGCAGAAAAATACGAGGAAATGTTCCGTGAGCTCGGATACGATATTCGTCTCGACGTAAATGGGAACGAAACTCTTGGATTCGGGCATTCTTCATTCACTCTGGCTAAGGGAGTCCGTCAGAGTACGGCTTTTAGTTTCATCAGGCCAGTCAAACATCGACATAACTTACATGTCCTCAAAAACACACAGGTAACCAAACTACTTTTCGATGAACTCAAAAACGCTATAGGAGTTCAAGTTTTGACAGAAAACAACGAAACCATTAATATAATGGCAAATAAAGAAGTAATTGTAACTGCAGGCGCAATAAACTCCGCAAAACTGCTGTTGCTTTCTGGCATCGGCCCTCAAGCTCACTTGAACACATTCGGAATAAATACAATTTCCGATTTGCCAGTTGGTGAGAACTTGCAAGATCATCCGGGTGCTGTAGTGCAATACAAGTTTGCAAAAGAGAACAAACCTTCAGAGATATCAAATCCATCTGAGATTGGGGACCCTCTTCTAAATGGCTACATAGCATTAGACAAATCACAGAAATATCCAGATTGTCAAGCATTGACTGTAATACTCCCGAACGATTCGAGAGCCACCATAGTGAGTTGTCTTTACTACAATCTTGACTATGATACGTGTCAGAAGTTACATGAGGCTGGTAAAGGTCGAGAAACGCTAATGTTAACTATGAATTTGCTTCATCAAAAATCACGAGGCATCATTCAACTGAAGAGTGCAAATCCGCTTGACGACCCCCTAATTTTCCTTAGGCACTTTTCGGACGAGTCTGATCTGGACACGCTTGCAGGATGCTTGGAAGAGTTTGACAAGATCAGAAACTCCACTTATTTCAAAAGCGTACAAGGTGAACTGGTCGATCTGAAATTGTCACGATGCGAAGGACTACCGCTGGGGAGTAGGGAGTACTGGAAATGCCACATCTTGAGTATGAGAATAACAATGTCCCACTATGGCTGCGCGTGCAGCATGGGTGAAGTGGTTGACTCTCGCTTGCGCGTGCGCGGCGTGCAGCGCCTGCGCGTAGCTGACTCTTGCGCAATGCCCTTGGTGACCAGCGGAAACATCAACGCACCCGTTATCATGCTCGCTGAAAAAGCTGCCGATATGATAAAGGAGGATAATGGATGCAAAATTGAAGTACCACATTGATAAGCAGAAAATATCCTTCTTATTTACAAATAAAAAATATTCCGAAAATAATCTGCTTTGTAAGTCCAGTTTTTCTACACTGCAAGCTACATGCCGCAGTCTTTTCTTCAACAAGACAAGCAAATAAACTTCGAAAACTTGTTTTATTTCATCCTCTTTAAACTAATAGAATAGTTTGCCCTGCTGAGATGCTCGTACTGCTGTCGAGATCTTTTAGCAGTCTTAGGTCGATTAGCAGTAGTAGCGTCTTATATGCCATTGTCAATATTCCCGTTCTCAGAAATACTGCTACCGAGTGGATTGCCAGTAACTTGGTGGGCAATAGTAAAAAAATAACCCGATAATTTTAATATTTATTTATTTATTTATTTATTATACGGGACACCAACAGAGTACATAAGACATTGTTTACATTATAAACATTTTCTATGACTATTTGGTCACTTATGGACCCCAATTATAGGTGAACACATCATTTTCGATCACATACTTAGTTATAAACAAAACACCGGTAAGAAATATATAAATACATATATAATATATATATATACATTAAAGTTAACTTAAACATAACATTAGATTGAATTGAATTCGATAGATTACAAACAAATTAGGTACTTAATTAATAATGAATAAGATGTGTAATAAAAATAAAACCTTGAGTCATTAACTGGATCCGCTGAGATACAGGCCTAGTTTTGTGGTATGAGTTTGGACAATGAACACTTGAATATGAACACTTTTAAGAACGATCAGTATGCTATGCTGTTTATAGTACAACTGTCGCTGTAGGTTTACAGTTTTCCGGCAGTAATGCTTTGATGCTGGCAACGTTGGCATCGCTTGCTAGCGTTTTTTTAATATTCATGCCAATTGCAAATCACTCTATTATTAAACAATTGTTCTAAATCGAAAAGAAATCGGCTGTTTCACATTGAGAGTACTGACGATTCGAAGCTTTCTAAGTAATAGCAGTTTTGTTTAATTTAGCCCCTAAAAGGTCCCCTGTGATAAATTCTAAATCGATAAACTTCGTTTATTAATGAGAACTGTATTTTATAAGCTTGACTTGTGATAAAAAACAGATCGTTTTATCTATTCTGGCTGTTTTAGAACACTTAAAACAACATTATAAAAATAAGACAAGAAATTCGCAAATTCAAGAAGAATAAAGCGTAATAAAAGCGAAACAAATGAAAACTCGCAGTACGAGTAGATTTCAGCGATTTTCAGCATCGTTAAGCCGGCGATTGTCTGAATAAATATATCGGTTTGAAATTTAATTCACAATTGTTGCACGCACTCACTCCAACACGTTGAGTTTTAGTCGAGAAGCACACGGAGCGGTGCGGCACCGCTCGCCGCGGCGGTGCGCGGTGAAATTTTGTATCACGATGTACAGTCAGCATCAGAAGTAGCTAAGCAAAATAACACGCTCAAAATGACCGATCCTTATTCCCCTGACATTAGAGTTCGTGTGTAGATCATTTTGAGCACTAGAACTGCTTAGCAACTTGTGTTGCTGACTGTAGGTAATCCGGACCTCCTCCGCGCGGCAGATTTATTATGCGCACCGCCGCGGCGCGTGGTGTGGTGCCGCACTGCTCCGTGTGTTCCTCGCCTTACGTGTGTGGGAGTCGGCGACAAATGTAACTTTGGTCTCAATCTAATAAGTTTAGTCACGTAGATCCCCGACGGTAAATAATCTTGAATATTTTGTCTTTGTAATTGGAGTTTTCTGTTTCATTACTTTTCATGACGCAGACACTATTCTCAAATTTTATAGGCTTTTATTTTCTTGACAAGTAGGTATCTGTCTAGTTACTTCATTTGTGCTGGCATGTGATTTGGGCATGCGACTTTCAGACGGTCGTGGGTTCGAATCCCAACTAAAAGTGACGATGGAATATCATTTGGTTGAAACCACCAGGGTAATCGCGTAGGTATCTTTTTAAAATATTGGCCGTATGCTTGTTTGCCACCGTCACAGGAAAAATATGAACGTTATACCGTATCACCTAGAAAATATCTTATGTTGATATATCTTAACAAGCGTTCGAAGAGTTACGCAATTACTATGCTGTAGGTTACTATAATTAGACCAAGTCAACTGATAATGATCTCACTAAAAGGTAAACGTCCTAGTACTCGGCGTTGCACTAGTGTATGACATGGATTACCTTATAGAATAGAATATAATAGGATAGAATACAATAGAAATCATTTATTTCAAGTAACACGACTCATAGATGAAATATGTTAGTGATTTTTTAGTTCTAACTTAGGGCTAAATTATTATTAGTATTATTATATATAATACTAGCTACCGCCCGCGACTTCGTCTGCGAGGACACGGGATATAAATTGTCCTATATTTTCATCCAGGTTATAAACTAACTTCGTGCAGAATTCCATCCAAATCGGTTGAGCTGTTTAGGCGTGATGGAGTAATAAACATCCAAACATCTAAACATCCAAACTTTCGCATTTATAATATCAGTATAGTCGGTTTTTTTATTAGGCGAACTAACTTGACAGTTCATTGCACACGAATGTTGCCACGTTTCGCTAGTGCTGTTAATATCGATATTTAAAAATCCAGTTCATACAAGAGGTTTCGTAAAGCAGTTTGTATACTAGTGTTGTTATCATTCTTGTTACTACAGATTCGTCATGGTCTCTGTCTGTCTGTCTGTCTGTCTGTCCGTCCGTATGTCACAGGCATTTTACTCGAAAACTATAAGGTCTATTTCAATAAAATTTTGAGGATAGGTGTATTTTGTTAACTGCTACATAGTTTTGTAATTAAAATACTAAAAAAAAAATGTTTTAGGGGTCCACTCCATACATAAAACTGAAAGTCAAAAATTTTTTTTCATTGCAAGCCCACGTGTGGCACATCAATCGATAGGCCTTTCAAAATAAATATAATGTTGCTCAGCAATTTTATTGATTAAGTGAATAGAGTCGGAGATAATCGCCTCGAAAGTCACTAAAATTGTGTCTCCCCTCTCTAATTTTTGAACCGTGTATTTTAATAATATGAAAAAAATCAGGCTCATAGGGCTTATTAAATTCTTTCAGCGAAAATTGTTTTGAACAAGATCGGTTCAAAGGTTTTTTAGATATTTCTAAAAAACTGCCTTAAAGAAAAGGACGTAAGTGCCATAAGATTTTAGTAACGATACAAACTTTTTTATAAGCACGGAACCCTCGTTGTGCGTGGTCCGACACGCACTTGGCCGCTTTTTTAGTTTAGCTTAGGGCTAATTTATTATTATTATTATATAATACTAGCTACCGTACCGTCCGCGACTTCGTCTGCGAGGACACGGGATATAAACTATCCTATATTTTCATCCAGGTTATAAACTACCTTCGTGCAGAATTCCATACAAATCGGTTGAGCCGTTTAAGCGTGATGGAGTAATAAACATCCAAACATCCAAACATCCAAACTTTCGCATTTATAATATCAGTATAGTCGGATTTTTTATTAGGCGAACTAACTTGACAGTTCATTGCACACGAATGTTGCCACGCTTCGCTAGTGCTGTTAATATCGATTTTAAAAAATCCAGTTCATACAAGAGGTTTAGTAAAGCAGTTTGTATACTAGTGTTGTTATCATTCTTGTTACTTGTGTAAAATTTATGTAAATAATAGCTTGATAGAATTTGGTTTCTATGAAGTTCTTTGAGCTATTATTGTATTATTTGCCAATACGAATAAGATGTATATAGTCTGATCCACCATCCGTGTCACTGGAAGGCAGCTGAGAGACTAATTCTATTTCATTCTTACGTTAGTTTTAGTATAAACATATAGATACTTACTTACTCCTCTGGCGCAGCGACCCAAAGTGGGTCACATAAGTGGGTAAACATATAGATGAGTATGTATTTTCGGCTTTTCTACTACTGACACGGTTGGTGGACGGACTATGCAAGGTAGGTTTCTACTTTGTGAATTCAAATTCCTATTTAAACTGTAAAAATAAATATGTAGACTCTGGTAAAGTTATTAACATAAAATAGATTTATTATTCAACAATGTATAAAAGATGTATACATTGTACATCGTGAGGAAACCGGGTTAGAAGGTCAGATGGCAGTCGCTTTCGTAAAACTAGTGCCTATGCCGAATCATGAAATTCGGTGTCAAAGCAGACCCGGGGCTTCTTTAGGGGCACAACCGGAAATAACGCTAGAAGGATGATGAATGTAGGTATACAAGATGTCTAAAACATGATTATTTTGTAATTGTATAAAACCTTTTCCATGCTTAGGTAGTATGATTACTTGATAAATTACAATTTGAATCAGATTTATAGTAGGTATAATGTTATATCGACATATTTGTATCGACATAAACCTGTCACTATTTATTTTTTCCTATGTCTGACAACATTTTCAGCTGTCAAGTTAGTTCGCCTGATTAAAATCCGACTTAGGATAGTAGGATGGAAAGATTCTCAAGTGGCGACCACGTACCGGAAGGCGCGGCGTGGGTAGGCCCCCCACAAGGTGGACTGATGACCTGATAAAGGTTGCGGGAGTCCGCTGGATGCGGGTGGCGCGGGACCGGTCACTTTGGCACTCTTTGGGGGAGGCTATGTCCAGCAGTGGACGTCTTTCGGCTGATATGATGATGATGATGATGAGTAGGATGGACTATTAGAGACATGCATCTCGCAAGTCTCGCATCAGGCACTGTCCGCTATAGTCAAGCCTGTCGGCTATAGAACGCAGGGTGGGGCGAGTGATGCGCATCCGGCGCACCAGCGAGACGGTGCGCGAGCTCTCTCGATTTTTCTCGCACTATCCGACATCCGTCTCTTTCTTATTAGAACACTTAGAAAAAGAGGTATAGTGCGAGAAAAATCGAGAGAGCTCGCACGCCGTCTCGTGATAGCCGTGCTGGGATGTGAATGGTTTGCGCATACTCGTATAATAGCAATCTATGCGCGCTTCAGCAACATCCCTGATGCGCTACAGAAACGTGGCATCCCCACCAGCACCCGGAACGCGTTGTTGTATTGGACCTCATAGGCCCGCTGCGTATAGTCATTATGACAAAGTGACATGGCTTAAATCCGAATGAAGTAAAGTCGTCATAATTTGAATTGAACCCATATTACATTGACACAAAGTCACAATTAAATACTATGACTGACAGTGCCCATGTCCCATAGTGACTGTAGCGCAACGTCAAGGACTGCGATGTTTACCTCACGGGAGTTGACAATAGTAAACATTAATTGTTCTTAAGATGGTTCGACGACCATACAAAACGTCTTTTGACATTCGCAGGCTAACTTTTAAGAAACTTATGTAACAATCTTTCATAAATTGGCTTTCCATTTGCGCGAAATTCCCCAATTCTTAGAATAAACTTGTATAAGCTAGAATAATTTGAGAATAATCGTTTTCGCTAAGTATCACGTGACAAACTTATTTCTCAAATTATTCTAGTTTATACAAGTTTATTCTAGGAAAAGAGGAATTTCGCGCACATTAGTTTCTTAAAATATCACGCCGTTAGCTTGCAAATGTCAAAAAACCTTTTTTATGGTCGTCGAACCACCTATTAAATAAAACTCACGAAAATACTACTAACACGCTTTATCTTATTATTGCTATTTTGAAGATATTTAAGTAGAAAATCACGCCTCCCTGTTTCGCTACTAATTTCATAATTTAATAACAATGCGTTTTTAAGGCTTCATAAAATGGTAAGTACTGTAACGCAGGGTGGGGCGAGTGATGCGCATCCGGCGCACCAGCGAGACGGTGCGCGAGCTCGCTCGAATTTTCTCGCACTATCCGACATCCGTCTCTTTCTTATTAGAACACTTAGAAAAAGAGGTATAGTGCGAGAAAAATCGAGAGAGCTCGCACGCCGTCTCGTGATAGCCGTGCTGGGATGTGCATGGTTTGCGCATACTCGTATAATAGCAATCTATGCGCGCTTCAGCAAACATCCCTGATGCGCTACAGAAACGTGGCATCCCCACCAGCACCCGGAACGCGTTGTTGTATTGGACCTCATAGGCCCGCTGCGTATAGTCATTATGACAAAGTGACATGGCTTAAATCCGAATGAAGTAAAATCGTCATAATTTGAATTGAACCCATATTACATTGACACAAATTCACAATTAAATACTATGACTATGACTGACAGTGCCCATGTCCCATAGTGACTGTAGCGCAACGTCAAGGACTGCGATGTTTACCTCACGGGAGTCGACAATAGTAAACATTAATTGTTCTTAAGATGGTTCGACGACCATACAAAACGTCTTTTGACATTCGCAGGCTAACTTTTAAGAAACTTATGTAACAATCTTTCATAAATTGGCTTTCCATTTGCGTGAAATTCCCCAATTCTTAGAATAAACTTGTATAAGCTAGAATAATTTGAGAATAATCGTTTTCGCTAAGTATCACGTGACAAACTTATTTCTCAAGTTATTCTAGTTTATACAAGTTTATTCTAGGAAAAGAGGAATTTCGCGCACATAAGTTTCTTAAAATATCACGCCGTTAGCTTGCAAATGTCAAAAAACCTTTTTTATGGTCGTCGAACTACCTATTAAATAAAACTCACGAAAATACTACTAACACGCTTTATCTTATTATTGCTATTTTGAAGATATTTAAGTAGAAAATCACGCCTCCCTGTTTCGCTACTAATTTCATAATTTAATAACAATTATTGTGGAATTAAATCGATACCCTAGTTCACAGTCGTACTAATTACGGGGAAAAACGAGGCGTAATTAGGACTGTTGTGCACAAATCATAAAGTTGCAATTTCATTGGCAAAATAAATGTAATTAGTATGATTGTGAGCTACGGTATCGAAATGAGAAAACGACGCGATTGTTGAAATAAAAGTTTATTGGTATTATTACTCGAGTCTATTGAACACTGGCTGGAAAACACGACAAAACACTGCACTAATAGTTAACTCTATTGTAAACATGGAAATCTGAATACCCCGGCTATTGGCTCAGTCTGAAATAGATAACTTATTAGGATAACCGATTAATAGTTAAAATGTATGCGCGTCTGTACAAGCTCAGCGGTGGACTGATTCGCGGAATATATGGCCGCCGCGCGAAATGGGGCGCGTGCCACGCGAATGTGAACCTTATGGCTGTAGGGCGCGATGTTTGAGTAACGGCCGAGTGGCCGGTTAGCGCGCGTAGAACGGAGCGTAGGAGAAGTATTTACGATATACTCCCCCTCTAGTATAGGAGAACGACCTCGTTCCTGGACTAGCTTGTTGTACTTCTCCCTCAAGCGTCCACGACGTCGCTTAGGAATGGTAGGTGCTTCACTACTGAGGCAACCACAAAACGTGTTTGTGCTCCCCCTGGCTGGAAGATATCCGCACAGGCTGAGGAGGCTAGCGCAAGCGTGTCTCGATCACGTCGTAGCTGTGAGCCTACGTCGTCCCGTAGAACATCAGCAGCGGCGCAGGACAATCGCTGCGTGTCACGTTCAGATCGTAATAGGTACTCACGACGACGACCGTCATCAGAAAAATGCCACAATCTGCGATAGAAATCGATTGAAATTGCGGCGGTCACTATGAAATCAATGCCGAGTAGGGTTTCATTACCTCTGGCCTCGGGAAGAACTATAAACGGAGTTCTGATTACTTTACCTTCTAAACATACATCTAAAGTAGTTGTGAGAACGTCTACTTCGCGCGGGTGTCCGTCGGCGAGCTTGATCAATTTTCGCGCCGGTAGAAAAGAGTGACCTTTGCGGAGGAGAAACATGTATAAACTGTGACCCGCAATGCAATTTTTCGCTCCGGTATCTACAAGTGCCGTGCCACGCGAACCCAAAATGTTAATATCCAAAATAGGTCGAAGTATGCGACGTGACTCGTAATCTGAACTTGTACCGGCGCGCGACGAGGTAGTATAGAAATTGCCTTGAACATTGTTTACATTATGGTCAGTTACATTATAAGTATAAACATCATCCTCGACATACTCGATATTTACATTACTGTCATCTGAAGTTACATTGTAAATGCTGTAAAAACATTGATCAGTATTACAATTTGCACAATTATCGCGCGTAACGTTTTTCGCACCGCACTTGTAACACGAAACTGGATTTAATATGTTCGATTCATCCTTCTCCGTTAACTTACGACACTGGTCACGCTCATGTCCGTAGTTTTTACAATAAACACAAAATGGGCGCGCACGGCTCGGTCCGGCGGTTGGCGTAGGTATCGGCGGGCCGTGCGTTGCCGGTGCGCCTGCGCTGGACGGTGTAGGTATCGGCGCGCGGGGCGGCGGCGGCGTCGGCGGCGCTCTGCCCGCCGCGCTGGTAGGAAGTTAGGAACGGGCGCGGCGCGCGCTCGTGGCGCCGTGACGATAGGCCCCGATGAAGTGTCAGCTTCAGCAACGTTTTGTGCACTTTGCTTCTTCGCGTTACGAACACGGATGGTATCTTCAATCATATGCGCTTTGGTTAGCAGCTCTTTAAAAGTAGAAAACTCTTCTCGCCTTAATGTCTTAGTTATCTTGACATTGAGCAAACTATATATCATGTCTAGTTGTGCTTTAGCGGATAAATCACCCGGTGGAAGGCGGGCAAGCAGGGCGCGGCTTCTTGCAACGAATATGTCAGTTCGTTCATCGTCACCCTGTTCAGAGTTGAATAATTCTCTGTAGATGGTCGACTCGGAGCGGCGGTCGCCGAAAGCGTCGCGGAGGTATGCTAGGGCCTCGTTCCATGTAGTAACTTCGGCACGCACACTTTGCCACCAAGTCGCCGCTTCGTTAGTTAACAATATCGATATACCTTTCAACGCGATCTCATCTGATACATTGGCGGCTTCTTTATAGGATTCAACAGCGTCTATAAATGCCTCAACATCATCGGAGTGTCCGGAGTACCGGGATGTGCAGGTCGCGAAGGTGCCGGCTGGCGGTGGAGCCTCACCCGCTGAGGAACTCGGCGACGCGTTGGGCCGCCGGGCGGGGGAAGACGACCTTGTCGTCAACTGCTCCAACCGTTCAAATACGCGATCGCATAACTGTGATTGCGACTGCTGTATCGTCGACAACAGAAAGGCGAAATTCGCTTGAGACATCGCGATGCTGTCGTTGCCTGCCTCATCATTACGCTCGTTTGATGATTGCCGTCGTTTGTTTCGCGTCATTTTCACTGAAGTTATTCTCTTTGCACTGTTCAACACTTTCACTCAGTCATATGTATTCTGCCCGCACTTGGGACGCCATTTATTGTGGAATTAAATGAGAAAACGACGCGATTGTTGAAATAAAAGTTTATTGGTATTATTACTCGAGTCTATTGAACACTGGCTGGAAAACACGACAAAACACTGCACTAATAGTTAACTCTATTGTAAACATGGAAATCTGAATACCCCGGCTATTGGCTCAGTCTGAAATAGATAACTTATTAGGATAACCGATTAATAGTTAAAATGTATGCGCGTCTGTACAAGCTCAGCGGTGGACTGATTCGCGGAATATATGGCCGCCGCGCGAAATGGGGCGCGTGCCACGCGAATGTGAACCTTATGGCTGTAGGGCGCGATGTTTGAGTAACGGCCGAGTGGCCGGTTAGCGCGCGTAGAACGGAGCGTAGGAGAAGTATTTACGATACAATGCGTTTTTAAGGCTTCATAAAATGGTAAGTACTGTAACTATCAGTCAACATCCTGTTTGCTATGGTCGTCATGTCTCTAAAACATGTCCAATAATTGATTAAATCAGGCGTTACTTTGCGTCTCAGTCCATGACAGTTACGAGAGCAATATTCCTGTGCTGTTCCGCTAAAAAACGTGCTGATGCTCTAGTATAAGTTTTACCGAAACAAAACGTTACGACCGCGTTTGCGTTTAGCTGTCAAATCCCACACAAATTGAGGATAAAACGCAAACGCGATCGTAAAGTTTTGTTTCGCTAAAACTTATAGTTAGAGCCTCGGGTCTATCAGCGAAGATGAGATGCAACTATTTGCGTATTTTCGCATGCGGTTATTGCGCCCACCCCCTCTGCACGTGCAAACATGCAAATAATTACAGCAAACCACCACCAGTGTAATGACAAAACCTCGACACGTGTTTCGTTTCTCTACGAGGCATCATCTGCCCCCGATTCTGTAACTTGTTTTAAGCTCACCTCAACGCTCACCCACATATATATCTTGACACCGCGATGCGTAGTAACTAAGCGTAGGTAGAGGTCTAGTTTCGTGACGGGTGAGCCGCATTAGCGCGTAGTAAACAGCCCAGGAGATGCTGGCAGGAGATGTTGCTTGCGCCACCTTCACTGAGCAAAAATTGTGCTGTGCTTTTTCTCAGTGGACGTGGCGCAAGCAAAGGAATATAGTTCTCGTAACATGTCGAATCGAGCCTGAAAGCGCCTTTAATATTTCCAATACCGCATACAATTTAACTTGCACGATTTCTCTCTAGTATTGCAAATATGTTACCGGACTTACTTTTCCGGTTCACAGCTGATTTTTACTTACCTCGACATCATCCCTAGTATAAGTTGATCCCGGTTCTCATGTCAACTGTACGTGATCACTTGATCAGAGTTCAACATTAAAGTTTTAAAGCAAATGATGATAAGTGTTGTGAACAACTATGAAGCAAGCCGGTGCGGGGAAGCAAAATAATGGTACAAAATGGAGGCCCGAGTTTCGCGAAAACATAACGAGGCAAGTTTATTTACCTGTCGAAACTGTTACAACTTTGCTACTGGGAAAATAAAACGATTCTAACAGCCATTGAGAAAACATTTATCTAGAAAACGAGAGATTTTAAGCAGTACATTTGTGATATACGCTTCACGTTCTAAATCAATTTTGATATGATATCAATTTGTTTGTTTTTTGGTGTAGAGAGCCTCTTGGTAGGAATAAATATCGCTGGTAGGACGATATAGAGAAATACTTTCGTGCCCTGCATCACAGAATAAGTACCTGTACCTGCATGCAGAAAACTTGGAGGAGGTCGCACAGAATAGGGCGCGCTGGCGCCAACTCATATCGGAGGCCTAGATCCACTTTGGGTCGCTGAGCCAGCGGAGTAATAATAATCAATATTCTCAAACATGCAATGAAATATTGACGTTGTGTTTTTCATAATGGGCTTCGAAGTGTCACGTTTCGGGCGCAGCGAGACGAGAGATCCGTAATGGCATTTCATACAAAATTGGAGGCCTGCAAGATGGTCTTTTTTAATTTCCATTCTCTCTTCGTTCTCTGTAGTAATGTACTTTTGTAATGCAGCGGAGGTAGCTAGTACAATTTATTTTCAACTAGCTTCTGCCCGCGACTCCGCCCGCGTGCCATTATATCGTAGCTCCATACAAAATTTCACCCCCATATCAACCCCTTAGGCGGTAATTTCCGAGATTAAAACTAAGTATCCTATTTCCTTTCCCGGGATTCAATCTATCTCGATACCAAACATCTCAGCGCAGTACGGTTTAAGCGTGAAGAGGTTACAGACAGACAGATACACTTTCGCATTTA
This sequence comes from Epinotia ramella, assembly GCA_947578815.1. Taxonomy (NCBI): domain Eukaryota; kingdom Metazoa; phylum Arthropoda; class Insecta; order Lepidoptera; family Tortricidae; genus Epinotia; species Epinotia ramella. The sequence continues at coordinate 19,882,585 of OX388211.1, forward strand.
TAATATTATACTAGCGACCCGCCCCGGCTTCGCACAGATACTATTTAATCTTCTATATATATAAACGTGAAAGTCCTGACTGACTCACTCACTTAAATTAACGCCCAGCCCAAATCGTTGAACCTAGAAAGCTGATTTTTTCACAATAGGTAGTTTATATGACGAAAGTACCCACTAAGAAGGCATTTTTGAAAATTCCACCCTCAAGGGGATAAAAAAGGGGTTGAAAGGTTGTATGAGGATGGAGTAAAATTTTAAGTGAGAGACGTGAAACGTTGTGTCTGGACTCCTTATCAAAATACAAGAAAAAATTTAGGGTTTTGGAAAATTCCACTTCTAAAGGGGTTAAATAGGGGTGCAATGTTTGTATGGGGAAAACATTATTTTTTTAACTAGAGTGTTGAAACTTTGTAGAAAGATTAGTGATTAAAATACAAAAAAAGTTCATTCTGCGTTTTAGAAAATTCCACCCCTGAAGGGGTTATTTAACCCCTTTAGGGGTGGAATTTTCTAAATTTTCTTTGTATGGCGGGAACTTAATTTTTTGAGCTGGAAACTTGAAACTTTGCAGAAAGATTACTTATTAGAATACAACAAAAAACTATCAGCGTTTTAGAAAATTCCACCTCTAAAGGGGTCAAATAGGGGTGCAAAGTTGGACGAGGTAAACTTTTCCTTTTGAGCTAGAAACTTAAAACTTTGTAGACAGATTACTTATTTGAATACAAAAAATAACTTTAGACGTTTTAATAAAATATAAAAATGTACTTCCAGCCTTTAAGAAATTTCTGTCCTTAGGGATGTTAAAAAGGGATGCAAGGTTTGTATGAGAAACACTCTTTTTGAACTGGAGACTTAAAACGTTGTAAGTATAGAGATTTCTTATTAGAATAAAAACAAGTTCTTTCAGAGTTTTGGAAAAATTCCACCCTTAAGGGGGTTAAAACGGGATTGGATATGGGACCGGGATATGGTGACCAAGAAAATGTTATAGTAAGAGATTTGTAACTTCGGTCTTAGTCTGTATGTTAAAAGACTACAAAACTGAATTCCGATTTTTTTGAAAGTCATCCCCTATTAGGGGGTAAAGGGCGTTCAAAGTTTGTATGAAGAGCAAGATATTATTAAAGTAAGAGACTTCTGTTTTAGACTGTTTGAAATTGATTCTATAACGGGGTTAAAAACATTCATCCCCTAAATGGGCTAAAATGAGTTGGATGTTTGTACGGGGAACAAGACAATTTAAAAAAGTAGGGATCTGTAACTTGGCTAAAGAATAGGAAACTAATTACAACGTTTCTTAAAATTCATCCTTTAAGGAGGTTAAAAAGGGTGGAAGTAAATATGTACGAGGAACAAATAACATTTGAAGTAAGGGTATTCTTAGGTCATACATATATGGTAAAGGATTTATTATTCAAAATACATAATCTGACTGCTAGCAGAGAAGTAGGTTAGGTTAAGTTAGAACCACGACCCTTACAGAACCGAACAGGTACCAGAAATGTAGGTTAGGTTTGAACTGCGATGATGCTTCCAGAACCTAAATAAATAATTTATTATCTAACACCGTTAAATGGGGACGGGGATGGAGATGGAAAATTCTACGTCTATTAGCATTAGATAAGTTTGTTTTCAAAAGGAAAAGTTAAACTACTGGACGGATTTAGGCAAACATTTTGTAGTAATGTAGCATTCTTTAATACATTAAGGAAAAAAAACAATAAGCAGAATCGTCCGTTGATGATCCTTAAGATATTTGTATTTGTAAAAACGGAGTTTTCTATTTATATTAAGCAATTTAAATTAATTAACTCATCGTACTTGTACCTTTTACGCTTAATCCCTGGGCGGATTTAGATAAAATGTTCCGTACAGATAATTTGAGACCCTTGGAATATATGATAGTTTTTAACTCGGAAATCATCCGTTAAGATGGTAGAACTTTGTTTGGTTCGGCGATAATTAAGGTTCGGCTTACAATAATAAAATAACAAAGACGGTATCTACGCGGACGAAGTCACGGGCACCAGCTAGTTATACATATAAACCTTCCTCTTGAATCAAACTATCTATTTAAAAAAACCGCATTAAAATCCGTTGCGTTCTTTTAAAGATATAAGCATACATAAGGACAGACAGCGGGAAGCGACTTTGGTCTTTTACTATGTAGTGATGTAGTGATGGATATGGGATAGACCCAAGATTCTGTTGCCCTGTGTAAAAAAACTAGATGCCCGTTCTCGCGACTCTAAAATATGCGATTTTTTTATAAATACGAATGTCTGAATGAATTAGGTGGTATTCCATATACGGGAGCTTCTTTTTACTTTATAAGGATGGAGTTGGAAGTACTTTTTACTTTAAAAAATCCTCGAATAATAGTAGATTACTGCAGAAGCCGTGAAGTAAGGGATTGCTGGACGAGATTGGGGTAGACGGCCGAGTCGTAGACGAGGCCGAATACAACGAGTCCAGCAATCCCTGTTCCAGCCGAGGATTGTATAGTACTTTTCTCAAACGATGTGAGGAAATATTAAAATTAAAATAAATACTAGGTAATCAATTAAATAATAGGTAATTTGCGCCTTTTATATTTTTTAAACATGCCATTTGAACAAGCCGTTCGAGCACCATGTTTAACCGCACATAAAGTATAGTACCATAGATTTTTTTTTTTTTTTTATGAAGCAAGTATGCTTACAGTGTCTAGTGGTGGTTGGCAGTATGTAAATTTTCCTTTGTCAGTTTAATATTAGTAAGCAAATTTAAAAAGTTAGAGTAGCGGACAATAATGGTTTTACTTAGGGTTTTCATACATTACTTCTTGGCGTAAGGCCAAGAAGTAATGTAGGGAGCCATAAACAAGAAACTTCACGTCTTCATTTCGTGATATTAACGCGTAAATTTCCGAGCATGTGTTTGAGAAAAATAATTATAAAAGCATCATCATCATATCATACTTACTAAAGAAACGAGGACACGGTCGTCGCTGCGATTTTTAAGATAGGAACAATTAAACAGCATCAAATTAATTCGATTAAGATAAAGTACGCCCATGCAAAATAATTGAAGTCGGCTGGCTTTTGGAAGAGGAAGCTACGGTGAAGTTCCGAATTAGTAAAACTATTAAATGGTTACACAATTGACGATTACATTATTTTGCGCTTGCTAAATACAAATCGCACTTACCACAAATCGGCATAGGCATACTCCGACTTAATAGTCGATTCAAGTAGGCAAATTAAACATGCTCTTTTCTGTGAGAGCGGTGCGACCCTGTTACTCCTCTGAGCAGAAGCTCTGTGTAAATTATATCTCAAGGGACTAAAACGAGTGCTAACCTTACTCTTGCTGTACCGTCTAAAAAGACGCGAACATACTCCAGATCTTTTACCGCGCGCGCTGTTAAGTTGTGGAATGAGTTGCCTTTGTCGCTGAGACAGTCGCGGTCTGTTGCGTCACTTAAGATTAATTTGAAGAAGATGTGGCTTTCTAATGACTTGTGAATTGGTTGAATACAGTATGTATTTATTTATTGTATATTTGCGATATATATTACATATAATAGGGTGTATTATATTTTGTATTGTGTATTTATCTATGTATTGGCATGTTTTTATTTTTTTAGAGTTGATACCTATTAGGTTTTGTTTTTATTTTCTCTGTGGGTTTTTGTACACGGTATAAGTTTGCCTATCTCGTTCTACATACCTTCCTCTCAATGGCTCAAAGGTTAGCTGGAAGAGATCCCTTATAGGGATAAGTTCGTCTTTGTACTTTGATCTATTGTGTGACATGTATATTCTTTAACCTGTTATTGTGTACAATAAAGTGCTTACATACATGATATATTTACGGCGCGGGCGGTGTATTGAATTCTGAGGGAAGCGAAAGATTATACAATAGTTTCTGTAGAATCTTGAGCGTAGCGAGGGATTCAAGTGTTTACGCCCAAGGAAATAATTTTGCTACCGAGTGACATATACTGTTTTCCACGCCTTCTATGAGGAAAATGAAATTCATGTCCCTTTTCTGAATAGCAGGTGTGATGAAAATTTGGAATTTAAATAATTGAAACGTCTTCTGATCCATAGTAGTTTGAGGAGAAGGTCAAAATATGCGATAGAGGGAACGAAGTTTATGCTCCCTTCCAGTATACGATGGGTTTTGGTAAACGCCAATGGTCGTAACCAATTGTAACGTTTTATATGTTTCAAAACATCTAACTGCGTGTTTCAGTGAGGTCTATATATCACTTCCACGATTGTGAGGAATCCAACGACACCTCATGTGCCAAAATTCATGAAGCCGCTTGAACTGTGAGGTTTTGAATTATTAAAAGCGAAAATTGTTGTTAAGCCAACTTTAAATCGTGATAAATATATCCTAAATGGTTATTTTATTTTAAATAAAACGAACTTTAAGGTAAAAAATCTGATAATGATTTGGAAATACCTGTTCAATGATACCCCACGTGACATTCGTCGACTTAATTTTTTTATTTATTACAATATGGCGTCTGGTGGCCGCCATTTAGAATTTTGATTATTGTCTCGTCTTCAGTGACACCCGCAAGATTCAAACAAATAGATTGGCGTATGATTAATTAAAATCGACCCACGCGTTTGATCTCCAGAGTGCCACAAAGGAACACACATACATACTTACATTCATACATACATACATAGACGGGTAAATACATAACCCTCCTTTGTGTTGCTCAGTTGCGTAAAAAGGAAAGTGGAAAATTTTGTAGGTTTGTATGTAGGGGGTAATGGCCGGAACCACTTACCCGTTAAATAATTCTTTCACCTGTGTAAGTGTGTATAGCATAGACTTTGTGGATGAACGTACGCTATTTTTATCCAGCGGGTTTTCCATCGTTCTTCGCAATACGCAGGCAAAGCAAGCAAGAGGGCAGCTAGTAGTATTAATAAACTCGATGAACCAAATTACACAATCATGTTTAACACTGCTTCGTTGTTTATCCCATAAAATTCGATAAATTTTTAATTATCGCCTTGAAGGCCTGAATCCCCAAGTTTTCCCCTAAAATAAACATTTTCAAAACAGGCAACTCAAATACGGCGCGCGCGGGTAGTGACGTGCCGTCTCGGGAATAATTCCGGTATAAATATCTAATGGCACTCAACTTTGCGGGCAATATTAATACAGTAAACTTTTAAATATGTTACACACAACTATACAATTTCTTAGCCAGTGACGGCTAAATGAGACTTGGTTTGGGGTTAACAAAATATAGAACACAGAACTGATAGGATACACAACATACCTGCATGAGTGGCAGCCCTTGTATGCATGAACTATATACACTATTTACGAGCAGAGGTAATCTCGAGAACTGTACATAATATAAATCATTAAGATTTATGTTCATTCACATAAAATAGATCTTTTCAAATGAATGCGTAAGCTAGTGAAAAATTCTGCAAGGAGAAAACAAAACACGGCCGTGGAAATATAATATTTTTCTTTATCACCGGCCAGTGCGCTAGCGGCCTCGCGGCGAAGGTTTTGCCGTGTTACAACATTGGCGAGACCAAGCGAACCATTTTGGAAAGAGGTATATCACGGCTGTCAAAATTCATCAGATGAAAAGTCTGCCATATAGCTGAGCATTAATGACTGCTATAAAATTGCATCATTTCATCTTCCTGGAATACAGTAATTAGTAAAAGCAACAAATCAATTAAAGCATCGTATACATTATGTCACTCTTTGTTGCGTGAATCGTGAAAATGAATATGTTTGTGTGATCAGAAAGAATATTCTATTCATGAGTCTTATATATAAATATGTTTTTTATTACACATTCGTGTACTGATACATTTCATTGTCTAATTATCTCTACTACGAGTATAGTGGAGGAATGAAAATGGTCGACTCCTTTCAACTTTATTTCTATACCGCCTGGGTCCAAAAGTCCGAGTAAAATATAGCTGGGTGTCACATTTTAGCCTAAGAGGCATTTATAAAATAAAATAAAATAAAAATAAAAATCATTTATTTCAGACTTCAGTGGTCCATAGGTATTTTGTTAGTAACAGTCAGCTTAAGGAACTATGTTAGTGTGGAATTGAATCAGATAATATATTATACATTAAATTAGATTAGTTTAGTTCCATTAATACATTGAATTGAAATTAATAAAATAAATTAAATTAAATTAAGTAAAATGCAATAAAAAATTAAATAAAATCAATTAAAATAAAACATCAATTAAAATACAAAATAAATATTAGAGCACGGCGTCACCGTCTGCTGACGTGCACCTGTATAAGGTGGCGCATTATGTGCGAGTCGAATCGCCCGGCTATGGTCTTCAGGATGGAGTTGGAACTAGCGCAAAGTCTGCAGAGCAAGGAGGCAGTTTTTTTGCGAATGATGGCGTAGAAGTCGTCCACTCCCGCGAGCGCAAACATACCTGATGCGCTACAGAAACGCGATAGTCCCAGCAACATCCTGAAGCCGTTGTTGTACTGGACTCGATAGGCGTTGATGGCCTTCTGCGTATAGTTGGTCCATAGGCTGCTAGTGTAGTATACCTGGCAGTAGGCTTTAAACAAAGTTATTTTAACCTGCTCACTACATCGCGCAAACCGCCGAACCAACATATTGCATCTGACCGCCAACGCCCTCCTTTCCCGCTCTATATCTGTCTGGTCCTTAAGGTCATCGGTTACATAGTGGCCGAGATACTTAAACTTGAAGACTCGTTTAAGGTCGCCACCACTTAGCTTTATGGGAGGCACTGTCTCAGGTAGCTTGCCTCCGATGGCCTTAAAGACCAGATACTCGCTCTTTTTGACATTATACGTCAAGCCGTGTGACAAAGCGTACTCCTCACATGAGCCCAGCAGCTCCCTGAGCGCCCTAACCGATGGGCTGAGCAACACCATATCATCAGCGTAGCTGATGTTATTTACGATAACATCATCCACACTGCATCCGATGCGTTTGTTGCTAAGCCCGACAATCAGATCATTCACGTACAGGTTGAAGAGCTTAGGTGAGGTAATACCCCCCTGCCTCACCCCACATTCCAGCCTGTACGTGTCTGATATGTTATCCGCCCATTTCACCCCGTTCAGCTGATTCTGATACCAGTACTGGAAGATGCGCAACAGCTCTGCCGGCACATTACTACTCCTCAGCTTGTCCCACAGGACATCGTATGACACCAGGTCGAACGCCTTGGAGAGGTCTAAGAAACAGGCGTAGACTGGCGTTCGACGCTCTGTATAGTACTGAACCGTGTGTTTCAAGCCAAGGATAGCACTTTCGGTAGATAGCCCGGGTCTAAACCCGAACTGTGCATCGTGCAGGTGTAAATAGTTATTAAGACATGTATCCAGCAGGCTGTCGAGCACCTTTGCCAATACTGTGGCCAGGGAAATGGGCCGATAATTGCACTTATCAGTTACATTACCCGTCTTGTCCTTTACAATGGGGACAACCAGTGTCCGCATCATATCCTGGGGCAGATAAGAATGCGCCATGCACAGTGAGTAGAATATCGATAGTACTCGGGGGAGGTGGACACCCGCGTGCTGCAGGTGCTCGACGCTGAGGCTATCGTGACCCGGTGACTTACCTCTTGTCATATTTGTGATTACGTCACAAACCTGTTTGGCCGAAAACCGAACCAGATCAGAGTCACGACAGGCCCCCTCGTCTACCCCCTGCTGCGCGGGCCCCAGCGGCGACTTCACCTTAAAGTGCTCCGAGAATAGGTTCGCAATGGATTTTGGGTCACTAGTGTCACCAATGCTCACCGGAAGACCAGGCCTATTGTTGAGTCTGCTAGTCGCCTTCCAAAACTTTTTAAAATCGTTAGCAGCGCGATGAGAGGCAATAATGTCAAGTTTAATTTGATCTTGATGCTTTTGGCACCATTTAAGTTTGCTCTTAAATATTTTACGTCCTAAAATCATTGCCTCATATGCGCCACCCGAGCTCGGTTTGTTAAGCGACGCCCAGAACTGATACCTCAGCCTGGCCTTCCCGTGAGCATCTTGAACATGTTTATTCCAGCCCACCAGCCTGTTCGCGTTCCTGGAGCGACGGATAACATAACTGTTTGAAGCAGCATTCGTTATGACAGAAATAATATCCTTATACATACCATCCAGTACCCGCCTATGTTTAGGGTTCTGACAGTGACCATCGCCACATAACGCCAGCTCTTGTGGGAAATCAATAAGCCCTAACCTCTCATTACACAATTCATGATATTCATTTATTTGACAATGGTCTCTGTCTCCCCACGTTACTGTATTACAACATGGCATATTTATTGACATCTTTGGCTTAACAAGGTCTAGTTCACATGTTATATACATAGGATAATGGTCAGAAAAATAAACATCATAATCTATCCCTATGTCAGCGATAGTGTGCGAGGCTGATTGCGTCACAACACAATGGTCCAACCAGCGATGGCAGCCATGCGCCTCGCTGACGTAGGTATAGCTATTTGAATGTAGGCCAAGCCTTACAACATCCGCACACTGCCATTTATGGTCACTACAAAAGTCAAATAGTTCGTTTGCAAAAGGCTCACCGGGATGAGCATTGAAGTCACCTATCATATACACAGCCTCGACATCACTAGTCTCAGCAATAGCATATAACTTGCTGAGACAGTCAATAAATTCAGGCATATTGTCTTTTGAGTCGGTCGGCATATAAACACTGCACACTATGATGTACCTGTTACCCAATGAAACTTTAATAGCTGTTATGCGCGAACTCTCACAGCTTATAACAGACACTGATTCAAATGCGCGTTTGCGCCACAGAATAGCCACGCCGCCGTAGGGCCGCCCTCTCAGAATTCCTGACGAAGTATCCACTGCCGATTTCCCAGTATGTTCAAAGTCCTTATCAATACTGCTCAGAAACGATAGGTCGTGGGGAAACAGCCATGTCTCTTGTAAGGCTACGATCACCGCTGATTGGCAAAGTTGTCTGACTGCATCCACAGAGCGCTTCACGGACTTACAGTTAAAACTGTAAATTTTATTTACTTGGGTTGTGTTATCCATTAAGTATTACTATTTTGTCCCTCACCCCGCGCCCTGCGCCCACTGTTATTCATCACCGCTCTGTCCTTAAACTCGTAAAAACGTCGGAACTCAACTCCATCCGGCCAAAAGTCGTCCTGCATAAAGAGATCTAATTTATGTTTCGGGATAAATACCTTAAATGCATTATAATCTTTTTGAGCCTTCATATAGGTCATAGACACAGTAACTTTCGTGTTTGACTTATTTCTAACGTACTCAATTATGTCGGAGGTAGACACCTCTTTATCCACATTATATATGTAGATCGGTATTTTAATTTCGGCCGCTCTGAACTTTTCATTCCTATCCACTACAGCATTGCCTGTCTTGCTTACAAAACGATTCCGCAACCTTCTCTGCTGTCTCAGTCTCCACTCCTCCTCCTCATCACACCTTACTTGCTGTTTAAAAACGCCACCGGCTACAATCTCAGCTAACGATTTATCATTGTTGCAACCGTACTCAGCTGTGTCCTTCGCCAAACCGGTCTTTGGGACAGCGACGACCGCCGGCGGCAGCGCGATAACGGTCGGATGAGTCATCAGTGCAATTTTACTAATTTCCGACCCAACTACCGCTGCGTTCTCGTGATTCAAAATTGAATTGTTTTTATTTCATTCAAATTTGAATTTCAAAAATTCAAATTCAAAATTGAATTTATGTAGGTATAAGTCAGGCCTGATTGCACATTAATTAGTGAGAGTCCATATAGGTAAACCGACACACCAAAAATAGAACACACTCCTTTTCTTTAAACTCGGACTAAACACAAATCAAAGTGTATACACTGATACAGGCCATAATATTGCCATCGGTAACATAGCAAGCCTGCGCGACTTACCGGCAACGGGAGTTGTATTGGCAGTGGAACATCACTAGCGCCCGAGCCCGCCGTCCCGGCAAAAAGTTAGAGCTGCGACGCAGATAAATCGTTTTCTATATTTTGCACACGTTCGCGATAAACTTCAGCTATAGGACTACGGACCGGGTTGACGCGACGAAAAAATGGTCAAGCACGATTTGTTTGTAAGTAAATGCATTTTTTTTTATCTATAGATAGGTAATCTTGAATGTCAAAACTAGGTCTTCTTGTTCTGAACATTGCGGCGTGTAGTAGTAAGGTTGCTAGGGTACCTACCTAAGCATGCGTTGTGTTCAGATCACCCGCAAAAGTCTCACACTGTCGACACGGCGAATCCTCAAATCAATAAAGGGTCGGCAATGCGCTTGTGACTCTGAAGTTGCAGGCGTCCATATGCTAAGGTGGCGGAGATTTTTATTACATGGTGGCAAACAAGCATACGGCCTGTTGATCAAACGTAGCCACCGCAGACTATGGACTCTTACGTTTCCAGATGAATCGAGCGCATTGCCGACCCTTTACTAATTTGAATATTCAATGTCCAAAAGGAACAGTCAATGTCGCTCATTCTCAAGACAACGCATCTTCAGATCTGGGTTAAGGTAGGGAGCTCCCGTCAATATATAATAAACCCCCTACTGGGGGAAGGCCGTGGGCTGGGCACCCACACCACCAGGACCTACACGTTTAGGAGAGGGATTAAAGCTGTACCTACCAACACTTCCCTCTTTTGGGGTTAACACCGCAGAGGGTTTAGTGGGTATTCCCTTCCCTTCAAAAATGTGAGTCCCACATACCCCCCACGATGAGCTATCCCTAGCCGGCGGGGATGCGAACGCATTGCCTCTGGGTGAAAAAAAAAGGTAGCAAAGCTCCCGAGAATGAAGAGCACTAAACCGCAAACTTACAAAATAATGAATGATAACTAGATATAATGTCTGTTCGACGTTTTCTTCCATTTGGATTCAAAATCCTTTAAACCCAAGACGTCGTTAGTTTTCGTTGGCAAAGTGAACTTCTTGCACGTAAAACTTGAAAAGGAATATTTATATCTTTGAGCTCAAATGCAAAGGAGGAATCTGAGAGGATTACAAAAAATCCCGTTTAAAAGTGCTCTTGCTTCGCAACGTTCCTGAACATCAATTAAATTCATCTTGTTCAAAGGTTGCCTGGAAGAGATCGCTTTAAAGCTTTAAAGCGCCTGTTGTTACCATTATTTATCTTGCATTTTTTTTTCGTAACATGTTTCTCTCTTGTCGTGGTGCAATAATAGTTATTTGTGTCACAAGGGAGCAAAATAGTATATTTACCGCGAGGGCGGTGTATTGAATCCTGAGCGTAGTGAGGGATACAAGTGTTAACGCCCGAAACTAAAATAATTTTGCTACTGAGTGACACATACTATTTTTCACATCGACTATGAAGAAATTTAAAAAAGATACTGTTAAAGTTAATTAAGGAGTTTTAACAAATTTTCTTAATTTTTATTATACAATTTTTTAAATATTACGAATCATTCATAAATTCAAAAAAAAGGCCGGGTTGCACTCCGGGAGTGGCGGCAGAAGTGAAAACTTGCGAATTGCTTTAATTATATGTATAAAAAAAAAAACCTCTCCCCACCCCCCCCTCTCCTCACCTCCCCCTCCTCCTCCACATTGCGTAAAAGCTACATGCCAATGTATAAATTAAAAAAGTAGCTTGAACAGAAAAGTAGCGTTTTGATCCCTCTCGTCGTGGAGCAAACCTTACTTTTCGAATGAAAGTTGTGAAAAGAGTATTTATTATTTATTATTATTATCTTTTTCACATATCAATCGCATTTCAATGTTTCTTTCACTTTTCTGACACGTCAGCTTAGTGTGTGTGGGAGCATGCGCGCGACACGGGCCGAAATGTGATTGGAATCAAAAGTGGAGGACCAAAACAGACCTGACAAATAATAGAATAGTAGTATGAGGTTTTTTTTTTTGTATGTACTTCAATCAGATGTACTCGTTTGAGAGTACGACATACGACAAAACAAGTTTCTTTTCATTTATTTATTTGTAACATGGAACACGTATTATTTGTAGAAGTAGGAATGATTGGTTAAGAATAAAACAATTGAATAGAATAGATAAGTCCCATAAAACAGGGACCTATTCCGGAATTATTTTATACAAATATATCAGTACCAGCTTCTGCCCGCGACTCCGTCCGCGTGGAACTGGTTATATCGTAGCTCCATACAAACTTTCACCCCCCATTTCATCCCTTTGGGGGATGATTTCCGGGATAAAAACTATCCTATGTCCTTCCCCAGGACTCAAACTGTGTCTATACCAAATTTCATCCAAATCGGTTCAACGGTTTAAGCGTGAAGAGGTAACAGACAGACAGACAGACAGACAGATAGACAGACAGACAGACACACTTTCGCATTTATAATATTATTAGTATGGAGTATGGATAGTATGGATTAGTATGGATTTAATTTCGGTATCTTGTTTATTATTTCACATTTTTCTAATCTACCGATTCGTCTAATATTTCAGCGTCAGCAGTGAATACCGAAATAATATCGCAAATTGAAGAGTCTATACATTTTTTCATCAAGTCCTTGTCTTGATGTTACAAATACACATTTCATATACCGAATAACATAGAAAACTTAAGAAACACGATAACAATGCCTAACAGTATAAATGACGGTTTCACAAAAAAGTCGGTCAGCTCAAATAATCTGATCTATACCATGTTGTTAATTTTCTGTAGCATGCTTCCACATTCATTATCTTAGTTATACATCATCTCAGTTTTTATTTTTCTTGATGTAATTAACGGATAACTATTATTGGCCTCCTATTTTGTAAGGAAACATATGTAAACAGTATATTTACGGCTGTTGTTATTCTAAATACCAATAAATAAATAAATACGGGTGAAGTATTTAATATTTGAAAATATCTACTCAGGAGGAGCTAAGAATATCATAACTTCTTACTAGCCTGAATATGTCAAAGAATGAAAATGTGGTAGGCTTTTCTGTTACTGTCATGACTCGTGGACTTTACAATATTCGATCGATAAAGTGCATTTTCATTGGTCGATAGGGGCATGCGGAGTGCGGAAGATTTCTTAAAACGCATGCCAGCCTTTTCACTGATTCGATACCTCAGTTCATTCCAAAGGGTTCCTGTATAGTCCAGTCAATGAACTGACAGTGACAACTTGTATGGAAAAAATGACAATTTTGGAAATAATTTATAATAGCTTATTTTTTATGTAAAACGGATATATTATCAATTAAATCGTTACCCAGCGACAGAATCCGACAAAATTTCAGACATCAAAAAAAAAACAAACAACTAACTTCTGAAAAGTCAAAAAAAATATGAATAGGTATATATTTTTGTCTCTATTTTGGTTCATTTACATTTGCTCTATAATATTCAAGATAAATAATACAAAAAAAGACAATGCATGCTTCATTTATATCTACATAATTACTTCCATAATTTCAATGAAATCAATAAAAAAATCGGCCAAGTGCGAGTCGGAACTCAGCAATTAGTGTTCCGTACATTCAGTTATTTTCAATGATTCATTTTACAAAGTGAACACAAGTCCAGTGTCCAACGTTATTAAATGGTCGGTTCCCGGGAGCTTCTCGGAAAATGACTTGTAAATGGTCTTCTCCCCGAGGCACAGGCTCAATCAAGTGCAGAGCCTGCATTAAAAGCACGTCCCGCGGACGGTAGCTTTAATTTTCTGAAAGTATCCCGTGATATGCAGTTACGCATTCGTCTTCAATATATCCATTTCCCAGTACATACGAAAAACGAGTCATTTTAATGTTGGTTTTAGGTCCTCGCCTTTTTTTATGTGGTTGGTTCAAAATGTTCGCATTAAGCTCTCAAACTTGAATGGTTAGCCTAGTGGGTAGTGACGCTGCCTACGAAGCTGAAGGTCCTGGGTTCGAATCCCGGTAAGGGCAAATATTTGTTTCCGAGTCATGGAAGTTTTTCTATATATTTAAGTATTTCTATGTATTAAATAAAAATAAAAAATAAATAAAATAAATAAATATTAGGGGACAATCTTACACAAATCGACCTAGTCCCATAGTAAGCTCATTAAGGCTTGTGTTATGGGTACTAGACGACGATATATATAATAGATATAAATACTTAAATATATAGAAAACTTCCATGACTCAGAAACAAATATTCATGCTCATCACACAAATAATTGCCCTTACCAGAATTCGAACCCAGGACCTTCAGCTTCGTAGGCAGCGTCACTACCCACTAGGCTAACCGGTCGTCAAACCGGCCGGCCGGTCGTTAAATAAATATCGTCTAGTACCCATAACACAAGCCTTATTGAGCTTACTATGGGACTAGGTCAATTTTTGTAAGATTGTCCCTTAATATTTATTTATTTACTATTTAAATGCATTTACGCATTCGTCTTCAATATATTCATTTCCCAGTACATACGAAAAACGAGTCATTTTAATGCTTTAGGTCCTTGCCTTTTTTTAGGTGTCAGGTTCAACATTTTTGCAGCAAGCTATCAAACTTGAATGGTACTCGTATAAGCAATACGATTCACCACTACGGCTCGGTATTCCAATTTTATATCAAATAAAGAACCTCGTACTTTGATGCTATTTTGTTTCTAGTTTTTAACCAAATAGAGTCAACAATATGTAGAACTGTTAAAATATAGAACACTAAAAGCTGCTTGTAGTGTTGAAATCTGAAGCCATTATTAAGCATAGTATTATTTGTGTGTTTTAGTTACCCAAAAAAACCGCATAGGAGTTTTTTTTTTGTATCTTAACTGAATCGTTTAATTACAAATTCCAAAATATTCATCGATATTGATGCGTCATCATTATACCAGCCGAAAGCAGTCCACTGCAGGACATTGTCCTCCCTCAAAGAGTGCCACAATTACCAGTTCTGCGCCACCCGCATCCAGCGGACTCCTGCGACCTTTACCAGGCCCCGTATCATGGGCTGCCTTATCACGCGATAAGTGACAAGATAGAGCGTCCGTCACTGGCTGACACCGTTCGATAGAACGAGACGACGCTCTTATCTTGTCACTTATTGCGTGATAAGGCCGACCATGATACGGGGCCAGGTCATTGGTCCACCTTGTCAGGGGGTCTACCCACGCTGCGCTTTTCGGTACGTGGTCGCGTACTCGAGAACCTTTCCGCCCCAATGACTCGATCATCGGTTCTACGTGCAATGTGCCCCGCCCTCTGCCACTTATTGTTGTGTGTTGAGTAAGGGCTAGTTACTTCCTTTACTTTACTGTGTTGTATTATAACCAAGAAAAAAGATAGACAGAGCATTACGAAAAACCTAGTGAAGCCGGTCTTCAACCAAGCCAAATAAGTTTAGCACACGCTCACGCGCAATAGGGAATATGCATGTGATTTAGAAATGGACAAAAAAAATCACGTGTAATCTATATTGCTTAATAAATATACACACATGATTATTTTTACAAATTATCATGTTTCTATTGATAAATTTAATTGTTTAAAAGCACTATTTTTCAAATTCCCTCGCAAATTTCCAAAACGCAACGCTATTGGCGGAGCGAAACGTGACGTCCCCATGCACTCGGTGTCTACTGTTAACAGGTCGTTAGTATGATTATTGAAAGTTATTCGCATTGTTTTGCCGCTGTTTATGATAAATAATCAGTGTTTTTTGGTAAATGTTAACTGAAAGCAAAGTCGCCTGACTCCTTGTGAAAAAAAACTCGCCACAATGACTGAAAGCGGTTTTGTCAAGGCACAGTCGGATAATCTGCCTAAAATTGATGTGTACATGATGACTAAATACGTACTTCGCAAATATCTGTGAGTTTACGTCCGCTGACCTAAGAGGAGTAAAAGCTGCAAGGTAAATAAGTTAAAGATATTCAATAAATTTTCATATTCCTTGTTTTTATACTCGTGAGATTGGTCAATTAAGTAATTACTAATTATAACCTATTTTGGCGATTCAAAGCTAGACTATTAAACTACTTCAAATAAGTGTCTTTGTTAAATAAGTGGAAGAAAAAACTAGTACATATTTATCCATACTATCCATACTATAATATTATAAATGCGAAAGTGTGTCTGTCTGTCTGTCTGTTACCTCTTCACGCTTAAACCGCTGAACCGATTTGGTATAGAGATAGTCTGAGTCCTGGGGAAGAACTTAAGATAGTTTTTATCCCGGAAATCATCCCCTAAGGGGATGAAGTGGGGGGTGAAAGTTTGTATGGAGCTATGATATAAACGAGTTCCACGCGGACGGAGTCGCGGGCAGAAGCTATTATAAATGCGAAAGTCGAAAGTCTGTTACCTCTTCACGCTTAAACCGCTGAACCGATTTTGATGAAATTTGGTATAGAGATAGTTTGAGTCCTGGGGAAGGACATAGGATAGTTTTTATTCCGGAAATCATCCCCCAAGGGGATGACGTGGGGAGTGATAGTTTGCATGGAGCTACGATATAAACGAGTTCCACGCGGACGGAGTCGCGGGCAGAAGCTTTAATTATTAATTATATAATCAAAGATATGTAGGTACCTATTAGGAATGTTAAATGTTGAGAACATCTTTATGAACTTTAACAAACTAGGTTGTTTTCGTCAAGGCTTATAATAAAACAAATTTGTGTAGGTCACTCAGTAAAAAGGATTAAATTCTTTCAACTTCGATCTTCGATCAACAGTGCAAACAAAGAAACTTAGCTAAAACGTTTCATGATCAAAATCAACACTCGTAGTCAGCTGTTGATCAACAAAAATCATAATATTTGTAACATTGATAACTAAAAAAATTGGAAATCAGAATAGTTTTATGAATAAGTATATAATACAATTTTGAGGTTAGGTTATTGTTTATATTGTTCGCGAGTCCTAATAAAAAAAAATTAGGTACATACATATTTAATACTCACGTCGAAATGATCTTCACAACAATATAAACTACTCAAGCACGATACATTATCTCTCCTCATCGCCTTACACCACTTTATCTTTATATTTGCACCTTTGGGCATATGAAAATATTTGCAGTTTTAATGTTATTTTCACACATAGGGACAATACAATATTTATAATAAGCTTTTGTTTGCTCTTCCATTACAATAGGTTGATCGTATAAGCTTTAATCACTCACATTTATTAAAAGTGTGAATCAAACACATTGTTGTTAATTTGTTCTTGGTGCACGGTGACGTCACAAATGAGCGCGCCAAAATGGTGGCGTTTTGATCGTCCGAAAATGATAGCAGTTTTTTTTTTTTTAGCTTATTTAATAATATTGTGAAAGTGTTGTATTTTTTTCCGGTTATATAATTAATTACTTATAGAATAGATGAAAAAAATAAAAAAAAATCCTGAATATTCCCTATTATATAAACAAAAAAATTGCGCAAAACTGAATATGGGAACACGAATAATGTGATAACAATGACGCCTCTATTTCGTTTATTAACCTTTGGTCTATGTATTAGCTTTAAATATGGAACACTAAAAACAAACATTCATAAAGTACGGAGTTCTTTATTTGAATTGGTATAGATTATGACAACAATAAATCTTATTTTTACTAGATGCAAACTATTCGTCGGATTCATTCGGAAATACGGAAATATAAACTAGTCACAATCTATCTCAAAACTACCACACACCTCTAGTATATATTGACTCCCAGATCCGCAACAACTACACCGAATCGAAGCTCAGACTTTAACTGGACCTTTGGTAATTGTTGATAACACCAGACCTGCGTTGTCTATGTAATTACTTGACATCGGGTATTTTTCGGTTTCGGTCGGAACAAATCGGAAACTCGAAATACAATGCTGTGTTTTCATTATATCAATATTCATTTATCAGACTACGAAGTGCAATGTACGTCACCAGGCACGGCTATACTGAAGAACCAGCGAAAAATAAGACGCTATACCGATTTTATTTACTTTAATTTGTAAATATAATTTAAACTATTAAAGCTAGCGTCATGTTGATAATTTTCCCGCCATCTACACAGAATTTCCGTTATGCAAGTCTTAGTTGGCTATAGTTTTTGAAATAAAGCTGGGGACAGCACTGTACGAAAAACAGTTACTTTGGTGATGTTTTACACTAGTAAGAGCTATCGTAAAAAGAACTTAAAATGTGTATATCGTCTCCAAATTTTACGAGCTTTCGAATGATACCCCACACGTTCATACATACAATACAATACAAAAAAAATATTGCGAAACCCCTTATTACCCCTCAAACTGCCCCTTTTTTTGACTTTATGTATGTAATTAGGCCATCAATTTCTATATCTATGCCAAATTTCAGCTTCCTATGTCAAACAGTCTTCGAGAAAACTGGCTGTGACAGACGGACAGCCTCCGAGTGATCGCATAAGTGTTCCGTTGGACCAATTTTGGTACGGAACACTAAAAACGCTGTTATAAATTAATGTTTTTCAAAACCGTATTTTTCCTGGAGTAATACGCATTTAATGAACTGCTTTCGCTGGTCATTATACTGCATGCGAGCAATAACTGTATGTGGTGGTACAATGACTGAGCTATCGACTGATTACTCCGACTAGTCATTATTTTACACTAGCGGCTTGTGCGTCGTTCGAAACTTTGCGGATCCAATATAATAACATGCTGAGGGCGGCCCTTTTGAGGCTCCCGCGACACTGCGTTTGTGGACGCGCATGTAGATTTTTTTTTTTCGATACAACGTAAAACCACTGCATCAGTAATGCAACGTATCGCAGGATCTCCAACGGGATCCTGAGGATGATAGGTGACCGATTCAACTCGGTTATTCCGAACCGGTTTGTCGAACTTCACGTTCAAAAAGTTATTTTTATTATTCCGTCTGCGGGGAGGACCCGTGTCGGTGAGAATAGAAAATGCGCCTATATGTATTGACGAGTTCACGAAATTTATTCAGAATTGTAGCTAAACTGCCACCACAACAAGTTCTCAGATATAGGACAACTTTTTCAGACTTATTTCCGTTCAGAAGTTTTACAAGTCTGGGGGTCAGTAAAAGAGTTGTATTTCGCGTTCTAATTTTATTTCAATTTGTTTTGTGCGCTTGAACTGAGACCTAGTGCGCGTTGAAGGCGAGCGATTTTTAATCTACTTACTCGATGGGTTACATTGGTGTTATTACGTGTTATGGAACTTATGGATGCAAGCGTGTAGCGCTGGGTGCAAGGCCAGCATCATGCTGAGTTGGGCCCATTTCGTGACACGGCACAGATGTACTAATTCTTTTGTTTCTGTCTCGTATTAGTGTGTCACGAATAAATCTCACGTCACGTAAATGCCACGATTCTTGATATTAGAAGATCAGGATGTGATGGGTGGCGTACTCGAAGAGAGGCCTGTGCTCAGCCTCGCTATTCTGCAACCTTACCTCACCCTTCCCCCTCATCTTGACGCCGTGATTCGTAATAACTAAGCGTAATCAGAGGGGTAATCACTAATCACGTACCGTTCTTACCGGTCATTTTTCCATATAAAAAGTGACATTTAGATCTACCTGACGCGCGTACAATGAGCTACGTGATCGACCTGCAGAGGTCTAGTTTAGTTAAGCGTGACGGATGAGGTGTGCGGCATGAGCGCGTTCTGAATAACAGGGCAGCAGTAGGTGATTAAAAGCTGAAAACGATCATGATGAATCGTGTATGTCTTCTCACAAGCAAGGATGTTGCAATACGTCAAAACGTGGAGCTAAATAAAAATATATACGATTCAGACTCGTTTACAAAAAATGTGTATTTATGTTGCCAAGAAGTGTTTACGTACAGCCGTGAGCATTTCCCAAATCGCCTGACAGCACGCGTCACGCACCGCCGATTTCCCTCGTCCATAAACACTGCCTAGCCAACAATGTCCATTAAAATCCTATTGGAATTCAAAACGTTACTGTAAGATTGACCATCGGCTTACTACAGACTTGGCTTTGGGCATCGTGCTTTATTTACGGGATGTAAAAGTAAAAATCTAGGCATCATTCTAGGAATAATTTATTTTAAAAACAAAGTTTTAACCGACTTCAATTTAGTACTCCGCCAAGCCACGTAAACATTTCCACATTTCTTTTCCAATTTACCACATGAACTGATTGTTGAGAGCTAATGCGTTGATTATTAGAGAAAAAAACCAAATCGCAGTATGTGGGCCGATAATATTGGAGGACTGCCGTCGATTCCACAAGAAAGGTGATTCTGAGACCTTTGGCACTTCATTAGTTGCTATTTCAACGGAATCATATCAGAATCTATGACGTACTTTTATAGTTTTAAGTACATAATTGAGGAATTCCATAAGTCATCCGTGGTCTTCATCAGTTGCACTTTACCACATTTGTGATTTCCGGGTGTAACACGAGTTATAATAGAAAATACCAAAATTACTACATGTGTGCCTAATATATTTGAGGAGTTCCCTCAATTGGATCCCATCACCCAATTGTATTTTTGTAAAAAATGGGACCAACCTGGAAGCATAAATAATATACTTACAAACAAAAAAAAATTTACGAATCGGCTCATAAATAACGAGTTCTGAGTTAGGTAAACAACATTAAAATAATAATAATACAACCGAATTGAGAACCTCCTCCTTTTTTGAAGTCGGTTAAAATACACCGACATTGCTGAGCGCGCTCGCGCATCGCTTCCTATTGGTGCATATTTTTCTCTCTCAACCTCGCACAGCTCTAGTGGCTACTTACCTTTATACCACGACGGTGGCAAACAAACTAACGGCCCGCCTTGTAAGCGATCACCGTAGCATATGGACATCTGCAACTCCATACGAGTCACAAAAGCGCCTATTAGGCGACCCTTTGTTGATCCAAAAGTAAATCAATATATTGAATTAAACTTTCACGATTCTCACACCATGTTCACGGGACAACGGGAATTTGCGACACATCCGAAACGTCTCCCGACGTTTCATTAAGGTAAATAAATAACATACTTATACGCGATTCTACGGGACTTCCCGTTTAGTAAAAATAATGCAAGAATAAATCATTAAAATTCTGGGCAATTTTCAACTTTACTTCATTTGTAAGGTAAATCAGATCTGTCTGAAACTGCTAAATTATATTTTAATTTCAAAATAGTACAGATTTACGGCACTTGAATTACATCCAAGTTCTGCCAACTAATCTGGTTGTTGCAACCGAGAGCAACTTGGTTTGCAACCATAAATCCACAACTTCCTAATACGTAGCCAAACTTTTTACTTACATTGAAACGAAAGAGAATTTATTCTGCACGTAACTAGAGCAAAACAAAAATCGTGCCAGTTCAAATATCGTCAAATGCGCGTCCTACGTACGTACGTTAGGAAGATATAAATAATAAATAAATATTAAGGGACAATCTTACAGAAATCGACCTAGTCCCATAGTACCTAAGCTCATTAAGGCTTGTGTTATGGGTACTAGACGACGATATATATAATAGATAGAAATACTTAAATACATAGAAAACATCCATGACTCAGAAACAAATATTCATGCTCATCACACAAATATTTGCCCTTACCGGGATTCGAACCCAGGACCTTCAGCTTCGTAGGCAGCGTCACTACCCACTAGACTAACCGGTCGTCAAAAGTATTGTATAGTCATATATTCTGAGGCTCTAGTATAAGTTTTACCGATACAAAACTTTACGATCGCGTTTGCGTTTTACCCTCATTTTGTATGGATTTTGACAGCTAAACGCAAACGCGGTCGTAACGTTTTGTTTCGGTAAAACTTACACTAGAGCCTCTGTATGGGAAAATGACAGTTGTTTGAGTGTCCTAGCATCAGCGAACGAAAAAAACATAGAAGTCTAACTAGTGCCGTAAAATGGCCCCACAGAAGGGCCGTTTAGTTCAAACATGGCTGCCATGACAAACTGTTAAGAAAACCAAATGTTGAATTTCATTAAAAATGCCTTGTTGTGCTGTAAAATGGTGTGCGAGACGTTCGGACAAGCACAAGAAAAAAGATGGAATCACTTTTCACAAGTAAATACAGCGAAAAACATATTATTTTGATTTTATTGTTATGATCACATTTTGTATGGAGATGGTATCATGCCAACAGACATAATTTTTTTAATAAGTTGGTTTCTATGTTATGCCGGCTGTACACATTGGGCCAACGTTGGCGCGTGAGGAGGATGCAGCTATGCAAACGCATGAGAACGAAATAAAGCCATCTTCCTCTAACGCATAGCTGCATTCTGCTCCGCGCCAACGTCCCAGTGTGTACAGCAGGCTTTAAGCATTGAATATCATATCAATATTTAGTAGCTTTTATCGGTGTATTTCTTTATATAAATAAAAGGTAACAATATTTTTCTTTTAGATTTCCAACAGATCCAATTAGAAAATATTGGAATGAAGCAGTCCGTTTGGAACGACATGATTTGAAATGGCATGCAAAGAAAAGACCGGGTTGCACTCCGGGAATGCCGGCAGAAGTGAAAACTCAATGACATTGTAATAGTTTTTCGATCAGGTCATGTGTCCGTCTTACGAATTTTCAATCCGTTGAATCTTACGGTCACGTGACCTGTTGCGAGTATCTCTTGAATCTCACGTCTCACGGTCACGTGAAATCTTACGGTCACGTGACATATTACGGTCACGTGACCTGTGGCGAGTTTAACAATTTTTCCCCATCACAAAAAGTGCACAGCGCCGCTAAAGAAGTTTTCACTTCAAAAATGACTATTCTTTGTTCTTTACATTTCAATCAGGAAGATATTTACGTAACAAACAAGGGTTTAGTGAATCTCAAGAAGAGTGCATCCCAATTTGTATATATAGATAGCTACATAGAATTAGCATGTTTAGTTGACTCTATCACTGTGATCATCGGAGAAAGGATTTAAATTAAGACAGTAATTATCTATAATTTAAATTTAAAATATATTAAAAAAATATATTTCTTAATCAAAGAATATCACTCGAATGTTATGATAATTTAACTAACTTGCTTCTTGTTGCATGTAACCATCCAACAATTATCCGTTTTCGTTGTCACTGTCATATGGCTGTCGTCCGACGTGATGCACGACGGCTAATCACAGCAATGCATTCGTAGATTGACCAATCGCATTCATTTGTGTTGGGTAATTGGAGATAGGCTGATATTTTGGGCAGCTGTGATTGGATGCGCAGTTGACTTTGCGCACACCGGGTTTTAGGCACGCATTTGGGTAGAAATTTGTAAGGAGCTCGCCTTCTATGTTTTTTCCGTTCGCTGCCTAGCACCAAATCAGTAGTATGACTTTCAGTAATAGTGTTTAGTAGTAGTAACTACGCGTGGAATAATAATTTAGTGAGTATAATACGTCGTTTCAATATATATCAAACCAGTGTTTATTTTGTATTGCTCTGTAGGTTGTGTCAGGAAGACGCACTGAAATTGAGAAGTATTTATATGAAATTGTTAGTTGCAATATTGGGGCCATAGGGGTTGCTCAGAGAACGACGCTCCTCTGGTACGTTCGGTGCGCGTGGGAGCAAGTACGCGAAACACATTTAACTGGAATGGAAATGAGAAGTGTACTTCTCAGATTGAGCTTCTGGAGTCTTACAGTAATCCACAGGTTTAAGTGTTTTTTTACTTCTAAAGTCCAACGTGTTGTTTATTCCCTTTCTTGTCACAACTGCACGGCTATCACTGGATGGCCCGCGACGGGTGATGCGGCGCGATAGACTACCCGTCTATTTCTAACTAGAATACTTGGAAAGCGACGGATAGTGGCCGCGACAGCTCACAGGCCGTCCTGTGGCCTTCCGCTGGCCGGTTGAACCACTGTTTCAAACAAGGATTAAGGCAGGACAATGTATTGTTGTGTGTAATGCAAAAACCTCCGACATTTTCTACATGAGCAAAACCACAAGCTAATCTTATTAAAATAACTTTCAATATTCACCCAACTTTGGCCAGGATATTGTGGTGGTCGTTAATTCGATTGACAGGGAGATAGACACCGCAAAATAAACACATTGTCCTCACAAAAGACCCTTCCTCATACGGGCTATTTACCTACACACATAAATTTTATTCGGAAAATGTAAATAGCTGCGTCCGAATACCGCAGGCGCCTCATGGGACGAATATTAAAATTTAAAATTAGGGTACGTATGATTAAACATGGTGTTAAAGCACTGGCCAGTGAAATGCATAAATCAACTAGTAATGCCGGACATTTTGTGGGTTTGTTAATGCTGTTGCTTTGATAAAGTTGACTAAATAGATGACGATTTTACTAAATCAACTTTAATCTGTCTGTCAATCAGACGGGTCGGGTCACTTTTTAATACTGCAATTTGATGCACTTTGGGGATTTTTTGTCATGTCCAACCCTTATTTATAGATCATAGATTTTAAGCATGTTAGAATTTCATGTTGTAAGAAGTTTTGCGATTTTTTTCTGACCTGTATCGTTAAAAATTTGTTGATTAATCCAATTTAAGCTTTACGCATTGTACTGTCTTGTACGAATTAGAGAAAATGTTTTACCGCTTGTCGTGAACATGAATTTATGAAGATTGAAAATTCTTAGCAAAATGTAGTTGGCGAACTTCCATCACAAATCATATGTCTGCAAAGTGATCAAGTTTTCCGGGATAAGAAGTAGCATACGTAGCGTGATCGAGTAACAGACATCTAAACGTGTAAAAATGCAAACATTCACATTTATAGTATCTTTAGATCACGGGTTAGGACAATTCAACGTATACAAACCGTTACGTAACCAACCAGCAGGAGGGAGGTATTAGTAGGCTTATATTAGGTCTACTTTTTGCTTTTCACGAATGCAAGTGGACTTCACGAAATTAGACTCTTTTGATCGCGGGTTAGGACAATTCAACGTATACAAACCGTTACGTAACCAACCAGCAGGAGGGAGGTATTAGTAGGCTTATATTAGGTCTACTTTTTGCTTTTCATGGATGCAAGTGGACTTCACGAAATTAGACTCTTTTGATCGCAGGTTAGGACAATGCAACGTATACAAACCGTTACGTAACCAACCAGCAGGCGGGAGGTATTAGTAGGCTTATATTAGGTCTACTTTTTGCTTTTCACGGATGCAAGTGGACTTCACGAAATTAGACTTTAGTCGCCTATGCGAAATGCAAGAACTGTAAAATTGACAGTCAAATCATGAGCTAATTCTATACGGCTTTTAAAACTAGCAACCTCCTATATGCGATTTTAGTTTGTGGCATAAAACACAAAGACCTTTCGATAAAAATATTGATGTTGTAGCGTTTTGCTCCACCTGCAAAAGTTTTCATTGGACACTGCCTAGATATTTTGCCTTTCGATTGTATTCCTCCGTCGTTTTTTTTCGTCCGTCGATTGTTTTCCGCACAGTGAAAAAGGTAAATATTGCGCCGGCATTTGTAAATATTGTAGATTCTGGCGTTTATTTGTTCACTGTCGCCCGTTAAATGTCATAAATGTATTTTTGGAATTGAGAAGTTTCTATTTGGACTATCCAACTCACTCTCTAATACTGGGGCCACACTAACGAGAAATGCCATTAATTATCGCGATAATCGTAGTGTGGCCGTACTGATAACGTCCATTATCGCGATAATTAATGGCATTTCTCGTTAGTGTGGCCCGGGCATAACGGTGCCAAAGTAGATCCCGCCCGGATCCACAAGGGTTATCTTTCTCGTTGCAACCTCTTGACTGAGGGACGTGACGGCTGTGGGCGCTCTTCACCAGCACTCTCCAAGCTGCTCGGTCTTGGGCTTGGTGCTGGCCAGTAGTGTGTCATATACAAGGGTACAACCGAGAAAACACAACGAAGATGATGACTGTCTAATCTACTCAACGAAGCAGAAATGGGGGCTACTATACGGTCTGAAAGTATGACACAAAGTGAAAACTTTGTGTTATACTTTCAGAAAATGTTTGGTTAAATAAATCTTTACGCAAAAATCTACTGAAGCTGGTGATAGCCGAGTCCTTGGCAGGCAACTTTCAAACTAACGTAGGGAGGTCGAATCTTCGTCGTACTACTAATGTTGTTTTTTTATATATGCACGATGGTAGACTTTGATCGTTGACCAAAGGAAAGACGACTTGTTTTTAGGGTTCCGTACCCAAAGGGTAAATTGGGACCCTATTACGGGAACCTATGTATGTCTGTCCGTCTGTCACCAGGCTGTATCTCATGAGCCGTGGTAGTTAGACAGTTGAAATTTTCACAAATGATGTATTTCTGTTGCCGCTTTAACAGCAAATACTAAAAAACGGAATAAAATCAATACCATACAACAAACGTGATTTTATTGCCGTTTTTATAGATAATTGTACGGAACCCTTCTTGCGCGAGTCTGACTCGCACTTGGCCGGTATTTTTGAGTCTGAATGATACAATAATCTATCTGACAATGCCAGCAGGTAACAACGACACTCCAAGAGTGCAATGACTGAAGAAAAATAGACTTACTTCCAAGTTTATACATATATAATGAAACTATATATTGCTCGACATGTTCCGAACCGATCTGCGGTTCTTAATCATGAGAAAGTTGCCGGCACGTATAACATACCTATGTTAACTAAAGTGGCGTTTAAATTCGTTTGTCTATATCTGTCAGTTTGACATTTGTGTTCGTTAGAAAGGGACAGAACAGATTTTATTTAACGGAGGTATTTTAAGTTTTATGAATAAGTCTTTGAACAATCGCATTATTTATTAATGTATATTGAACGGATCGGATTCCGCTTGTGTCTGCCCGTTCACTTAATAACGTTCCAGGACAGACATTAACTTCCAGTGTCAGCGAGTTATTTAATAGTCAGCTTAACTAACGTTAAATAGCTTTGTAATCGATTCTCGAAGGTCTCGGCACTATAAATGACAGTCGTTCTCTTAACGCTCTGACGTTTTAACAGTATTTTAAGTGTTATTAAATGATGCTCTGAAAATGTGAACAGCCTTTGATTTACTGTTTATTATGATAACCATGCGATAGGGATGATGACTAAGATTTTTTTGTGAAGTCATTCGAACCAGTTTTTGGAGAGGAACAAATGTTTGTATGGGAGCAACTACAATTAAAGAACATAAATACCTAAAAAATTGAGATAAAGATTGACCTCGCTGGCGGCAGCGCGAAACGCTTCATACTGTGTGTCTATACAAGTGTGACGTCACATTTGTATATTAATTTGTACTAATCGTAGTATGGAAAATCAGGTAAATTGTTGTTTCGGTCGCGAAATACTGCGTTTAAGGACGTAGTTGTCCTACAATTTTGTTTCTAGAAAAGCGTAAGGATTCTATTGGTAGCTTTTTATTTACTCTTGGACAATAAAAAAAAATGCATATTTTTTCTAAACATTCAATGTTCATATCTTTTTATGATTTTAATTATATTTTATAATTTATACTTTATTACGATAATTTGATGGTTTACTATGCATTTAGCATCACTATGTTATCAATTTGCCTGAGGCATCATGCCTATTGTCTAATTTCGTAAAAAACACTATTTGGTCTGCAGTTAGATAAATATAAAAATATTTGACCATCATTTTTTATTTTGTCAATCAAACAAAAAATTGTAATGGTATAAAAGCCCGTTAATGTTCTGCATGACGTCACGTTATGGTTCACTTTTTAGCATGATGTATGATTGACAAAATAAAGAATACGTTTCTAATATTTTTGATGGACCAAATAGAATATATTATTACCCAGGAAATACCCAATTGCATCGATTGTAATTGATTTGTATCGACAAAGTCACACATAACAGGTATGGATAAAATAATGCACTGGGGGTGTGGTATTTTGTAGGTACTTGGACGTAAGCTTACCAAAACTTTAGGGATTTGAAGATACTATGCAAGTCCCCTAGCTTTCAACACGGCGCATTCAGGGAAACATCACCACATATATATATATATGTACAGAACGAGAATTGGGAATCATAGATTTTCTTCCCAGTTGCGGCTCTATTAATACACCTACGATACAGGCTATTATATATACGCGTGTGAAATGGAGGACGAGCAGTAATATAAAAGATTACAACAAATTAAAAAAGTAGGGAATACCAAAATGTTACGTACTTTTAGTAATAGGAACTAATACTAACAATTACACGGTTCAACTCACGTATTCAATGTCACTACGGGCGACATGTTTCGAAATCTTTGGGAGTTCTTCTTCAGGATGAGTGTTTTCGCGGCGGTGTCGCTTGTATCACTGCCCGCGCCCGTTCCGAACGCCGAGCGGCGCGTGATGCACACTGAACTCTCTCTGTGTCCACGGGATTGTCACAACACACTGTCCACTTTAATTTAGGAATGATAGTTTTCCATGCTGGCGGTAATAGGAACTAACTCCCTAATTTAACCCTTTGACCGGTTTTACTTTCGTGTCAAAATGTGACGTACACGCCAGCATCTTGCCAGCTAAAGAGCGAATATGAAACTTATGAGAAAGAAAATTGTTTTGACAGTGTCCGCCACAACCACTTTAAAGGTTGCTGGCGTGGTGGGCACGACGGCACACGACCGATTTATAGTTTTTTGGCGTTCAAAGGGTTAAAGACGTGGTAATAACACCTACATAATAATATAGCTTGTTATTAAGCCACCACGTTTTTAAGCTCCACGAGTCTGTTTGAAGGGAGGTGTAAAGTACTAATATTTTTTTGTTTCGGAGTGCGAGTCTGCCGCAGGTAAATACCGCAGGAAGATAGACCAAAACAGACGTACTGATGGTCCTTCTAAGCCAATATTCGAGAACAATTAAATTCAAATCGTGACCCACTCGCAGGCGCTCACCGCATAGCACGGGTTCTTTCGGTCCTAGCGCGATTGGTCGTATCGACACCGACTGAGCCCGCACTGTTAGGGGCACAACTTGGTCGACTTGATGTATGGAGATCGTCGTCGCGTCCACAGATATAGATACATAGATCACGCAAATGCATGTACTTCGCGTGTCAGAATTCGGACTCCGAGTTGGCACTCCGACTTACATTCCGCGCGCGTCTGTCGTGGTAGCGGGTTGTCCGTGAATATTAAGAAAATATCTTATTGCAGAATGGATTTGCGCGGACAACGGGGAATTCAGATCCCTAATTCGCCCGTGTAACGTCAAAGTAGGTAGAAAAAAGTGACACGGTCGGTTTTCATACAGATTGAGGTGTTTAAGTTATCTAGTGTATATCTATATCTGTGGTCGCGTCGCTAATCACTCTACCGGCCCCGACATTGCGTGAATTGCATTGCGGGAAGTGTTTTATCTGTTCATTGCGCGGCCGAGACACTGTGAATTGTTAGGAAAACCGCTGCCACCGCCGCCGCCGCGCAATGTCGTGTCCGGCCCGTAACAGTGCGGCCCCGGCCTCAGAGGTGTACGAGAACTGAGTTGAGCCAGGCAAGAACAGATCTGATGTCGCGCCCTTCACTATGTCAAAGTGTAAGAAAGCTTTAAAATATTAATCGTACCATCTTTCATCCTCTCGTTTATTATTCAAACGGTCTTCAGAAGGATCACTTACTTGCCTTCCCCAATAAATTATAGAATCCCACCCAAGTGTTTTATGCTAATGGAATGTTAATCGCTTTATACTTTAATATCTTTCTAAGTGTTTTCTGTGTTACATACCTTATACCAATGGCATGGATGAAAGCTTATTTAAATCGAGGGTTTATCGAGATAGCGTAGGTTTGATACATAAATAAATTTTGCGATGGATGAACACTATAGAGCTTATACATAATATAATAGTTATACAGATCTACCACATACGAGTACCCATCAGTAAATAAATAAATAAAAACCGATCTAGCCCCACAGTGCACATCATAAGGCATGTGTTATAGGTAGGTACTAGATGTTTCATAGTAAACATTCAAGACCCAGGAAACAAATATTCGTGCTCAAAAACTCGACGTTGAGGCAAAGCATAACGAGTTCATAATGAAGGACACCGCTATAAGCTACGTTTCAATCCTCTAACATCTGTGAGGTAATGGGCCGGTGTTTTAATGGTATTGTCAGTATAATGGACTGATTATGCTAACGGTCACAGATCGAGGTGAGGCGCTTTGGGCCCCAGGACGGGAAATACCTTCTAATTATATTCCAACATCTGGTGGCTGCTTCAATAAAGTTGTTAGCTTTGTAAGCCTGCAATGGGGACTTTTCATTCAGGTATATTTATTTTACACGCACTGCGGAATTAAAATATAACTCCGTTTTGAAACGATCATATTCGAACGTGTACATTAGTAAATAGGGACGTACATAAGGCGGGAAAGGATAGTAATTCCTACATTTGTATTTAAGTATAACTTAAGGCGAAAGATTCTGGAAAGTAAATTTTACGTCTTCCTCTGGTCAGGAACACCAAAAGTGACTTAAATACTATTGTAATGTAGGTAGATAAGATTGGTTTATAACGCGGAAATGTGAAGGTAGTTTTTAAGGCATTCTGTTAATACATGAATAATCCGGCGGTTGTGTTTCCTTGCGCTCCTGAAATTATAGATATCCCTAAGGATCTGTAGGGCACATCACAGTGGCGACGAGTGAATTAAACCCAAATTTTAACGACGTACATAAAATTAGTGCATAAACAATGTCGATTGGAAAATTAAGTGAATTTGACGTTAAGTGCGGGATTTGGTCGTCGTACGTGGACCGGCTTAAAATGTATTTTAAAGTGAACAAAGTGGCGGACGATATGAAATTGCCAGTGCTAATCGCGTCTATGGGTGACGAAGCGTACGAACTATTAGTCAACTTAGCCAGCCCGAAGGAGCCATCTACTTTGTCATTTGACGTGGCGGTCACGTGCATGAGTCAGCATTTGCAACCTGCGCCTTCGGCCTTGGCGGAGCGGTTTCGGTTCAGACAAAGGAGGCAGGGCGCGGATGAAACTATAGCCGGTTATGTTATGTAACGGAATTAAAAAGGTTATCCAGATATTGCAAGTTTGAGGATAAATTGAATGATAATATGAGGGATCAATTCGTATGTGGAATAAGGAGTGACATTATTCGCCAGAGGTTGTTTGCTGAGAGCGATGACGTGTCCTATACGCGAGCGGTGAGGGTCGCGACCTCCCTCGAGGCGGCGGAACGGGATGCGGCCGCGGTGGAGACGAGAAGGACAAGGGAGTCGGTAGCTAGCGGAAGCGGTAACGGCGTCGGCGGGGAGTCGAGTGCGGTACATGCGCTAACGCCGATCAGCAGGGGCGGGCCGTACAGAGGACGCGGAGCTGGCGGAGCGGGCTCGGGGCGAGCCGGCCAGCAGCGCGGTGGAGGCGGAGCGGGCGTCAGCCGGCCCGGAGCGGGCCCGGCAGCGGCATTCTCGCCGCAGCAGCGTTATTCGTGTTGTGGGGCCTGCGGGGCGCAAAACCATGCCTATGCAACCTGTCGCTATAAGAACTTTGTATGCAGCAAGTGCCAGCGCACTGGTCACTTACGTAGAGTGTGCCCAGAGTGGGGAGGGGCCGGGAGAAAAGGCCTAAACTTTGCAGAGGTGCAACAAGAGGGAGAGCAGGAGACTCAGGAGAACGGGTATGACATCGAGCAAGAGTTAAACCATCTTTGCTTGGGCGATTATAAACCAGTAAGTGTTTCGGTGTATATAGACAATAAACTTGTAACAATGCAAATCGATACAGGCACCGCTATTTCTTGTATTAGCAAAATAATGTATAACGACCTTTTCAATTATTATACATTGGAGCCTGATAATACTATTTTGAGATTTTATGATGGCAGTACTATAAAGCCTCTGGGAATTATAAAGCCTACAGTTCGTTATGGGAATAAAATGAAAGTTTTAGAACTGTTTGTAATAGATTCCGGAACAACTTCTTTGTTAGGGAGACAATGGTTAACCGAATTAAATATAGAAATACCTCAGTTTAGCTGTAACTTTGTAACGGATTTAGTCAGCAACGAAAATGTAAATAAAAAAATTGAAAATTTACTCGACAGATATAAGGAACTGTTCAACGGCGGTCTGGGTCGGTACACGGGAGGGAAGGCGACGCTCGCGGTGCGCGAGGGCGCGGTGCCGGTGTTCCACCGGGCGCGGCCGCTGCCGTATGCGCTGTTCGCGCGCGTGGACGCCGAGCTGGACGCCATGCTGCGCGCCGGCGTCATCGAGCCCGTTGACCACTCCGACTGGGCCTCGCCACTGGTACCCATTCCTAAGCCTGATGGCAATCTTAGATTGTGTGCAGACTATAAGTCTACGTTAAACCCCGCCTTACTGATCGATCGTTATCCCTTGCCTAAAATAGAAGATGTGCTAGTTGGATTAAACGGTAATCAATATTTTAGTAAAATTGATTTATCCCAGGCATACAATCAAGTGGAGCTAGACGAGTCCAAAATGTACACCGTGATCAATACACACCGAGGTCTGTTTCGTTATAACCGGTTGGTCTATGGGCTGGCTTCGAGTGTAGGTATTTTCCAGCGAATAATGACAGAGTTACTAAGGGGTATTCCGAATGTGCAAGTATTTTTAGACGATGTCATTATAGGAGGCAAGTCGGAAGAGGACCACATTCATTCCCTGGATAGGGTTTTACGTCGATTGGTAGATCATGGCCTTAAATTAAAAAAGAGTAAATGCGCTTTTTTCGCCCGGGAAGTGACGTATTTAGGTTATATTGTATCTAAAGACGGGATAAGAGCGGATAAGTCGAAAGTAAATTCAATTTTAAAGATGGCCACCCCACAGTCGGTATCCGAACTTCGTTCTTTCCTAGGTATGGTCAATTTCTTCGCGAAATTCATTAAGAATATTAGTTCTATTTTGGCTCCATTATATAAATTATTACGCAAAAACGTAGATTGGGTATGGGGCGAGGAGTGCCAGCGTTCATTTCAACGGGTAAAACAGTTACTCACGAGTGCGGAGGTACTAGCCCATTACGATCCGACCCGGGAGCTAGTGCTGACCAGTGACGCGAGCCCGCGGGGCGTGGGCGCGGTGTTATCTCACAGGACCGAGGGGGGGCGCGAGCGGGCCGTTGCGTACGCGTCGCGGACACTTACCGATACCGAAAAAAAATATTCGCAGATTCACCGGGAAGCGCTAGCCATCATATTATTTGCTCTAAAGAAGTTTCACCAATATTTATACGGTCGTAAATTTTTATTACGCACGGATCATAAACCTTTGGTGTCTATATTTGGACAGAACAAAGGTATTCCACTAATGACGGCTAGCAGAATGCAGCGGTGGGCGGTTATTTTGTCCGCTTATGATTACGAGATAGAATACGTTAAGACGACAGAAAACTGTGCAGACGGCTTATCACGATTGCCGGAGGTAGGGCGGGCCGAAGAGGGTACCATACCCGAACAAACATATCTACATTTCGCTCAAGATGCCTTATTGTTAGATTACAATGTAATAAAACGAGATACATCTAAGGACGCCATTCTCAGTAGAGTTTTATCTTACGTGAGGGACGGTTGGTCGAGCGAGTGTGACATTGATAACCTGAAACCGTATTTTAATAGGAAACAGGAACTTTATGAAGAATTAGGATGTCTAATGTGGGGCCACAGGGTGGTGATACCGGAGAGTTGTAGAACTAAGGTTATAGAAATAATTCACGAACCCCATATGGGCATAGTGAAATCTAAGGCATTAGCCCGTAGCTACGTGTGGTGGCCGGGGGTAGACGAGGCCGTAGAGGGGGCGTGCAGCGCGTGCGCGGTGTGCGCGGCGCACGCGGACCAGCCGCCGAGACACGCGCCGAGCGCATGGCCCTGGCCCGCGCGTCCCTGGGCTAGGGTGCACTTGGATTTTTTAGGTCCTATCGATGGAAAAATGTATCTTGTTGTACTAGACGCCATGTCAAAGTGGATCGAGGTCTTTCAGGTGCCGAGTACAGCCGCTAGCCACACCATAAATATACTGTCGGAACTGTGGAGCAGGTACGGTCTGCCTAAACAGTTAGTAACGGACAATGGACCACCGTACACTAGTAGGGAATTTAAAGAGCACACGAGTCGTAATTTTATTGAACATATATTCACGGCCCCTTATCACCCTGCATCCAACGGGGCATGTGAAAATGCGGTCAAAACGGTAAAACGAGTAGTGAAAAAAGCGATATCCGAACGGAAGTCCATCACGGAATCAATAAATACATTTTTATTGTATTACCGTAACACGGAGCATTGTTCGACGGGAGAAACGCCTGCTATGTTGTTGATGAATCGTAGACTGCGTACTCGGTTAGATGCGTTAAAGCCAGATAGAGGAGCTAAGGTTCGGGCCGCACAGAGAAAACAAACAGACGCAGCGGGGGGAACCCAGAGGAGCGTAGGGGCCGGAGACCCTGTGTGGTATAGGCAGTACTTGCGAGGCGAAAAGTGGGTTCCAGGGACGGTTTCAAAGCAGCTTGGAACAACCAACTATAAAGTAATAGATAGGGACGGTAAAGAAGTACACAGACACATCGATCAGTTGAGACGGAGGTCGAGTAGACTAAGTTCTCTGGTAGCACCTAGCGATCACTCGGATACGCCGAGGGAACCAGTGGTTGGGTCGGAAGGGTCAAATGAGGGTTTAGGGCATCGCTCGGCAGACGCAGGGGAAGAGGAAGAGACGTGGCACGATGCCGACCGCGGGGGCCCGCCGCCGGGCAGCCCCGCCGCCGCCGCCCAGGTACCGGCCCAGACTCGCGAGGAACGTCATGTACGACAATGCCGTGTCGACAATCCTCCTAAATATAAGTACTAGATTAAGATAAGATAAAATAGGCGTATAGTAAATTAATGTAGCTGGTTATTTCTTTTTTATACTTACTAACTTTACATGTAACTTACATACCTATCCATTATTAGATTTATATAAAGGGATTAATTTCGGTAATTAAGTGTGGAGGGATGTAATGTAGGTAGATAAGATTGGTTTTATAACGCGGAAATGTGAAGGTAGTTTTTAAGGCATTCTGTTAATACATGAATAATCCGGCGGTTGTGTTTCCTTGCGCTCCTGAAATTATAGATATCCCTAAGGATCTGTAGGGCACATCACAACTATCATATTAAATATTGCTACCAGCGAGTGAGATAAATAAGTGGTTCTACCACTTTTCCCTTACTCCGCGATATCTTGCAGTTTAACACGAAAAAAATGAAATCTGTGAAAATATTATTCGCCGTGCATACGCATGAAAAAATAAATATGTAACTTTTTTTTTTATTTTTTTTTTTATTTAAAGTTCCAAATAATTTTATCGCAGAGTTTCATGTTTTATGTTGTGTGTTGTGTTGTGTTGTGTTGTGTGTGTGTGTGAACTATGCCGTTTCAACAAAACACGCTTCAGGAAAAATAAGTTTTATATTTTCGTAACCAAAATATGCAAAACATTTTTATGTAGTGCAATTATGAATATATCTTTTTTCAATGTGATTTTCTTGGTACTTACATCTTTAGTGCATAGGTAATAGAGATGAAAATACTTTGAAAGCAGAAACGTAGATATTGCGTTCTATTATTGGTGACAATTGGTTTTTCAAGCGGACTATTTTTGGGCAAACATTGCGGCCGTCCACTAAAAAATACATAATTTTCAAACTAGTCAATTGACGCCGTGTTGGTACGCCGCGTAAAACTTTCATGATTATTTCCGGTGCATATACATTTAAGCGAAATAAATGTTTGTCTATATTGGTGGTGGTCGGGGTTAGAATAGCACCCCCCCCCCCCATTCTTCCTGTGGGTTTCGTAAGCGTCGACTAAGGGAACAGGGTTGAAGTGTGTTGTTGGCGATGGCCTAGCAACCGGTCACTGCGATATCACATTTTGTCGATTATTAATGCTAAAAGCGGTACTGGAACGCAAGTTTCATGTGCCTTTAGGGCGTATAAAGTACGAATAAAGAAGTGAATTTATAATGTATACGAGTGTAACAAAAATGGGGTATGAACCGATCAACGGCTTAGTAAGACAGAACAGAAGAAAAAATTTTTTTGACGCGATTTTTTTTTATCTCTGTATGAAGCGTTGGCCGAGTGGGGCGACAAGCTCCATACAAATGTAAAAAAAAATCGCGTCAAATTTTTTTTTTTCTGTTTTTTCTTATCAGAACTCGATACCTGTTAAGCCATTGATCGGTTCATACCCCATTTTTGTTACAATCATATGTATGTGTATGTCCGAGCACTGCCGGCGATTTACAAAGACACTAGGCAGAGCCAAGGGATAAATATAGCGTAAGTCCATCCCGAATATGTCACTTACTTTTAAAAAGGGGTTCATCTTTTATCTAACAATTAACAGAGGACATAATATTTAGTTTACTTAACCATCATAATATTTTATCTGTAATCGTTTTGTTACCTGAAATAAATTTTGAATCTGAAATAAATATTTATTCACATGAGTGATAATTAGATGGGAAAGCATTTAATTATCAGACACATCTTTGTCACGTGTATGCATAATGAACCGTGGACTCATAGCCAAACTAACTCTGCTTTCAAGTTTGGTATTAAACGATGTGAGAATAAATTAAAATAAATATATGCGGACAGTCTTACACAAATCAACCTAGTCCCAAACTAAGCGAATCCTTAAACATATAAAGGGTCGGCAACGCCCATGTTACTCCTTGGGAGTTGCATGCGTCTATAGGCTGCGGTGTCCGCTTACCATCAGGCGGGCCGTACGCTTGTTTGCCACCGTCATTGTATAAAAAAAAAAAAGCAAAGCTTGTACTATGGGTACCAGACGAAGACGACGATACACATACTTATATAGATAAATAAATACATAAAGACATAGAAACCATCCATGACTCAGGAACAATCACACATCACACAAATATTAGCCCTTACCGGGATTCGAACCCCTTTGAGGACCTTATGGTTCGCAGGCAGCGTCACTACCCACTAGGTTAACCGGTCATCTAGATATTTAACTACATATATACCCAGTCATTGTCTTAATCATGTTAGTAAAAACAGCTTTAATCGTCCTGGCGATCCTTTCGGGGCCTGCACGTACGACACATTACAACATTGACGTAGGCGTAGAATAAATATCATAGTACATTTCAATTCTTGCTTGTAAAAGGGTCCATCTAAACCCTGACCCACAGCGTCAGCTGCTACGTCTCCTCTAACCCCATTATTACCCCCATTTTATACCCAACCTCCTTTAGCTAGAGAAAATAACACAAAAACTACCCTAACCCGTCCCGGATGCGACGGAATAATTTATAACCAAAATGTGCGACAAAAGAGTTTGTCTTCCTACTATTGCGGGGAAAACACCTAACCATTGTTCTTAATTATGAAAAGACGTCGGAATTATTTAGTAATGACTTTGGTGAAACAAGTTTAGGTGGCTCGTGAAGAGAGTTTCGCTATTGTTCTTTATTATTCCGCCGTGTAGCTTTAACGTGGGCAAATAATAGAAAAGGTCGTTTGCTTATTAGCTGGCCACACCTTGTACGGGGACTCGACTGTTGTTGTGACTCGAACAAAAATTTGGGCTTTAAAGCCCAATGTCTCGCAGACGAATCACTAATTTGTTATTTTCAAAATTTTATTCTTCTAAACGGTATGATACAAAGAAATAATATAATGGAAAAATAAACCATCTTCGTCTGTAGCCCCCCGACAGGATTCGAACCTGCGACCTTTCTGTTAACGCTAGACTGCTCTACCAATTGAGCTACAAGGACAGTGACGGAACTTGTATATTTTTCAATTACATTCCTGCTCAGACCTGCGCCCTCTGTATCGTGTGATTAGAATGGAGCGGGCGCATAGCTCGCCTATTAGAGTGGTGCCAAGGCTGTGAAACAAGTCTATAACACGAAACAGAGAGGGCGCTAGTCTGAGCGGGAATGTAATTGAAAAATATACAACTTTCGTCACTGTCCTCGTAGCTCAGTTGGTAGAGCAGTCTAGCGTGAATAGAAAGGTCGCAGGTTCGAATCCTGTCGGGGGCTACAGACGAAGATGGTTTATTTTTCCATTATATTCTTTCTCTATATCATATCGTTTATAAAATTATCAGTGTAACTTCTTCGTTAAAAATAACACGAAAACAAAAATATTTAATTAAATAATTTGTTTCGTGATAAGGGTATTTTATTCTTCTGTTTTGTCGGCGTGATTGATTTATATAACCATGCCAATACAGTTTTCTAGTAGTAATAGTTACTGAACTAAGCCGAAGACGGACGAACAGATGGACGGACGGACGGACGGCCAGACGGACATGGCTAAACTATACGGGTTCCTTGTGGACTACGGAACCCTAAAAATCTAATATTGTTTATCCTAAACAATTAGTGTAGCGTGCGTGAAATTAGCATTTCAGTGCTAACATAAACCCTAATTTCACAAGACCGAACGAGTCCTAAAGCGGCGTGTTCACGCATGTAAAATTCCTCATTGCCATAAATTTGTTAGGAAAGGTTTTCCGCCAGGGGCCGGTCATAAAAGTCACGACACAAACGAATTATACCCGAGCTCACTTACATCAGTAATCTTCAGAGAATCGAAACTTTACTTTTACTCTTTCATGACTGAGACTGTCTCCACATTATGACGTCATTATCTTATCCCATCGTTATGTTATACAGGGCCTCTGCAAGTCGACATATAACATGTGTATTTTGCGTGAAATAGGGAGTAATAAAGGTATCATAACCACCCCATCTCCTGGCGGGTGCTTTGAAACGCCGTTCTGACTAGATTAAGAAACAATAAGGTCTGATTTTCAGATATATGATTCTTGACTATATGATTGTTTATCTGATTTTATCGATACATGATTGCTTAAAACATAGAAAAAAAATCCAAAGTTCGGTCCGTATTTTCCTTTTTTTACTCAGCCTACTCAAACGATACATTATTTAACGACACAATCAAGTTAATACTGTAGTTATTTATCTCATCTAAAATGTCACTTTATGAAAATAAAACTTCACTAAGTTAGGTATTTATCGAAATTTGTCCAAAAATGCCATTCCCGAAGAGCAGGGACTGCATAACCGAAAAATACCGGTATGTTTTATAACCGATATGACGTCATATCGGTTTTTAAATAGCGGTTTCGGTAGCGGAACTTTTATATTTCGCTATCGAAATATAACGGTAACCTTTATTTCTTTCGGTACCGTAACCGCTTTTTAAAGGTTACCGATACTTCAATTTTGGCGTCGTTGCTAAACCACCGGCGCTGCCGTTTTGTCTTTCAGTTTTGTCGGTTCTGTTCTGATACTTTTCTAAATCGTTCGTTCGTTCCTATTGGAAGAAGTTGTCTGTGTAAGTGTAAGTTCGCTTATTTTTTCGGTAACCTTTATACACAACAAAGGTTTCGGTTACCTCTAAATCGATAACGGTAACCGATATTTTAGAACGGTTACGGTACCGTTATGTTGGCGCGGCGCGCGTAACCATTACACTATTACGGTACCGTAATGGAATACCGGTTTCATACCGGTAAAACCGTAACCGATATCTTCGGCGAACACACGTCGTGTGCGGAAGGCATCAGCGTGTCTCTGTCTAGGGGGCGTGTTCGACTCAAATCAAGGCATCCCCTTAAGAAGTGCATCAGTGCGTTGTCATTGCTTACTCCTTCGTGCAGAGTATTTGGAGACCCTACGTGCTTTTTTCTGTATATTTCTGGTTGAAATCTAATAGAATATGTCTAGAAATTTCTTCCGCCTCAACGTATACTTTGTAACATGGAGATGTCTGTTTCTTGTACTACTCGTATTGAACGAACTATATTTGTATATATATATCGTTTACTGGACCGAAAAATCGATCTACAAATTTTCCCGCAATAGAGAACTAGCTTTACCGAGAAAAATTTCTAACTTATGCCAAAGG
Source organism: Epinotia ramella (assembly GCA_947578815.1). NCBI lineage: Eukaryota > Metazoa > Arthropoda > Insecta > Lepidoptera > Tortricidae > Epinotia > Epinotia ramella. Next base: position 19,922,488 of record OX388211.1, read on the forward strand.
CCAAAAGCTCAGTTTCCCAGCTATTCCTTAATTACACATTTTTTTTTCGTAGAATATTATAATACACAGCTTAATGATTTAATACAAATTGATTGAGTCAAGTTACTTTGCAAAATTCCATGAAAAATGGGTGTATGTATAATTATGGGTATAAAAATAAATGATATAATTTCGTTCAATATAATAACATTTGATTTCAAAGTATATAATCACTCATTGTATATAATAAAGGTTTGGTATAATTTCAATATATATACGTTTATTTTATATAACTATCGTCTGATATAACACTTATTTAGTATAACCATAATATTATATAATTCTCATGTAGCATGACTATCAAGTACTTATTAAAATATATTATTTTTATTACAACAGCTTGGTAACGCCAATAAAGTAAAAAAAGTATATCAAACATTACGCTTTGCAAATTGTACTTATATAACTAGTATCAGTATTAGGTTGTAAAAAGTGTTCGGTTCGGGCTCTTAGCCGGTCGCTGCAGCGGCACGCTCGCTTAGCTCGCGCGCTGTAGTGTCGCGGTTCTACCTAACACTTCTCCTCGCTTCGCTCGTCTTCGTACCTACACCGACCTGCCTTAGAGTCTACCATAAAATAATATGCTAACTGTTCATTAGAAGAAATAAACATTATATCATATGTGCATTATAGGAAATATACATTCGACTTAAAGTATGTTATATTTAATGTTATTACATCAAATGATAATTATATATATTAAGTGTTTTATATATATTTTATCCAAAGTAATAGATACATTTAATCACATTTAAATATAAGATATGGTACAATCGAATTTAAACTTTCGTGAGACATGTTGAAATAATACTAACAATTACACGGTTCAACTCACGTATTCTATGTCACTACGGGCGACATGTTTCGAACTCTTCGGGAGTTCTTCTTCAGGATGAGTGTTTTCGCGGCGGTGTCGCTTGTATCACTGCCCGAGCTCGCTCCGCACGCCGAGCGGCGCGTGAAGCACGCGCCGACAGGGCGGGGGGAGGGGGGCAGTCTAGCGCTGGAGTAGTTGAGTGAGATTGCGGCAGGAGGTCATCTCCTCCGATAGACGACACGCACACTGAACTCACTGTGTCCACGGGGTTGTCACAACACACTGTCCACTTCAATTTAGGAATGATAGTTTTCCATGCTGGCGGTAACATCCAGCCACCATCACGATTAAAATTTGGGCGGCGCCCAATTTCAATCGCCTCGCGAATCTTGCGTGGCACATAACCTTTCTCCCGTACCAGCAATTTCGCCTTGTCGAAACGAATGAAATGTGACGCGCCTGTATCGCACGCATGTTCTGCTACCGCCGAGTTCCTAACATCCATCTTCTTCACGCTGCGTATGTGTTCCAGCAATCTCGTGGAGACGTTCCGCCCAGTTTCCCCTACGTACGCCTTACCACAATCACAGGGAATCTCGTACACCCCCGGGCTACCCAGCGGGTCTCGGTCCTTAGGAGAGCGCAACATCTGCCTCATCTTGGTATGAGGGCGGAAAATTGTCCTAATGCTCAACCTCCGGCGTAATAGGCGTCCAATCATATCCGTCACCCCCCTAATATATGGCAAGTACGCAGGAGCTCTCTCCACCGTGTGTGCGCGCTGCAAAGTGCAACGACTCGCTACTCGTTGACTCTGTCTCCAACCATACCCATTCTTCTCTAGCACCTGTCTCACATGCTGCAGCTCCTCTTGCACATATTGCGGGTCACAGAGCCGCAGAGCCCTGTTGATAAGCGCACGTGGGACCGAAGACAGATGTGCGGGGTGGTGATGTGAGTCAGCTTGCAAATAGCGATCTGTGTGTGTTGGTTTCCGGTACACCTTACTAGACAATCGACCGCGCTGATCTCGCTGAACCAAGACATCAAGAAACGGGAGTGCACCATTACACTCCTTCTCAATGTCATCACTCACTATCACTTCTTCCCGTGGACACAGTGAGTTCAGTGTGCGTGTCGTCTATCGGAGGAGATGACCTCCTGCCGCAATCTCACTCAACTACTCCAGCGCTAGACTGCCCCCCTCCCCCCACCCTGTCGGCGCGTGCTTCACGCGCCGCTCGGCGTGCGGAGCGAGCTCGGGCAGTGATACAAGCGACACCGCCGCGAAAACACTCATCCTGAAGAAGAACTCCCGAAGAGTTCGAAACATGTCGCCCGTAGTGACATAGAATACGTGAGTTGAACCGTGTAATTGTTAGTATTAGATATGGTACAATTAAATAAAACTACTTAAGTGTTGTTATATGATTCAATAATTATATCAAACTAGTGTTATAGCGAATAATATATATCAAAACAATTATAGGTATCGTTACGCACCCCCTTTTTCATTTATTTTATTGGACAACATACAATATTCCTAAAACTGTAGCCCCTCATCAAATGACTACATTGAATAGCATAATATCGATTTAAGCTTGTCAAGACACTTAAATTGAAACGATATTGGCACAAACATCCGTTTACGCCAAAGTGTATTTAATGCTTAATGCTATTAATGATCTCAACGCTGAACCTCGAAAGCAGTATACAAATGACAGAGCCTACTTAATTATCGAAATTAGACGGCAAATTCTCCTACTGAATAAGACAACGAAATTGGAATAGAATAGATATCCAAAGTGCTAGCGTTCGGCAATGTCAGATAAATTCCCCCCGATTCCGGATCTCCCGGACCATTTCTTTTGCTAATTATTGTTCCTGCGAAGGCGGTGCTGTGGGTAATGGCCGTAATAAGATCTTTTGTAATCTCATTTATTAATTTTCGTCCCTCATTATTCTCTCCGCCTTTGTACCGCTTCTTGGTAAAATCTAAATAGACAACTTGCCCCCGAAAGACGTAATATATCTCGCGCGAATATTCCTTAATTTCTGAATCACAATGAAATGTTGCTTCTCACATTAATGAAATTTGCGGTCGCTTGTTTATTTGTGAACTTGTTCATGTTGTATGAGAGACAAACTTGGATTTTGTTTCTAAATATCTTTGTTACCCCACCCGTCTTCGATCACAACGCGGAAACAGAAAGTTATGCGTAGTTTGGCAAACGTTAATTAACATTGTTATTAAGTAAACTATTGTTATTAACTATACTATGTGATTCACATAACACTTAGAATTGAATTTGCTCGCTACTTGACTATTTTAGGATTTCCAGCTACACAACTTAAAAATATATCATTAAGGAATCTCGGTCACTCAATTTAAGGATTACGTGATGAAGTTTTCACTCTTCATCACTCCTTAATTAAGGCCCAGCTGGGGGAAGTTTGGGAAAACAGTTGTCACTTTATGCCTCAAGTTTCGGGTACTATCTATGCGGACCTACACGTATTTAGCAGCAGGGGGCAAGTAGGTCAAGCGTACGACTCTTAGGCGCGGAACACACGGAGCGGTGCGGCACCGCTCGCGCGGCGGTGCGCGGTGAAATTTTGTATCACGATGTAAGTAATCCGCCAACAGCGGGCACACGGTGCCGCTCCTCCGCGCGGCAGAGTTATAGTCCAGGCAATGAACTGACAACTTGTATGGAAAAAATGACAATTTTGGAAATAATTTATAATAGCTTATTTTTTATGTATAACGGATATATTCTCAATTAAATAGTTACCCAGCGACAAAATCCGACAAAATTACAGACATCGAAAAAATGATAAGTTAACTGGCTTCTAAAACGTCAGTAAAAATATTAATAAATGTTTTTATCTTTATTTTGGTTCATTTACATTTGCTCTAAAATATTCAAGATAAATCGTAGAAAAAAAGAGAATGCTTCATTTAAATCTACATAATTACTTCCGGGTGGAAAGTTTGTCGGATTCTTGACTAAATCATCTTAGAATAACATTTTCAAATGAAATCAACAAAAAAAACGCTATTATAAATTAATGTTTTTCAAAACCGTATTTAATCAATCACTGTCGACAACGATTCTGATGTTACCCGCTAGTTTTAAGTTCACTTTTGTAAATTTTAGACATATACAGTGCCTGAAAATTATAAAATTGTTTGTTTAGTTTAGTTCTAGTTTTATTTATTATTGGAGCTCTCACTGAAAACCAGCGTCACGGCCCCCGTGACAACATGCTGAGTGAGGTTCCCGTTTAGTACAATGTATAAGGTTACCTTTTTGGTTATATTTTCTTTTATCCGTGCTTTGTGTGTGTAAATAAATTATAATTCTTATTTTTATTCTTAAACGTCGGAGCGAGAGATCGGAATGGCCGCTGGATACGCGGTCTTAATCTCGTCGTAGGTAATATATGTGTATTGATTAACAATCGGAGAAACCCTAAAGAACGGTCGGGTCAAGAGTAACCTAAACCGACGAACATGTATGAAGAATCGTAGGAATTGGAAATCCGTGATCTCTGCTTACCCCTCCAGGAAATAGGCGCGATTATGTGTAAAAATGTGTGATTATAATTTAACTTACCGCTACTTCTTTAATGGAGCGCTACATCGTATCGGGTTAAGCAACATGCCACAATAAAGAATTAGCTAAGGCTTTGCCCTTCTCGGCCTTCACGAGGTTATTATTATAATAACAATGCCTAGTTCAAATTGAATCATGTCTTCCTGGAAATTAGTGTACCATTCTATCTAAATTCAGGTAAACAACTTGTTTTCATTTAACTAATTATTTATTTACAATTAAAATACATTAATAAGTTCAATTAAAGTAATAATAAAAAACTAAATTTAAAATAAAATAGAATAGCACTAAACTAAATATAAAAATGGCCCCTGCGGCATTGTGGCGAAGATGCTGGCAGCATTACCTCGCTGAATAGCTAAGCTAATTCTTTGTGCGAGATAACTGCCAGCCCTTCGGTCACCGGTGGCATCTGTAAGCCTCTTCGACATCTCTTTGAAGAGGCTTAGGGCTCCAGGGCCAAGGGTCTCGACGCCAAAAGGCACGAAATTATATTCAGCGCCCAGACCACTATATTTGCCCACCTTCGCTAATTATTTACTTTGATGCTTTGAATTTCAGATTCTGTAAATGCATTGACTAAATATGCAATTACTCAAAACTTATAAATGTTATAATCAACCATTCTCAACTGAAGCGTAATCACCAGATATCGCATTTGCAACATGGAATACAAGTTATACTAATAATTAATTCCAGGAAATCCTCCGGTCGCTGTCGCGCAAAAGCATTACATTTTTCGAAAATATTTTCTGTTGACATCTCGGGTACGGATGCCGGAGGCTAATCCCTAGTGGTCTCCTATACGTCTTCTAGCTGCCCGCCCGTCTCCGAGGACTGGAATGCTGTATTTAAGTAAATATTACGAGAATTGATCCTGCATCTCCGCTTTGAGGATTCCGTGGCACTCTGAACGGTTTGCTCTAGTTGCTTACTTTTCTATTTGGAAAGGCGCTTTTAATGTAGCATTTCGTGCGACATCTCTCAGTTTATTATTTACTAGCGGCCCGCCTCGGCTTTGCACGGGTACTATATTATACATATAAACCTTCCTCTTGAATCACTCTGTCTATTAAAACCGCATCAAAATCCGTTGCGTAGTTTTAAAGATCCAAGCATACATAGGGACAGACAGCGGAAAGCGACTGTGTTTTATACTACGAGTACTTATGTAGTGATTTATACGAGGAAATTGAGGTCCCTGGATGATAAGAAATGATCAATCACTTATAATATGATTAAGGTTAGCCCTCTTCATGTACTTTCTAAAGTACGGAACAAAAATAAGACTCCTTGTGATTAACAAGTAATAAATACGCTTGATTGAGGTAACATTATGAAAAAGACATAGAAAAACATTTTTTTCGGTCACATTTAAGAACCACCAGGCCGCTTGACTCTCCATAAAAACATTTGGTTCACATTTGCAAACGGCATGCTGGAATAATTAAAACTTTGTGAAGTGTAATACTATAGCGAAAGGCGAGAAATCTAAGTGGACTGTATCAAAATGAGTCCTCGCGCAATTGCCGTGATTTCACAGGATAAATGTTAGCGTCTGAATGGATTGCGTATCGGCTTACCTGGAGATCTTCTAGGCGAGGCTCAGCAGCTCAGCTAGGAAAGGCACTCCCTCAGGCTAAGCTCAGTGCTGGATCCAGTTAAGCGGTACCCTCGGTCCTACCACTTTCAAATGCACACACAGGTAAACTGTCACCGATAACAATCCTTGTTCTTTACGGAAGGTGAAATGAGTTACTGCCTTGACCCGAGAAGCCCAACTACCACATATTGGGGGCGATATCGAAAATAATCTCGTAAGAAACGGACGAGCAACGAACTATTTTTTTTCGAATCTTAATACTATCTGTGTTGGCATACTAAACTCGGAAATAGAGTGGCAACTTGTGTTGCTATGATAATAATTTAAATTTACCCAAAGTAGGCAATATTGAACACTTTTTATAATAATGAAATCCATGTCTAGGACGGAATCTAGTTTCTGTTGCTAGAACTAAAATAGAAATAGAAGAACTTTTACTCTCCTTTTTATCACAATATCTAGGAACAGAAGCAAATTCCGACCTAGATAAGGTAAATCCCATTGTGTATATAATGTTTAATGTTATTCCAGCATGCTGTTTTAAAATGAGAACCGAAATAAGTTTGTTTAGTGAGTCGACGTGTATCAAGCTTGCTGGGGCTCTTATTTATTCAATGTCTCAGAGTTAGATTACGTATGTGTCCCTGGTGGTGAAGGTTGCCAGATCCCGAAGGCCGCTGTGTTGAGAGCCAGGAACTTGCAATACGGGTGTAGACTCGAACATTATTATTACTCCAAAAGAAAGAAGGCAAAAAATATGCCTCGTGACGAAAATCCCATCATATCATACAAATATGTATCTCAAAGAATTACTAAGCTACAACCGTTTTAACATTGCTTGTTAGAGAGACAAAACGCAAACAGTGTGTGACGTCACGTTACGGAATGCTGCCGGGGGGCCGCGTCGACGGCGGCGTCGAACATGATGGGCACGGCACATTGCCGTCTTCTAGTGACGTCACAATCTTCCAGCGTCATCGTTTCATATATAGTTGCGTTTTGCGAAAAAGGGACAGAACATACCCCTTCTTAAAACTTTGGACACTTATAACTTCGTGATTATTTAACCTTTTGCGTTGATTTTTTCTCCATTTGACTACAATTTTTAATCCTTTTTCGAGAAAATATGACATTATTGATTATTTTATTTAGTGTCTTCTATTGTCTCTAGCTGTCAATAAAGGGTCAGAGCAATGCACTTGTTATTCTTCTGGATTTGCAAGCGTCCATACAGAGGCTAGAACATTCTTGGCGGTAGTTGGGAGCCGTTTGCAACTCAAAGGCGAGTGTATATGTATGTAAACTTTATTGTACATGGAACAGAACACAACAACAAAACAATTATTACAGGAACAGATGATACACCGATGGTACGTGTGAGGCACCTTTGCACCCGGAATGACACCGGCCTAGCAATGCACTCACGAGAACTTTCCAAAGTTGCGAATGTTTCCACATGAGAATATCTCGGTAACTTCTGAGAATGTTCTCGAGAACGAGAATTTATTTATTTATTTGACACGAGTGACACGACTGACACGACACGATCAAAGAGTCCAAAGACACGCATCAAGAAATAGTTCGGTAACTTAGTTTAGAAAGGCAGGGCTAGTGTAAAGTGTGAAGTCCGAAAGTCGAAATGTTCTCTGAAATACAGTGAGAATTTAAGCAACTTATTGGTAACTTATCACTTATCAACAAAATAGCTAACTGTAATAGACAATAATATATGCTTAATAACATTTAGTTTTAAGTTATGCCTATTTAAACTTTATTTCAAGTATATTCTCTTATTTAAACAATAATTTTCATGTTGCAGGAATGTTCTGAGAACATTCTCGAGAACGTTTCCGCTAATTTGGAATATTCTGCAATTTGTACATTGCTACAACGGCTGCGTTATTGACGAAGGATTTTTTTTGACATGTGTTAAACAGAACAAAATATTAAAATGTCTAGAACATCATAATTAACTTTACAGTACATATGGTGCTACTTTCCCGCACTAGTGCGGAAAAGAGGACTTTTCGTGCATATGTCGAAACTTTAAAGAGCCATATGTACAGTAAAACGTTGTACGATACACGTGCGAATTGGTAATTCGCAACTCGCTCCGTTCGGTCGTGTTTTAATTTATCACCACTCGTTTTTCCTATTTTCGGCACTTGTATCGTAAATAACTATTGTAAACCTATTTGTGAACCGGTTTCCGCAAGTTTCCGTGCGCGGGCGAAAAACGAACATTATCAAGCGAGCAAAACAAAATGTTCAGGGCTACTCGCGTTTAACAACCACCACGTTTCTTCCTGGTCCCTCTTAGTGATCTCACCTTCAGTAAACTAATTCGATCTAGCCTTTCACTGAAGGAACAGTCAATTGTCTTAAGACCTGCAGGACTGAATGTATAGTTACTGGTAGTGAAAAAGTCAAGATAGATTGCTCAAAGGAAAAAATACTACAGTGTACTCGTAATTAGGTTAGTGCTCACTGTCGTTCAATAATGCTTGCATCTAGGCGCCTGTGAAAACAATTTCTTTTCACTTTTAGGGTAGGTGTTATTGAGTTCAAGTTTCGCTTTCAAATGAAATGAATTATTTTCAGTGTAATTACAGAAAGGCAAATACACACAGGAAATACCCACGAATAGTTTTTAGTATTGGCACACAATAACTAATAGTACAGTCAGCATCAAAAGTAGCTACGCAAACGAAGACGTCAAAAGTCTTTATTAAAAGGGAATAAGAGCTTTTGACGTCTTCGATTGCGCAGTTACTTTTGATGCTGACTGTACTACGTACAAGAAGGTTCTCTATTAACAAACCCCCTGTTTAGGTATGCCGCACGAGCCTAAACGTGGCCATCCCTTTCAACCGAATGCAAAACGCTGCGATAGAACGCACGTGTGCCGTAGCAGCGCTAACATACCGACCGAGGCCGAGTGAGCCGCCCCTAGTATTGGCAGAAATTATATAATTTAAAAGTAGGCCACAATAACCTCGACCCATATCATTCCTCCGAACCCCTTTACACATTTGAAACGTAAATCAAACATATGCTTCGTACAATCGACGTCAAAAGTTATACATTTCTCGCCTTATAAGAACACAATAAGGTGCAAAAGTGTAAACATGTCTTTGACTTTGGTATGGCAATTAATAATAAATTATATCCAGTGAGTGACGGCGTTCACTTTATTTCACTAATTAATCGCGCATTGATCACGGAAGACGTGAGGTAAGAATATCAACAGATGGAGGGTTAACTCTTTTGTAGCGTAAATGTGGCACCCATAGGCATGCCGTTTAAACCATTCAGCGTCAATTACGACACATGCGTCAGAGCCCTAGGAAAGCTTTATGCTACATGTGGAGCTTAACACCCTCACGCCGTAACCACTTTCCGCTACTTAGCGGGAAAACCACGGGATCGGCTACGAGCGTAGTGCGTAGCGATTCTTGGCAGTGAATGTGTTAAGCTGCTATGAACAGCTTAGCGCAAAGGCGTAGCATAGCGGTGAATATGTTAACCTGCTACGGCCTACGGCGTAGCGCTACGAACGTTATGGTATGCTGAACGGGTTAACTGAGTCGGTTCCTGTGTGAGTGGCGCGTTGCGACGTGCGGCGAAAACGCTGACGAATAGAGATATAGCTATTTGTAAGTATGAGATAATGTTTATTACTATCGTCTTTATCGCCATCCTCTTCTAACAGGGAGCTGAGTGTATTTACGGAGTGTGAGATAGAATGTGGTTTACCACCTTCTATCCCCCACACCTGCCTCCTTCACACTTTCAGTGCCAGGAACCCGCTTAGCGGATGCCTACGTCGTAGCCGCTTTCCGCTACAAACGAGGGAAACCACGAGATCGGCTACGACCGTAGCGCGTAGCGATTCTTGGCAGTAAAGGTATGATGTTTGATTTGTGTGATATCGACGCGCACACACAGCCGCACGCACACACAGCCGCGCAAAAGACGAGTTGAACTTAATCGATCTCCATATAAAACGGTCGCGAAATCCCGTTCTTATCTAAAAAACCATCGTCTAAAACATACATGGAAACCAAACAACAACATATTGTCTTGCGTCATGCGAACGATCGCCGCCGGCGTCGGATTTCGGGAAGGTGTATCCTGTAAAAAATATATGCCATAGTACAGGTCAATATTTTAGAGTTCCGTGGACAACAATGTACATCGAATTGTCATAGTCAAGTGACAACTATTATTCACAAGTTGGCGGAATAAGGGCCAGGAAACGGGTATTTACAAAGCAAAAAGAGCTTTTTCCAAGCACCCAAATCGTGCGGAAAGTGCCAGTTTTTCGCACTAGTACTTTTTACTTTGCATTTTTTTTTTAATCCGTCGTCAGCCGGACGCAAAAAGTTTTTATTACTTGAGAAAAGTTTTACAAATTTTTCAATTACAGTTTTTCTTTCATATAAATGGTATCATAAATACACAATGATTTATTCATCTTTTTGTATTTTGAATTTGGTCAATAAATAAATTAATTTTAAATATTCACTTAATGTATTTGGCTGAAGGCATATCTTTCTTATGCCTTTTGCGATACGACAGTATGGCGACTTGCACATGCGCATATGTTGACCGCGCATGTATTTAAAACTAAAAAGCCCGCCATTGTTGTGATTGTTGTTTCCTTTGGAGTTGTTTTATGTAAATATGTTAAAAATGACGAGTGAAAGTGACTTATCAATAATAATAATTATGATTTATTGCGTTTCAATTGTGTCCGTATGTTTCTTAGAACTACGACGGTACAGCGTCTTTTTGTTGTGGAATATATTGAGTTACTCGTAATTTATTGTGTTCCTAAACCACAATACAATTGTTTTAACTTTTAAGTGAATAAGCTCGACAGCAAAAGATGTCGAGAAGTCAGTTCCAGGTAATAAGTAGGTACCAAGTGACCAAGTACCAAGGTGACAAGTATAAAGATGATTTCTGACTCGTGTCGAATTATACATTAGCTCGCTTCACTCGCTCATGTATAAAAATGACACTCGTCGGTAATCACCCTTTTACTAGATATAAATTTAATTTTGAGACTTTTTGCGCTATATCAACAACCACCTATAGTTTTTTGTATGGGATTGTTGAAGACAGCGGACTCACTATGTATACGGGAATAATGACGAGAAACGAAACAAGTGGATGACGGTTTAAATACGTTGTATATTGATATTAACACAGCACTACGAAACAAATTATTACAACCGGGAAACTAATTATAAATCGCAAGTAGAAAACTGGTAAAAGGCACATCAAATCGGAAATAACTATAAACATGTACTTATGTTAATTCACAGATAAACACGGGCACAAACTTGTGAAACGAAACTAACTATAACTTATAATTGTCATCGACTGACCGTGACGAGCGCTAATTGCAGAAGAAAGCTCTAACGCGTAGCGATTCTTGACAGTGAATGTGTTAAAATTCCTAAAAATATAAAATTAATAAATATAAAATTCCTGAGTTGATGATGATAATAGGCATGATGCCTCATGTTCAAATTGGTAACGTAATGATGCTAAATGGATAGTAAACAATCAAATTATCGTAATAAAGTATAAATTATAAAATATAATTAAAATCATAAAAAGATATGAACGTTGAAAATTTAGAAAAAATATGCATTTTTTTTTATTGTCCAAGAGTAAATTAAAAGCTACTAATAGAATCCTGACGCTTTTCTAGAAATAAAATTGTATGACAACTATGTACTTAAACGCAGTATTTCGCGACCGAAACAACAATTTACCTGATTTTCCATACTACGATTAGTACAAATATACAAATGTGACGTCACACTTGTATAGACACACAGTATGAAGCGTTTCACGCTGCCGCCAGCGAGGTCAATCTTTATCTCAAATTTTAAGGTGTTTATGTTCTTTAATTGTAGTTGCTCCCATACAAACATTTGTTCCTCTCCAAAAACTGGTTCGAATGACGTCACAAAAAAATCTTAGTCATCATCCCTATTATATATAGGTACTTACCTGTGTTTTCTATCCCATTTTGTAAATTGCTCTCTGAAGATGCCCGGATCACTGTAGTTTATAACATTTCCGTGTATAAGACCGTCGTCTTGTCCTGTCTTTTGTAATCCTTTTGTGTTTTTTTTATGTGGAACCTAAAACAAAATTGTTTGAAGATGTGAATACTGAGATATAAAGCAGATATTTTTTAATTTTTATTTGTATAATTCCTATTTGTATATAGAATATTATAGAATGTAGTATATATCTTTCATTAGTTTCATTACCTTTGTTTTCTGTCCCTGATGTGGCCAAAATGGCGAAATGTACAATGCACAATTATTATTGTTCGCACATGAGTTTACACTTCTGTCTTCTCTTTTTGTGTTAAAATGTGCGTAATACTAATTTGTTTGTTTACTTTCTTTCTGGATTTAACCATACACTGTTTTATAATACCCTTTTCTTTGTTGTATCTTCGGATTTTCTATTGTTTTAAGATATAAACTTGGTGGAATGCTGTATGGTACGTGCGACCAATTGACCATGTTCCAAAATAATGCTTTCACTTTCGCTGATGGCGCTGTTTGACGCAAGCGCAGCGGCTGCGTTCAGTTTTAGTGTAAGGCTCGCACGTACCTACAGCAGAAAACGTAATACGTAATACCTACTCAAAATGGTCTCGCTGGAAGACCAGCGCTGGCTCGTGAGCCAGCATTATGCTGAGGCGGGACCATTTCGTAGCAAATAAATAGTTTAAGTACCTAATTAATATTATATGTGTGTATGTGATATTTATATTTGTTTGTTACGAATAAATCATTTTCATTTTCATTTCATTTTCATAAAAAAGAAGAAACGCCGAAGCCAGCTCCTGGGTTTTTTTTTAATAAGCTTATTACAACCTGGCAACCGTACTGTCTTTTCCATGATCTCACGGTTCTCTATACTGATTTGCCATACGATAAATAAATAACAATGGTACTTACAACTACTTAAAATAAATAAATCTGGCTACGAATACAAAAACACAAATTACAAATATATTTGAAGGTAAGTCAGTTCGGGTGTGTGTGTTCCCACAGGGGAAAGTGCGCCCCCGGGGTAAGTGCTGATATTGATTTAAATGACTGAATGATGAATGAGGCGTACTTTCCCCGGTGGCGGACATACCCGAACTGACCCTATGTAATAAAGAATATTTGTATCGTAGTGTACTGTATCTTCGATTCCTAACTACTCTTTGCTCCGCCGGGATTCCCGCCTACAAGAAAAGACGTCATTTATCCGGCAGAGTGTGTAATTTATTCGTGTACTTGTATAATCATCCGGGCTTCGTAATATCGTCTAATTGTTCCTGTTTTACATTTTACAACTCGGGCCAACGGAGACCTGCGCGATTAATGGTGTGCTGGAAATGGAACGGATTCTCTGTTTGAATTAAGGGTTTTATTTTTTTCGAAATAGAAAACTCCCGTGGGTCTCAGACATATTAGATTATATTGAATAGGGTCAAACATCAAAAAGGTCGAACATTGCTTGACACGTTTCGATCGATCCGCGATTCTTAACGTCGATGCACAAAACTAGACCTCCAGACCATGGTGACTGAAACATTTACACTCTAGTGGCTCTATGAGCTGTAGAAATCAGAGCATGTCTTTTTGCAAAAAAAAAATCGGAAAAATGAACTCGACAAAGAAATTCTATATATGCTCACAAATTTCACGGGAATCGGTTGAGAACCTGTTGAGGAGGACAGCGGGGCACCGGACACCGGACAAACGATTTTCGCCTCAAACTGAAGCATAGAACTTCATTCACTTCGCTTGCTCTTTCGATTACAACATTGCAGGTATATTAATAATAATAAATAAATATAAGGGGACAATCGTGACTGTTGTCATCACTATTGATGTTTATGTTTATTTTTATGGAAATAATTTCTGGCTATCGAAATTCGAAACAATAAGTTTATGGGAAACAAAGGGATCCCTAGTTCGACACACTATAAAGTATCGCGGCAAAATAGGCAACGGGAACATGTGTTCGATATTTATGCAGATCTCGTTAACATGGGTGCACCCGCGCGACAGACATGTAAGTGTATAGATCACACAAATGCACCTACTTTATTAGGCCAGGCAATGAATGGTCAAAGAAAGGTATAGAGGGAAATGCTTGGAACACAATTTTTGACTTCGTAACTTTGTTTGGACTAGTGGGGGAGTTAGAGGGTAGCCCTTGAGCCGGGGGATTAAAGTAAAGAAGTCAAAAATTGTGTTACCTTTTCGTTGAGTGGTGGTTCTTAAATGTGTCACGAAAAACATTACGGCAATACGCCAATGACAAATTTCGAATGTCACTGAATGTTACATGTGGAATTGATCGGAAATAAAACGTATTCCTTACGAAATTAAATGTAGCCGTTGATTACCGTCCTTAATGGAAACTTGCCTTTAGTTCTCGTAAAAAATATCCAGCAACACGGGAGTAGCCATTTGGGGGTTCAAACCGCCCCCCGAGATGTTCAAAATATTACATTAGACTGCGTCTCACGAAATATAACAACATTATATATCATTTCATATTAAGAACGTTTACAAGATATAATGAAATTTAGCTACAACAACAACAATAAATGAATATTGCAATAAACGGCTGCCAGGACAGTAGGTTAGGTTAGGTTAGAACAGCGACCCCTACACAAAACAATTGCTACTAAAATAGTTGTAGGCGTTTATACTAAACGAGTAGGCATTATGCTTTTTGATGTTAGATTAAATGTATCATACCTATATGTTTCAATTCTGGGGTGACACCCAATACCAATTAATATAACAATTTATATGTTATATCCATTGGTATTATATCTACATAACGTTTAACGTTATTGGTATTATATCTACTTTACGAAAGTACATATTTTGAAATGATATATTTCGTTCCTTATATCCAGTGAATGTTATACTAAAAAAGCTTATCCAAAGTGGACTGTTATAATTATGATCAGTTCTTATATCTCGTATTTACTTACCTATTTACATTAACCTGAATATTAGTGTCATTTTATGCATATTTTTGTTGTTTTATTTTCTTGAACCCGAAATAAAAATTCTGAGTCCTATTTATCGAGGAATGTTCTGCAACTGTGTACAATTGCTAGTGCAAACCATCATAATTACAAAATGTGCATTATCCTTACTTTTGTGAACGAGTTCAAACAAACCTGGTTTTAGAATGCCGTCCAAATGAAATATCCTGTATTTTCTTACTTGTCCAACTAACTTCGTTTATCATCGAGTGTGGTGCCGCGGAGCAGAGCATTCATCACATCTTTCAAGAGTGCCCGTTAAATCGGTATACCGGAGGCATTCCTGAAGACCTGTTCAATTTGAACGACAAAGCCCTTAAGTAGATTAATGCTCTGGAGATTAATTTATGATTTTGTATCTGACTTTTGACTTGCCATACGAATAAATAAATAAATCGATAACAGAAATTTAAGAAAATAAGGTAATTTGTCATTATCCATGCTGTTGCATGCTTGGTGTTTATACAAATCGCGGTACTCGCGTCGTCTACTTATATGTCTGTACCCGTGTGGATCTATCCCGGACCATTTTTATTAGATTCATACAATAAAATCTGCATAGCAAAACGCTGTTCTAGATTGAAAACGGGTCTGGATTCATTTGAGCGATGAGTTTACTGTAACTCAAAAGAAATGGTTAAGTTCTAGTCTGGATTTTTGGAGCGGAAATTTAATTGAATGCTTGGTAGACTGTTTTCACAAAGGATAATAGAGCATTTTAGATTCTTTAGTTTGTACACAACCTTATTAATCTATATCGTAAGAAAATGAATAGGGTATATACAATTTATTATTTTTCTCAAAGAAAGAAGATCATAAACTGTGCATGTTGATGAAAATTCAAATCCAATTTTAACATTTCAACGAAGCTATAATCGCTTTTGTGAGGCTAGTTAAATAGAGAAACGCTACAGGTTTCACAAACCACGCTGTTAATTGTCATACTGCAGGATAATGACTAGACTAATAGACGAGATACGAGAATTCGCTGGTTCAGAATCAAACACGGAGAAAGTATGTCAACTAAAGGATAAAATAACATGGCGACTTATTATCATTACTATAATTTATTCTACGTTTTATTATTTTACTAGCGACCGGCCCCGGCTTCGCACGGGTACTAGGTATATTATACCTATAAACCTTCCCCTTGAATCACTCTATCTATTAAAAAAACCGCATAAAAATCCGTTGCGTAGTTTAAAAGATCTAAAGCATACATAGGGACAGACAGCGGGAAGCGACTTTGTTTTATATTATGTAGTGATGATGATTAATCCTATTTAAGGAACCCTTCCCTCTTTTTTTTTTCCCTATTCCTATTTTAGGAAGGAAGGAGAAGGGTGATTGAACGGCAAGTTGTTACAACTTGCCGTTCAATCACCCTTCTCCTTCCTTTGTAATGTAAAATACCGGTAAAAATCATTGTATTCCGATCCAAGACGTAGCTATTTAGTATGATAGACTTTCTCGTGAACAAATCGCCTTACCAATATAAACTCATTCGTTTGAAAACTTGTCAAGTTAGTAAGCTTTGAATGGGATGGAGGCAAAATGATTGGAATGGACAGATTTTTCATGTTTGACGTACACTACGCGTCACACAGGTTTGGGTCTCTGAAGTTAGCCTCAATAGCCTCAAGTCACCTCCCCGCACACCCGCGAAACGCTCTGACACCTCTGCAACGCTACTATACCCCATTTCATATACTTAACATAAGATTTTTACCGGACTAATTCGTTTACGTTTCTCCGTCTATCTAGATTCTAGGAAATGGAAATATTAAACCATGGAAGTCTAAGTGGCAGCCGTTTAGTTCGAACATAAGCATACCGGGTTTTAGGCACGTGTTTGGGTAGTTTGTAAGGAGCTCGCAGTATATGGTAGTTCGCTGATTGTACTCGTTTTATTTTACTTATTTCGATCATTAAGTGATTTCCAAACAAGTTTCAAAATGGTTTTTCATTGAAATCGCATGACGTTTACGCACAATTTTAGAAATCTACCTCCAAGCGCGGCGTTTACCTGGCGTAAGCGCGGTGATCGGGAGTTGCGCACGTGCCGTTAGCTTTTAAGTTGCAAACGCACAGAGAGCGGCGCGGCGCAGTGCGGTGCGGAGGCGGCTTTGCGGTAAAGCGAATGCGGTCCGAAGGACGTCGCACCAAAATCCCGCCCGCTATTCGCGCGGGATAGCGGGGCGGAGGCGGCGTGTGTGACATATCAAGCGGTAATCGACAGTTGACAGATTCGGAAAGATCAAAAATGTTATCCTCAGATTCAGATAGCGACGACGAGATTTTGCTTTACTGTTTTGTCAAAAAGAAGTAATCTAAACTGACATCCGGGTCCATGCAATAAATAAAAAAAGAGGAATATTCCATCATTTTATGCCAAGAGCTTACTTCTTATGAAGATCGTTTTTTTACACTTTTTCACATGAGTAAAAACAGTTTTGAAGAATTACACGACATCTTTAAGATTGTTAAGCAGGGTATTAAGTTTCACCAGGGAAATAAATTTTACAGTTGTACTCATTGTTAAAGTTAATATAATATGAACTAAAGTTGTAAAAAAATACAACTTGTTGCACCGCTATCAGCACGCCTCCGCGCCGCGCCGCGCCGCCAACGCCGGTGCGCGCCGGTGCATTGACAACTGCGTAATACAACTTCCCGCCGCAAAACCGCCTCCGCGCCGCTACCGCCTCCACGCCGCCTCCGCCACGCTTTTTTCCCGGCCGGTTTTCTATGCGGACCCTTTCATATTAGCTTGAACATTACAACCGGTACCGCCTCCGCGCCGCACCGCGCCGCTCCGCCACCGCTGTCAGTGCGTTTTAGCCTTTACTGAGGCGAGGCGATGCCGATACGAAGTTGACAAGCATGCGTTGCAGCATAGAGTTTCAAACAATTATTTTTCAATTTGTATGGCTTAGGTTGAAGCCGAGAATACACACTGACGCCGCGTCTCTTACGCAGGTGCCGCGTATGACGAAACCGCTGTTTTCGACGACTTTTTATAACCCTATAATGCGTTTTCACATGTTCGTGTAGAAGACGCTGCCTTCTGTATGTTCGGTCAAAGACTACTACGTACTCGTCCATATAAATAGAGAAAACGTTTTTCCACTTCTAAATATTTTCCATTCTCACAGATTTTTTTATTACGTTATTGACACAATAAAAGACTAGGTTTATAGGTTTACCTTTTTTCAAAATTTGCAATACCTAATTTTTATTTTTATACATCTAGAATATATTATATGGAACCGATCGACCTCAAAATCAGAGTGATTTGTTAAGCCGGCTGTACACATTGGACCAACGCGTGAGCAGATGCAGGCTATGCGTTAGACGAAGAGGGCTTTATATCGTTCTCATGCGTTTGCATAGCTGCATCCTGCTCACGCGCCAAGGTTGGCCCAATGTGTACAGCTGGCATTAAGATTTGGTTAGTGGAAACCGTTTTGACTCGAAATGGTCAAAAATGTACCTATTGCCAGTCGCGAGCTGCTAGCTGCTGCAAAGCTATTCTTTCGCCTTAAACTTAAATATAACGGACGTCAATCAAGCGCTGTCCTAATCTCAATTCCAAATTATGCAATGATATTGAAACTTGGCCGGATATTGCATATTTCGCCGCCGGAGTTCTGGGCTTCACATCGTTTAAGTAACGACACCGACTCGCCTTTGGGGAGCCAGTATGAGTGAGGTCTGACTTCCGATTATTATATCGGCAGGGTAGTTGCATAACTTTTCTAACGAGCTTTAGCAACATAAGATAACATTTATTAAGGTTCTATCTTTTTTAGAAGATCTTATTGAACCAGTCAAGCTCAACCGAATGAGCTGATATTAAATTTTGGGTGTTAGTATAACTTGAATGACAATTCAATATTACGGTACAGTCAGCGTCATATACTTAGTAGCAGCCAGAGTAGCCAAATATTTCGTAACACACCCTTATTCTTACAGTAATAAAGACGTGTACCGAAATATTTGGCTACCTTGGCTGCTACTAACTATGTGACGCTGACTGTACCGTAGAGGAAATCTGATAATGGTGACAGAATGTGGCCATGGGAATTCATTACTTAACCGACGTAGCCCCGTTTCGGCTCATTAGAATCGGCTCAACGAGTAATTGATGACGGTATACCTACAGAAAACAACAGTTGGGAATAAAAGCTTGTGCGCTGAATACTTCGGGATATTTACTTAAATAATATCGATGGGTGGGCTATATCTCAGTTCAAAAAACTTATGACTATACCTTCACACAAATGTTACCAACCTCAAAATTAAGCTCCTATTAGACTAACGTGGTGATTGTCACACGACAAAGCCAATTGAACGTAGGTACATTGCTTGGTCGATTAACGATTCAGTAAACATTTTACTTGTCATCAGCATAGTACGACAAATTCGATCATCATCATCATCATACCAATCGAAAGACGTCTACTGCTGGACATAGGCCTGCCCCAAAGAGTGCTACAACGACCGGTCCTGCGTCACACGCATCCAGCGGACTGGAGGGATCTTTACCGGTCATCAGTCCACTTTGAGGGGGTCACAGTGCGCCTGCCGGTATATGGTCGCCACTCGAGAATCTTTCCGTCCCAACGGCCATCGGTTCTTCGTGCAATGTGACCCACCGGAGGGCTAATATCGGTCACGTTAGTCTTGCTGCGGATAGCCTCATTTGAAAAAAAGATAGATACATTTATTCACAAACACAGAGGACACACATTAAATAATAAAACAAATAAAACACATAAAAAATGAAACAAGTGTGTCTCTGCGGTAGTGAACCGGACACTGGCAAAGCATTATACTGAGGTGTCACCTACAGCGCTGATTTTCAGCCAGCACCGTTGGAGAGTCACGGAAACTACAATACTAATGTATATACGAGTATATTGGGATTAAAGAGAAATAAATATTTATAAATAACAGCACGGCTATCGTGAGACGGTCGCGACATAGTCTCGGTTTTTTTCGTACTATATAAATCTAGTTCTACGTGTTCTAATAAGAGAGAAACGGATAGTGCGAGAAAAATCGAGAGTATGTCACGCGGCCGTCTCATGATATACGTGCAGATGAGATGTAATGTACGCACTACCTACATGGAGCATCAATACAATAAAAATAACATTAGACAGTAAAATTATTTATTACTTATTAAACTAAAACAGCAATTAAATAAAATAAAAAATATCAATTGGCATATTTTAGGAGGATTCTGGAGCGTCAACAAATAACCCTTAAGCTTACGATACGCCTAAAGGTGTATCCGCTAAGCGTTCCTTGGAGTACGTAAGAATAGTAAAGTTGCTAAAATAAGGGTCAGGTTGTACTGGCTGTGATATGCAGTGAGCCGAGGGTTGTAAATTGCCTAGCTGAATTAATAGAGCAGTGCAAATTTTCCGTTGATTCCAGAGCGACTGATTATTCAAGATGTCGCATGTAACTGCAAATTCACAATTCCATAGATTTACTGTCTTATCAATTTCAACCCTATTTCATCCTCCTTTGGAGGAATTTTTGGGATAAAAGTCTTCATTCTTAAAAGAACTTATGTTCCAGTGCCATTTTTAGCATAAATGTGGGTATAAATGATCGACAAGATATCGCAGTGATAGGTTGCTAGCCCATCGCCAACAACACACTTCACTTAGTACGACTCTTACGACACCCACGGTAAGAAAAGAAAAAGAAAAGAAAGAAGAAAAAAAAGAAAAGTATTACATTTTTTTTTTTTAATCCAGACCACTATTTGTGTTCCAAAATACATTTTAATCCGTTGAGCCGATTTAGCATGATTAGCGATCTTTAAAAATGACACCCAGCTACTTGTTAGGATTCAAAACGTTAAGAGTGAGTATGGACCAGACCTGCCATCATCATATCAGCCGAAATACGTCCGCTGCTGGACATTGGCCTCCCCCAAAGAGTGTCACAATGACCGGTTCTGCGCCACCCGCATCCAGCGGAATCTCGCGACCTTTACCAGGGCTGAGTTAAAAAACCCACCAATAGTATTGACTATTGATAGCCTTGCTCTAGCATCTCTTCCTATTGGTGGATTTTTCCTCGCACACCGCTCCGCTAGCTCGCACAGTACTGGTTACCTACCCAAGTAACACAGAAGCGCTGTATATTATCTGAATAACTGTCACAATAGAATCCTATAAGCTGTACAAGCCTGCTGAATAAGAGCGTTAGAGATGCCTCTAAAGCTGATATAACTCTTATTTGGGCACAAATTAAACAGCTGTTAGCTTAATAACTGTAACTCATTGCGTTAACTCAGCATTATTTGAGCATTATTAAAGGTAACAGTCACCCCAAGAGCTGAACATTGACTGATTATTAGAGTATGTGTTACCCATTATACAGCACAATGGTCGATTAACAGAGTCTGTGTTATTTTTCAGCACAAACTACCGGACAGGATCTTTTTAACGCTTCTATGGAGTTGAGGAATCACAGGTGCATAGTTATCTACTCACCCTGAAGCTCAATTAAATTGGTAATTTATTTTACCAATATATTATATAGTATTTATGAGCTACGGTAGCCTAGTGGTTCAGGCATGCGGCTGTCAAGCAGCGGTCGTGGGTTCGAATTCCGGCCCGTACCAATGAGTTTTTCGGAATATTTACCGTTAGCTTTTCGGTGAAGGAAAACATCGTGAGGAAACCGGTTTAATCCCAATAAGGTCTAGTTTTCCCTCTGGATTGGAATGTCAGATGGCAGTCGCTTTCTTAAAACTAGTGCCTATGCCAAATCTTGGGATTAGGTGTCAAAGCGGACCGCGGGCTCCTTACGGGAATAATGCTAGGAGGATTATGATTATATAGTATTTATGAATATTTATTTATAAATCTTCGATATTTTCTATGTATCTATTAAAATCGAACATACAACACAAGGTTTATTGTGCTAGTAGCTATGGGGTTACTTTGATTTGTGTTGTGTGAGATTGTCCCCTAATATTTATATTGAACATGAGCATGACGAATACGAGTATAATGTTGTTTACAACATGTTTCATGCAACATAACAAATAATAAGCTCATATTTTCCCTTTCATCTGTCATCTTATTCATAAACTCATTATATAATTGAAGACACTAAATGACAATAATTTATTTTTCTTTTAGCTGTATGTCACTCACTGACAAACCAAACGGTTTGACCATGCTACTTAAATTAATTTACTACATCTGTGTATAAGTACCTCAATACCTCTACATAAATGACTTGCCAAAAGCTGTGCACCACCCAATGATACTCTTCGCTGATGATACAACAGCGATAATAAAATGTCATAGAAGCACCGAATACGAAAATGAAATCAACACTGCCTTAGATGAAATTGTAACGTGGCTTAGCAATAATAATTTAATCATTTACTTAAATAAAACCAACATAATGCATTTTTACCAAAAAAAGAGAATATCTTGTAAAATTGAATTAATGATTATAATTGTAATCGCTTAATAATAATATTTAAAAACTGTTTCGTAATTACCAAGTGCGCTCGTTAAATGTTAAACTTCATACTACAAATATTGTTCAAATATTGTACGTCCGAAATGGGCAAACTGTTGATACCTTTTAATGTATGACATGAGATCTTATGTACACAGTTTTGACAATAAATGATATCTATCTATCTATCTATCTACAATAATAATCTGCATGCTACTTATATTTGTACACCTACTAGTGGGTAAAACATAGAGAAAGATTTTGTTATATAATATACCAGCTTATTTGTACCTATGTTTGACAAATAAAAATTCTGATTCTGATTCTGAATAAATATGAATAACTCGCCATTCCACAATAATTCAAACCACATTCGATTATTACTCATCATCTAACAGCCTGTACCATACACAACCATAGAAAACATTACACTTTATTTCGTTGGGGTGTCGCGTAAAAAGTACCAATCCCACACGTTTATTCAAATACTATGTTCTAAGGGTCTATGCAGAGAGGATTTTTTTCACGCGCTCTCGACGCGCTTTCCCGTACCATCCGCTAGGTAGTAAAAAAAAAGAACGCGCGCGTCGAAGTTGCGTGAAAAAAACTCAGCCTGCTTAGGCCCTTAGGTTTGTAGAAATATTTATAGGTATAATCTGTGCCTTAGGTGCCTCCAAACGAACTTTCATGCACCATTTGACCCCCTTATATAGGAAATATTTGCCAGGATAAATATGGTCATATGTCCTTGGGACACAAACTACCCCATACCACCGATTTTTAGGGTTCCGTAGTCAACAAGGAACCCTTATAGTTTCGCCATGTCCGTCCGTCTGTCTGTCCGTCTTCGGCTTAGCTCAGTAACCATAACTCCTAGAAAACTGTAATTCGGCATGGGTATATAAATCAATTACGCCGACAAAATGTACAATAAAATCTTGAAAAAATTTTTTTTTTAGGGTACCTCCCCTACACCTAAAGCGTAGATGTAATTTTTTTTTTCTCGTTAAACCCATAGTGTGGGGTATCTTTGGATAGCTCATTTAAAAATATTATGGGTTTTTTAAAACCACTTTTCAAAGCAGTAATTTGTTTGCGAGATATTGGGCTTTAAAGCCCTAATTTTTGTTCGAGTCATGTGTCCCCCCCCTGCCGACTAAATAGCTACTACTGGGGATGTGAAAAAATGGGTGGTAGTAGTGCATATAATGAATTTAAAAGGAAAACTATCACGGATAAGTAGGCAGGGCAGATGCAGAAGTAGTTACCGAGTAATAGTCGACCAACTTAATGTGTACTTGAAAAGGCCGATTTTCGTACAAATTCGGCCGACGACGCAACCGCACCGCTCGATGTAACTAAGACAGACAGACAGGCAACTACGGAACCCTACACTACGCGTGGCCCGACACGCACTTGGCCGGTTTTAATTAAATCCGTTCAGTTGTTTAAGCGTTAAAAGGTAATAAGACAGACAGACAGAGTGATTTAGCAATAAATCTTTGCTCGGTACATGAAGCATATCCACCCATATATGCGTACTAACTCATCGCGAAACATTGGCTGTTTATTTATTTATTTATTCGAGAAATAACAGCAGCAAATATACCTACAACAATCAATATGCGAGTGAAAAAGTAACAAATACTTACAACTAGAGACAATACAGAGACAATTGCGTAACATTTTGAATGGGCGTTAGGACAACTGAAATGCAACTTCCCATGATACTAATAATAATAAAATAATAAATAAACTTCATTGCCTAAACATGAACGGAGTAACAAAACAATAACGAAAATAATTTGCAGATTATTATCTTAGCTACTACAGTAAGGAGGCAAATATTTGTGTGATGAGCATGAATATTTGTTTCTGAGTCATGGAAGTTTTCTATGTATTTAAGTATTTATATCTATTATATATATCCTCGTCTAGTACCCATAACACAAGCCTTAATGAGCTTACTATGGGACTAGGTCGATTTGTGTAAGATTGTCCCCTAATATTTATTTATTTATTTATTATTAGATTAGGACGCGTAACTCAAGACGGATGTACTTTAGAGCTGAGCTGCCATAGTCACTATTGTTTGTATGGAAGTACTCTACACATCTAACGAGGTGGCGTTATTGTGCCATCAAAAAAAAAGCGGCCAAGTGCGTGTCGGACCACGCACAACGAGGGTTCCGTGCCAATTAAAAAGGTCGTATCGTTACTGAAATCTTATGGCACTTACGTCCTTTTCTTTAAGGAAGGCAGTTTTTTAGAAATATCTCAAAAACCTTTGAACCGATCTTGTTTAAAACAATTTTCGCTGAGAGGATTTAATAAGCCCTGTGAGCATGATTTTTTTCATATTTTTAAAATACACGGTTCAAAAATTAGAGGGGGGGGGGACACAATTTTAGTGACTTTCGAGGAGATTATCTCCGACTATTCACTGAATCAAAAAAATTGCTGAGAAACCTTATATTTATTTTGAAAGGCCTATCGATTGAGGTGCCACACGTGGGCTAGCAATGAAAAAAAAAATTTTTGACTATCAGTTTTATGTATGGAGTGCACCCCTAAAAATTTTTTTTTTTGTAGTTTTGTTACAAAACTATGTAGCGGTTAACAAAATACACCTATCCTGAAAATTTTATTCAAATACACCTTATAGTTTTCGAGTATAATGCCTGTGACATACGGACGGACAGACAGACAGACAGACATGACGAATCTATAAGGGTTCCGTTTTTTGCCATTTGGCTACGGAACCCTAAAAAAGGCACCAGTTGCCCATACATTTCCAGCAAAGCCCTTTGCCGTTAGGTAGGTAATGGGTGAATTACTAATATTAAAGATCAACCAAACGTACAGTCAGCGTCATATAGTTAGTATAGCAGCCAAGGTAGCCAAATATTTCGGTACACGTCTTTATAACTGTAAGAATAAGGGTGTGTTACGAAATATTTGGCTACTCTGGCTGCTACTAACTATATGACGCTGACTGTACATACGAAACGTTCCGCAATCGACCAGCTGCTCAAAATTATTTCACAGAACTATTCGTCACAGAGCATCCAGCATTTTTTCAGCGTTCTTTACATAATCCACAAAAGCCAGCTGCATTTACATTACACTCGAGTTCTGCCAGTTAACTCGCTTCCCTAGTCGATCGTGTTCCAGTGACTGCTTTGTATGTAGATGTTGCTCGTTAGTTCTCTGCCAGCACTCTATTCGGTTTTAGGCGCAGAATTGGAATCTGGTATTTGTTTCGTGTTCGGTCCCTTTTCGTTCGTGTTATCTGTAAATCCAACAGAGATAAGTTCTTGTATTATTTATTATTATTGAAGTGAAAACTTCTTTAGCGGCGCTGAGCACTTTTTGGGATGGGGAAAAATTGTTAAATACGCGACAGATTTTTGATGATCAGATGTGAAGGAGGTCACAAACTTTTATATTTTGCTGCTAGCCGATTCGAACATTCAAAACTGAACGCTATTCGTAAGAGTATAAAGCCGTTAAACACTTTTTGCAATAGCATATTCTGCAAATAAATTTGTAATTTTGTTCACGCGTCCTTCACCGTTTTGCTATTGAGCAAATTCGAATAGTTCGAATTTGGACGTTACTCCTAAAGAGATAAAGCTTTGAAAAATATTTACCAACGGCAAAAACAAATTGATATTTTGTTCACAGCCGCCGTCCGCCGTTCTTGCCAATTCGAATAGTTCGAATTTGGACGTTATTCCTAAAGAGATAAAGCTTTGAAAAATATTTGGCAATGGCAAAAACAAATTGGTATTTTGTTCGCTGCCGGCGGCGGGCGAGCTGGCCCGTCGCACCCAACGCGCCCTCGGCCCGTCCGCCTAACTAATTGATAATGAGACCCTAGGACCCTGGGGGGTAAGTGCCCACAGGGTCTTTAAGGAGTGCTCGAAGCGACTCGCCGAAATTACGCGTGACCGGAGGGCTGGCTCATACCTCGCATAGAGGATAAGCATTGCCATCCAACGTGGCAATGCTGCCAGCCTTCTGGGCACGCTGCCCAGCGACGGCAAACTCGCGCAAATATTTTATTTTATTTTATAAGTAGTTTAGTTTTAGATATAATAATTATAATAAGTTTTGTGTATTTTTGTTAATTTACCATGTTCCATTATTAATTATAAAAACATATAAATATTTTCATTTTAAAATGTTATATTTATTAATTCATGTAAAATGTTATCAAAAGTGAGTAGTTTTACTAAATTAAACGTTTCTTATCCAAATTGATAATTGTTTATAAATTTGCGCCAAATTCATTTTTCGGTAGTAAATTTATTCTTAAAAGAGATATGAACCTTCAAAAACCTAAGAAATATGCCAGATTTTCCGCTGTGTTCAAACATCCAGAATTTGTTTTTGACTAGATTATTAAAAAAAAACAACACATAGGAACACGGCCAAAGCTTTCTTTGATTTTTAATAAAAAAAAAGACCGGGTTGCACTCCGGGAGTGCTGGCAGAAGTGAAAACTCAATAACATTGTAACAGTTTTTCGATCAGGTCACGTGACATCTTACGGTGTCACCCTAAAAATTAATTTGACGCAAATTTATAAATTATAAACAGTTATCAAAAAATAAAGTCCCTGCCATACTCTAAATTTGTAGCTGAATTGAAAAAACACCTGATTGAATTATGTCCTTATAACCTAAATTAATTTAATAATTTTAATGTATGAATATGAATGAATGAATTTTATTATTATTATAATGATTATTAGTATTGGTAGAATGAAAAATGATTATTAATGTAATTTTTAAATTAATGTATTACGTCCTTATAAACTGAATGAATTTTATAATTATAATATATGAATGAATTAATTTTATAATCATTATAATGATTATTAATTAATTAATTATTGTAGAATGTAAAATGACTATGAATGTAACTTGTTAATTAATGTATTAATCTTTAGTTTGTAATTAATATTTAGCGACACCCTACGGGTAAAATTGTATCCTGCAATTTGAAGCTATTAATTAAATAAATAAATAAATAAACTTAGGCGGACGGGCCCGTCCGCGCCGACGGGCGGCGGCAAACACAATACCAATTTGTTTTTGCAATTGCCAAATATTTTTCAAAGCTTTATCTCTTTAGGAATAACGTCTACATTCTATTCGAATTTGCAAGAACAGCACAACAGCAAACGGCGGTGGCGACCAAAATATCAATTTGTTTTTGCCGTTGGTAAATATTTTTCTAAGCTTTATCTCTTTAGGAATAACGCCCAAATTCGAACTATTCGAATTTTCTCAATAGCAAAACGGTGAAGGATGCGTTGGTATTATTACAAATTTATTTGCAGAATATGCTTTTGCAAAAAGTGTTTAACGGCTTTATACTCTTACGAATAGCGTTCAGTTTTTAATGAAGTCGAATCGGCTAGCAGCAAAAAGTGACCTCCTTCACATCTGACGTCACAAAACTCTGTCGCGTGTTTAACAATTTTTCCCTATCCCAAAAAGTGCTCAGCGCCGCTAAAGAAGTTTTCACTTCAAGAATAGTGAAATAGGTCGAGATTTGGAGAAGAAATCAGGGGACTGACTACGAAACGTTGATTTATGCACTTTTAAATGGTATTTTCGGTCTAAGCTGCAGTTTTTTCTATCGCGCTCTGCGGGGGGAGGCTTGACGTTGGCGCAACAGCAATACATTTTACAAATACCTATTTCTCAATTATCTCGCCCTCAGTGGTTCCTCTTAAAGGAAAATGTGATAACAAAAAGTCCCCTAATGACTACATAAATTAATATTTAAAATACCCCGAACTATAACAGTCGGCATCGCGCATTTTACACCCCTGGAGTTGCACGCGCCCATAGGCTACGGTAACCACTTACCATCAGGTGGGCCGTAAGCTCTTTTGCCTCCGACATGGTATAAAAAAAAGAAAGTAAGAACCGTCTCGGTAGACAAAACTTTCGAGTTAATATAGCCGCTTTCAAATCGGTTCATCCGTTTGGGTGCTACGATGCCACAGGCAGACACACAGATACATATTTTAAACTTATAACAGTTATAACCCTCTCGTCTGTGGTTAAAACATATTGAAGACCGAAATTTTTACTAAACTAAAATAAAAAAAAAACTAAGTATATTTATACTAAACAAACGCATAAAATATGTGAATAGTTACAGACATGAAGGCATACAGTACATATAAGCCTGATTGACTCCCCTATAAACTCGTAAACACGGACCTATCTCTCCGATTTTTGAAACTCAGGCACTATCTATTTATTACCGCCGTTATGAGTTTATGACGTAGGCGGGTTGGACGATGATCAGCCATCTATTCACAATAACATGCCTGATCTATCAAATAGTCTCTAGTATTACTTGAGCCTGATGTTTGCAACGATTATGCGTAAGCCGGATTCGACTTAAAGTGGTCCGCCTAGAGCTATGCGCTCGCCGTTGTGAATAATAACTGTGCGATTTATAACCTGCCTTGTCCCCGACGTCTCACTATATCTTGATCCTGGTTTTCGTAACAACTCCGCGTGAACGGAGTTCAGACTTAAAGTGGTTGCTGGTAGCGAGGCGCTGGATAAGCTTAGTGAAGAGCTCAAAGCTCCCTTGGTACTGTTCAGTAGTTTTATCGCAGGCCTTGAGGGGGCTCTTACTAGCGACAGAATAACGCTATTAGGAACGATTGTTCAGAAACTAAAACTATCAAAGTTCAATAAATAAAATGTTAGAAGAGCACGTAAAACTAAAAAGAATCGATTCTAATTTGATCCCATGAAAATGTTCTAGATGGTTTTCATTGTTTTTTACTCCTGTACCGTTATCTGTCATTTATGTAGGCTGTAGCTCATCTACAATGACACCTATAATAAGTCGTCGAAAAACTCGATGCACTCTTGCCCATAAAGGCACTGTTTAGCGTACTGTTATAGTTCATACATTTTTCATAAAAACACTATTTACCACGATGTATATTGTAATGTTTAATATTTTTTGCTAGTGCATGGAAGTAAACAAGAGAGATAGTAACATCAGTTTATTAGCAAACGCCCCATCCGGGGTACTTAGTATTAAGTTTTATTCTAGACTAGGTTAGAAAGGTAAATATATTTAGACACTAGGTGACCTAAGCCTGCCGGCTAGCTAGGTTCTATGGTAGGGTAACAATCGGTCTTGGCTAGATTTAAGGGGGAAACCGAACCGCCTGCCGCTTTAGAAAATCGGGAATTAATTGGGTCGGGCTTAGCTGAGTCTCTCCGGGAAGGCTCCGTCGCAGCTAGCAGGTCGCCTGCTGCTCAGTGGAGGCCGGCCCACTGTCGGCCCTGACCACACACCTCCTGTAAGGATGCCGTCCATATAAGTATATGAGTGAGGGGGGCTGTGATTTCCTACAGCCGGTAGCTTAAGGGCTATAGACTTTGAAACAGTCGAGAGCGGGACTTGATAGAATCGTCGATCGTTCCCAGTGGCAGAAGGCTGGGTTAAATTTGGTAAAAGTATGATTAAAATCACTACGTAAGGTCTACTGTCGGGTTGGGAGCTTACCTGTTGGAGGATAATTGTCCCACTGGGCGGAGAGAGCTGACAAATGTCAACTCCTGGCGCGACTTTGGCCGCGGGCCGCGGTACCGCTACGTCACCGTTCGTTAGCCAGGGTGAGCTGAAATACCACAATACGACCACACTATAATATTACTCCATGCGGACACAATTCAACAAGTAATCTTTTCGATTTCCCAGGGAAATCGCCTGGAATAAACCGCAGCTTACCCTAAGTAAGGTTAGGGCGAGGTGCCCACCATGTGCACCTTTTCGGACACGTATTTCTCTCGTCCCGCGCTCCGCCAGACCTAAAATATTAATGAATCCAATTAACTGGTAATTGCTCAGCAGAATTCAACACAAATCACCAGGAATATACGTACGAAAAAGTTAAGAAATTAATTATTTGATGAAATGCCGGCTTCTCGCCGGAGAGGAAAAAACAGAGTTGCCAGTATCGAATTGTCCATACCGATCAGGCTAACGTCAAACGTTGGCGTGTACTATTTGAAACAAATAAATTATGCAGGAGCCTGAAACGCTGAAAGGAGGCCGAGTAGCGACAAATTATCAAATACTCGTACTACGATTTATAAATGCCGGGATGGTTTATTTTAGAACCGAGCGGAAACCCAATTTAGCATTCAGGCAACACTGAGTGAAGTAAGTCTGTTTGAGACACCGTTTTAATCGACAATCAAAAAGAACAGAGGCGTATTTCCGCGACGAAAACACAGTTATATATTACACCCCCTTAACTAGGAGAATTTTACGAAGGGTGGACCCAAACGAGTAAAATTCCAGCTCGCCCTCGAGCTGCATAGAATGCCTCGTCGCCACGAGAAGTCATGCACAAATGACATGCTGAAATCTTACCTAAGACAAGGATCCCCGGCCCAGAATCACAAGTCAGTAATACCTTGGCATCAATTGAATCCGCGGGGCCGACGCTGGAAGCAATTGCAACTAGGCCTACGGTCAGCACACGACAGCAGCGTGGATAATCTTAACTAATAATTACAGTCTACACAAATCCAGGTTTCAGGGAACGGTCCCTAACAAAAGTATTCTATTGTAGTTTTGCGGAACCAGTGTTTCATGGCCCGACTTGACACTGTTAACCAGAAAATTTAAAACCCCCCCAATCCGAAAAAATGTAGGTATCACTCCGTGTAGGGTAGTGAACTGAGGCCACCTTTAGGCTATAGGAACAAGGCATGGCTTGTCCTACTCCATGGCCAGATTAATGAAGGTTAATAGGGACTAGTGGTGGCGGGCCTGTCGTGGTATCAGTCGATCAATATCAATGGTACGCTTTAGTGAGTGTTCTGTATCACTTGGAGGCACTCAAGTCCTCGCAAATGGGTGTGTCGCTGTATACAGGCTAAAATGTGTTAAGCGCTTGTACGTGTGTGATGAAATATAACGCGGTTAGAATTAGGCGTACGTGGGATCATCCACAGACGTGACTGGAGGACAGCGGTCGCATCTTCATCTGTCCCAGGAATCTAACCGGTGTTGTTCAGACCCGGAGCGGTTCCGGATGCACTTGTAGGTGGCTTACAATCTTTGACGTGCCATTTACCTAGGAGTTTCCCGTTCTCATCCTCAAGTTCATAAACTAGTGGTGAAAGTTTACGGATCACTCTACACTTCTCATATTTTGGTGCTAGCTTTGCGGCGAAGTATTTGCTCGCATTACTTTGTTTGTAAGTTCTTTTCCAAACCTCATCACCAACCTCAAATTCAATGTCGCGACGCTTGTCGTTGTAATGTTTAATATGTCGATCATGCGCCTCTTGTAGTGCCTTTTTAACACGTATAAAAACATCCTTGAGAACTGTGAGTTTGTCAAGGTAGTCGCGTCTAGAAGAGAATACAATTTCCTCAACGTCTGTGGCATCACCGTAGATGGTGCCGTCAGGAACCGCTTCTCGTCCATGGGTCAACAAGAACGGACTATAATGTGTCGACTCATTTATTGAAGTATTCATGGCAAATTGTATCTCCGGTAGGTGTACATCCCATGTACGGTGGTCCGCTTCGACAAAGCTCGAAACCGCTGTCATAATTGTCTTCTGGTAGCGCTCCGTCGTGTTCACTTGTGGGCAATACACCGGCGTAAGATGTATCTCTGGTATGTTCCTTTTAGCAAAGAGGCGTTGTACGTCGCCGCCTGTGAAGTAAGATGCATTGTCCGCTATGATAGTCTGGGGTATGCCGTGAATCATAAAGACGTGGTCATCGAGACGCTGGGCTATTACCTTCCCTGTGGCTCGACGAAGCGGGAATAGCATGCAATACTTACTGAAGCAGCATACTACTGTTAATAAATAAGTATTTAATTTCCTTGATGGCGGTAAGGGACCAACCAAATCTAAACTTAGACACTGAAACGGCCTCGAACATTCCTTCGCATGGCCCATGAAACCAGGGGTAGATTGCTGACTGTGCTTGTATGCCGCACATACCGAGCAGTTTGCGACGAAACTTACTACATCTGAGTACATTCCCGGCCAGAAGTAACGAAGTTTCAATCTCTTGTACGTCTTCGCAGTACCGAGATGAGCCGCCATTGGAACAGAGTGATTTTCGCGGAGTATTTCCTCCTTGAAATCCGCCGGTATAACCTCCCTCCATTCAAAATCCTTTTGTAGAGCATTTCCCGACTTAGTATATCGGTAGAGGCGGCCGTCCTTTGTCAGGAAGTTTGGACAGGAGGTCGGGTTGTCTTCGCAGCGTTTGCGGACTTTTAGGTACCAAGTATCCAAAATGAAGTCTTTGTTTATTATACATAATGGTACGGATCTCGACAAAGCATCCGGTACCACATTTTCGGAGCCTTTACGATGCTCAATGACGAAATTATAAGGGGATAAGCGACAACCCCATCTCTCCAAGCGACCCGTTGGATTCTTAAGATTAAGGAACCATTTTAGACTGGAGTGGTCTGTTATTATCGTAAATTTTCTACTCCCCTCTAGGTAGGGTCTAAAGTGCTGTACTACCTCGACCACCGCAAGGGCCTCGCGTTCTGTAGCAGAGAAGTTCCTCTCTGCTGGGGCTAAAGAACGACTGAAATAAGCCAAGGGATGTTCCTCGCCTTGGTACTCTTGAGTCAATGTTCCGCCTATGCCGAAATCCGAGGCGTCACAATGCACTGAGAAGCTTTTTGTAAAATCTGGATATGCAAGAACAGGAGCCGTGGTCATGGCTTTCTTTAATTCGTTAAATGCAATGTCAGCTTCTGAAGACCAACGAAAAGGTGGGGCACCTTTCTTAGTAGAGGTAAGTTTGTTCAACGGTCCCGCTATATTGCTGAAGTTCCTGATGAACCGCCTGTAATAAGACGCTGTACCCAAGAAGCGTTTCATCTCCTTACGGTTCGTTGGCACCGGAAAATCTATTATGGCTCTGACTTTATCGGGATCGGTCCGTAATCCATATTCGTCAACAATGAAACCCAAGTATTTTAGCTGCTTTCGAAAGAATTTACATTTGGTTAGGTTAATTGTAAGGTTAGCAAAACGCAACCGTTCAAGGACGGTGCGTAAAAGGGTAATATGTTCTGCGAACGTTTCAGAGGCAATGACGATATCGTCTAAATAAATAAAAATGCGACCATTATACTCTGGCCCAAATAAAACGTCCATGAGGCGCTGCTGAGTTGCAGGCGCCGAAGTCAGACCAAAACTCATGACCTTGAAATGGTACAGGCCACGCAATGGCACCGTGAACGCCGTTTTTTCCCTGGACTCCTGTGAATCTAGCGGTATCTGCCAGAAAGCCGATTTCAAGTCAAGAGAAGATAAAAATTTCGAATTTCCCAATTGGTCTAAGATCTGGTTAATATAAGGCAAAGGATAGGCGTCATGCTTTGATACCTCATTTAACTTTCGGCTGTCCAGGCAAAAGCGTAAGGTACCATCTGCCTTGGGGGCCATGGTAACTGGATTATTCCATGGACTCGAGCTGGGCTCAATGACGTCTAACTCCAACATTTCATCTACCTGTCTATTCAATTCTTCCAGCTTGTGGGGTGCAAGTATGTAATAACGTTGTTTAATAGGCTTCGCGTCTCCGGTATCAATAGTATGGGAAATCAAATGAGTGCGACCCAAACCTTTTGATTCCGATGAAATGGTTTCAAATTCTTTAAGGAGAGACTCCGCTTCTGCTTGTTCTGCCGATGTTAATGATTCCAAACCCTGCAAACACCTAACCTCAGAAGTAAGGATGAGTGTGTGTTCCTCATCCGACAAAGAGCAGTCCTTTCCTAGTAAACCCAAAACCTCCGGTGCTATCTCAAAGGCCTTCCAAAAGTTTATGCCGAACAAGAGCCTTGTCGAGACCCCTGGAATAACATAGAACTTGATTATCGACGTCCTATCTGCCACCACAACTGGTAGGAACACGTATCCGACTACCGGAGATGACGATCCGTTCGCAGTAATAATATGATCAAGATCACTGGACTTGTGAACTGTAACGACATCCTCAAAATATTTCCTGGCATCCCCTCCTAGAATTGAAATTTCCGACCCAGAGTCCAGGAGTCCGTTGTACTCCATATCGTAAATCCTCACCTTAAGGTAGGGCCGTAAATCTTGACCATCTATTAAATCAGTTGGCTTTGTCTTTGAACATGAAGAAAAAAACATTCTCAGTGTCGACAGCCAGCTTTGCCAGTCCGCCGCGTCGAAATGTGACGTGCGCGGATGCTTTGTCGCGTCTATAGAGACGTCCCTAAGCGCGGCATCTATTATAGGCGTACTCCCCATATTAAGTTTACTAAATTGTTCCACTTTGTCCTTCCGTGGGGGTAATGTTTGGGTATGATTTAATTTTGAATTTAATTTTGGGGGCGTTTCTTGGAGGTGTTTTATTTTATCTGAAGAATATTGAATATTATTATGCGTTATTGTTATGTTGGTAGTCGGTGTCAAGTACGAATTATTTTTATTTCCGTTCGCAACTGTTAAAGTTTTATTTTGCCGCGGTCGATGTTTAATGGTATTATGGTGATAATTAGTGTTATAGAATATTAATGTTTGTTGTCCACCTGTATGTGGTGTTCTGTTTTGATGGTTATTGCTACGTAAATGGGTAAGTTTTTTATTTTTAAAATCGTTTTGGCAATCGGTATTGTCATTTTGCTGATTAGGGTAAAAAAAATTTTTTTGAAGCTTTGATGTCTGTGGATGAAGGGGAAAAAGCGGGGTGGAGGGGGAACATTTGTTAGGGGGGTTAATGGGCATCCAAGCGTTAGTAGGCATAAGCGAGGGTATGTTAGTATTATTATTGTTTTTAGTGGGTGGGGGACGCTTTGGGTAAGGTAAATGTAATGCGGTAATGGTTGCATAAGTAGGCAATGAGTTAGTGGCCCCACTGGTACTTGGTAGGTATTTGTTATAAATGGTGGGGTCCGTTTGTGCAACGTCTTTTAATTGAATTTTATTAGGGGGGTTCTGCCCCATGTAGGTATTGGTAAATGTAGGTATTTTTTTTGTTATAATATTTTCTTCATTTTTTGTAGTGGTGGTAGGTATATTGTTCAAATGCAACGGAACACTGGTATGGTTTTGGTTGTAAAATATCGTATGTGTATTGTTTGTAATGGGGCACGGTTCATGTTTACATACTGTTTTGTTATAGTTGTGGGATTTGGCCGCCATGCCCGGCCAATTACTTAGTTTTTTGTACTCGACATACGGTTACAGTTTGTGCAAGTTGCCGCGGTTACATTCTGTTCTCCACAACGATAACAAATCAGCTTCTTTGGTGCCCGACATTCCTTAAGGGTGTGTCCTTGCACTCGGCATTGAACGCAAAACTTTGTGGCTACCTCTACGGGTGCCGCCTTTGATGTCAATTTGACTGAGGCACCCCTATAACATAAATCATTAGCCAGTAATTTTGAGTTGTCGGTGCTGGGCTCTGTAAATAACTTAGCGCGTTGACTGGCGGCTTCCAGCTGTCGACACTTATATTTCAATTCCGCTAGGGTAGTTATATCTTGCAAAGCCAACTGCTTCGAGTAAAAAGGTCGGATGTTATGCATGACTGTACTCAATTGCTCGTCGCTTGAAATCGGCCTGTCTAAACGCGCGAAATAACACTGCATGACACTTATAAACTCGATTATACTTTCCTCAACTCCTTGAGTTCGTGATCTAATCTCATTCAATAAACGTTCATTAAAATCTATTGGCAAGTAGTCCCGTAATAATAAGGACTTTAAATCAGCCCACGAGTGTACCTCGGCTTTTATGCCCTCATACCATGATAAGGCAGTACCGGTGAAGAGTTCGCAAGCTGACCGGGTTAAACTCGTCTCCGGGATGTCACGCGATATCCTCAATGCCTCCAATCTATTTAAGAATTGTTTGATGCACGTTTTCCCGTCATAAGTAAGATTTAATTTTTGTACCGCGGCTGGTTTAACCACGGGGGTCTGTAAGGTAAGTGTGCCTTGAACCGGGCTTGACTCCAGTGATAATGAACTTTTGAAATTATACAGTATATTATCTAGGCGGGCGAGCAAATTGGTCAGTGTGGTGAACATTTCCGAATAAGTCTTGTACTCCGACTCTGGGGGAATGAGTCGTGTTAATCGGTGGTACAGGTGATGTGCCACCGCTTGTACCCTATTTAAACTTTTCAGGGAACTTCGGCTCCCTGCCAACTCCTGCAACTCCTCCTTTAATTTCGTCAACTTTGAAGAAATGGTTTCAAGTTCCAATTTGATATCGCCCTGGAATTCCGCTACCTCATCCGTTGGTATTTC
Source organism: Epinotia ramella (assembly GCA_947578815.1). Lineage (NCBI taxonomy): Eukaryota > Metazoa > Arthropoda > Insecta > Lepidoptera > Tortricidae > Epinotia > Epinotia ramella. The sequence continues at coordinate 19,959,517 of OX388211.1, forward strand.
TAAATTCAACTTTTTCACCTGGGCCCTAAGTTCAGCCACGGTATCCGAAGGGACTGCCAGCCTAACGGCTGCCTCATAGATTAGTTCATCTTTCCTTAGAAGGTTAAATTGAATTGGGCGTTCCGCCATTGTGACTAATTATCGGTGCGTTTACCCTACTAAGTGATAATAGCTGATAAGAGAGCTTCCCCGGTAGATACGCTTATGTAAAAATATGTTAATTATACCTAAGGCGGTGGCGGTATGGTTTTACAAATGACCGTAGGTGCAAGGAAATATCTAGAAATACAATTGCTGGTAATCTCAGCTTAAGCAATAATTCCTCAATTATTAAGTCTCAACATGTACTCGACATAGATGTACAAATACGTTCACGAGCATTCACTGATACCACTGGGTAATGGTGACTATTAAATTTATAATTAAAGTAGGTAGGTAAACACAAGTATTATTTTCAGTTTTAAGTACACATAATATAGTATTGCTCTTTAGTAAGAGAGAGCTTCTGTGAATACAATGGTAAGTATTTAGTTTATAATTAAATTAGGTAAGTAAACATAAGTAGTATTGTACACACAAACTCCTTCCGGCCTCTGTGTATACAGAGCGTTGTAACCAATGTAATTGCAAAAATGAAGGTGCAAAATTAAAACGGTTGCACACACGGGTAAGGCGGTTCGGCTGTTAACCCCAAATATGCCAGTTTATAGAGCGATGACCTAGAAACTAAGACCGAATAACCTATTCGGGCGCCATGTAATGTTTAATATTTTTTGCTAGTGCATGGAAGTAAACAAGAGAGATAGTAACATCAGTTTATTAGCAAACGCCCCATCCGGGGTACTTAGTATTAAGTTTTATTCTAGACTAGGTTAGAAAGGTAAATATATTTAGACACTAGGTGACCTAAGCCTGCCGGCTAGCTAGGTTCTATGGTAGGGTAACAATCGGTCTTGGCTAGATTTAAGGGGGAAACCGAACCGCCTGCCGCTTTAGAAAATCGGGAATTAATTGGGTCGGGCTTAGCTGAGTCTCTCCGGGAAGGCTCCGTCGCAGCTAGCAGGTCGCCTGCTGCTCAGTGGAGGCCGGCCCACTGTCGGCCCTGACCACACACCTCCTGTAAGGATGCCGTCCATATAAGTATATGAGTGAGGGGGGCTGTGATTTCCTACAGCCGGTAGCTTAAGGGCTATAGACTTTGAAACAGTCGAGAGCGGGACTTGATAGAATCGTCGATCGTTCCCAGTGGCAGAAGGCTGGGTTAAATTTGGTAAAAGTATGATTAAAATCACTACGTAAGGTCTACTGTCGGGTTGGGAGCTTACCTGTTGGAGGATAATTGTCCCACTGGGCGGAGAGAGCTGACAAATGTCAACTCCTGGCGCGACTTTGGCCGCGGGCCGCGGTACCGCTACGTCACCGTTCGTTAGCCAGGGTGAGCTGAAATACCACAATACGACCACACTATAATATTACTCCATGCGGACACAATTCAACAAGTAATCTTTTCGATTTCCCAGGGAAATCGCCTGGAATAAACCGCAGCTTACCCTAAGTAAGGTTAGGGCGAGGTGCCCACCATGTGCACCTTTTCGGACACGTATTTCTCTCGTCCCGCGCTCCGCCAGACCTAAAATATTAATGAATCCAATTAACTGGTAATTGCTCAGCAGAATTCAACACAAATCACCAGGAATATACGTACGAAAAAGTTAAGAAATTAATTATTTGATGAAATGCCGGCTTCTCGCCGGAGAGGAAAAAACAGAGTTGCCAGTATCGAATTGTCCATACCGATCAGGCTAACGTCAAACGTTGGCGTGTACTATTTGAAACAAATAAATTATGCAGGAGCCTGAAACGCTGAAAGGAGGCCGAGTAGCGACAAATTATCAAATACTCGTACTACGATTTATAAATGCCGGGATGGTTTATTTTAGAACCGAGCGGAAACCCAATTTAGCATTCAGGCAACACTGAGTGAAGTAAGTCTGTTTGAGACACCGTTTTAATCGACAATCAAAAAGAACAGAGGCGTATTTCCGCGACGAAAACACAGTTATATATTACAATATTGTCTAACTTTTTATTAATCGGCCGCTATATGGCAGTGGAACCACCTGCATAAACTAATAGTATTTACGATTTAACATTTTTATATTATAAATTATTTACTAAAATAATAATAAACCATCATCTATTGTGTGTTAATCTACATGTTTTATAAATTCAGGGTATCATTTTAAAAATAAACAGTTTATATTCCGTTCGGGTTCGGATTCGGTTTGGTTCGGATGGCAAATGCAAACAAATTAAAAACTATTTCTGATTTCCCACCAAAATACTTACAGTTCAAAATGGTTCAAAATGAAAAGACGAAAGATTATGAACTATTAGTCATATGCTATTACGATTTTATTCGTGTTTGAAAAGACAAAAGTATACGTTCCGTTTAAAAGGGTCGAAGAAATTAATAACTGCACACCTGAAGAAATTGCAGGAGTAGCAGAAGAACGAATAGAAAACTTGCTGCCTGAAAAGTATAAACAATGCTATTTATTATTTGTCGTAGAAAAAGCATTGTCTGCAACGGTGTATAAATGATTTAAAAACGAACGTGGCTTCTTTAATTGCGATGCTAACCAAGGCCCGCATGGAACACACATAGATAGATAGATCGTTTATTGATAAAAATATGAAAAAGATTTACATGTCAGTTTTGCTTATTTCTATTCTATAAGTACTATACATTATTATTAGGTCTTAGGTAATATTATACAAAATTAGATTACTTCATAATTTCAACATTTTTGTAGATGGGTCAGTGACTTGTAGCACTGAACGAATTCGTCAACACTGTAGCACGCCATGTCCAACAATATTTGTTTCAGTTTTTTAAGTAGATACGATGAAATTACCGCAAGAGAAAATTCGCATCCCACGACACTCTCGTTTTAAGTTAAAGGTTAGCATCCTTTTAAGACCCTTATACAACAGTTGCACAAAATACTATAAAAGAATAACGACGCGAGCGGTATTTGTTATGATTTTTGTGGGAGTGTCTCTTTACAATGACGGCAAACAAGCATACCCGAGTTTAGTGTAACCCAAGCAACTCCAGGGGAGTCGCATGTGGTTTTTCGTACTTTATTAATACACACGCAACTGCCGCACTTTTATGGATGCTGCTTAAATCATCTTTGGCCAGTGATGATGATGATGATTGATTTGTAAAATGCAGGCACCTCACGTAGTGCTTCGGGTGCTCTGAGTGTGAGTTGACATCTTCATATTGCAAACGGTTCAGAATACGGGTGTAGACTCGAAAGTTATTATTACTCCAAAAGACAGAAGGCAAAAATATATGCCTGGTGACGAAAATCCCATTTAGATATGTCAAAGAATTACGAAGCTACAACCGTTTTAATATTGCTTGTTAGAGAGAGAGAAAACGAAAACGGTGTGTGATGTCACATTACAGGATGCTGCCGGGGCGCCGCGTCGACGGCGGCGCCGACCACGATGCAGCGTGGCACGTTGCCGTCTTCTGTGACGTCACATTCTTCCAGCGTCATCGTTTCATATGAAGTTGCGTTTTGCGAAAAAGGGATAGAACATACCCCTTCTTAAAACTTTGGACACTTTTAACTTCGTGATTATTTAACCTTTTGCCTTGATTTTTTCTCCATTTGACTACATTTTTTATCCTTTTTCGAGAAAATATGACATTATTGATTATTTTATTAAGTGTCTACGCCCCTATTTTTATAGTTAATAAAAATTAGGGATTGAATTAACTGTTAAATAATAATCAACAAGTCTATTCGGCCAACAGTATTAAATTGGCATCGTTTTTGTATTTTTCTTGTACATACTAGACGCGTAGAAGCAAGCGTATCACGGAAAACATTAAAATGCAAATTTGAAGTCTCAGGTTGACCCCAGTAGTTGTTATTACCACTCCCGCCAGAGGCAAAAATACTGCCAACGTTGATGGAACCTGCCAGCAATATTTCCCGGCACATCTCATCCCTAAGAACGCTAGATACAATTATTTTGAACTATAGCTTCCACCCGCGACTTGGTCTGCGTGGACCCGGGATAAAAAACTGTCCTATATTTTCACCCAGCTTATAAACACTTCACCACACACTGCACTGCTGCTGCACTTCAGCTCGTTTGTGGTGCGCGTGCCGCGGCCGCTGCAGGAGACCATCGCATGTGCTGACTTCTGGCCGAAGGGTGTCGTGTTTCGACGGTTCCGGGGCAACCTGCCGAATCCTACACCAGAGATGACGATGCAACGGGGCCACGCCGTTTCGTCGCCTAAATAGTATTATGTTTTGAGTTTCGTGACGCATTCACGTAAATGTATTTGTCAATAAATAAATAAATAAATAGATAAATAAACTATCTTCGTGCATATCCAAATCGGTTGAGCCGTTTAAGCGTTATTGAGTAACAAACATCCAAACATCTTACTAATTGTATTATTCGGAAGCCAAAAGTTTATGAAAACAAATTGCAAAATCTGAAAGCATGATTCATTTTCTGGGAATTCATTGTCATCTGTATTTGCCAAAAAATTCTGAAGCTGGTAAAATGGCAGGTAATTTTTTATTTAAGAGGTGTTACAAGCAGTCCGAATCGCAGTCAAACTTATTAGTTTAATTAGTTTGGCGGGATTGTCAAAGGGGCCCGGGTGCCACGCCGGAAAGTTAATTCAGACCATTCACAAGCGGACTCCAATTAGGCAGATACGATGAAGCAAACTCAATTCTAATTGAGTAAAGGATGTTTTCAAGAAAATAAATACTGTTTTATATTGAGTTATGGCTCAGTAAGGTGCTAGTCGAATTTATTTCGACATCTGAATTAAAAGGCCACGGTGGAACAACTCGTAGGCGAGTGTTATTGCATTGCGGGGTTTGATTGAATTCTTTGTATTTCGGTAGCCCGCAGCCCCGCAATGTAATGAAAATCGCATACGAATTGTTGCACCATGTAAATGGCCCTTTAGGTTAAGTGTATTGAATCCAACATGTGTAAGGTTAACCATAACCTGCGCGACTATTTAATTGAATTTTGGATTGAAATAAAATTTACATTGGGCTCGCAGGTTCACACGCGCCAAATCTATCGTATTACGGCTTGGCGGTGGCAGCGATGCGCCATACGTGGGAGCGAGAGATCGGGACGCGGCATCACACTCATACTCATGGTAAATTGAATTGCGTATCGGCTTATAATTTCGACGCCGCACCAGAAGTAGGCTCCCGGGCACCGCTGCCGCAGTCGCTTGATGCCGTGGCAGAACCCTAACGATTCAAACGAGCGTGTAAAACTCATCATCCTCCTAGCGTTATTCCCGGTTGCGCCCTTAACGAGGCCGGGGTCCACTTTGACACATAAACGACGACGAGCGAGCGTGCAAAACTAGGGAATGCAATTTAGCGAGATTTCAGACCTAGCCGAGATCTCGCCAGACCACAGAGCCAGTGTCGCGAGATTTATGATAGATCCTAAGCGATTTTCATTGAAAACTTAAGAAAATGCTATGAATTCTACGTAATGATTATCACCACGTGACACAAATCCGTTTTATTTCAAAATACAACACAATAGTACATTGTGATACAAGTGAGCTATGTATCCTCGGCTCTCTTATCACGCTCACCTGCGGCTCGCGTGAACAATCCCGCCTATGATGTAATTATCAAAGCTCACGCTTTTCAATACGACGTTTTCAACACATTTGCGAGGAAAAAATCCTTTTCATTAGATCAAAATTGTATAGGCATCCTAAGTTATTTTCTTTAGTTATTGATGGCAACAGGTTTTTACTCACATATTGTACATCGCCAAGAATTTCCAGTGGCGTCAGTTCTATTTATCACTCTTCTATTCACCACGAGTCAACATTTTTGACAATAACCAAATACGCATTAACAATGTTTACAAATATTTGTGAAATTACCTTTAATGGCGCGCAGCAATTTTTATCGTGAAATTTGCGCAGTGCGCGCGCAGGTGTTAAAGCCAAACTTTTTTCTAAACAGCCAATACAAAATAAAACAAATATTTGCAAATTAAAAGTTATCTTTATTAATTCATGTAAAATGTTAGTTTTACAAAATTAAACGGTTTATTATCATATCCAATAAGAAATAGTCAATTAACAACAAAAAGGATTTAATTTGTTTAGTCGAGTAAGAATCCATATGCCGCGAGTTAAAAAAAAAACTGTACATTCTGTACAACCCGGTTAATTTAAGAATGCACCGTGTTCATGCATTCATCTTGCTGCGAGATGCCAACGTGACTTAATCGGGATATAACCATAATACACAAGTGTCATGATGTTAGCATTATGAGCCTAAAACCGACTTAACAAGAGGTAAGTTACGAGCAAATGTGTACGAATAAATAAATAATATCAAATAGATGAACTCTACGCTGCGCTCAAAAACTCGCATTGCTGACATTGGGGCTAAGACCGCCAAGCTGAAATGGGAATGGGCTGGCCACGTCTGCCGAATGCATCCCCAGAGGTGGGCTAAGCTAGCCATGCAGTGGGTGCCGCACGATGGGAGGCGACGGCGTGGCAGGCCGAGGCGGAGATGGCGGGACGACCTGGACGTATTTCGCAACGATTGGCCGGAGATTTCTCGGAATCGGGACGAGTGGAAATCGAGAGGGGAGGCCTTTGCCCAGCAGTGGGACACACTATAGGCTTGAAAAAAAAAAAAAAAAGATGAAACTGTTGTCATGCTGTGTTTTTTTATGGAAAGTGCAACCTTTCACGAAAACGTTAATGGAAACGTGTACTTTGGATTTTCACATGATTGGATCCGGCCCACATCAGTTTCTGATTGACAGAACCTAGGCATCTATAAAAATATAAGTCGACGGGTAACGACGGGCCTTAAATCCGGTTTTGGTGCGCACTGCGCGGTACAAACGCAGCGGAGATAGGGATACCTTTTACCAGGATCAGGACCGTAACACATCTAGCAGTTTCGGCTAAACTCGGCTCTCTTAGAGTATAGATTTCTACAAAAGAGCTATCTGTTTTGCCACCATAAGGGACGGAAAGGCTCATATGCAGCTAAATTAAGAACTGGTTTTAAAATGGCTGACGGCTTATCGTAAACAACCTACCTAATATGGGCGGGTAATGATTTATTTGCCGCAACCTCATACTAAGTTGGGGCAAATAAAAAAAATGTGGAACTATGACAAGGACAACGAATATATCCCTTTCTGCCACACTTATTGAGATTTGTATACTACCATCTCGCTCGGACACTGCGCCTTCTAGTAAATGGTCGCCACTCGAAAATCTTTCCGTCCCATCCAATTGGCTTGACGTGGTGTATTCCAATCCAATGTCGAATTTCGACATTTACAATAGTTCTTTTCGCATGGCACGTCGCGATGGCTTTCCATCCGTTTGAATATCGAACGGGCTATGTCGACTATATTTAAACGTTGCAATTTTTACATTCCTGGACCGATTTTTGCGTGTCGTTACTCCATTCGGCTGGTTGGAGCTGTCCGTGAATGCCCAGCTTAAACAACAGGGTTGGAATTGGCTTTTATTTCCCTCGACAAGCCCTCGAGGGAAATAAAAGCTAATTCTTACCCTGTTGTTTAAGCTGGGCATTCATAACAAAGGCATAATTTCTCTTAAAAGGGAATCGGTTTCTATGGTCTCACCCTTAACGGGTTTGAGTTACTGCAAAATTAATAAGACTAATATTTAACTAAATTGTGTCTTTCAATTCCCAATGATCCAGCAGACGCAATGCATACCTAAGTAGGAGGTCGACCTTCTCAGACTTTCCTTCGTAAATTCGCATTTAAAAATGCTTTCATTGTCTTTCGCGCTCTTACGCTGACACCTCACCTCAAAATTGATAGTATTGACATTACAAAGTTTTTAGGACTGAACATAGATGATAAGTTGACATGGAAATATCAAATTGACTCTATATGTAAGAAATAAAACAAATTCTCTTATGCACTATATAACTTAAGGAAAAGAGCAAATCAATCGGCAGTTCTCACCGCCTACCATGCGTTTGTGACATCAACATTACGTTATGGCATTATATTTTGGGGGAACTCCACAGATAGAGAAATTGTATTCAGGGCGCAGAAGAAATGTCTTAGATCAGTGTTCGGTATTAGCTCTTTGGAGTCCTGTAAGCCATATTTTCAAAAACTTAAGATTTTAACTCTGCCTAGTTTATATATTTACGAAATATGTGCTTTTGTTAAGCTGAACCCTCACTTATTTGTAAGCTTCAAAAGCAAACGCTTGCGTAGCAAAATACAGAACCTAATGATTCCCAAAACGATGTTGTATCAAAAAAATGTAGTTGGGATGGCCCCAAAAATATACAACAAATTACCTAAATGTATCGCAGGTATTGACCATTTACTACTCAATTAAGGATTTTTTAGATGATAAGGAAATATGTACAGTTTGACATGCATGCTCACACTATTTGTATGCCGTAAGGCGCCACATAGCGAAACTGTATTTTTTTTTTATAACATCTCTATGTAACCTATGATGGACAAATAAATAATTTATCTTTTATCTTTTACCTCAACTCAGAACGCATAGAAACGAGTGCCCGAGAGACATTAAATTTGAAACGTAACCATCGGACTATCCTCGAAATACGACTAAAAATTAATGCCAAAGATAATGAATGACCAAATTTTATGTATTTTGTCTACTTAAATACGTTTGTGAACTCAGCACGTCTATCATGAGACAGCCGCAACATACTCTCGATTTTTCTCGCACTATCCGTCTCTCTCTTATTAGAACACTTAAAACAAGAGGTATAGTGCAAGATAAATCGAGAGCATGTCGCGGCCGTCTCATGATATACGTGATGGTATCATGTTTTATTTATTCTGTGAATTCTACTACCATTATAATTTTTTGTTTCTGCTTATTATACTACAATTTAATTTAAGTTGTTTTGTTTTCAAAATAAGAGAGGCTGGATAGTGTCTGGTTTCTTACACATCTTAGCCTACGTAACATCGCGTTTAAGTATGTCGGATATGAAATAGATATTCGTCTCTCTCGCACTTAGGAACATACTTGCTAGTAAGGGAAAAATACAAATACTTTATGTCGGACATAAACCTGGTCATGCTATCTAAGCAGGTGTTACACACACATGCCACGTTACAACATTATTATCAATGCGGGATTTGCCTTCGAATCCTTTTCCCTTCGCTGTCATCTGGAATCCACTCACAGTATCAGCAGGTACAACCCTTTGGTAAAGATTACAGTTATTTGTTAACAAATAATTTGTTTGAATGGTGGCTTAGCTAATTATTCTCATTCATTGCTTTTTTGCACAGAATATCCTGCCGAAGGGTCTCAATTGGCCGTCAATCATTTCATCTATGCATTTTCTTGTGGAAAGCTTCGCTTGACCTAAAAAAGTATATTTGTTTAGATTCCAGCTTACAGCTAAATACCATGTTGAATAAACAATTTAATTTGAATAAAAAACGCTGACGCAGTGCGTATGCCGTTGGTTAATCTAGGCGCCGACAAAGCCCTGGGGGCGGGAGGGAAGTTTGTTGAGAAAAAATAAGCCCCGAAGACCTCTGCGGCTAAAGTGAGTTTAATAGTATCCGCCTTCAACCCGTTTTATCTTAAATCGGTGCGTTTTCCGAAGCGTAATACCGGTTACGAAACAAATCGATGAGTGAATATTATACACTCGCGGTCAAAGAAACCGGGTCAGTGACGAAAACCTCAATATTTTGTAAATCGTTGGTCGTATCTGCATGAAACTAACTCTGTTTTATAGAGAATTTAATATCCTTCTAAATACAACCTTCAATGTTCTACGTAGTAACTGGAAAAAGGTTTAATTGAAAAAAAAAAACCAATTAGGTACTTATTTGAAATTGCGTTCGTTTTACTTTTGCTTGTTTTTAAGCAATTGTTTTCAATCTGTCAAAGAACTATGATAAAAGGCTGTCATTGTTTTATTTTGTGGTCATTCTTGAATGTCTATCATGCCGCTAACACGAGATGAATGTACTCGTATCATCACTATGTTAGAAGAAGGAAGAAGTCAGAGGTATACAGCGAGAAGAACAGGTGTGTCACTTTCTACAGTGCAGCGAGTCCTCCAACGTTACCTACAAACTGGGCAGAACCTTAGAAGACCAGGAACTGGCAAAACAAGATGTACTACAGCTAGAGAAGATCGATTTATTGTTACAACCATGCTCCGAAATCGGCACCTCACAGCAGTTGAAGTGAAAAATCAGCTTTTAGAGACCCGAAGGGACGGCATCAGCGAGCGAACTGTCAGGCGGCGGCTCAAAGAAGCAAATTTGACCCCACATAGGCCGGCCAATGGCCCAAAACTTGAAAGAATACATCGAACAGCAAGACGACTTTATGCCCGCGATCACAGATACTGGGGTGACGAAGATTGGGCAAGAATTTTGTTTTCCGATGAATCCAGATTTATGCTCTATGCAAATGACGGGCGGCAAAGAGTATACAGACGGCCTGGTGAACGTTTTATTCCAGCATGTTTTGAGGAAAAAGTGGCGTTCGGCGGTGGGTCAGTCATGGTTTGGGCTGGAATCTCTTCAGAGAGTCGCTCGGAGTTAGTTTTAATAGAAAATGGATCATTAACGAGTGCAAGATATGTAGAAGAGATTCTTAATGAGCATGTCGGCCCATACTTAATTAATATGGGTGGAAATTCTATGTTTATGCATGACAACGCCAGGCCACACACAGCTCAAATTGTCAGAGATTATTTTTTGGAGGTTGGTATCAACTGTATGAACTGGCCCTCGAGGAGTCCGGACTTAAATCCGATTGAGCATGTATGGGACGAGCTTGGGAGGCGTGTAAGAGCTCGAAACCCCGCCCCAGCTACACTTAGAGACCTGAAACAGGCGTTAGTGGAAGAATGGGACAATATCCCGCAAGAACGCATAAAGAACTTAATAAACAGCATGCCGAATCGTCTAGAAGCTGTAAGAAGAGCCCGAGGAGGCAATACGAAGTATTAATTTTTATTTTTTGTGTTGTATGTGAAGTACCTACTGCTTATTTTTGTACGTAAAATTGGTTGATTTTTTGTTTCCTATGTAATTTTATTAAACAAAAGAATTACGATTCCACCATTTGATGTTATTTAATTCAGTATAAAATTATCTACAATATGCAGTTTAATTCATGTCCCTAGCTTTATTATTTTAGGAGATATTACAGATTTTCGTACTGACCCGGTTTCTTTGACCGCGAGTGTAGTTCCCGTTATTAATTCCCATTTCTGTATCACTGGAATAAATTGTATGTGATATCCTTGTTGATATCCTTCTGTTGAGCGTGGGTAGACAAGGTGGACTGGCGGGTGACCTGGTAAAGTCCGCTGGATGCGGGTGGTGCAGGACCGGTCATTATGGCACTCTTTGGGGTCCAGCAGTGGACGTGTAAGACGTCCAGATGCAGGCTGATATGATGACGATGATGATGATGATATCCTTGTAGCCAGGCATGCCTCTTAGTTTATAATATAATATATGTACTTAGTTAATGTTTAATGTAAGTGTTTGTACAATATAATATTATAAGTGATTATTGTAATTAACCAAATATGGATTTAATGATTATTTAATAATTAAATGATTATTTATAATAATTATTATTATCAATAAACTGTGTAAGCTAAACGTCATAGTCCTCTAGCACTAGTGTATGACATGTGCACTTTATGTAAAGAAAATAAAGATAGGAAATAGTACATTTCGATGCTAGTGCAGAAAGTATGTCATCATGTCACTAGTACCGAAATATCTTCCCGCGAGCCGTAGGCGAGTTGCGAGACTCGGGACGACTGAAGAATGACATTTCCGCACGTGTATCGAGTTACGTTTTTTAATACAGTTGCGAATAAATAAGAAAAACAACAAGTAAGGAATTCGAAACTTTTATATTATTAATGTTACATCATTGTAATACAGTTGAAAAATAATGAAGTTGTTAAATAATTTTTTTTTTTTAATACAGTTCTATCTTATTTATTTTTTTATTGACATTATGATTATGGTACAATTTTGTACAATTATTGAGTGGGAAAAGTGAAAAGCACTAGTTCGCGAAAACCAACTTTCCGCACGCTAAACAGCTACGTAAAGTAGCACTTTTTGAGCAACTGTATTAAAAACGTTTATTTTGCATATCAAAGTCACACAGATATTAAGGATTGGTCAATACATTGCGATAGGTGCTAAAAAGGTCGCCACTCGTCTTTGATGTCTAAACACAAGCCGTGCGGTTTACTCCGTGAAGCTGATTTTTAGTGATGCCATTGGTCGCAAGCGTGATATATTTGTGTCAAATTCGAACTAAGAGGATTATTCTTCTTTCTATTACAGTACAAGCGAAGCCGCAGGATGAAATATACTTAGCTTATCTTCTCGCTGCACTTTCTCGGCTTTACTCTCGTCTTTTTTTTTGGTTTTAGATTTTTATATGAATACTAGCTTCCGCCCGCGACTTCGTCTGCGTGGACCCGCGATAAAAACTATGCTTTATTTTAATACAGGCTATAAACTATCTTCGTGCAAAATATCATCCAAATCAGTAAGGCCGTTTAAGCGTGATTGAGTAACAAACATCCAAACTTTCGCATTTATAATATTAGTAGGAGTGCAAACAACTAGCCTAAGACCATCATCATCATCATAAACTTAAGAGCCGGGATCTTGTCGGTGGAGTAATCACCATTTTGTTCTTCTCTCTGCCACTGTTTTGAGTCAAAGACCAAAGACAAAAAAAAGACCGGACTGCACTGCGGGAGTGCTGGCAGAAGTGAAAACTCAATAACATTGTACTTAACAGTTTTTCGATCAGGTCACGTGACATCTTACGGTGTCACCCTAAAAATGAATTTGGCGCAAATTTATAAACAATTATCAATTAGGTACCTACTATAAAAACCAGGGTACATAATAAACAGCGGACGGCGGCGGCGAACAAAATACCAATTTGTTTTTGCCATTGCCAAATATTTTTCAAAGCTTTATCTCTTTAGGAATAACGTCCAAATTCAAACTATTCGAATTCGCAAGAACAGCGGACGGCGGCAGTGAACAAAATACCAATTTGTTTTTGCCGTTGCCAAATATTTTTCAAAGCTCTTCCGTAATAACGTCCAAATTCGAGTTATTCGAATTTGCTCAATAGCAAAACGGTGAAGGACGCGTGGACATAATTAGAAATTCATTTGCAGAATATGCTATTGCAAAAAGTGTTTAACGGCTTTATACTCTTACGAATAGCGTTCAGTTATGAATGAAGTCGAATCGGCTAGCAGCAAAATATAAAAGTTTGTGACTTCCTTCACATCTGACGTCACAAAAATCTGTCGCGAATTTAGCAATTTTTCTCCATCCCAAAAAGTGCTCAGCGCCGCTAAAGAAGTTTTCACTTCAAAAAAAAAGGTGACACAAAGGGTGTCAATTATTCAAATTAATTTGTCATACATTGGCACGTTTACCTAATCTAGGTGCCTATACCATTACCTATACCATTTAAGTTGCGTGCCAACGGTCCCTGCAAAAATGACTGAATTCTTGTTTTTGACCGGCGTCAAAATTATTAATTCTTTTGTATTTTCTCATAAGTCTTTCTATAGAGTTGTGTGTAATCGATACCAGAATTAAAAAAAATCGACAATAAATGAAGGTATAGGTAAACTTGTCTATATATACACACTAAAATATCCCAACGTCAACCTGTTTCACAACGAAACGGTGGCATTCGGTCTACCAATTGCTGAACATACCTCGTCTACTCAAATACACGTCAGTGCGTACGAAAAATTAACTTTAACAAACACGCATCACAATTCTTGAGTAAGCATAGAATTTTGTAAAGAAAACGAAAAATTGAGAGACATCTTTTTCAGCGCAGCGAGCCGTCTGAATAATTTGTTGTGACAAATTGTAGCCCCATTCAAAGGAGGCTGTGGCGTTAGATTTATGTATGTTTTTAGGTTTTGGGCGGGGCGTTCGTGATTTTTGCAATTTGAAAAGCATCTTTTTCGCTTGTATTGGAAAACGGGACGGAATTTAAATGTTGTTTTATGGCTGAAGGGGCTTTAGGGCATTCGGGACCTTTTATTTTCCGGCGCGTGACATCGGATAGGATCGAGAAATTATTTGAACAGTTTGAACTATCTCGGCGGTGGCGTCGAGGGGAAATTGTTATTTTACACTACAATTTTATTGTAAACTTTATCGGAATATTCGTTTCAACTTTGAATTGTGTTTAAATAACGAAGTTCGACCCAAGAATGTAGGACTTAAAAAATAGCAAAATAAGAATTGCAGTGGTTCTTGCCCGACTGCGGCACAGGGTTATATTTTTAGGTATATATTTTGTGTTTATATTTTTTTTTGGCAAAGCCTGCAGCTAAAACGGCTTAATAGGTTACAATTATAACATTTATAACACATGGGTAACTATTACCATATACAATGCCATTTTTTTACGATCTCCCTTTGCACCCAAAAGCAAATGATTAAGCAGAACAACATTTGAACTCCCCAACGCATAGAACGTGACACGAGGTTAAAACACTTTATGTATTTGCAAATCCTTCACGTAATCAAATGCACCGAACAAAATAAAAATATATCAATATGGCTGTAGTCAGCAACAGCAAACGTAGATAATTGTAGTACTTTGTTATATTCACTACTTTGTCGCATCCCAACTGTCGCAGTATTGTTGCGTTAAGTGCGACATAGTACTAAAATGATTATCTATATTTTGCTGTCGACTGGTTGAAACAAGAATGGAGCACTGAAAAAATACCTGGGTCCGTCACGAAACTACAGTTACAATTTTAGAAGTCAAAACTAGCAACACTGAGTTCCTGAACCAATAACGACTTGCCATTTGGGCTGTGTTGCCTTTTTAGACTTGAAAAACGGCTTAGAATTAAAAAAAAAAACTTGTAGTGAAATGAAATGGGCCCGTGATATATTTGAAACTGCACGCTCATTGCCTGTCAGGGTTCCGTTTACTGGTTGAGCTATAAACCGAGTTACAAAAAAAAATACGGTAGCCTAGTGTATCAAATACGCTACGATAACCTACTGGTCCAGGCATGTGGCTGTCACGCGGCGGTCGCGGGTTCAAATCCCGGCTGTACGAGCCGGGATTTGAAGCCCGAACAATGAGTTTTTTTTGGAACTTATGTACGGAATATTTACCGTTAGAGTTTCGGTGAAGGAAAACATCGCGGGGAAACCGGCCTAATCGCAATAAGTGCTAGCCTTCCCTCTGGGTGAGAAGGTCAGATGGCAGTCATCTTAAAACTAGTGCCTATGCCAAATCTTGGGTTTGATTGTCAAAGCGAACCCTGTGCTCCTTTAGGCACAACCGGGAATAACGCCAGGAGGATGATGAAGACTAAACCGAGTAAACGATTTTAGGTGACTTCTACATTTGGCGGTGCGGTGTCGGTGTGCTATATCAGTACGAGTACTTTATCAGCTGTCAGTATCAAGCCAGTACAGTCTTTACTGTGTACAATGAGTGCTTCCTGATTGGCACGGAATGCGCGGAAGCGGGCTGGTTTACACTCATTGCCGTACCATCCACCTACAACCCCGCATCCGCAATCTGTACTGATTTTACTGACAGTTAACATTGACAGCTTACACCTAAAGAGGCCGTAGACTAACTTGATCGCTAGTCTACGTTTACGCACACAGGTAAAGAATGTAAGGAAATCCATAGCCTTTGAAGAGCGCGCGCGGCGTGCAGAACGAATTGAAAATGATAATCGTCTTTATTGTGACTAGCTTCCGCCCGCGACTTCGTCTGCGTGGACCCATAAAAACTATCCTGTATTTGAATAAAGGCTTTAAACAATCATCGTGCAAAATTTCATCTAAATCGGTTGAGCCGTTGAAGCGTGATTGAGTAACAAACGTCCAAACATCTAAACATCCAATAGGAAGTAGGATAGGCGGATTATGGTACATTCACAAGGATCAAGGTGTCCTACAATGTTAACTTAGGTCATAATATAATCTACTCTTAAGAGCATGCATGTTTTGTTTACAATAAAGATTAAATAAATCCATGTCAGTAATAAATAAGTCAGTCTTTCGAAGTAAAATACTTAACATTTTTAAAAAGGCTATCCTGTGATTAAGCCTTAGTCTCACCTGATGATAAGAGCTGACAGAACCTAGGATGAACCTCACTAGTTCAGTAATTACCTATTCACTCAGGTTTTGAAGGCTCGTAGATCGTAGTTTTTTTAACTAAGTCGGTGGATATTTTTATTATTTTTCACCTCAGTAGCTCGAACAAGCATATTTTGCTGCGTGAAAACAGTGTGCAAAATGCAATTTTGCTCACTCCTTGAGACAAAGTAGCTTTTTAATTTTGATGCGGTGTACTGACATTTCCATTTCATCGTATGGGGTCTATTACAAGTTCAGAATATTTTAACTTTGTTAGCTCTCGTTTGTAAACTCGCTATTGATTCAATTTTAGAATCTTTCGATTTCTCGGGACTCAAAATCAGCACTCGCTGCAAAAACAAACTTTGCTCTCTTGTTGCATAAATAACTATTTTGTACTCGTCGATTAAAATTTGTGTATTATGATTTCATAGAGAATACTGCAACGTCACTCTTTTCATCGTTGAATAGTCTATGTTACTTCCGAAACAACCGAAATAAATTTTTCGATACGCTCTAGACAACCGAAAAAAAATTGAAAATAGAACTTCGTATTTCCATAATAATATATGTGGCCTTGTTTAAGGAGACTCGATCCGATACAAAATTGCCAATCTATGGCGTTTCGGCACGTAGTAGCGTCGCGTCACTTAAACTTGCTGCTGTATCCAGGGCATACAAAATTTAAAAAAAAACTACGCTTTGTGATTGGCTAGTATTTTGACAATCACAGCACAGTACTGCAACATTATGAACGCCTGTGGTGTGATGCGATAACTTTTCTTTTCAAAGCTAAACTTAAACAGTTAATATAAAAACTAAGAAAATGAGTAGTGACATTGACTCTTTAACTCCTCAAGAAATTATTAATATGGCAGAGGAAGCCAACTTACCTTGCTACCTGAAAACTCAAAGAGCCTTTACAATAGTAGAACTGGACAATATAGTACTTACGATATTTAGTTTTCTTATATACTCGTATTAATAACTTAAATTATTAATTTTAATGAACTCGTACAAAAAGTATTGTTCACAATAGTGTCATGATCAAGCGTTTTAATCTCGTACCTTACTAAGGCCACTCAGCAAGCTTCGTGGCCTAAACACGGTACTCGACTAAAAAGCTCTCTATTATAACACGATTGTGAAAAATACTATTTTACTCGTACACGAAATAAAATGGCACGTAAAAGCAACGACTACGAAAATACTACGACTGTCATAGTTCAAAATCACACAAGCCGTATAAATTTTCCAATCGCACTGCTGTCATATGAGCGAAGCCCAAGTGTCGATTTCGAATCCATAATACATAATTCCAACATAAGCAGACCTGCCAAAATGCCTTATTCGCCTTGCTTATGTGGCCTTTTGTATGCATCGTCGGGATATGTCGGGTCAATGTAGTCTGGCGATAGAAACTCGTTGAATATTCATGTTTTAAAAATGTGCCCACAATTTCAACAACGCTTCATTCGGAAGTAAATTGACGATTCGGGCGGATGCAGTGTGTCAATTTTACATGATTCTTGGGTATAAAAATTTACTTAAACTTTTATGAAATACACGCTTTTATTTCACCTTACTTGCCTTGTTAGTTAGTATGTTCGGGTCAAATCAGCGTCGTCATCATCATTGTCATCATCATCATCATCATATCAGCCAAAAGATGTCCACTGCTAGAGATAGGCCTCCCCCAAAGCGTGCCACAATGACCGGTCCTGCGCCACCCGCATCCAGCGGACTGCGGGTCAAATCTTGTAACTGAATTTTCTGCCCCTTGCCCGTCTATTACTAACCGACAAACCAGTCTATCCACCTGGTTGGACGGTTAGTATTTTTTTTCGTAACTAACAATCTGCCTAGTTGGTTGGTTAGTCATATGAACTCATATTACGAACCGACCACCTTCTTATAAACTAATTATTGGTTTGTCGGTTGGTAATTAAAATATACCAACCGAAAAATCGCCTGACATGGTATGGTATGGTATACATAGAAGACGCTAAAATAAGCATGTTTTGTATGAAGAAACTTTAAGGCAGGTCGGTGTAGGTACGACGACGAGCGAAGCGAGGAGGAGTGTTAGGAAGAACTGTGACCCTACAGCGCGCGAGCCGAGCGAGCGAAGCGAGCGTGCCGCAGTAGCGGCCGGCGAAGCGCCAGAACCGGACATTTTATTACTACCTAATAGTAACATATTAAATAAGTCTGAAAATCATTTTTTACCCATTGAAATTTTTACAAGTCCTATAATTTTCCCAACTTTCAAGTAAAATATCTCGGCCGTTTTTGATTTTAGACAAAAGTTTTTTCTACAAAACATGCTTATTTTAGCGTTTTGCACGAAATTTTTCTAACCGACAACCAACTAGGTGGTCAGTTAAGAAAAAAAATTAACAGCCAACCAACTAGGTAGTCAGTTAAGAAAAAAAATTAACCGCCAACCAACTAGGTGGTCAGTTAAGAAAAAAAAATAACAGCCAACCAACTAGGTTGTTGGTTACGAAAAAAAAATACTAACCGTCCAACCAGGTGGATAGACTGGTTTGTCGGTTAGTAATAGACGCCCTTGCCGGTACCTAATTGAGCAAAAATTTGATACACTTAAAAAGTGCCCTGACTATGCAATATTGTGGGGCCAGCGAGCTTATTTGATGATGGAGACAGAAGGTAGCCTATGCAGAAAGTAGGATAGCAACTCCTAACCCGTCTTGTTTGGGCTCATTGAAACTTTCTTAACGAGTAGGTATTATATTGGTACCTACTTAGTTAAGTTTAATTTGATTTCATTATTTTTTCTTAGGACTGAGATTTATTGGTTTCTGTGACCTGAAAAATAATTCAGTATAGGTACAGCCAAGAGTATATTGGAAATTATCGCGTGCTTTGAAACGCCGTTCTGACTATCAAGAAACATTTAGATTGTTTATCTGATTTAATCAATACATGATTGCCTAAAATTACATACCTCTATAGAAAAAAAAACCAAAGTTGGGTCTCTATTTTCCTTTTTTTACTTAGCCTACTCAAACAATACATTATTTTACGACACAATGAAGTTAATAATATAGTATTTTATCTCATCTAAAATCTCACTTAATGAAAAAATTAAACTTCACTAACTTAGGTATTTATCGAAAAATGACGAAAAAAGCCATACCCGAAGAGTGTCGCATCTCTTTTCTCGTGCGCGGAAGGCATAAGGGTGTCTCTGTCTAGGGGGCGTGGTCGACTCGACATATACATATAAGACGACTCGATAAGGACATAAATATCTGTCTGTACACTCCTTTATGACATTGACAATAGAGGTCTGTACAAATATTTAAGTTTATTTATGCAACGCTTAATTTTAACGATTTGTAATGGTTTTGATATGTTTTATGCAGGCCTTGGTTGTCCTCTCCAAGAAAGTGATAACTCTGATTGATACTAATGTGTCTGCCGTGTCTTTTATTTTATTAAATATTAATCCATTTTCACGGTTAGTGTGCTCGAAATCGGACTGTCTGCTTGTCCATCACAGTAAGATGAAAAATAATCTGCGTCAAGACCACTTCTTAGATACCTATTCGTTAATTCCCGAGCGTAAGGCAAATATCAATGTAAGGTGAAAAAGAAAATATTTCAAAATGGTACTGATTACGTATTTACGTTAAATTATATCGAGAATGAAGTACCTAAACATGTTTCGGTTTCTATTAATCAAATTACTCTATACATATAACCGCGAATTCGGTCTGTTATCTAGGTAAAAAGGCTTTGATAACTGTCATGATTTAGCAATGCATCTTTTTAAGCACGCGACCCTTAGGCGACTTGACTTCCTGACTTGGCGGGGCGGGATCGGTATGCGGTATTTTTTACTTTAACGTGATATCACACAGATTTACTCACTAGTAGGAATACTGTCAATATTACATTTGCAGTAATATCATGCGCGGAATCGGGGCGGTCCGCTTGCAGTACTGCATTCGTACTTCCCCTCTTCCGCGCATCCCGCACCAGTTAGGAATCACTCTTTTAAGATTATCACACTTGCGATTTCCAAGCGTGTTTTCTATACAATTATCAGTCGCGGCGAACACGCTGCGTGATCGCCTTCATACAAAATACCGTCAAACCCCGTGACTTCGCCTGGGATACCTAACATCGCCTATTTTTATAAAAGTTAAAATTCCCGCCTAGATTTTAGGGCAGGTTCCACAAAAAACTACGAAATGTATAGTGTTTTTTATGCATGGCAATATTCTCGCATTAATTGTGGCTAACTTAACGCCATTTACGATCAGTGCCGTTTTTTCGTTGAAGTGGTAGCACGTGTTTATTTTTACCTTGTCGGAACTTTGCTATAAATAGTCTCAAAGAAGAGATAGATCTAAGCTTTTTCTTGTATTATAATCTACAACTCATGCTCTTTCTTGTGGTAATATTATTTTTTACCTAAGTTACGTGTATATGTCACAATCGATTTAAATGTAACTGAGGTCATGTTCCAGCCATCTTGTTGCTACACTTCGCCTGCCCCTAGGGTTGTCAATCCAAATTTGTGATCTGTTTAAAATTTCTTATTTAGTTTTAAATACCACGTCGGTGGCAAACAAGCTTAGCTTACCTGATGGTAAGTGGTTACCGTAGCCTATGGACGCTTGCAACTCCAGGTGTGTTACATGCGCGTTGCCGACCCTTTAAGAATTTATACGTACTTACTCCTTTTTTGAAAAACCCCATACTGTAGTCCCTCGGAAAAACCTCGGCAGGGAGCTCATTCCATAACCGGAGTAGTTCTTAATGTTAAGCTATTGTATAAGTAGTATAAGTAGGTAGATATTAAGCTGTGTATTTTTTTTAATTGACATATAATTGAAATGTACATTTATGAATAAATTATCTGAATCTGAATCTAAGGGTCATTCAAGCCTCGACGAACAAAGGGGGTCTTACAAGTTTGGCCGCTATGTGTGTATGTCTGTATGTTTGCTGTGGCACCGTAGCTCTTAAACGGAAAAACTGATTTTCATTAGTCTTAACTTAAACCATTACCCTTTCTTTTTTGCTGTCGAGTTAGTCAACATAATTTTTGACAACCCTATCGAAAAAACAGTAAATGTATGAAACTAACTTCAGATCGTTACCTGTCTTCGCCTACCATCGTTTTTTTTTTAAATATGACTTATCTGGGATAGTTACGGTTCATAATCGAAAACAGGTTAAAAATTAATAAGATAGTTGGCGGCAACTTCAAATTTTGTCTATAACTGACGCTCCGGCAGTATGTAGGCGAAGACAGGGCATTTTGTCTACACTTCGCCTACCACCTTTAGAGTCCAATTGTAGCCATTCCTTAGCGAAATTTAGACCTTAAGTTACTGTAAACTAAAGTCCCATATAGATTAATTCGTTTTTTGATCTTAACAAGCAAAAACAAGTGTAAATCTGTGAGAATTTTTCAAAAAACTGCGAAATCCAGGCGAAGTCACGGGGTTCTACGGTACGCTTGGAAATCGCAAGTGTGATAAGGCTTTAAGTGTAGGCAGTAAATAATCGGTATTGACTCCACTGACAGCTTACCCAGACTTACCCACACCAGGCCAATCCCACTGTAATATTGGAGCGAAATGTGGCTTATGACTTCAAACCATAATTAGATTCCAAAAAAATAACCTTAAAATTGCCATTAAAATGAAAAAATAACCGCCACTGGCTTTACACTCTTCCAAATGATGGACGTTGCTGGTTTTTAGCTACGTCCATCAATTGGAAGAGCGTAAGTTTGCCAGTGTCGGTTTTTTTTTTTTGTTTCATTTTTTGAATCTAATTATGGCCTCAAGTATATCTATGGTAACCTCCAGTGGAGGTCTAGCTAGGGCTGTACAGCGTATCATACACAATGACGTTTCATATATAGGTATGTTCCGATGTACGCAGTAATAACATAATTTCATTTATTGCACATCAATACTAATAAAATATAATATTATACGAATTTAAATTTCACAACATTTTGCTAACACGACGAAAGAAGTAGTGTCCCATTGCAAAATATGAACTATTTCGTAAAAACTTTATATGTATTCATGTTTTTTTATTTAATTCTTACTTCCCGGTTATCGTATTTTTTAGTATCGTATCATATTATTATTTCCAATATGGATAAAGGGGTTTGGGTAAAAATGTTGTAATTTTTTTAGATGAGCGGCCATTCGTAAAATTGATAGATTATGATAGATCCAATCAAAACAAACATATTTCGTTATGAAATGTAATACAATAAAATGCATCAGAGCCGAGATAATGCCATTCAACAACTTTAGCAGTATACAAATATATAACACATATCTTAGAGCACTTAAAAGTGAAACAATATAGTATAGGTCTACTCTTCGACATGACCAAGGCATACGACAAAGTATCCCACGAAATCTTACTGGCTAAACTATACGGCATGGGAGTACGCGGCATGGCCCACAAATGGTTCCAATCATACCTACAAAATCGGAAACAATACGTCCAAATAGATTATTACGACCACCAGAGCCGAGAGGCAGCGAGCGTAAACTCCCAACTACGTCAGACCACTTGCTCCCTCCCTCAAGGAAGTATTTTGGCCTGCACCCTATTCTTAGCGTATATCAACGACCTGCCTAAAATTTTGGATATAAGTACAAAATGTGTCATGTTTGCAGACGATGTCTCTTTGCTATTTAGCGCTATGGACAGTACCGAAGCTAACCGAAAACTTTCGACCCTTTTACACACTGTCAAAAAATGGCTTGCCGAGCATAATTTAGATATAAACATACAAAAAACAAAAATCATTCAATTTAAACCGATACAAAAAAAATCATTAGAATTGGAACTACAAATACACAACAATACAATAGAAGAGGTAAATTATTTCAAACTGTTGGGTATAACTATAGATTCAGGGCTAAACTGGAAAGCGCACATCCAAAGTCTCAAAATAAAAATCATCAGATTTATTTACGCCCTTGGCATATTAAAAGCAAATACAGATTTTCAGTCGGCTTTATCGGTATACTTTGCATATATTTATTCTGGCCTCCGATATGGCGTTCTTCTCTGGGGAGATAGCACAGACGCCAAAGAAATATTCGTCCTGTAAAAAAAGTGTATACGAATCTTAGCAAATGTACACATTCCTAACAGCTGCCGCCCTTATTTTATCAAATACAAACTGTTGACACTACCCTCAATATACATATTGGAGGCTGCACTTTTTGTCAGACAACATACAGAACTATTCCCACCGAAAATCGATACTTATAAAACTAGAAGTCAGTATAGAAATAAGCTGTTACTACCTAGATCTAACTTAGCTATGTATAAGAATGGACCACAGTATAAATGTATTCAAATTTTTAATAAAATCCCTAATGCTATCAAATACGAACTAAATGATAAAACCTTTAACTCAAAACTGAAAAGCCTATTAATAGAAAATTGTTATTACACAGTCAACTCATTTCTTGAAGATAATACGTTAGATAAATATGACACCGAATTAGTATAGGATCTTTAACTTGTAACTTGACATATCGCTGCTACCACTTTATTATTCATTGACATTAAATAAATATTTACTATAATGAAATGAAATGAAAATAATTTAATCCAGTACTAGTCCATATAAGCAAATACATCAGAATAATTAAATTAAATACAAATGATACAAAATAGATTAAATTATACTTAATTATTACAAAATGTTATTAATAATAATTATATATATATGTATAATAATTAGGCAAATTAACCCAATCGGCCATTATTGTAACGGTGTTTTGTTGACGTTGCTATGTTGGAGTTCCTAAATTAATTCATGAAGGTTATTAAACTACCTACTGATACGTCAATTTATTATATTATCTTACAATTAGACTAGCATTAATAGAATAGAACCGTATTATTGTTTGCCCCTACAGGGTGTCATAAACTGGCCAATGATTGTAACACCTTACTCGTATTACGTATATGACAATGCAATATTGCCTTTATTTAAAAATGTACAATTTTATGCCTCGAACATAAGTGCCAGAATGCGGTTAATTTAATTTAATGCATGTGTGTGTAGTAGTAGCTTTAATTCGCCTAGAAGTAGCTTTAATTTTAAGAAATACTTGCTGTGCCCTAACAGGGTTCATGTGTGAACCCACCCTAATGTAACACCTATTTGTACCACATGGAAACTATGCAATAAATGAATTATGAATTATGAATTATGATATTTGTAATATATATTTTCACAGGTCATACTGAAAAGTTATAAACAAAAGTTCAAACTTAAATATCTCGGCTCCGATATTGTTTAACGCGTTTACTTTTATATATCCATGCGCATTAAGAGGTCTTCTAAACGATATCATTTATGTCTGAAGCGAGTCGAGTGTCACCTACGAGTGTCACTGTGACTGTCGAGTGATACGCAAAGGAAATCGCCGGTCTATGCCTGTTTCCTCGATTTGTCAATGGCTTTTGACAGAGTGGATTACAATAACCTGTGGCAAAAGCAAGGGTAGGTATACCGTCTGAGTATGTGAATATCCTGAAATATTGGCACCGGAACCAGGTAAATCAGGTGAGGTGGGCCGATGGTCTGTCCTCCGAGTATAGACTCGAGGGGCGGGCTAACGTCTCCCAAGCTTCTCAACCTTTATATCAATGGGCTGATATGATGGTCGGACTCAGCAGCATGCACGTAGGATGTTATGTTGATGGCGCCTGCATAAAAAATCAGGTGACATGGTGCTGCTAGCTCCGTCTATTGGAGCCCTGAGAAAATTGGTTGGGGTGTGTGAGGCGTATGCTGTTGCACATGGGCTGCAGTACAACGCCAGAAAAAGTGAGGTACTGGTGTTTAAGGCGCGCGCAGGGGAAGCGGCCTGCTTTTATACCACCAGTTAAATTACATGGGTCCGTTCTGAAGGTAGTGGAAAAATGTAAGTATCTAGGTCACATTATAACTCCTGACCTACGTGATGACCTTGACATTGAGAGGGAGCGCAGGGCGTTGGCAATAAGGTCATACATGCTTGCCCGCAGGTTTGCAAGATGTTCTACCGAGGTAAAAATCACACTGTTCAAAGCCTATAGTCAGTCATTTTACTCGAGCAGCCTGTGGGTAAGGTACACAAAAAGAGCCTACAACGCCCTGCGCTGCGCAAACAGTATAATAATGCATTTAGAATATTCATTCATAATAATAGTATAATAGTTGCTTAATAGTTTATGTATCATTAGATTAGATTAAAATTTGATGTAGCATTGTTTAAATTGTATACTTTAACTTGATGTTTAACTAAAGCTTATGTTAGTATTTAAGGATAAGATTGCAATACCCTTTTAGGGTCCATGTGATACCTACTCCCATATAATCTAACAACAGTGTATATTACCATGGTGCAATAAACAACTATGACTATGACTATGACTAGAATGTTGTTGGGGCTGCCACGCTGGTGTAGCGCATCCCGTATGTTCGCTGAAGCCCGCACGGATGGCTTCAAACCAATAATGCGGCAAAAAATCGCTTCGATGCTGAACAGGCTCAGGGGTAGTCCCAACAGCATTCTGGGTGTAATTGCTGACCGTTATGACTGCCCAATTTTAATGTACTGGGTTAGTCAAATTAGGGAATTTGCTTCTTTTAGATATAAATAATTCTTGTGTTATACCAATATAAGTTTTTAAGTCGTACTTACAATCTATGGATGTAACCTATACTTATATCCGAAAAAAAGATTTAATAATAATAATAATAATTAGGCGTAGGGATGTGACGGCCCCATCGCCCACCAGATTTCTGGTGCAATCGCTCAACGTAAGGCAGCTTGTGGCGGGCTGTTAGGGAGTAGCGACCCTACGTACCTGAGTGCTCCTGGGAGTGTCCTGTGGTCAGGTTGAGTCGACCGGGTGGATGGTAGGACAGGCCCCCTGCCTCTGGCTTGTCTTTACTGGCCGTCCAGAGTGGAGTCGCAAGAGCTGTTGCTCGAGGGTAGATGTGGACACCTAAGTGGCGAGTTGGCTATATGTTTAAAGTCCAGTGCCACCTCTCTACCCCCCAGCTCTCTGACCGGTGTCGCCCTTAGGCCATTTTTTAATGTCGCTATTAATAGGGGCCCATCTAGCAGTTGACGAGTCACCGTCTGCCAGGGATAAAAAGTGAGACAGTTTTATTAGGCAGGCGTCCGATGTTTCATCCAATAGCACAGCCACTAGTCCATCATTTTAACCCAATAACCCGTTTCATTTAGATTCCATCAACCATCAATAGGCCCTATACACCCCAGTGGGTGCTGTCTCTGTATGCGTCCCATGACACGGGCAGGGACAGCATCCGCTCGGTGTACTCCTTGCATTTCATTAAATTGTCAAAAGGGACGTGTTGACTCAGTTGGTACTTTGTAAGTACCTAGCTCCACGCACGCCTCCCAAAGGTCCGGGACATCATTGTCCCGTAAGCGGGAAAGACATACAAATAATAATTAATAAAACATCCTTGGCCACTGCAAAAAATAAAAACGATTTTTTTTCTCATACAAGGTTACCCAATGCCCTTTCGACGTTCCGTTATGTGGTCCGTCGACAACCCTATCCCTCTCTATGATTGTCTATTAACAGTTATTAAAGTAACGTCATCACTTGGGCAGTGGACCTGCTGTAACTTTAGGTACTATTAAATATTCTGTGTCCGCACCAACAAATCACCTCGCGGAAGAACTACTGTATCTGCAGTTAGTTATTAAAACAATGGTTTATCTTAACACACATACGTTATGAAAGAATAATGAGAACACGATGGAGACAAGAAATGTGTTGTTCAAAACAAAACAAGAACTCGGTGCCTTAGTAATGTATAAAGTTCCATGATTTATTTAAGTATCGGTCTTCCTGTTTGCTTTACATTACTGGGTCTACTTAAATTTATAGTGATAGTGATATCGGACTACTAAAATACTGAATTATCTTTTAAAGGAGATAGTTTGACGCTCTGACAAGGCCATATGCAGGCCGTATGGTCATAAAAAGTAATCCCAATGCTGATAATACATATCAACATACGCATCTCGACACCATTAGGGACCCATAACACAGTCTTCCAGGCTGAGTGTATGGGCATAATAAAGCAGCCATTATGCAATCGCCTCCAGGGAGGTAAGAGGATATCTCATCCGTATACTTTCCGATAGTCGATCTGTACTGCAAGCCCTACAAGGTCACGCAACAACGTCTGGGCTTGTACACGATTACCACAAAATTCTATCAGAGGTATGTACCAACAGCGACATAACCCTGCAATGGATTAAAGGACACAGCAGTTCACGTGGTAACGACGCAGCGGATGCACTGGCTAGAGAAGGCTAAGAATCAGAAGCCATAGGACCGGAACCTACGATCCCTCTACCCCCTGCATGGCTGCGGAGCACACTGCGACTATACACCAAGGTAGAACACCAAAAATTTTGGAATACTCTAGGTGCCTGCAAGCAAACCAGGGAGGCCCTCCCGACAATCAATCCCAGATTGTCTAGGAAGCTAAAACAGCTAAAGAGACCGGCACTCCGTCTCATGACAGGAGCCATAACTGGTCATGCACTATTAAACAAACCCCTTTTCACTCTAGGTATTACAGACAGTCCTCTCTGCAGAGCCTGCATGGAAGAGGAAGAGACAGCCACCCACGTCATCCTGACGTGCCCTGGGGTGGCAGAGTACCGGGCAAAACACCTCGGAACACCGGGGTCACTACCGGAGGCCGTCGGCAACGAAAAGGGTCTGCTAGGCTTCCTGGTGGAACTGGGTTGGCACGAATAACAGTAGTGCCAATAACCCATACGCAAAATAGGCGCTATTATGACGTCGAGTTGCGTAAAACCCAGCCCGCGTACACCTATAACCTGTTTATAATACATAAGAAGTTAATTTCATTAATAACTTTTGTCCAGTTTATTAACAGTTGTAAGTCAAGCCACTTCAAACAAATTTAAATCCAATTCGAAGTTTCGTAGGTACTAAAGCCAAGTTTATAAGAATAATCCATGTGAAATTGAACGTTTTCAAAACAATATCGTACAGTTAACTGCAAAAGTATATAAGAACACACATAAAGGATATTACCACCACATTTATTGTCACTAACATGCTCATCACACACCTGCGTTTACCGTGTTTTGAACCCAGGACCGTAGCTTCACAGGCAGGGTTACTAACCACTGGGCTACACCGGTCAATATAATGAATTCAAATACAAGTGGAAAACTCTTTTCAACAAGGCCCCTTATATTAGGTTGACACTTCACCCTGTATTTCAAGTAGAAGTTGTTATGCAACGAAAAAGAGCCCTAGAAGGTTCATCTGTAGGATAGATAACTTGGCAGCAGTCTTGACACTGACTTCACTATACTGTCGAAAACATTTACACCTGAATAAACCCGCATCAAAAATATCTGAACTTGAATATTTTTGAAGTGAAAACTTCTTTAGCGGCGATGTGCACTTTTTGTGATGGGGAAAAAATGTTAAACTCGCAACAGGTCACGTGACCGTAACATTCGACAGATTGAAAATTCGTGAGACGGACACGTGACCTGATCGAAAAAATGAGAACAAAAATAAATGAATGTGAATGTGTGTGTGTGTGTGTGTGTGAATGTGATTGTCATTGAGTTTTCACTTCGGCCGGCACTCCCGGAGTGCAACCCGGTCTTTATTTTGCTCACTGTTAACGACCATATGTAATTTATCTTTGATGGAAAAATACAGAAGAATAATTTTATTGAAGAGGCTCGACTTTAAGGTAGATGTAACAAGGCAGAGATGTTGCTGCGAGTCTTCTTAGGGAGTACGTAAAAGGTTGATTCGTTGAATCGAGCAACGCCTTCGATAACCCACCGTAAAGAGTGATGTCCCGAAACAAAACAAAATGTAAGACAATTTTTAAGAAAAAAATGTGAACGTGTTAGGATATCATCTTATTTTTATAATCGTTTCTGTTCTGATTGTACTGACTTTATATTCCTTTAAACAACTCGTATATTTTAGTTTTATGGTGATCTTACCAGAATAACATTCTGGAGACGATCTTTACTATGGCGGATACAGGATGAATAGTAAACTGTACCTGACGCCTTTTATGGGGAATTTTACGATTCTGGAGATGAACTAAGATTCAACTCTATTGTTTCGCACTATAATTTGATTCCAATGTGTTTCACGCGCTCGATTCTACGTTTCCAAATCAACTTAACAATATAAAGAGGTAAAGTTAAAAAGTCACAGTCTATGGATAAGTAACATATCAAGAAAGTATCACGGATTAGGAAATAAGGGAACTAAACAACTTCCGGAGAACTACTTTCTGACTTTTACTAGTCTGTGTTACTTTGAGCTTCTCTATGTTTCCAGTTACTTTTGGTGTTCATTGGGAATTTGTATAAATTCTTCCCAACATACCTACATTATTATTTCTAATACATATAGCGACGACTGTTAGATTATCTATTTTCTTGAAGAATGCTCTCTATGAGTGACCACGTCAAAAAAATACTCCATTTAGCCTTTATGTAATTTTTAACCCACTTCAAAAAAAAGGAGAAGGTTCTATGTTCCACTGTATGTTTTTTTAATGTATGTTTACCAATTTCTCTGTAGATCGATTTACAAGATAATTTTTTTACTCGAAAGAATTTACTCCCGACTCGGGAGTAAATTCTTACGAGTAAAAAAAAGGGGGTTCCGAGATGGTTCCATTGGCACCAAGTCAGGATCTGATGATGGGATCCCAGGGAAATTTAGGGCAACCCTCAAATAGGGGTGTAGACACTAAATAAAATAATCAATAATGTCATATTTTCTCGAAAAAGGATTAAAAATATAGTCAAATGGAGACAAAATCAACGCAAAAGGTTAAATAATCACGAAGTTATGTGTCCAAAGTTTTAAGAAGGGGTATGTTCTGTCTCTTTTTCGCCGAACGCAACTTCATATGAAACGATGACGCTGGAAGATTGTGACGTTACAGAAGAAGGCAACGTGTCGCGCCGCATCGTGTTCGGCGCCGCTGTCGACGCGGCCTCTCGGCAGCATCCTGTAATGTGACGTCACACACCGTTTGCGTTTTCTCTCTCTAGTTGTAGCTTCGTAATTCTTTGAGATATCTGAATGGGACTTTCGTCACTAGGCATATTTTTTTGCGTTCTTTCTTTTGGAGTAATACTTATTTTCGCGTCTACACCCCTATTGTATAGGCACGCCTCGAGATATCTGAATAGGATTTTCGTCACTAGGCATATTTTTCGTGATCGTGATTCTCGTTGTCGTGATTTCGGTATTTTCTAATATAACTAGGGTATATACCCTAGGAAATCGTAATTTTGGTGAAGTGAAACTGAGGATGAAGACCACAGATGATTTAAAGAAATCTTTAATCATGTAAAGTACGTCATAGATTCTGACATGATTCCGTTGAAATAGCAACTATAATGAAGTGTTAATTCTGAGATCCTTGAGGAGTCGACGGAACTCTTTAAATTGTATCAGCCCACATATATAGCGACTTGGATATTTTCTGTAATAATCAAGCGGAAAGCAATTTGTGTGGTAAATTGGAAAGCAAATATGGAAATTTTCATGTAGGTACCAATGTGAATTGGCGAAGTACTAAATTGAACTTGGTTTAAACTTTGTTCTTAATTATGTAGGACATTCATTAATTGTTTTATGTAATTGACAATGTATGATTAATACAAATATAGACATATCATATAATATTCTAAATACAAACATATTTATATCTGAACGTCATGACAGCGTAAAACACATAGAAAATAAATTAGGATACGAAACGTAGTACTCGCATGCCCCTGTAGAAGTCACGTTTTGCGACGGTACGAGCACTATATGGCAATTTTGTTTGTAGGGTTAGGTACTCGCCGGCTATAATATCTGGAAGGACGAGGAACCCAGAAATAACTGATACGACTGATTCGTTCATAATAGTTAGTTACGATACAAGTGCCGAAAATAGGAAATTACCTATTCGCACGAGTATCGTACAACGTTTTACTGTACATATGGCTCTTTAACGACATATGCACGGAAAGTGCTCTTTTCCGCACTAGTGCGGGAAAGTAGCACCATATGTACTGTAAATATATTTAACGTTTCGGAACTTTTGGCCTCCTTTTACTCTTTTTGGTAATATGCTGTTCCCGGAAATGACAAAATGTTCTCATAACAGATCGGGAACTTAGGGGAAAATTCTCGGGGACGGCACATCTAATTATAACTGGGGTGCAACACTCAACCCAGGCGACCATGAGCTATGCAGATATTTTTGAGTTCCGTGCAGTGTCAACCTAATGCAAGTTGCAACTACCTACCCAATAGGGGTGTGGACTCGAATATTATTATTAAGTACTCCAAAAGAAAGAAGGCAAAAAGATATGCCTAGTAACGAAAATCCCATTCAGATATCTCACAGAATTACGAAGCTACAACCGTTTTAATATTGCTTGTTAGAGAGAGAAAACGCAAACAGTGTGTGACGTCTCGTTACGGGATGCTGCCGGGGGGCCGCGTCGACGGCGACGCCGAACACGATGGGCAACATTGCCGTCTATTAGTGACGTCACGATCTTCCAGCGTCATCGTTTCATATGAAGTTGCGTTTTGCGAAAAAAAGACAGAACATACCCCTTCATAAAACTTTGGACACTTACTTATAAATTAACCTTAACCTTTTGCGTTGATTTTTTCTCCATTTGACTACATTTTTAATCCTTTTTCAAGAAAATATGACATTATTGATTATTTTATTTTTTGTCCGCTATTATTACATTCACCAGTTATTTTAAATTAGTACAAGTCTGGTCCTATCGGGATTAGCCACTCACTATCAAGTTTCCTGCCGTGGGTGTCGTCGTATTTGATTATGGGAACGGGGTCGAAGTGTGTTGTGGTGCTCGTGATTATCGATAATGACGATAAACATCACTACCTATTCGTGCAAACTAAAATTGGCCAATTTTACGCATCGTTTAAGTCTTCATGAATGTTCAAAGTAGTTCTTCTGCTTACCGATCATGATCTAGCGGAAATATTGACAACAACTATAGATTAGTGCCGTTTTTTCTTCTATATGTTTTTTTGCAAACGGTGCATTTTCTTGCAAATGTTGGTGGCATTTTCTCTGTAAATGTGTAAAAAGGGGCAGGGTCTTCCGTATTTTGCGTATTATATTATTGAATACGAGGTACAAGCTAATCTCAATCAAATCTACTGTTTTAACGTATGTACATGTGGCGCCAGGAAGACATGACAAGTCTGGACAGAATGTCAAAAGGAGAAATTACGGAAGTAGGTAAGAGATAGCATGTGTCCGCCGTTGGTCCGCCATGATAGAAAACTTGTCACTTGTCAGAATTTGAGCAAATGGTTGTCAATCTTCTTTTTGTTCCTAGTTGCGTGACACTGACCTGCAGTATACAAATTATCACATTGCAGAATTGACAAGACACGTTCAACACATTCACTCGAACCAGTGGTTTTCCCGCTAAGTAGCGGAAAGCCCCTTCCTGGCACAGAAAGCGTTGATGATTTAAACAAGAATTTATTTATTTAAAACCGTGATCGTTAAAGAAAACAACTCTACTTAATTGCATTTCCCAGAAATATTGAATCGGATTCTTCCAATAAGCTTCAACTTAATTAACGTAGAAAAACGCGAAGAAGTTGTATAAGCATTTTATTAAACCGATAAATCAATACAATTTTCTCAAGTAGATAAGAACGTAACCGACACGGTAAAGCTAATAAAATACTTCCTTTTATGAGTAGGCTTGTATGTAGTTCACTGCAGTCTACGAAAGTTGCCCAGTCACTCAAACTTGACTATTTATTTACTCTGTCATGTTCATCACTTTGCGCTGCGTTGTTTAAAAGTGAACTATATCATGCATCATTTAAGATCTTTTTTGCAAAATGTTTGATAATATGAGGTTGCTAAAGCAACTGCGTTATGTGTATTTTAACTTGTTCTACGCGGTATTGTTCGTCGTGTTATTTGGAAACTTTAGAAGTAGGTACGTGAAAATAAATTGAGATGAATAAGAGTAAGTAAACTTACTATCTCCTCTCATATAAAAACCCTAGTTTTTAGAATATATTATGACAGCGCGTGGTCGCTTACTATGGGCCTCATAAGAAGGCTCAAAGTCACCCAAAGGGCTATGGAGAGGGCTATGTTGGGAGTTTCTCTGCGGGATCGCATCAGAAATGAGGCTATCCGCAGTAGAACCAAGGTAACAGATATAGCCCTCCGAATCGCTAAACTTAAGTGGCAGTGGGCGGGGCACATAGCACGTAGACCCGATGGCCGTTGGGGCGGAAAGGTTCTCGAGTGGCGACCACGTTACCGGAAGGCGCGGCGTGGGTAGGCCCCCCGCAAGGTGGACTGATGACCTGGTAAAGGTTGCTGGAGTCCGCTCGATGCGGGTGGCGCAGGGCCGGTCACTTTGGCACTCTTTGGGGGAGGCCTATGTCCAGCAATGGACGTCTTTCGGCTGATATGATGATGATGATGATGATTATGACAGCTGGACAGGAGCAATACAGCACAAAATGATAAATGTCATTTTCACCTCACCAGCTTGGAAAGGCTTACTTTATCACTCAAAATCTGCGCCCACAAGTCCATTATATCCGCTAGCGTGGAAAGAAATTTCGAATTCCTAACGTGACGTTCTAACGCGAGATCCACTTTTTTCTATGGAATGAGAGGTCATTTATTTATTTATTTAAACTTTATTGCACAAATATAAAAATAGAAGTACAATTGGCGGACTTAATGCCTTAAGGCATTCTCTACCAGTCAACAATTGGGGTAAACAGAAACCAGCGAACCAGTCATTATCCAGCGTTCAGAAACTTAATGGTGTTAGGCTAATAATTCGTTATTATTAACTTTGATAATATTAGATTAATAATACTTATTCTTTCTTTATTACATATGAAATATTCATAATTAAACTGACTTGATACAATTCAAATACTAATTTTAAAATATAGTATTCTTTTTTTGAAGTGAAAACTTCTTTAGCGGCGCTGAGCACTTTTTGGGATGGGGAAAAATTGTTACATACGCGACAGAGTTTTGTGACGTCAGATGTGAAGGAGGTCACTTTTTGCTGCTAGCCGATTCGACTTCATTCAAAACTGAACGCTATTTGTAAGACTATAAAGCCGTTAAACAGTTTTAATAAATTTGTAATAATACCAACGCGTCCTTCACTTTTTTGCTATTGAGAAAATTCAAATAGTTCGAATTTGGGCGTTATTCCTAAAGAGATAAAGCTTAGAAAAATATTTACCAACGGCAAAAACAAATTGATATTTGGTCGCCACTGCCGTCTGCTGTTCTTGCAAATTCGAATAGTTCAAATTTAGACGGTATTCCTATAAAGAGATAAAGCTTTGATAAATATTTGGCAATGGCAAAAACAAATTGGTATTGTGTTTGCCGCCACCCGTCGGCGCGCTGACGGGCCCGTCCGCTAAGTAATTGATAATTGTTTATTAATTTGCGTCAAATTCATTTTTAGGGTGACACCGTAAGATGATCTGATCGAAAAACTGTTACATTATTGAGTTTTCACTTCTGCCGGCACTCCCGGAGTGCAACCTGGTCTTTTTTTTAAATCCGCTTCTTGTAAATGCGGAACGCACTGTTTAAAAAGTTATTTTAATATAAAACTCAATTTATATTTGTTTTGTTCTTAAGCCACAGTAAAATCAAAATAATGGATGTTATTTATAGAATTTAGTGCAATGTGCATATATGAATTTTAATGCCTGGTTATTTAGCGGAAAAAGTAAAATATGCATATTCAACAATACTTTGACTTTTTTAATAAAAGCGTGAAGACTATTTTAAAGATGTAATAATGTTTATGTTACATTAATAATTATAAAATGCTTTGATTTTGATGAAATTTAAACAAACCTTTATTGAAAATTAGTATACGGTCCAAATTACTATTACATTTACAATTTTCCTCGCGGTGATGAGGTGAAAAGTTGTGTTTCGCTCGGCAGCCTTGAAAGCCTCGCTATGCTCAGGATTGTACTTTTGAACCATTCGCTTCGGTCATGATCCAATTGTACAATCCTTCGCTAGATCGGCTTTCAATAGAAGCACTTGTGCTAAACAACAACTTTGCAGCCTTGCATAACAAATAACTATTGTGTTATCCTACTTTTCATGACTAGCAATAATTAAATAAACATAGCTCGTAGGTATATTCCCGACAAATTATTTTGAAAGATCTAAAAAGGTCAGTTACATTTGGTTTAATATGCCAACCCGAAATAACTTTGATTGCCGTTTGTCAGCGTATCTATAATTCAATCTTCCTTTATTCACGTATACGGCCGGCCTAAAATATATGAGCCAGTATGAAACAAAATAAATTACTCTGATAAAGCGGGACCTAATTTTCAGTACAATATAAAAATTTGTAAACCCGAGTTTTATAAAGTACGAGGCGACTTCTAATTTTATTACTTTTATTAGCGAGCATAGTATAAAACCACGCGAAGGAGGTTTTCAGTCCGACCGTTATACCATCTGTCAGCAGCGGACACCTCTAGCACCAAAAAAAAAAAAATTTTTGAACTGTTTATTTCAATTCACAATTGTTTTATGTTTTGTGACTTAGCACAATCGTAACTTTTAAAGTTTATTAGCTAAGTTTAGTTTAATATATATCATAGATTTGACATTTGTAGTATGTTAGTTAATTCATTAATTAATTAAGATTTAAGATTTTTCTTCACACTAACTATGGCTTTCTTAATTACACATTTTGGCTTTATGCGGTTTATCCCCTATACTGTTAATTACATTTACGTCACACCTGGCAATAATGTGGGTTTTACCACACGCTACGCGTACGGTAAAACTCGCATTATGGCCAAGTGAAGACGTAAAATTGTGTACTCACCACGGGCAGTAAAAAAGAAAGCCCTCTATCGCATATTTACAAACCTCGCCTGCGGCTCGGGTCACAAATGCCTGCGATTTCGGGCTTTCTTTCTTTCACAGCCCTAGGTAAGTAATGTACTATTTCTATACTATTTCTCGGTAGACTGTTTAGGACAGCAGGCACATAGCTGGACCAGACCCTTCGCCCATAAAAGTTGTTGCTATTTGGTACTGTAAAGGCTTTACTGGTTGATAGTGTCCTACTACTATAATAGTGATATATACATAGTGCGATAGTGTACTAGACTAGCAGAATAAAAAACTACGATAACAATTAGGCTTTGTAGTAAGGCTGTGACACAATCTATTACATATACAGAGTGTACCAAAAATGGGGCGTGAACCGACCCTGGGCATAACAGACATCGTGTTCTAATAAGAAAAAACTAAGAGAAAAAAAATAGCACGCGTTTTTTTTACATCTGTATGGACCGCTGGCCGACTGGGGTGCCCTGCTCCATACAATTGTAGTTCGTTTTTTCTTTTTTTCTTACAAGAACACGACACCTGTTATGCCCTTGATCGCTTCACACCCCATTTTTGGTACACTGTGTATACAATTGGACCGTTACATAATTAGTGACAGAAAACGCACAGCCTTAACCGCTAAAGATAGCAGCATGAAATTTGAAACACATACTTCAAGGGACGTAGAGGCGTACTAAGATTTTTTTTTTAATTCATCCTCTAAGGGTGTGAAATTGGGAATGAAACGTTGTATGAAAATCCGTTATAATTGAAGGTAGATCTATGAAATTTGAGATTTGGCTTTTCAGTCACAAATGAAAAAAAGGTTTCCTTGAAGCGTTATTGGATATTTGTACTATAAAGGGGTGAAAGTTTTGTTATTTTTGGACTTGGAAGTTGTCAATGATTTTGATTAGAAAGTTATAATGATTTTTTTTTTTAATACAACGACGGTGACAAACAAGCGTACGGCCCGCCTGATCATAAGCGGACATCGCAGCCTATAGACGCATGCAACTCCAAAGGATTAACATGGGCGTTGCCGACCCTTGATATGTTTGAGGATTCGACGTGTTGACAGCTGAAGGAACAAATTCCCTCGCTCTCAACACAACACTACAGAGAAAGTAGTAGTGTTATTATGGCTGTGGTCTTCTGCAAGGCGGAGGTACTTCCCCAGTTGGGCTGCTTCAAATTCAAGCGGGATGACATGTCGCTGTGCCCTACCTCACGAAACCTACCTTTCTACCTTCTTTCATCAAGTATATTGAGTAAATCAACCCTTAGCATGATAAAATCATAGGATATTACCACGACATCATTTCGAGTTTGCTCATCAACACTAAGCTCAACTACTGAAACAACAGTCTTGAAATGTGCAAGGTAGGTTACTTAATCAATGTAGGCAACCAATAAAAAAGGGTTTTACAATATTTAACCCTTTTTAAGTGATGGAAAACAAGTCAAATGCGAATTGTAGTTCAAGTGGTGAAGTAGAAAGGTGGATCTATGTGGACTGGCGAATTACTAACTGAAGTCTAAAGAGCTTAAAATGGGGGTTTTAACTTTACAAGAAATAATTTCTTAAATGAGAAATTGTATCTCTGTAACGCAGGCAAAACTGCGAGATATAACATAGCCTATGTCCTTCCTGAAAGTTCATCATCTGCACCGGTAAAAGAATTTTCGGAATCAATCCAGTGGTTGCAGAGATTACCCATTACACACAAACTTACAAATCTCGCAGACTATTCCTATTTATAATATTGATTTGCAAAGAATGTTACAAACGATCAACTGTGTTGTAACCAATATAAGTCTGCCGTATACATTGTAGACCAACAAAATAATTACTTGAATAATAATTGATTGAACCGCTACATTTCAAACACAAATAACATTTTTGATTGGCCGTTAGTAAAATAGATTCCGAATAAAAGTAAGCCACTAATTAGTCAGTATGTAAACAGAATCCCATTACTATCAGAAATGTAGGTTATGTTAGAATTGCGACTATCACTGAACCGAACTGCTACAGAAAAGTAGGGTAGGTTAGATTAGAACTGCTGACCATTTTTGAAAAGTTTATTGATCAGAAGTCGCTTATCGTCGGGGATAGTGCAATACCGCGTAACTAGCACTAGTAAATACTGCGTATCTACACAACACCCATAGGGCAAATCCGCGTAACTGGCATTGGTTAATACCGCGTATCTAACAAATATTGCCAAATTAAGTTTTCCCACCAACGAACGTAGAATCCTGATTAGAATGTACCAAGCTTCTCCTGTAAATTTGGGTAATTTTGTAGATACGCAGTATTTACCAGTGCTAGATACGCGGTTTCGCATTATGGGTCTTGTGTAGATACGCACTATTTGCCAGTGCTAGTTACGCGGTATTGCACTATCCCCGACGTTATACCAGTTCATCAATCAGTCAAAATAATTTACTCTCTAATACCGTTAAATTGGAATGGAATGTATACCGGGTGGAAAAATCGAATGCAACATGGATGGCAACTATCTTAAATATTGTAAATAGCACATTCTGTGTAAAGGAAACATTCCTTTGTTTTTAAAAACAATAAATTCTGCATTTAAGGATTTATGAAAAATCGCTTGCCTTAGTCGGGACTCGAACCGGTCAAATGTGACAAAAAATAACGTGCTCTATTTTATGATGCAGATTGAAAGGGTAACTGATAAGGTTAATTTTTTTCTAAATAACAAATACAATCAGAATAACGGAGTGCCATGAAAATTGAAAACTAAAAACTAAACCGGTTCGAGTCCCGACTGAGGCAAGCGATTTTTCATAAATCCTTAAATGCAGAATTTATTGTTTTTAAAAACAAAGGAATGTTTCCTTTACACATAATGTGCTATTTACAATATTTAAGGTAGGTAGTTGCCATCCACGTTGCATTCGATTTTTCCACCCTGTAGAGTAAGGTAACGTGTAGCTCAAACGAACGTGAGTAGAACTACTCAACAGAATCCAGAATATAGTAATGTTTCCAGTAGGTAAATGCAAAAGTAAACCTATATATCTGCTTGTCTTTCTTTTTGTCTGTTAGCTTTGCACACATAAACCACTAAACTGATTTAAATACAATTAGACGTGGATATAGATTAAAACCCTAGGGAGGACATAGGATATCCCGGAAATAATCCTTTAAAGGGGTGAAAAGGTGGGGGAGAAGTTTGTATGGGGGGAGCGATGTTTAAGCCTACGCCTGAAATACTGTAATAGCGATTATCCTCTAAGGCGATTAAGGCGCCGTAGGTTCATGGTCTTCTCTCCCTCTCACTGAGCATAAGCGTAAGCGAGATGGAAGTGCGTGCTCGGAAGCGCGGATATCATGTTTTTTAATTTTAATTTTTTGGTCGTTTAAATAAATACAAATGTAAACACTGATTTCCCTCAAACATGATATTGCCGATTTTTAGAAGCAATTTTAATATTTATAGTTTTTGTGCATAATTTGTTACGAATATTTTAAATGTAATTTTGTGTGTTTTAGACCTATGTTCGTGATTTTTTTCTATCGAGCGAAATTTGCTTAATCATGTTTCGAAGCACTGATTTCCCTGCAGAAAAGCCTCAAGATTACTATTCGTATTTTTTTGAAACCATATTATTATAAACAGACGCATTATATTGTTTCAAAAACTCAGTTCGCTTAACTTCGCTGAACCTACGGCGCCTTAACGAGATCTACGTGGATGATTTAGCGGGAAAAAACTAGTATACTCAGACGCTGCATTCGATTTAAAGAGCCTCTGTCATTCAGAGTTTCAAAGACAGATATATAATTGGGTGCCTCATGGCATGTCATGTCATGGAATATTACATTCTACCGTCTCAAATTGGATTCCTGGCCCCTTTCTAACCGATTGCGTGCATTTTGTGTGCCTTTAAAATTGGGGTATATTTAAAAATAATTTGTTACTGAAATCTGTACTAAACTTGTTTGTGTTTGTTTTTAATAGAAACGAAAATAATTTCCGATAATTTAATAACTCATCATCATCATCATCAGCCAATATAAGTCCCACTGCTGGGCACAAGCCTCCTCTCGTGGATGAGAGAGAATGGGCGGTATTCCCCAAGCTGGCCAAGTAAATTAATATT
Organism: Epinotia ramella; assembly: GCA_947578815.1. NCBI lineage: Eukaryota > Metazoa > Arthropoda > Insecta > Lepidoptera > Tortricidae > Epinotia > Epinotia ramella. Next base: position 19,999,970 of record OX388211.1, read on the forward strand.
CATTAAAAAACGTTATTGTAGCTAAATGCAAAACTGACTAAAATAATAACTTAGGAACACGAGTTTACGAGGCACCTCTGCCAATGTAGACGTTACAAAGTCACGGTGACATGTCGAGATTCGTTACAAAATGTAATATTTAAGGGTGGAACACTGTGGTGATTGGATTGGAGCCGTAAGCCGTTCATTAGCTAATGGTTACAAGGAACTCGCGACAGCCAAATGGCGGTTACACCCATATAGTGCGAGAGCCTTGTGTTTTTAGTTAGATATTATATATTTTAAGTTTTAAACAAATTAAAGCTCGCAGAGACTCACTTAGAGAGACTGCACTTAATCACCCTTAAACCCCCCGGAAACTCGCATTGCCTCTGGTGGATATTCCGAGACGGTAAGCTAGGAAAAAATGCACCAATGGGAAACGACGCGCGAGCGCGCTTAGGCCGTATCACGCAATAAGTGACAAGATAGAGCGTCTGTCTCGTTCTATCGAACGGTGACAGCCAGTGACGGACGCTCTATCTTGTCACTTATCGTGTGATAAGGCCGACCATGATACGGGGTCAGCAATGCTGTAGGATTTTTTTCACGCGCACCGCCTCGCGACCTCGCACGGCTCTGCTCGAAAGTATCCTTTATAGTGGCAAGAGATCAAGAGAGAGCTCAGCGAAATGGTGCGATTAGATATCCGAACAGCTGGATATGCCTCTGACTACCGCTCTCCACACGCAACTGACAAGGGGAGGGGAACATTAGAAAAAATGGCGACAGGGTGACGATCGTCAGCAGAGAGGGACTTTGAAGGACGATTCGTTTTAAATGATCGTGGAGTATAATGTGACGCGTTCGAAATGTGTTGGCGTAAAAATGTGGGTCTTTTTCAGGCCTATATTGTAATGTGATCGACCCCGAGACTACATCTCTCGACCAATGTGTACACGATTTGTCACACAACACAACACAACGTTGATATGAATTAATGTCCATGATACCGCTGTTATTGTATTAGTAAGCGGATATACCCTTAAGGCCTACTTGCAGGACGAAAATTTAGAATTCGATGCGTCACCTCAAATGACAATGACATTTCAAACGCTCGAAAATTAAATTGAGATCCCCTGTTCAAGCGATGTAGCTGATGGGGTCAGCACATCGCTTCAAAAGTTTCACGTTTTGACACAGGTTGTAAATAAGGTAAACGTATATCGCGTTAGTTAGACCCATGTAAACAAAAAGTATATTTTGTGTCAAAGTCAATTCCATATCCATAAAAATACCAATACCCTGCAGTGGCGGAGTGCCCATACAAGTTTATTCCAACCGGCTTGCCTAAAATTATAGTTATATACCTACTCCGCATATATTATATCTACTCTTTCATAATCATTTCGTTTCGATGGGCAACCGGGCAACGGTATCCCCTGTAACCTGAATGGAGATCTAAATCATTACTTTTTGCAATATCACTATTGTCATAGGAGCTCTTGGACTAAAAGGCAAAGCCCTAACCCAACCCACAGAAGTAACTACAGTCTAGACTGTACATTGGAGTGAGTTTGCTAATAAGAAAACATGCGAGCAAAAAGTGTTTGGTTTTATTTACCTTGCAATAATTTTACGGAAAGGGAACTAGCCAATATCCCAAAACATAAAATGTGGAAAAAAAATATTTTAAGAAGATAAAGAATTTCATAGTGCCGCCCGTTGTGCAAACTATTACATTACTCACCTGCGGCTGTAAAACATAGAATGTCGAGACATTTCCGAAGGCAACGGCGATAAATAACCGATCTGAGGCTTTCTCTACGACCCGTGGTGAGTATAACATTTAAGCTCTCCTCCAGGCCAGGAAATGGGATTTTCCGTGCGCACAGCAGGCGATTAAGGCCACTTTATGAACAGATGTGTTGTCCTGTAAAAAAAACAGACTTGTTCTCCTGGCCAGCAACTGAGACTCTCTGAACGTGGTACCCATTAAAGTTAATAGTATTTTATGCAACTGTTGTATACGTAGGGTCTTAAAGACGCCACGAGCGTTTTAAGACCAAGTTATATATATATATATATATTTTACAATCTTACACAAATCGACCTAGTCCCAAACTAAGCAAAGCTTGTGCTATGGGTACTAGACGACGATAAACTTACTTATATAGATAAATAAATACTTAAATACATAGAAAACATCCATGACTCAGGAATTCGTGCTCATCACACAAATAAATGCCCTTACCGGGATTCGAACCCAGGACCTCTTGCTTCGTAGGCAGGGTCACTACCAACTAAGCTAAAGCGGTCGTAATAAATAGCATTTGACTTTTTCGTTCGAAGTTCTATTACTACTCACGCAATTAATTCTGCAGCGGGGCAGTCATTTTCTTCTTCGTCCATTTTAAAAGGAACGTACACATTTTTCTTCACTTCACAAACACGAATAGAATCTTAATAAGGTTATTAATTATTTATTTAATCGTATGGCATACATTATTTTGACCCTTAAAGTTTGTCACTCCTAAAATAATAAGTTATTAATAACGAATAGTAATCATATTTCGTCTTTTAATTTTGAACTGGAACTTTGGTGGCAAATTAGAAATATGACACATCGACACATCTTGTTTATGGTCTGCTTTGTTTTTAAATTCCTTCCACTTGCCATCCGAGCCAAACTGAATCCGCATCCGAACCGAATCGGATCGGTTGGATAATTGGTAAAATATGTATAATAACACACAATACATGATCATTTATTTTTACTTTTGTAAATAATTTATTGTTCTAAAAATGTTTGATAGTAAATAAAAACTTTTTAATTCAAAAAATTTGCTTATGAAGTTGGTTCCACTGCAATACAGCGGCCGATTAAAAAAAAGTTAGATGATTTGACACAGTGCTTTTATGAAAAATGTATGAACCATAAAATTACGCTAAACAGTGCGTTTATGGGCCATAGAGCATAGAGTTTTTCGACGACTTATTATCGGTGTCATTGTATTTGAGCTAAAGTCTATATAAATGACAGATAACGGATAACGGTGCAGGAGTAGAAAAAGTACTTAAAGTGGCTGCTGTCAATTTTTTTTGACCTCTATATACAAAGTCACGGTCATCCTTTGCAATTTAATAACAACAACACTTGATTATTTTCGTCTACAACATAATAAATTACTACTAACACGATAGAAACAACGATCTCGTCCCAATTTATATTTATTTTACGACTTATTTGTTGGTTTTTTACGTTCTATCTTCGTCACTTCGCTCGATCTATTACGTTTTTTCTAAAACTTGATTTCTCGATGTTGAATGATGAAACCGTCTATAATTCTTTTCACAACTAGTGTTGATATTGTGCAGTGTTAATATATGAAAAGTACTACAATGTAAGGTCAAAGGAATGATGTTATCGTGTTGTGATTATAAAAATATACCAACGGTTTTGACGCGCTCGAAAAATACGGAATGAATTTAAATTACAAACGATAAACCTACGCTATGGACCGCAAGGTATGAGGCAAGGACCGTCTACTTATAGGTCAATGACTTATTTCAGCCGCCATCTTCTATCTTGTGACCTAATGGAAGCGTGTTAAAAATTAAGAGAGGGTAGTAAACCATGAGGAACTTTCAAACGCGTCGTTAACCCTTTTAAGACGCACTTAAATCCTGGTTACGGCGGGAATGCTACACATTGTCTTCTTATTTTATTACTTTAATAAATATTTAAATTTCGGTTATGGAACTCTTTGGCTGTTAAACGAAATCTTTTGCTGGATATAAAGATTGTTTGTTTATTTTGAGAGCTATCAAACGATTTTGATCGCTGTTTGGGCGAGAAAACTGTGAAGTTAATTATGTTAGCATAAACTTAATAGGCATATTTTAAGATGAATACCATAACTAACTCGATTTTAAAATTAATTTAGTGTGTGTTGTGTTAGTTAAATACACCAGGTTTGCTGTCAGAGGCGGTTACGACAAAATGTGTAGGAAACCGATCATATCTTGGATCTAAGGCGGTCGTCACACTGCTCCGCATCTCCGGACGGAGGTGCGGAGTTGCATACTTTCGCCGGACGGAGATGCGGTGCAGTATGCCGTATCATACGGAATTTATATCCAATCTGAGGTACTTGCATACAACGAAAAACGCACACTCCGTCCGGAGATGCGGCGCAGTGTGACATCCACCTTATTATAAGTTACCACATTCATTACCCAGAATCGCTACGCGCTACGCTCGTAGCCGATTCCGTGGTTTTCCTCGTATGTAGCGGAAAGCGACTACGACGGTCTGACGCATATGTGTCGTCATGGGCCCTGAATGGGTTAAAGAAAATGAATAGGGTCATATCATATCGCCGCTTAGCGACCACCTAATTTTATGTGCCGTTTAGCGACCAATTAGATGACTTAGTGACCAGAAAGTATATTTTCTCGTTGTTTCTGTAGATAAAAAGCATATACATATGGCTGACTGTTTCAATAAGGATTCAATAACTACAAAAAAAAATGCATACGGTTATCTGTTGCAATAGGGTCCGCAAAACCTTATCTGCTGGTCGCTAACTGAAGCTGGTTGCGTAAGCGGCATAATGACCTTACTTAACTTTTCAAACTTATGTTTTCAAGGAAGATAAATCTTTCAGGAGAACTACGTTTATGTTTATGGTACACAAGAATACGAACTGTTACGTACGTTAATATTTGCCTCGTCCTTAACAAATTTTTTACCCTTCCAACGTTCCAAACACATTACGGCTCACCTACACCATCACAAACATTGTCGCCAATGTCCTTAAATCCAAAACGGCGTATAATTCTGAAGCACTTCATGACATACGCCTTTTTAATCAAACACAAATATTGAAATTGGGAATGAAACGTTGTATGAAAATCCGTTATAATTGAAGGTAGATCTATGAAATTTGAGATTTGGCTTTTCAGTCACAAATGAAAAAAAGGTTTCCTTGAAGCGTTATTGGATATTTGTACTATAAAGGGGTGAAAGTTTTGTTATTTTTGGACTTGGAAGTTGTCAATGATTTTGATTAGAAAGTTATAATGATTTTTTTTTTTAATACAACGACGGTGACAAACAAGCGTACGGCCCGCCTGATCATAAGCGGACATCGCAGCCTATAGACGCATGCAACTCCAAAGGATTAACATGGGCGTTGCCGACCCTTGATATGTTTGAGGATTCGACGTGTTGACAGCTGAAGGAACAAATTCCCTCGCTCTCAACACAACACTACAGAGAAAGTAGTAGTGTTATTATGGCTGTGGTCTTCTGCAAGGCGGAGGTACTTCCCCAGTTGGGCTGCTTCAAATTCAAGCGGGATGACATGTCGCTGTGCCCTACCTCACGAAACCTACCTTTCTACCTTCTTTCATCAAGTATATTGAGTAAATCAACCCTTAGCATGATAAAATCATAGGATATTACCACGACATCATTTCGAGTTTGCTCATCAACACTAAGCTCAACTACTGAAACAACAGTCTTGAAATGTGCAAGGTAGGTTACTTAATCAATGTAGGCAACCAATAAAAAAGGGTTTTACAATATTTAACCCTTTTTAAGTGATGGAAAACAAGTCAAATGCGAATTGTAGTTCAAGTGGTGAAGTAGAAAGGTGGATCTATGTGGACTGGCGAATTACTAACTGAAGTCTAAAGAGCTTAAAATGGGGGTTTTAACTTTACAAGAAATAATTTCTTAAATGAGAAATTGTATCTCTGTAACGCAGGCAAAACTGCGAGATATAACATAGCCTATGTCCTTCCTGAAAGTTCATCATCTGCACCGGTAAAAGAATTTTCGGAATCAATCCAGTGGTTGCAGAGATTACCCATTACACACAAACTTACAAATCTCGCAGACTATTCCTATTTATAATATTGATTTGCAAAGAATGTTACAAACGATCAACTGTGTTGTAACCAATATAAGTCTGCCGTATACATTGTAGACCAACAAAATAATTACTTGAATAATAATTGATTGAACCGCTACATTTCAAACACAAATAACATTTTTGATTGGCCGTTAGTAAAATAGATTCCGAATAAAAGTAAGCCACTAATTAGTCAGTATGTAAACAGAATCCCATTACTATCAGAAATGTAGGTTATGTTAGAATTGCGACTATCACTGAACCGAACTGCTACAGAAAAGTAGGGTAGGTTAGATTAGAACTGCTGACCATTTTTGAAAAGTTTATTGATCAGAAGTCGCTTATCGTCGGGGATAGTGCAATACCGCGTAACTAGCACTAGTAAATACTGCGTATCTACACAACACCCATAGGGCAAATCCGCGTAACTGGCATTGGTTAATACCGCGTATCTAACAAATATTGCCAAATTAAGTTTTCCCACCAACGAACGTAGAATCCTGATTAGAATGTACCAAGCTTCTCCTGTAAATTTGGGTAATTTTGTAGATACGCAGTATTTACCAGTGCTAGATACGCGGTTTCGCATTATGGGTCTTGTGTAGATACGCACTATTTGCCAGTGCTAGTTACGCGGTATTGCACTATCCCCGACGTTATACCAGTTCATCAATCAGTCAAAATAATTTACTCTCTAATACCGTTAAATTGGAATGGAATGTATACCGGGTGGAAAAATCGAATGCAACATGGATGGCAACTATCTTAAATATTGTAAATAGCACATTCTGTGTAAAGGAAACATTCCTTTGTTTTTAAAAACAATAAATTCTGCATTTAAGGATTTATGAAAAATCGCTTGCCTTAGTCGGGACTCGAACCGGTCAAATGTGACAAAAAATAACGTGCTCTATTTTATGATGCAGATTGAAAGGGTAACTGATAAGGTTAATTTTTTTCTAAATAACAAATACAATCAGAATAACGGAGTGCCATGAAAATTGAAAACTAAAAACTAAACCGGTTCGAGTCCCGACTGAGGCAAGCGATTTTTCATAAATCCTTAAATGCAGAATTTATTGTTTTTAAAAACAAAGGAATGTTTCCTTTACACATAATGTGCTATTTACAATATTTAAGGTAGGTAGTTGCCATCCACGTTGCATTCGATTTTTCCACCCTGTAGAGTAAGGTAACGTGTAGCTCAAACGAACGTGAGTAGAACTACTCAACAGAATCCAGAATATAGTAATGTTTCCAGTAGGTAAATGCAAAAGTAAACCTATATATCTGCTTGTCTTTCTTTTTGTCTGTTAGCTTTGCACACATAAACCACTAAACTGATTTAAATACAATTAGACGTGGATATAGATTAAAACCCTAGGGAGGACATAGGATATCCCGGAAATAATCCTTTAAAGGGGTGAAAAGGTGGGGGAGAAGTTTGTATGGGGGGAGCGATGTTTAAGCCTACGCCTGAAATACTGTAATAGCGATTATCCTCTAAGGCGATTAAGGCGCCGTAGGTTCATGGTCTTCTCTCCCTCTCACTGAGCATAAGCGTAAGCGAGATGGAAGTGCGTGCTCGGAAGCGCGGATATCATGTTTTTTAATTTTAATTTTTTGGTCGTTTAAATAAATACAAATGTAAACACTGATTTCCCTCAAACATGATATTGCCGATTTTTAGAAGCAATTTTAATATTTATAGTTTTTGTGCATAATTTGTTACGAATATTTTAAATGTAATTTTGTGTGTTTTAGACCTATGTTCGTGATTTTTTTCTATCGAGCGAAATTTGCTTAATCATGTTTCGAAGCACTGATTTCCCTGCAGAAAAGCCTCAAGATTACTATTCGTATTTTTTTGAAACCATATTATTATAAACAGACGCATTATATTGTTTCAAAAACTCAGTTCGCTTAACTTCGCTGAACCTACGGCGCCTTAACGAGATCTACGTGGATGATTTAGCGGGAAAAAACTAGTATACTCAGACGCTGCATTCGATTTAAAGAGCCTCTGTCATTCAGAGTTTCAAAGACAGATATATAATTGGGTGCCTCATGGCATGTCATGTCATGGAATATTACATTCTACCGTCTCAAATTGGATTCCTGGCCCCTTTCTAACCGATTGCGTGCATTTTGTGTGCCTTTAAAATTGGGGTATATTTAAAAATAATTTGTTACTGAAATCTGTACTAAACTTGTTTGTGTTTGTTTTTAATAGAAACGAAAATAATTTCCGATAATTTAATAACTCATCATCATCATCATCAGCCAATATAAGTCCCACTGCTGGGCACAAGCCTCCTCTCGTGGATGAGAGAGAATGGGCGGTATTCCCCAAGCTGGCCAAGTAAATTAATATTCATTAAAAAACGTTATTGTAGCTAAATGCAAAACTGACTAAAATAATAACTTAGGAACACGAGTTTACGAGGCACCTCTGCCAATGTAGACGTTACAAAGTCACGGTGACATGTCGAGATTCGTTACAAAATGTAATATTTAAGGGTGGAACACTGTGGTGATTGGATTGGAGCCGTAAGCCGTTCATTAGCTAATGGTTACAAGGAACTCGCGACAGCCAAATGGCGGTTACACCCATATAGTGCGAGAGCCTTGTGTTTTTAGTTAGATATTATATATTTTAAGTTTTAAACAAATTAAAGCTCGCAGAGACTCACTTAGAGAGACTGCACTTAATCACCCTTAAACCCCCCGGAAACTCGCATTGCCTCTGGTGGATATTCCGAGACGGTAAGCTAGGAAAAAATGCACCAATGGGAAACGACGCGCGAGCGCGCTTAGGCCGTATCACGCAATAAGTGACAAGATAGAGCGTCTGTCTCGTTCTATCGAACGGTGACAGCCAGTGACGGACGCTCTATCTTGTCACTTATCGTGTGATAAGGCCGACCATGATACGGGGTCAGCAATGCTGTAGGATTTTTTTCACGCGCACCGCCTCGCGACCTCGCACGGCTCTGCTCGAAAGTATCCTTTATAGTGGCAAGAGATCAAGAGAGAGCTCAGCGAAATGGTGCGATTAGATATCCGAACAGCTGGATATGCCTCTGACTACCGCTCTCCACACGCAACTGACAAGGGGAGGGGAACATTAGAAAAAATGGCGACAGGGTGACGATCGTCAGCAGAGAGGGACTTTGAAGGACGATTCGTTTTAAATGATCGTGGAGTATAATGTGACGCGTTCGAAATGTGTTGGCGTAAAAATGTGGGTCTTTTTCAGGCCTATATTGTAATGTGATCGACCCCGAGACTACATCTCTCGACCAATGTGTACACGATTTGTCACACAACACAACACAACGTTGATATGAATTAATGTCCATGATACCGCTGTTATTGTATTAGTAAGCGGATATACCCTTAAGGCCTACTTGCAGGACGAAAATTTAGAATTCGATGCGTCACCTCAAATGACAATGACATTTCAAACGCTCGAAAATTAAATTGAGATCCCCTGTTCAAGCGATGTAGCTGATGGGGTCAGCACATCGCTTCAAAAGTTTCACGTTTTGACACAGGTTGTAAATAAGGTAAACGTATATCGCGTTAGTTAGACCCATGTAAACAAAAAGTATATTTTGTGTCAAAGTCAATTCCATATCCATAAAAATACCAATACCCTGCAGTGGCGGAGTGCCCATACAAGTTTATTCCAACCGGCTTGCCTAAAATTATAGTTATATACCTACTCCGCATATATTATATCTACTCTTTCATAATCATTTCGTTTCGATGGGCAACCGGGCAACGGTATCCCCTGTAACCTGAATGGAGATCTAAATCATTACTTTTTGCAATATCACTATTGTCATAGGAGCTCTTGGACTAAAAGGCAAAGCCCTAACCCAACCCACAGAAGTAACTACAGTCTAGACTGTACATTGGAGTGAGTTTGCTAATAAGAAAACATGCGAGCAAAAAGTGTTTGGTTTTATTTACCTTGCAATAATTTTACGGAAAGGGAACTAGCCAATATCCCAAAACATAAAATGTGGAAAAAAAATATTTTAAGAAGATAAAGAATTTCATAGTGCCGCCCGTTGTGCAAACTATTACATTACTCACCTGCGGCTGTAAAACATAGAATGTCGAGACATTTCCGAAGGCAACGGCGATAAATAACCGATCTGAGGCTTTCTCTACGACCCGTGGTGAGTATAACATTTAAGCTCTCCTCCAGGCCAGGAAATGGGATTTTCCGTGCGCACAGCAGGCGATTAAGGCCACTTTATGAACAGATGTGTTGTCCTGTAAAAAAAACAGACTTGTTCTCCTGGCCAGCAACTGAGACTCTCTGAACGTGGTACCCATTAAAGTTAATAGTATTTTATGCAACTGTTGTATACGTAGGGTCTTAAAGACGCCACGAGCGTTTTAAGACCAAGTTATATATATATATATATATATTTTACAATCTTACACAAATCGACCTAGTCCCAAACTAAGCAAAGCTTGTGCTATGGGTACTAGACGACGATAAACTTACTTATATAGATAAATAAATACTTAAATACATAGAAAACATCCATGACTCAGGAATTCGTGCTCATCACACAAATAAATGCCCTTACCGGGATTCGAACCCAGGACCTCTTGCTTCGTAGGCAGGGTCACTACCAACTAAGCTAAAGCGGTCGTAATAAATAGCATTTGACTTTTTCGTTCGAAGTTCTATTACTACTCACGCAATTAATTCTGCAGCGGGGCAGTCATTTTCTTCTTCGTCCATTTTAAAAGGAACGTACACATTTTTCTTCACTTCACAAACACGAATAGAATCTTAATAAGGTTATTAATTATTTATTTAATCGTATGGCATACATTATTTTGACCCTTAAAGTTTGTCACTCCTAAAATAATAAGTTATTAATAACGAATAGTAATCATATTTCGTCTTTTAATTTTGAACTGGAACTTTGGTGGCAAATTAGAAATATGACACATCGACACATCTTGTTTATGGTCTGCTTTGTTTTTAAATTCCTTCCACTTGCCATCCGAGCCAAACTGAATCCGCATCCGAACCGAATCGGATCGGTTGTAATTGGTAAAATATGTATAATAACACACAATACATGATCATTTATTTTTACTTTTGTAAATAATTTATTGTTCTAAAAATGTTTGATAGTAAATAAAAACTTTTTAATTCAAAAAATTTGCTTATGAAGTTGGTTCCACTGCAATACAGCGGCCGATTAAAAAAAAGTTAGATGATTTGACACAGTGCTTTTATGAAAAATGTATGAACCATAAAATTACGCTAAACAGTGCGTTTATGGGCCATAGAGCATAGAGTTTTTCGACGACTTATTATCGGTGTCATTGTATTTGAGCTAAAGTCTATATAAATGACAGATAACGGATAACGGTGCAGGAGTAGAAAAAGTACTTAAAGTGGCTGCTGTCAATTTTTTTTGACCTCTATATACAAAGTCACGGTCATCCTTTGCAATTTAATAACAACAACACTTGATTATTTTCGTCTACAACATAATAAATTACTACTAACACGATAGAAACAACGATCTCGTCCCAATTTATATTTATTTTACGACTTATTTGTTGGTTTTTTACGTTCTATCTTCGTCACTTCGCTCGATCTATTACGTTTTTTCTAAAACTTGATTTCTCGATGTTGAATGATGAAACCGTCTATAATTCTTTTCACAACTAGTGTTGATATTGTGCAGTGTTAATATATGAAAAGTACTACAATGTAAGGTCAAAGGAATGATGTTATCGTGTTGTGATTATAAAAATATACCAACGGTTTTGACGCGCTCGAAAAATACGGAATGAATTTAAATTACAAACGATAAACCTACGCTATGGACCGCAAGGTATGAGGCAAGGACCGTCTACTTATAGGTCAATGACTTATTTCAGCCGCCATCTTCTATCTTGTGACCTAATGGAAGCGTGTTAAAAATTAAGAGAGGGTAGTAAACCATGAGGAACTTTCAAACGCGTCGTTAACCCTTTTAAGACGCACTTAAATCCTGGTTACGGCGGGAATGCTACACATTGTCTTCTTATTTTATTACTTTAATAAATATTTAAATTTCGGTTATGGAACTCTTTGGCTGTTAAACGAAATCTTTTGCTGGATATAAAGATTGTTTGTTTATTTTGAGAGCTATCAAACGATTTTGATCGCTGTTTGGGCGAGAAAACTGTGAAGTTAATTATGTTAGCATAAACTTAATAGGCATATTTTAAGATGAATACCATAACTAACTCGATTTTAAAATTAATTTAGTGTGTGTTGTGTTAGTTAAATACACCAGGTTTGCTGTCAGAGGCGGTTACGACAAAATGTGTAGGAAACCGATCATATCTTGGATCTAAGGCGGTCGTCACACTGCTCCGCATCTCCGGACGGAGGTGCGGAGTTGCATACTTTCGCCGGACGGAGATGCGGTGCAGTATGCCGTATCATACGGAATTTATATCCAATCTGAGGTACTTGCATACAACGAAAAACGCACACTCCGTCCGGAGATGCGGCGCAGTGTGACATCCACCTTATTATAAGTTACCACATTCATTACCCAGAATCGCTACGCGCTACGCTCGTAGCCGATTCCGTGGTTTTCCTCGTATGTAGCGGAAAGCGACTACGACGGTCTGACGCATATGTGTCGTCATGGGCCCTGAATGGGTTAAAGAAAATGAATAGGGTCATATCATATCGCCGCTTAGCGACCACCTAATTTTATGTGCCGTTTAGCGACCAATTAGATGACTTAGTGACCAGAAAGTATATTTTCTCGTTGTTTCTGTAGATAAAAAGCATATACATATGGCTGACTGTTTCAATAAGGATTCAATAACTACAAAAAAAAATGCATACGGTTATCTGTTGCAATAGGGTCCGCAAAACCTTATCTGCTGGTCGCTAACTGAAGCTGGTTGCGTAAGCGGCATAATGACCTTACTTAACTTTTCAAACTTATGTTTTCAAGGAAGATAAATCTTTCAGGAGAACTACGTTTATGTTTATGGTACACAAGAATACGAACTGTTACGTACGTTAATATTTGCCTCGTCCTTAACAAATTTTTTACCCTTCCAACGTTCCAAACACATTACGGCTCACCTACACCATCACAAACATTGTCGCCAATGTCCTTAAATCCAAAACGGCGTATAATTCTGAAGCACTTCATGACATACGCCTTTTTAATCAAACACAAATATATTTGCTGGGTGGCGTGGCGCCATCTCCTAATACCTGGTGGTCCTTTACAAACAACAAGCTACACTGACCTTTAGAAGACCTTATCTCGTTCTAATAAAGTTCAAAAAAAGTCAAAATTCGTCGATGGTACAAACATGTATTGGTAAAATATTTACGCCAACCACATCTGGTTTACTTAGGATGAGTAGTTTCTGCGTCAGGCCATTTTCGTGAACGCTCATTTGCAAACATGACCTAGACGGCATTGTGTTCCTATTTGGGCATAAGTCCACCAACGCTGACCGCCGGGACGACTTGTGGACATGGGGAATGGGCCAACAGCTTTACATATATTTATATTAGGTAAGCTTAGGTAAGTAAAAATAAACCTGTAGACCCTTAGTTCTTCTGAAATTCTAATCACAAGATGTTGGCTACCTTTTTTTCGTTTTTATTTAATATTATAATCTGATCATACCTTTGTAAGTACGTAGTAGCAATGTTGCTGGACATTGTTCAGCATTAGTAAACGTGCATGTTGTGGTCTGTATTTGGATAAACACTCTGCTTTGTTTTTAACCCCCGTCGCAAAGAGATGGGTGTTATAATTATAATCATATTTTCATTTCATCTGGAGGTACGGCAGTGCCCCCGAAAAGTAGAGCAAAAGACCAATAAAGAAATTGGTATAGCTGATAGGTCGTTGTGTAGAACCTATGAGGTTAAGTTAGGTTTATAACTCTGAAAAGTTAACTGTTTCTGAAAATTTATATTTTCGATTAAGGCGCCGTAGGTTCAGCGAAGTTAAGCGAACAGAGTTTTTGAAACAATATAATGCGTCTGTTTATAATAATATGGTTTCAAAAAAATACGAATAGTAATCTTGAGGCTTTTCTGCAGGGCAATCAGTGCTTTAAACATGATTAAGCAAATTTCGCTCGATAGAAAAAAATCACGAACATAGGTCTAAAACACACAAAAATACATTTAAATATTCGTAACAAATTATGCACAAAAGCTATAAATATTAAAATTGCTTCTAAAAATCGGCAATATCATGTTTGAGGGAAATCAGTGTTTACATTTTTATTTATTTAAACGGCCAAAAAATTAAAATTAAAAAACATGATATCCGCGCTTTCGAGCACGCACTTCCATCTCGCTTACGCTTATGCTAAGTGAGAGGGAAAGAAGACCATGAACCTACGGGGCCTTAAATAGGAATTCGGCGAAACATTTATTCTGTGAAACGGTTGTCGGTAAAACAAAGGTACAACTTCTAATTGAAAAGTGGTGTAATACATAAATAAATAAATATTTGGGGACAATCTTACACAAGTCGACCTAGTCCCAAACTAAGCAAAGCTTGTACAGTCAAGGTCAAAGATATATATGCAAGTAATGTGAAAAAAAACAAGTAATCATAAAAAGTTCAAAAGATATATACCCATACAAATACTAATAAATATGGAAACTTCAATGGCCACATAAATATGTATAAGGAGAGTTCAAAAACTTTTATACAATCAAAGTTACATAATTAGTATCCTGCAAATGGTGCAATATATTGTACTTATGTTTATGGCATTAAATATAGATTCCATAACTGCTACAGAAATATGTATACAGAATATTAATCTGCGAAAATGAGCTTTATCATCTAGTCATACGAAACAAATTTAAATGGACTGTTTTGACAATTCACGAAAACAGTGCAGACTTGTCATTGCATATGTTTGTCTCATGTGATAACCAGGGCTCGGATTTTTCATCGCACGATAAGACGAAAGAAAACTATGGAGTCGATATCAACATTAAAACTTTACCCATATTCATACTCATACTCATTCATTTAATTAATACCAAAAGTTTATTATATTGTAAATACAAATGTTAACCGCCACACCATGTTTATTACATTACAAGCTAAATAATAAAATGTTCACGAAATAATTAAGTTAATTAATATATGCACTAATTGCAAACTTAAATAAATGACACGTCTAAAGCCGTCAATGATTGAAACATGAGGCAATTAAATAAAGCGGCCAGTACCCACCGTTAAGTCTATCGCAACAATATGGTCTGGATAACTAGGTATGCAACTAAGTTGAAATTTGACAGCATGATAAATATATAATAATTACGGGACTAGGAAAATGAGTGAGTATGAATATGAGTAAAGTTGTAATGTTAATATCGACTCCATAGTTTTCTTTCGTCTTACCGTGCGATGTAAAATCCGAGCCCTGGTGATAACCTGTCAGGCTGTCACGTCGTTATGGGCATTGCGTGTTTACCATATTTTGCAATTTTGAAACTGTCAACTTAAAGTATTAAGGTAATGCATTTCAATATTTCGTCTGTGAAGTCATCAGTTACCGTGGTCCTGTGGCTAAGCAATGGATGTAATTGTCGAGTCACATGCTGTCCCGCGTGCCAATCCTGCAACTTGATGTTTTTTTGCATTTTATTTGATACTAGCTTTTGCCCGCGACTTCGTACGCGTGGAAATTGATATTTATAAATTAGATATATTAAATTTAAAATAGCATTATATATATAGATATATTTTATTAATTATTTTGTAGCTCATTAGCGACGTGATTTTTAGCTCGTACTTATGCATAGCAGGGTAAATCGTCAATTACTGACCACCCCTCTACAAATGGCCCCTTATACTAAAAATTAACATTACTTTATTGAAAATGAATTCTATAGGTAAACGGATTTAATTATAAGTATGGGGGCAGCCACCGAAAGGCGGCCGAGAATTGGCGAATTACTCTATTTCGTTCTTTTTTCGTAGATTTAATAAAAGGCAAAGATATGCTTATAATATCTGTAATATATAATAAACTAAACTAAATATCTTCCCTTAAAAAAAAAAGTAACTAAACTAATTACTCAGTAGCGAGTATATCCTCCATCGGCATCAATGACCGCGTTTAATCGGTCCCGCATCGAGTTTACCATGTTGAAACATATATCTGTGCCTATAAACGAATCCCAAATCTCATGTGCGTGATTTTTCAAATTTTCAGTGGTTCTCACAACAGAAGAGTCCCATTTCTGAACCATTAGGCCCCACAAATTTTCGATTGGATTTATATCCGGACTTTTAGGGGGCATCTTTATTAAATGAAGGTCATCTTGGTCGTCAATCCACAGCTGCACTATTCTCGCATTATGTATGGAAGAATTATCTTGAACGAATTCGATACGTCCATTACCAAAGCATGCACGAGCTGTTGGAACAAGTGCCTGCTCCAATATGTCAATATACCCGTGACTATTCAATCGACCAGTAATCTCCACAAGTTCACCTGGCCCGCCCGCGGACATCCACCCCCAATAGCCAACAGATATTCGACCACTCCTCCGATTAGTGCGAACATTACCCTCCTCATAGCGGCTGTGGTCAACTCGCCATAATCTGAGGCGACCGTCAGCTGCAGATGTAAACACTTTCTCGTCAAGAAACAGAACATCACTAAAGTCGTAGTCCAGGTAACGTGTGGCAAAAGCATACCTCAATCTCTTGTGCCTATCCGTTAATTGTGGCTTCCTAGCAGGCACTCTACAATGTAATCCAGCATCATGTAAGCGACGTCTTATTGTGTTTGCAGACACATTGTACTGAGCAGCATATGTGCTCGTGTTAACGAATCGTCGGTATCTCACGTCTTCTAGTAAATGTTGGTCTTGAATGGCAGAGGTTTTTTTTGGTCGGCCAAATGACACATGTTTCGTAATAACGCCTTCAACAGCCCATCTTTGCTTCCATAAATAAACAGTTTTTCTCTGAAATGGAAAATAATTCGTATTATTTATGACGAAGTATTGTTCTAAAGCCCATAGAAAGTTATATTTTCGGCGTTAAGTTACTGTTATTTACATTGATTTTTTCGAACATACCGTGATACCCAATTCGTCAGCTATGTCAGACACGGATACACCATCCTCGCATAATGCAATAATCCGATGTTTTGCATGATCGCTTATGCGATACATTTTTAACTTCAAAATTATTGCAAATCCGACGCAAACGTTACGGTAGGTAAGTCAATTGGGATTAAAAATCAAACAGTGACACATTATTTATAAAAGAGTAATTTGCTAAAGAGTCTGGAACAGCAATTGTTCTACGACTTGAAGCGTCAAGTGGCTGGCTGATTACATCAAGATATTCAAGATTATGGAGTTCAATATAACGCAAAATAGTTCATATGATGCTGACAATAGGGTTGTGTTTATGTAATTTTTATTGTTTACATAATTTTGATGATCAGGTTGGATATATAATTATGGTTAATAGTGTATATATATTTTTGAACTCTATGGTGTTTCTAAGTTTATGGTTTTATAAATACGGACATATTATTGCAACTGTTGTATATATAGTTATCTCTCAAATTATGTATACTAATTTATGTATATTTTTATGTAGCCGAACTTATGACCGTTTAGATGACTACGCTTTTTGTCACTTTGTGGTGTATACATATCTTTGACCTTGACTGTACTATGGGTACTAGACGACGATAAACATAATTATATAGATAAATAAATACTTAAATACATAGAGAACATCCATGACTCAGGAACAAATATTCGTGCTCATCACACAAATAAATGCCCTTACCGGGATTCGAACCCAGGACCTCTTGCTTCGTAGGCAGGGTCATTACCAACTAGGCTAAAGCGGTCGGACTCCAAACACGACTGGTTAAGTACTTTAGGAATTGCTATGGCCATCACCGGCCATTGTCAGTCTAACAAAAGTCGTCTTAATCCGGACTAACATTTGACCTAGAATTTGACCAGAGACCGTTAGTCGCAGTCTATCTGTTTCAAGTTCCCGATTCTCCTCGATAACATCACTGTTAGTAATCTCCCAACATGAGCGGTGACACGAAAATCGGGTAAATTTACGCAAAAATTCACAATCCAAAATTTGCAGGGTCTCGCCGATCCTATTATCCGGTCCAGGGAGGTGTAAATAATCAAACAATAATGAAATTATGGCGTCGCACTTTGGAAGCATTACCGTGTACCGAAATATTTATACTTCACAAACTCGTGTCCCTACCATTATCTAATTTTAAGAAGACCTTAACTCATTTTAACAAAGTTTAAATTTACTTGATGCAAAGATGTGATGCGACCTTCGGTAAATTGTCGGGGTATGTGATCATGGTGCCTTTTTTAGGCCTCCTGGGCGTCTATTCCGGAACGTGTATTTGACGTCCTGGAATCAGACTGGAATTACATTGAGACAGTTCAGCTCGTTTCAATTCACTCATATCGCGTGTGTGGGAGTGTAACGCTTATAAAAAAATTCGTTTTGAAATGGATTCCATTCAGATTTTTGCCACAAAATGTACGCCCGCGGAAGTTAAGGAAAACGTAAAAGTCTTTAAGTAAGTAGGAGTTTTATTCCGTAAACTGTATTTGCTTTCCTGTCAGTGTGATTCAGAATTAATGAGGCGGACATTGACGAAAATAATATGAAAAGAAATGTACGAATAAAGGAAAAGTCATAACATGACAGAACTCAATGGCGCTCAGTGGCTTTTGCATACACTGAACAGAAGAAAAGCGGATTTTTGAGAATTTATTTTACGATCAGCATCTAAAAAATTATACTTAAATAGCTTTTTACCTTATTCTTTTCTAAGTATTCGAAAAAAATATTTACGTCCAATTGACTAGGTATACCCTATTCCAGATATATAATATATAATTAGAAATATTGTGCATCAACCGTCAGCGATTTCAAGGAAAACTGTTTTGGAGCATGAGTATTTATTATCTATGAAACTAGTATAATATTTGCCTTTGATAATCTAGATAAAAGCAAACTAAAGCTACGGTAGCCTAGTGGTTCAGGCATGCGGCTGTCAAGCGGCGCTCGTGGGTTCGAATCCCGGCTCGTACCAATGAGTTTTTCGGTATATTACCGTTCGCTTTTCGGTGAAGGAAAACATCGTGAGAAAACCAGTCTAATCCCAATGAGGTCTAGTTTTCTCGCTAAGTTAGAAGGTCAGATGGCAGTCGTTTTCGTAATACTAGTGCATATGCCAAATCTTGGGATAAGGTGTCATAGTGGACTCCAGGGTCCTTTAGGGGCACAACCGGGAATAACGCTAGGAGGATGATAAAAACTAGATAAAGGAAGAAACGTAGTCTAATTTGTCCGTTATAATTCTAATTCTATTCGAAATGGGGTAAAGGTAGGTGTATTTGCCATAATAACACTACTACTTGCTCTGTAGTAGTGTTGTGTTCCTGGAGGTGAGCAAGGTCGCCAGAGCTCCCGAAGATGCTTTGTGTTGAGAGCGAGGGAATTTGTTCCTTGAGCTGTCAACTGAACAGTGTTGTTACTTCTTTGGAGTTGCATGCGTCTATAGGATGCGGTGTCCGCTTACCATTAGGCGGGCAGTACGCATGTTTGCCACCGTCGTCGTATAAAAAAAAAGTGTTCTACGCCTGTGTGTCATAACGATTAACAATTGAATAAATGACTAACACAAAGCAGTGATCAGACATGATTAGACTTACGACTCAGGAACGTCCCGAAAGACATTTGTACGGATTCAAGGGAATCATTTATCAAAGATTTATCGTATGGAAGCCATAAAATGTTAAGTGGATATTACCTACTGGAATTATTCACAAGTAAAAAATATACTATTATTTTTATGTAGGAAGGGTACTTTTAATATTACATGCGAAAATTGCGATGTTTTAATTATAACGAGATTAGTAGATATGTGTTATAGAGGAATATTCCACTTCATACTTTGTTATTATATAAATATAATATACCGGTTTTATTTACACTCATGTATTTCTTACTATAAAATACATTTTTAAGTAACTAGCCTACATGAAAGACAATAGAAATAATTTATTAATATGCAATACATACTAAAGGTAAGGTAGTTTGACAACACTAGGTACAAATAAATTATTTACATACATTCCTATAATACATAATAATCATACGTACATACATACATACATACATATAATCACGCCTACTCCCCGCAAGAGTAGGCAGAGATCACAGATTTCTTGATTGACTTTCTACGATCTTGAGAAACCTTTCTTGCTTCATTCACTTTTATAACATTTTTCATACATGCTCGTCGGTTTAGGGTAATCTTGACGTGACCTATCTTTCTCATTCATAATTATTACAATACCGTCAAACCTAACGAAAGTACAGGAAAAGATATCAAGCTACAACTCTTTTTTGCGATATTGTACCTTGTGCAATGATGTAATATAGAAAAGAGGTAGATAGGTTATAAGCACTCCAAAAGTCGCACACTGAAATATCAGCCAATTGTGAACTAACCTCAATGTCGCGCCGTCAATGGACGTCTCAGCTGTCAGATTTGGTGGCCATTTTTAAACACGGAATTTCACATAGATAACGTATCTGTCTATGTGAAATTCCGTTGACGGCGCGACATTGAGGTAAGGTCAGAATTGGCTGATATTTTAGTGTGCGACTTTTGGAGAGCTTATAACCTATCTACCTCTTTTTTATATTACATAATTGACTTTATGCATAAGCATAGCAAGATAACTGATGAGTGTTTTTGACGTGTTACAAAAAGGACTGACTTTCTGACATCTCGTTACAATTATTCTCATCTCTTGGAATTCTCTGTTACTAAAAGATTTCCGGAAACCTACCCATGTGGCCGATGAAATTGGTGTTTTCGTGATTTTATGGTTCCCAATCTCAAATGAATAATTTTTGAATAATCTTAAAATTGCCAGCAATTTTTAGTTACGTACATTTTGGTTACAATGTCCGAACATTTTCCAATGTTCGGCAATAAAGTGCTTTTCACGCCACTGCTCGGAAATGTGGTAAAAGATGGTTAGAATTCAGGCTTCAAAGCTGGGGTTAGTTGGACGTCGCACGAACAGACCATCTATGAGTTTAAACTGTCCAACAATGTTTTTGTAGTCCAGTTTGAACAGCGATTCGAACAATCACAGCTCCCCCCGCCCCCGACCCCACCCCCGCCCGCGAGCGGGCTCGAGCTACAGTGTTTCATATTGTGATCTTTAGTTAGGTACTAAATTTTGACTTATAATTATAATTATTTGCAATTTCCTCGCAGTAGGCGTGAAAAGCACTATGTAATGTCTCGGCCAAAAGTGCAATAGTTAGATGGACTCGTCTCCTCCGAGGTCCTCACCTTTGGCTCGGACCTCGAACCCACTCGTCCATCTATTGCCTACTTTCTCGCCTTTACAACAATGTACTTTTGTTCCGTTTGGTAATAGGTATCTACACCTCCTAGACTGGCCATATTTTCAGCTTACAATACAATACAATAAAAATATGCTATATTGCTCACCAGACATAGTAAAAATAAAATAGAAAAATACAGGTAAATTAATCATAACTACAAAAATATTATTTTACGCTGCCAGTAGCTATCGTAGAGAGAATGCCTATTGATTTTTCGTTAATTATTGCGGATAATAGACCACAATTTTATTGTAGGTACATTCAATGGATACCATTAGAAAACTGTAATTTGGCATGGATATATAAATTAATCACGCCGACAAAACAGAACAATAAAAACTTGAAATTTTTTTTTTTTTAGGATACCTCCCCTACACCTAAAGGGGGGATGTATTCTTTTTTCTCGTTAAACCGATTATGTGGGGTATCGTTGGATATCTCGTTCAAAAATATTATAGGTCTCCTAGAACCATTTTTCAAATCAGTGATTAGTTTGCGAGATATTGGGCTTTAAAGGCCTAATCACTATCACGGACAAGTAGGCATAAGTAGTTACCGAGTAATAGTCGACCAATTTAATGTGTACTTGGAAGGCCGATTTTCGTACCACTTCGGCCGACGCAACAGCACCGCACGTTAACTAAGACACACAGGCAACTCCGTAACCCTACACTGCGCGTGGCCCGACACGCACTTGGCCGGTTATAGCATTACACATTGGCATTGTTATGCCTCGCATCATACGGTACTGTATAGGTGGTCGCCCAGCGTAGCAAACTACAATGGGAATCGGACTGCTTGCTAATTGCTCACGATTCTGAGAAAGAAAAACCCCAAAACAGTTGATTTGTAGTGTACGAGTAAAGTGTTTTAAATTGCCGATTGCAATAGCTGCCGTGTCAAACAAAATTTTATATCGTTTATTAATTTGTATCATGACCATAAAAAAAAAATATGATTGAATTACACGCACACTACTTCCCGAGAATTCGTAATCAGCCAATTTTCTTGGAAAACCTATCCTTGAAAGGTTTAGGTAATTAACTAAATTAACAAGGTTGCGGGAGTCTGCTGGATGCGGGTGGCGCAGGACCACTACACTACACTTTGGCACTCTTTGGGGGAGGTCTATGTCCAGCAGTGGACCGTTTTTCGGCTGATATGATGATGAACCAATCATAGCAACCTTTTGTATCTATGGTATTATTATTGGCTGAATGGCCAAGTCACGTGGTTTGTTTTGTTCACATTTAGTTAATTACCTAAACCTTTCAAGTGTAGGTGTTTCAAACGGATTGAAATATTTTAACACTTGAGTATGACTTCTTGTTTTTCATTATTCTTTAAGTAGACGTCGTTCTCCCTTAAGCCCACGGTGTCCTAGTAAAGCCTGCGAGCGTAGATCAGTTCCGGCGATTCCGGACGGATCAAAGAAGGCCTTAAGCCGTTGATACACGCGATCAGCAACGATTTCTTTCAATCATGTATTTTTGAAAGTACGTCTTACCGGCTTGTAGATTATTTGGATTGGATTACATGCAATTTGCGGAGGGGTTTGCTGTTGGCGAACGTCTGTGATGTGTGAAGGTACCTTTTATATTAGAGATATTTGCAGTATTTGCAAAATTATCAAAATAATACCCAACGAGGAACATTTGAGAGGGCTATGCTGGGAGTTTCTCTGCGTGATCGCATCAGAAATTAGCCTGTCCGCAGCAGAACCAAGGTAACCGATATAGCTCTCCAAATCGCCTAACTGAAGTGGCAGTGGGCGCGGGCACATTGCACGTAGATCTGATGGCCACTGGAGCGGAAAGCTTCTCGAGTGGCAACCGACCACGTATCCAAAGGCGCAGCGTGGGTAGATCCCGCACAACTTTGACTTATGTCCTGGGACAGGCCGTGCGTGTGTTCGCTGGATGCGGGTGGCTCAGGACCGGTCATTGCGGCACTTTTTGGTGGTGGCCTAGTACACAGCTGATATAATTAAAATATTTATTTCTGACATATAATAATCCTTAGCTTGTTAGTTGAGTTTTATTTATAAGGTTATTAGAATTCAAATGTGGCCCCATTTTTTTGATATGATGATAATTGCAAAATTTTGTAATATTTTTCCGAGGTTGACTGGTAGAGAATGCTTACGGCACTAAGTCGGTTCTTTGGACGGCCGGTCCTTTATAAACGATAGGTGGCTTTTTATGCTATATAGACGACATAAATAAACAGACATTGTTTGAACATAAAGCAGCCAATTACCAAACATTATTTCATTATAATGTTACAAATAGTCCCTAGTTTAGCAACAGTAAATGAGATACAGGCTATAAATAATGTCCCGAACATGGAAGCGCTATATCATTTGTTCAACATCGACCGGACGCGCGCGCTGGTTTGGAAAATTCTCACACTACAAATTGGCAATGCAATAAAATTAAGCTAAACACAACCTATCTATTTGATTAATTATTATTACGTACTAGCTGCCCGCGTGGCTTTGCCCACGTATTGTAAATAACGCAGCCAAAACCGTGGGATAAAATATAGCCTATAATCATCCAGAAAGTTCATTCTACATGCAGGTGAAAGAATTTTCTAAATCCGATAATCCGCTCCGAAGATTACCCAAAACATACAAACTTACAAAGCTACAACTCCACTGACTTTTCCTCTTTATTATATTAACTTAGTAATAGATTACTGGGTTATGGTTTTCACTGACAACTAATAAATAGGAAGGAAAAGGTAAGGCGTGTTTGAGAAATTTTCACATCATTTGTCTCGCATCCCCCGCCATGATTGATGCCAAGGCGGGAGAAAACATCAAGTTTTTCCCTCCGTCGTCAGGTAATTCGCTGAAGTTTCACAGATTAGGTCAACTGAAAATGTGATACTTTCCACTCCAGTAGACATTGGAATCATCGTTTTATCTTCCCTGTTTATTTTCGGGTGATATTTAGATGGCGGGCTGGGAAAAAAAGTCCTTTAGTGTTTTATTACGGAAATGAAGTTTGTTTTATATGACTACTTAACTCGACGGCTACTTCGTTTGCGTGAAATTATAATTGGAATACTGGAATAATTTATTTGAAGTTATTTAGGTCTAGTTGTATTGTTGTTCATTAGGTACCGTAAAATGGAGTGAGTTGGATCAAAATAGACATTCAAACCACGATAAATATGTATTTTTACATATGGCACGGTTGATTTTTATATATAAAATAAATGATTATGAAATTTAGTTATTGAATGATTATCTGTCCTTTAATTTCTTAATTTTAACGTTAAACGCAAAAAATTACGAAATTCCCACCTTACCCCGTAGTGGAGTTAGAGGAAATAGTCTCTGTCCTTCCCATCTGCCCCCTCAATCCCTTAGTACCCCATTTTACGGTACTAATTTCTGGACAAAGTACGAATTAAAATGGAAATCAAAAATAAAACTAGGTACTAATGTAGTTCGAGCCACATCCTAAAGTTTTAAAAACATGATGAGTTTTGATTTGATTAGCTGTTTTCATATAAAATAGATTTTCAAAACTATATACCTAAAGCCTATCAGAAAAAAATGTTTGTTGGATGGAGGCGCTGTGTTATGACTTGAATGGGTAACCCTAATTTTAAAATAATTCAGAGGGGTAATCACGACACGTTTTTAATGCGCGTTAGGTAGATCCAACTGTCATTTTTCCATACAAATAGTGACATTTAGATCCAACTGATCGACCTGCTGGTCAAGTCGATAATGTTTGATGAAAAACAATTGAGATCGCCTGCTGTGCGGCTTAGCGTGCCTGCCAAAGCACGGAAGCCCTCAGTAACCATTCAAAGCGGTAACCCATCAAAAACTGACCCCGACCAACCTTCCTTAACTGGTTTACCGCAACCGATCCATGAGTGTCTTTGGCTTCTAGACCAACAATGATTCAACTAGAACTATTACCATGGTTTAACTAAAGAGGCGATTGGTATTTAATTACATTCTACGCAAATTATCAACTACCAATTGAGCTTGGTGAATGTTAGTAACTCAAACCCAAATTACCAGTTTGTTTTCATAAGCACCACTCGCATTATTTCAAGTAGGATAAATGGAATAGTTCCGAGGTAATTCCGGAATTCAGAACAGTCGTAAATGAGTGTACATGAGAAAGTTTCGCCTGTTTTTGGGGGGAATAAATCCACACTAATACTAACTAATTATAAATGCGAAAGTGTGTCTGTCTGTTACCTCTTCACGCTTAAACCGCTGAACCGATTTGGATGAAATTTGGTATAGATATAGTTTGAGTCCTGGGGAAGGACATAGGATAGTTTTTATCTCGAAAATCATCCCCCAAGGGCATGATGTGGGGGGTGGAAGTTTGTATGGAGCTACGATATAACCGAGTTCCACGCGGACGGAGTCGCGGGCAGAAGCTAGTAATGTATAAGTAGTAATTTATTTATAAGCACGGTAAGAAGTAGTTCAGCGCATAAATAGTACCTATGGTAACGATTAGCTCTACTAGTGGCCTGTGAGTTTATAAAAAATACTAGATTGTTTGACAAGGGTCTAAAATAAACGATCCGTTAATTTTGTTCTGTAGGTTAATTTATATTTTACATTTAGGCGTTTATGAATCAAACAGTAGAATCATCGTAAAGCCGGCTGTACACATTGGGCCAACGTTGGCGCGTGAGCAGATGCAGCTATGCTTTAGAGGTGTTATGGCTTTATATCGTTCTCATGCGTTTGCATAGCTGCATCCTGCTCACGCGCCAACGTTGGCCCAATGTGTACAGCCGGCATAAGAGCGAATACTCGCTATGATTTTCTCAATAACAACTGTGAAACTTGTACTATGGGTACTAGGTATATATACGATATACCTGCTTACACAAAGTTAATTAAATACATAGAGAATATCTAAGATACAGGAACAAAGTTCGTGCTCACCACATGAATCCTGAAATCAATAAAGTGACGGTGTCTGCTGCTTTCTGTTTTCACTTAATTGTGTTCCTTTATCTTATTTTTTCAGAATTTGGAAAACAAAAATCTTTCAGAATCATGTGTACCGATTTTTTTAGATTTAAAACATCATTTTGACAATAATGTAATTCTTATAAAAAGAAAAAAAATGCTCTTATTGGGATTCGAACCGGGGACCACCGACTTTGTAGGCAGGGTCACTACCAACTAGGCTAAAGTGTGACATTTCATACGATTAAATTGAAAAGCTTGCGATTGTCATTATAATACGACTAAATTGAAAAGCCTGCGAATGTCATTTTTAGTTCTCAGCTCAAGACCGATGGCGTTAGTATGTGAACGAAGTGTACATTTTTTTTGTATGGAGTTAGTGTTCTTCTCATTAGTGACACACAATTTGGTTAGTTTACATTGATTAACTCTTTATTATAGTGCAACAGCCATTCTCTATTACGAAGAAATGTGTTCGTACTCAGACAAAGTGAATATTTATTATTGGTATTATCGTTTATGTTATCTTATCAGGTTACAAATGACGCCGGCAAAACCTTCGAGGCCCGAAACTTCTTCGTACACAGCTAGCCGTCTTGCTTACCTTATTGTTAAAATAATTGCCTTGAACATGTGCATCATTATTACGCTTGGTTTGCTTGGAAAGGATGGTCTCCAAGTAAACACATCTGAGGCTCTAGTATAAGTTTTACCGAAACAAAACTTTACGATCGCGTTTGCGTTTTACCCTCAATTTGTATGGGATTTGACAGCTAAACGCGAACGCGGTCGTAACGTTTTGTTTCGGTAAAACTTATACTAGAGCCTCTGATCCAATAAACTGTGATTTTTACATTTTTTTAACAATAATATAGTCCTATTTGAGTCTGAGCGTGGTTTCAAAAACTTTAAAAAATGCCTTAATAATAATAGTATTATACTTAACTAAGCTAAAAATGATGCTGTTTTTTTGTTACGAAATATGTTGTGTTTTTATCATACATAACATAATAAACCTTCATAATTAAGTATATTGTTTTTTATTACACCTCTTTTTCATTGAATGTGAATATGTCCCCGATATATATGTAGGTAGTACTCGGTTACTAACTCGTCAATAAACTGGCAATATATTAGTGTAAAATAACCATAATTATCTATAATCCCTTCTTTTGACTTAACTTATTTTGTAACTTAATGAACATTATAGCCGCGCCGCGGCTTTATGATTTCGTTACCGTCTTTTCCGTTACTGTCCATTTTTGTAAATTGACGTTCTATTTTTTATTTAATTCATTATTAACAAATAGTAAATCTGCTTATTAAGCTTTTCGGTGAAGGAAAAACATCGTGAGGAAACCTGCATATATCTGCGAAGAAATTCAAAGGTGTATGTGAAGTCCCCAACCTGCACTGGGCCTGCGTGAAGACTACTGCCCGTTCCCTCTCATCCATGAGAGAAGGCTTGTACCCAGCAGTGGGACGTATATAAGCTGATATGAGGATTATTATTTTATTGCTCATCATCATCATATCAGCCGAAAGACGTCCATACTCATACTCATTTATTGATAATAATAAAAAACATTACATTACACGTCAAAATATTACAACTATTAAATTATTCAATTATCTTTTTTTTTGTTGCTCAACAAAAATAAGATCACCTATTATAGGTACCTAACCTTATTTTTGTTTTCTTTTATGGCCAAGTTTTTTATTTATAATAAATAAAAAAAATCGCCCAGATCGGCCATATTATTTTAATTTATATAATTTAATTTCGTAGTGCTTAAATAAGTATAATAATTCTATAAGTTATATTAAAAAAAATAAAACTTAAATATGTATAATTTGATAATTTTAACTAATTCTTCATCAGCTACATTACATTCAACTCGTGAAATTCAGAAACCTCGTAAAAGGCACTTTATAAAATATTATTAATAATATTGCAGAAATAACAACTTGAATAAACGTTTATAAGTTTATTATTTTTATTTATTGCGTCTCACACATAATTGTTACTAGACACAAAATTGTTATGAGAGTCTTAATTAGTACGAAGAGCTCTTCATCTTAAAGGCAAAGTTTCGAGCCCTATCCAGAATTAATCCGTTATTTTACTTTAACGAAAGCTTAAATTTTAAGAACAGCGACCCTTGAGAGCAATTTGAATTATTAAACCGCCCCGAAATAGAAAGTTTCGGATTCTCTTTATCTGTTTGTTTTTACAAGGATCGTGTTTTTTAACTTTGAAGTGTTAGCCGCTTAGCAAGTTTTTGAAAAAAAAGTGTTTGTAAGTAAATATTAGAAATAAATACTGTAATTTTATTTCGCACAAATCGACTCGGTTCCAGAGTTAAGTAAATTCTAGTCCAAACCTGGCTGAAAGATAGTATGGCTGATAGATAGTACGAGTATATAGGTATAATATTGCGTATCATTCACTCTACGGCAACGACGCCTTGAATACAGCTAATAATGAAGCTATGGTATCCTCGTGGTTTCGACAACGACATGCCACGTTCAAAAGGAGGTCGTAGATTGGAAACCCGCCTGCTAATCTAACCTAATATTATACATGCGAAAGTAGCTCCGTCTGTCTGCCTGTCTTTCTGTCTGTCTGTCTGTATGTATGTTACCGTAACCTAAACCGATTTAGGTCAAATTTGGCATGGAGATTGAGAACCTCGGAAAGATACAGGATAGTTATTATCCCGGAAAAGAGGAGTCAAAGTTTCTATTAAAGTACGGTAATTGGTGTTGCGCCTGTGAGATGGCTACTAGAATATTTGCTGTTTGTGTACCGACCCCATAGCATGGTCGGCCTTATCACGCGATAAGTGACAAGAAAGAGCGTCCGTCACTGGCTGACACCGTTCGACGCGCGCTACGCACTACGCGCTACGCTCGTAGCCGATCCCGTGGTTTTCCTCGTATGTAGCGGAAAGCGACTACGGCGGTCTCACGCATATGTGTCGTCATTGGCCCTGAATGTGTTAAGGCGATCAACGAGTATACACAGACAAAATCGCGAGAAAAAAAATGTATGTGTGGCATAGGTACTTACGTATATTGGGTGTCTGTAAAATTGTACCCCACTTTAACACCGTAATCTGGAGTCGATTGACGTCAGCGTTCAATATAACTATCCAACTTATGGAACAGTTTATAGCAGTCGTTGTAGTTTACACTTGAGCCTTGATGGTGGTGATGGCCGCCCTTGCCTTCGAAGCCGGAGCTTCTAATTGTATGTATGTAAATATGTAATATGTATGAGACCCGGGTACGTCCTAAAACTACGACCAAGATCACCGGGGGATGGGCAGCAGCACCCCTGGAGTGCGGTGGAAATTCTGCGATCGTCAACCCGCATGCCAAGCGTGGCGATTACGGCATATACCCCCCCAATGATAGGTACAAAAAAACCACGGACCCGAGGTTATGACCTGGTAAAGGTTGCTGGAGTCCGCTGGATGCGGGTGGCGCAGGACCGGTCACTTTGGCACTCTTTGAAGGAGGTCTATGTCCAGCAGTGGACGTCTTTGAGCTGATATGACGATGAATACGTATGTAAAGCACTTTATTGTACACAATAGCAGGTTAAAGAATATACATGTCACACAATAGATTAAAGTACAAAGCGAACTTATCCCTATAAGGGATCTCTTCCAGCTAACCTGTGAGCAATTGAGAGGAAGGTAGGTATGACGTGATAGACAAACTTAATTGCGTGATAAGCATTAATATTTTGTTTCAGTCTTGGATGCTTTTTATGTATTTGAGTATTTATGTATGAATATAGTCGTCTAGTCGTCGTTCGTCGTATATTTATTTATTTAGTTATTTGGGCACTTGAAGGAGAACTAATTATTTTATATTTTTAACCGACTTCAAAAAAAAGAGGGTTCTCAATTCGGTTGTTTTCTTTTTTTTTTTTTTTTTTTTCTATGATTGTTACCTCAGAACTCCGTCATTGATGTGCAGTTATTTTGGTATTTTCTATTATAACTCGTGTATTTACACCCGGAAATCATAAATTTGGTGGAGTGGAATTGATGATGAAGACCACAGATGACTTATGGAATTCCTCAATTATGTACTTAAAAGTACAAAAGTATTTCACAGATTCTGATAAGATTCCGTTGAAATAGCAACTAATGAAGTGCCAAAGGTGATCCTTGTGGAATCGACGGAATTCCTCAAATATTATTTCGGTAGTGATTTACAGTATGAAGCTATTAAAGCAAAGTTACATGTGACATACGCAGGCTTTCGAGATGCCACATTGGTCACATCTATGTACAGGTATGTACATGCCCAAACTACACAAAGGGTTCCCATGGAAGAAATTACATTTAAATCTATCTAACGCTCGTTCAAATCGTTACGCAATCGACCATCTCAATAAGTTTTCTGTCTCCTTTCCTCTGTGCCTAAGTTTAAAGCCGAGTTTAAGTTCCTCGAAGCCCCAAGTTGATCATTAATATTGAATCAGGAACAGCGAAGTACCCCCGACACATATATTAACCTATTCAATACTTGCCGCACCGATTGGCGTCATTTTGAAACAAGTTGCGATGATGCTGATGCCGGTTGGAATCAAAGTTTTCATTAATCAGCTCAAGTGCAAGCGGTGTTGATCATGCTATATCTATCCCTCTTTAATAGCCTATATGTATACGGCCCGATTGCTCGCTCCGCTACGAGCGGGGCGTGGAGCGTCCATATGAATTGCATTTGTTTTATATGGACGCTCCACGCCCCTCTCGCAGCGGGAAATGTACTCATGCCGTACGCATATTCATCATGTCTCAGTCTCTTTCTTCATTATGTCTCTTTCATGGCTCTGTCTGACTCTGTTTGGCATACAAAGTCGACTAAAGATCTCATGCTTTACTTTCATGAAATAGCGATGTCAGATAATCTTGTTTTGACACTTTACCTTAGCTTTAGGCAGCTGCTGTCAACTATAGAAAAATCTGCTGTTATTTTGAAAGTTTTCATTAATCAGCTCAAGTGCAAGCGGTGTTGATCATGCTATATCTATCCCTCTTTAATAGCCTATATGTATACGGCCCGATTGCTCGCTCCGCTACGAGCGGGGCGTGGAGCGTCCATATGAATTGCATTTGTTTTATATGGACGCTCCACGCCCCTCTCGCAGCGGGAAATGTACTCATGCCGTACGCATATTCATCATGTCTCAGTCTCTTTCTTCATTATGTCTCTTTCATGGCTCTGTCTGACTCTGTTTGGCATACAAAGTCGACTAAAGATCTCATGCTTTACTTTCATGAAATAGCGATGTCAGATAATCTTGTTTTGACACTTTACCTTAGCTTTAGGCAGCTGCTGTCAACTATAGAAAAATCTGCTGTTATTTTGAACTTAAGTATGATTCATTTTTGCTGTCTGCCTGGTAGCATAGCTATTTCACATTCCGTGACTATCATAAATACGAACGCTAATATAAATGCTGAAATAAATAAGTATTAGACATACATAACCTCCTGAGGCCCCGTGTACTATAGATACTACTCGTACATAAAAACAATTGACTGTTTATTATATATTTATACCTACATTTGTTAAGCTTAAAATCATTTAGCCAAATTTTGAAGGTCAAGCTCTGGGAGGATAAATCAAACGTATACAATAATAAGACAGAGGGCGATATACATCCATACCAACTCTAAAAAAAATATTCACGCTCATCACACAAATCATTTCCCTTACCGGGATTTAAACACAGAACCGTTTGCTTCGTATACGATCCGTCTACAAAATACAGCATTTTCCTTTAGATAACGAAATCAGATAGTAGATTTTTAGAACGAGTAAAAAGTATTTAGCTGTGTCGCTGCGACATAGACTATCCGACTCTTTATAAGCGTTCTAATTGGAAAGAGACGACTACAAAATACAGCATTTTCCTTTAGATAACAGAATCAGATAGTAGATTTTTAGAACGAGTAAAATGTATTTAGCTGTGTCGTGCGACATAGACTATCCGACTCTTTATAAGCGTTCTAATTAGAAAGAGACGGCGCGATAACCGTGCTGGGTTGATTAAGCTCACGTTGAAAGTTGGTGTCGCTCGGCACTGAACGTGTTAACAAACCAGCATGTCGTCACTCGAATTCGTAATCAAATGCGCATAAATAACACCATGTTATGTTATTAAATTAACATGAAACTGCTATAAAAGGACTGACTGAGAACATACCTACGAACTACGGTGAACATGGGAAAACGACCCCGAAACTTCGTGAGTAGGATAGTGTTGTTATTGTTACTTAAATGAGCATCCACGAACAAACTTTTGTTTTGAAGAACTTCAGCCGAGTGTAGTCAGCATCGTATAGTTAGTAGCTGCCAAAGTAACCAATTATTTCGTAATAAATCATTTCTCTTACAGTAATAAACACGTGTACCGAAATATTTGGATACCTTGGCTGCTATTAACTTCTTAGCGGGAATGTTATTGAAAAATATACAACTTCCGTAAAATAATTTGTCCTTCTAAAATTAAATGCATAATCTTGTAAAAATAACCAAACTAAAGGGCCATTTGCATGGTGCAACAACTTCTATGCAATTTTCATTACATTGCGGGGCTGCGGGCTAGCGAAATATGATGAGTTCCTGATGAGCAAACCCTGCAATGTAATAAAACTCGCATGCGAGTTGTTGCACCATGTACATGGCCCTTAAGACTTATATTAGGCACTTCAAAATGTCCCGTTATATGCCTTATGTCCATACGTTTTGTCCATCACCAATATAATAAATGTAAAAGGAATACTAACATCCATTAAATTACTACATTATTACTATATACCATAGCTTAAGGCGCCGTAGGTTCATGGTCTTCTCTCCTTCTCACTGAGCATAAGCGTGAGCGAGATGGAAGTGCATGCTCGGAAGCGCAGATATCATGTTTTTTAATTTTATTTTTTTTGCTGTTTAAATAAATAAAAAAGTAATCACTGAGTTCTTTCAAACATGATATTGCCGATTTTTAGAAGCAATTTTAATATTTTTAGCTTTTGTCCTCGTAGCTCAGGTGGTAGAGCTGTCTAGCGTTAATAGAAAGGTCGCAGGTTCGAATCCTGTCGGGGGCTACAGACGAAGATGGTTTATTTTTCCATTATATTATTTCTCTCATGTATCATATCGTTTCAAAAATGATCGGGGTAACTTCCTCGTTAAAAATAACACGAAACAAAAAATATTTAAATACATAATTTGTTTCGTTATTTATAAATGTATAACTATAATGATGTACACGATGGGCGACGTGGTAGGCCGAGACGGAGATGGCGGGACGACCTGGACGCATTTTGTAGCGATTGGCCAGAGATTGCTCAAATCCGGGAATAGTGGAAGTCGAGAGGGGAGGCCTTTGCCCAGCAGTGGGACACTCTATAGGCTTCGAAAAAAAATGGATAAAAAAAAAATGATGCTGACTGTACGCAAACTGAGACCGCACTCTGGGAAATTCATGGTGACTATGTTTTTATAGGATGAGATATTAGATAAAATAAAACGGGTCACTCACGTCCTTAATGTCGAAAATCGCCTCGAGATGTTTAGAATTAACCCGTGGTTCTTTATCCGTTCGAAAGATGTCGAGCGATTTTCAACCTTAAAGACGTAAGTGACCAGTTTTATTATAATCCAATACGTCCGAAATTAACTCAAGAGTTTTCTTTCTCAAATACAGGATGAGATTTTTGTTAGTGTCAATAATAAGTACGTGTGTACCTTTTTACACAAAAAAATAGGTCATTTGTTTATATAAAAATATATCTGGACCACTTTATAAATGAAGAGTAGCACACTGACTTTCCTTCTCAGAATTATATTTTTAGGGTTCCGTACCTCAAAAAGAAAACGGAACCCTTCGGAACGGATCACTTTGTTGTCCGTCTGTCTGTCTGTCAAGACCATTTATCTCTAAAATGCGTGGAGGTATCGAGTTCAAATTAAAATCATATACTTAGGCCTACAACAGTCCCTTGAAGCTGAAGCAAAATCAAAATTCTAAGTTAACGTATAAATACAAAATAACGGCATAAGCAGCAAAAAACTCTCAAGGGAATCAAAATTTATAGGGTACTTTCCGTTGATCTAACTATGAAATTTTTACAGTAATTTTCTCTTGATAAGTATAAGGAAAAATCTGAAACCTATACATTTGTATAATAAAGTACGGAACCCTCGGTGGGCGAGTCCGACTTGCACTTGTCGGTTTTTATTTATTTAAATTCATAATTTACATTTTTATATTTGTCTTTTATAACAATAGTTATTGTTAAAAGCCTATCCTAAGATTGTATTTAAATAAAGGAATAAAAAAAATCGTTCGTCATTTTATTTTTTGATAAGTACTTCAACTTAAATGTTTTCACTGTCAATTTCTCACTTTTCAATATTACACGTGCCACATAAGAATGGCTCAAGTGTGTCTGTGTGTGAACCGTTCTTCACCTACTTCATCCTGCAATGATGTAATATAAAAAAGAGGTAGATAGGTTATAAGCACTCCAAAAGTGGCACACTAAAACTCAGCCAATTGTATGAACTTGCCTCAATGTCGCGTCGCACTGTGGATCGAAAATGGCCTCTCCATAGAATTAGGGACTTAATTTTCTAAGTGCCTATTTTTTTAATTGAAATCGAGTCTTCTCGTGACAATTAGGTAAAAAAATGAATATGGGTAAATTTGGCTAGAAAACCGCCGAGTAATATTTTTTTTACGAAAATTTTGTATGGAGCGTACTTATATGAAAAAACGGAATATCTCAGAAAGTGCACAATTTCCCGTAATAGCCTTCGGCACAAATTTAGTACCAATTATTTATGATTTTTCGGCGGACTCAAAAATTCCCGGCCAGGTGCACTTTTTTTTTTAAATCTACAACGTTTTATATGGGGAAAACTAGGTTTTTAGTAGGTATAAGTTTGCAAGACACGTCTAATCATGGAATAAAATTAAATAATGGCTTTAAATGTGCTCATTAGGGGGGCAGGAGATAAAGGGCCTAAAAGTGAGATACTTATGTAATTATTCCCATGAACTCATTTTTGTAAATGCATCTGATCTAAAGCCATTATTTAATTTTATTCCATGATTAAACGTGTCTTGCAAACTTAAATACTTACAAAAAACCTAGTTTTCCCCATATAAAATGTTTTCGTTTTTTTTTTTAAAAGTGCACCTGGCCGGGAAATTTTGAGTACGCCGAAAAATCATAAATTTGTATTTAAGTTGTGCCGAAGGCTATTACAGGAAATTGTGCACTTTCTGAGATATTCCGTTTTTTCATAAACGCTCCATACATTTTCGTAAAAAAAATATTACTCGGCGGTTTTCTAGCCTTTAGCCATATTTATCAAATTAAGTCCCTAATTCTATGGAGAGGCCATTTTCGATCCACAGTGCGTCGTCAATGGATGTCTCGGCTGTCAGATTTGGTGGCCATTTTAAAACACGAACTCTTTTTTATAATACATCTTTCATCCCAGCATGAACCTACAGGGTGGAATTTCATAAACTGTACATAATAAAAGGAGAAAAATTTCAGCCAATTTCATCGGTGAAACGGTGTTTTTTTTTTTTTTCTAGTCATTAGTTTTTTTTTTACAGAATTTTGAAAATTTTTGTAAAAACTCGGGTAATACACCTAATTCAGACGGTATAACTTTTGATCCAATGGTCCTAAAATTAAAATAAAAAATGCAGAGTATTACCAAGGGACAGGTTAATAATTCTTAATAACAATAGAAAACCAACTAGAAGAGAAAATCCGCAAAAAAAATTATTGTTTTTGAAAAATGCCTACAAAAATTACGAATTTTAAAAGAAAAACACAATTTTCTGAAAAAAACGCAGATTTAGTTACCATTTTTTTTGCTTAGTATTAAACCTCACTTAATGCCAATTCTAAAACCGTTTTTAAACTGTCTCAGACTTTGAAAAATACCACGCAAATGGGTACGTAAATCATACCATAATTTTATTAATTTTAATCCTCTTAAAATCCTTAATGACCGTTTGTTCACAGGTAGTTGAAGGGTGTTATCGGGTTTTAGGTGGAGATAACAAATTACGTACTTAGTATTAATCCTCACTTAATGCCGATTCTAAAACCGTTTTTAAACTGTCTCAGACTTTGAAAAATACCACGCAAATGGGTACGTAAATCAAACCATAATTTTATTAATTTTAATCCTCTTAAAATCCTTAATGACCGTTTGTTCACAGGTAGTTGAAGGGTGTTATTGGGTTTTAGGTGGAGATAACAAATTACGTACTTAGTATTAATCCTCACTTAATGCCGATTCTAAAACCGTTTTTAAACTGTCTCAGAGTTTGAAAAATACCACGCTAATGGGTACGTAAATCAAACCATAATTTTATTAATTTTAATCCTCTTAAAATCCTTAATGACCGCTTGTTCCCAGGTAGTTGAAGGGTGTTTTTGGGTTGAAGGTGGAGATAACATGAGGGGTATAAAGGCATTGGGCAATAGGTCAACTATTCAGTCGCTCGCAAATCGCAATTGCTTGTCTTTGCTCGCCACTTCTTTGATTACTCCAGTACTTGTTCAGTTTGAATCATCATGCCCCGCTTACGAGAGTTTTCGCCGTTACAAATAGCCAACATGCGCTATTATTATGGATTGTGCCATGGATCTGCAAGAGCTGCGTGTATCGCCTATTTGGAGCAGTATCCTAATGATGTTCCAAGACCTGCTGCTCGCCACTTTCAAGAAGTTCATCGCCGGTTGTGCAATATTGGCCTGGGATACGGTGACCGAGATCGCCGAGAGCCAGGAAACATAATTGATGTTGCCATAGAAGAAGCAGTTCTCAGAGACTTGTACGCGGACCCAACCACGAGTCTAAGACGCTTGGCATTGAGGCACGGAATCTCAAAATTCTCTGTCTGGAAAATTTTGAAGAAGGAAGGACTGCATCCATTTCATTATCAACGGGTACAAAATTTGCAAATTGGCGATGCCCGCGTTAGGTGTGTTATGTCGACTTGGATACTTGGCAATATCAGAAGGGATCCGGAATTTACTAGAAGAATTTTATGGATGGACGAAGCAAGATTTACTCATACGGGAATAACTAACTTCAGAAATTTACACACATGGGCTCACGATAATCCAAACCTAGTAAGACCATCTAATTTTCAAGACCAATTCTCCATAAACGTTTGGGCAGCGGTACTCGACGATCAATTGATTGGACCAGTCTTCTTACCGAATACTTTGAACGCCGACAGATTTTTACTGTTACTGAGAAACGAGCTCCCAGAGCTTTTGGAAGATGTGATGTTAGATGTGAGACAACGCCTGTTTCTCCAAATGGATGGATGCCCAGCTCATTGGGCATTAAGAGTTCGACATTTTTTAAATGAGCAATATCCCAATAGGTGGATCGGCCGAGACGGCCCCGTTGGATGGCCTGCAAGATCGCCTGATATGACGCCGTTGGATTATTTTCTTTGGGGTGATATGAAGCAACGGGTATATCACAGAATCGTCAATACCGAAGCAGAATTGCACGACAGAATTTTAAATGCAGCACAAGAAATAAAAAATAATCCGGGAATGATTCGACGGGCTACGCAACAAATTCAAGCTCGGGCCACATTGTGCCTTCAAGAAAGAGGAGGTCATTTTGAACAATTAATACCATACAGGGAACGCCCTTTGCAACACTAGAATAAGTTTTTTCTTTAATAAAGGTTTATCAATCGAATTTATGACTTTTAATTAAAATACATGATTTTATTTACGCAATTTTTAGGACTACTTTTCTTCCTATTGTTTTCTCTACCTAAAACCCGATAACACCCTTCAACTACCTGGGAACAAGCGGTCATTAAGGATTTTAAGAGGATTAAAATTAATAAAATTATGGTTTGATTTACGTACCCATTAGCGTGGTATTTTTCAAAGTCTGAGACAGTTTAAAAACGGTTTTAGAATCGGCATTAAGTGAGGATTAATACTAAGTACGTAATTTGTTATCTCCACCTAAAACCCGATAACACCCTTCAACTACCTGTGAACAAACGGTCATTAAGGATTTTAAGAGGATTAAAATTAATAAAATTATGGTTTGATTTACGTACCCATTTGCGTGGTATTTTTCAAAGTCTGAGACAGTTTAAAAACGGTTTTAGAATCGGCATTAAGTGAGGATTAATACTAAGCAAAAAAAATGGTAACTAAATATGCGTTTTTTTTAGAAAATTGTGTTTTTCTTTTAAAATTCGTAATTTTTGTAGCCATTTTTCAAAGACAATAATTTTTTTTGCGGATTTTCTCTTCTAGTTGGTTTTTTATTGTTATTAAGAATTATTAACCTGTCCCTTGGTAATACTCTGCATTTTTTATTTTCATTTTAGGATCATTGGATCAAAAGTTATACCGTCTGAATTAGGTGTATTACCCGAGTTTTTACAAAAATTTTCAAAATTCTGTAAAAAAAAAACTAATGACTAAAAAAAAAAAAAAAACACCGTTTCACCGATGAAATTGGCTGAAATTTTTCTCCTTTTATTATGTACAGTTTATGAAATTCCACCCTGTATAATACTCAGGACAGGCTGTACGTGATGCTACAGTGAGGGAAGGAAAGGCTCCTACGAATGGCTGATGACTTGCCATAAACAACCTACTTTATTTAGACGGGTAATGGTTTATGTGCCACAACTTAATACTAAATCAGTTGTGGCAAATAAAAAAAGTGTAACTATGACAAGGACAATTAATGATATTTCCCTTTCTGTCACACTTATCGAGATTTGTATGCTACCAGCTCGCTCGCACGTGGTATTATTATTACCATAGCCTGTCCAGAGTATTATAGGTTCATGGATCCCAGGCATAAACTAGGAAACCCCACATCGTGGCCATTTTGCCAAAAGGTGACGTAAGGTTCTATAGAACCACGGATGTCACTGTGAAAACTGCGATTTTTATTTAAATCACAATAATACAAGGTCTCCCATGAACGTACAGTGTCTTATACGTATTTCGACAGACGTAGCTTTGAATAGCTGTTGAATGAAATGTCAAGATTGTGTGGAGTAATACAGGATTAAATTCTACTCGTAATACATAAAGTCAACACCGATACAGTAATCTAGATCTCTTGAATGCTTACCTACTCCGTCAAAAATCTAGATTACAGTTTGAAAAGAAAACAGAGCGTCACTTTAACAGTTAGGTTCCGCATTCCGATTTGATATGAACATGTTCCACGCCGAATGGACGCTCGAGACTCTCGAGCGTCAATTCTTTAGATCGCTAATAATTTTATTACATCTTAAGGGCCATTTACATGTAACAACAACTCGGATGCGGGTTTTATTACATTGCAGGGTTTGATTGAATTCGTGGTATGTTGGTAGCTCGCAGCCCCGCAATGTAATAAAAACCGCATACGCTGTAAAACGCCCTTTATAGAATCACAAAAACGGTAACTTTTCAGAATCAACTTGTTTGCTTTATTTGATAAAAAAGAAGAAACTTTTGTTCTTAGTATAATTTCAATTTATTTATTGCATATCACATTACAAAAATAGATATTCATGACACGCCCAGTTTTGTAAAAAAAAAGTGTAAAAATCGTGAAAAATTCAATAAAAATATTATAAGTGGTAAAGTGGGTTCAGTAAACCGCTACTAGCTCGCTTTTGGAGTAAATTACGAGGACACGGTCTGAAGCACAAAAAACTATGAAGTGTTTGTTTTGGAGAAAAAAAAACTTACATAGTACCTATGTTGCTTACTTAGCTGTATCTTCTATATTTAAGATAATAACGCTAAGCCTTTCTTCAGTCTGCTTTTTAAGTCACGTACAAGTTCTAACACGTTAGAACGTAGAAGCGAACGCGTGGGAAACTTGAATATCATTTGGAATGCAAAACTTAAGTGACACATTGACCCGCTAGGTAGG
Source organism: Epinotia ramella (assembly GCA_947578815.1). Lineage (NCBI taxonomy): Eukaryota > Metazoa > Arthropoda > Insecta > Lepidoptera > Tortricidae > Epinotia > Epinotia ramella. The sequence continues at coordinate 20,040,331 of OX388211.1, forward strand.
CATCTGTGATAATCTTTAATCTATCAAAGTACTTAGATATTCAACGCTGTATTGTGATATGACAGCTGAACTGTAACAAAGGGGTCAAAAAGATCCTTCTGTTTGAATCAAAACGTTACTGCTGAGAGTTATTACTGTGCCGAATTTTGTTCAGGTTTGTACTTTATATTATATGAACTCAGTACGGCTTAGAATAAGATAAAAATGTGTTAACCACCTGACTGATTTTATCACCATCCATTTGAAAAGAAAACAGTGTTCTTTGTCATCGATGGAATTCGTAAAAATTGCTTTTCCCAGTTTATTAACTGGTTGTCTAATAACTTGTTAACTGTCTACTTATATCAAACCATATTGAAATTCAGATGTTATTAGTTTAGTTCAGTTTCACTTTAAACTTTTTTGTCTATACAACAATGCATTCATACCGTGTGTGCGTCATATTCGTGTTTTGTTTTTATATATCCGTTTGTTACTTCTTATGACCTCATTATTAAATTGGTAAAATTGTTTGGATTCCTCCTTCCTTGTATAATATTTAAGGCAACCTTAAGTGTAAAGATTTCTCAACACCGCGTTAAAAGTATTCTGTGAACAGTACTAAAAACTTAACCATAAAGTAGCTAATCCATATGATTAAATCCCCTCAAGCAATTTTTATCGTTCAGCCAAAGTTACAATGTAACTAAAAAGCGTGTATTCAAATAAGCGTATTGAATTGAAATTGGTGTCGTGTTTGTCGCGCTCGTTTTGACACGTTTAGCACGACGCGCGAGGAAACGTGAAAGTTGCTCTAAACCTTTCGTGATTTAATGAGTCGATTGGAATGGACTCTCTGCCTTTTACGACCCGACACGGCAACTTTCCAATTTCCTAACATAAAAATACATTTTACGTTGCGTTGAAGGTGCGTACAAATTATTTGGTTTCGTGGCTATCGCATGTCGCTCGTATACTTGTAGTTTATCACTAATGGGGACGACTGACGTTAATGTCATGTTAAATTATATTAAATAATGGAATTTGTGCCGTGACTAGGCGTCGCCCGTTGTTTGTATCGGCGGAATCGCAATCACCATGGGGTTGTTTTTAGAAAAAAAAGCGGCCAGGCGCGAGTCGGACTCGCGCACGAAGGGTTCCGAACCGTAAAATGGGGTAAGTAGGGTTCGCGGGGAGAGTTGGGTTATGAATGGGGAGAGAAGGGATGAAAGGGGGGGTCAGATGGGATTTTAAGGCTACTGATACAAACATAATGTATTCCAATTTAAAATGGAGTTATAGTAATACTTATCATAAAAAAAAACGATCAACAATCTTCCAAAATCGCCTTTGTATGAAATGCCATCTCACCCCAAATACGAGGGACCACGGAGTGAGGAGGGATTTCCTGTTTATCGTCAAATTTACGAAATGGAATTACCCAAAAAAAAAAAACTAAAATACAAACGTCCGGAACACTTATTATATGTAAACCATTCAGTTTGCATATGTAAAAAAAGTAGATTACTGCAGAGGCCGTGAAGTAAGGGATTGCTGGACGAGATTGGGGTAGACGGCCGAGTCGTAGACGAGGCCGAATACAACGAGTCCAGCAATCCCTGTTCCGGCCGAGGATTGTATAGTACTTTCTCAAACGATGTGAGGAAATATTAAAATTTAAATAAATACTAGGTAATCAATTAAATAATAGGTCATTTGCGCCTTTTTTATTTTTTAAACATGCCATTTGAACAAGCCGTTCGAGCACCATGTTTAACCGCACATAAAGTATAGTACCTACCATAGATTATTTTTATTTTTTTTATGAAGCAAGTATGCTTACAGTGTCTAGTGGTGGTTGGCAGTATGTAAATTTTCCTTTGTCAGTTTAATATTAGTAAGCAAATTTAAAAAGTTAGAGTAGCGGACAATAATGGTTTTACTTAGGGTTTTCATACATTACTTCTTGGCCTAAGGCCAAGAAGTAATGTAGGGAGCCATAAACAAGAAACTTCACGTCTTCATTTCGTGATATTAACGCGTACATTTCCGAGCATGTTTGAGAAAATAAATGTTATCGAGGTTTGAATGTCAGCTTTACCCCTACTCACCCCATTTTTACGGTACCATTATCTATAAAAACGGTAAAAAAAATCACGGCCTGGTGACAGACGGACAGACAGACGGACGGACAGCGGAGTCTTAGTAACAGGGTCCCGTTTTTTACCGTTTGAGTAATGAACCCTAAAAGAAACAACCCCAAGTCTATTTCAAGCCAAACCGTTTAATTGAGTTGTTTCGTGCTTTCAGTACGCGGCATCAGAGGGGTGACAGCGCTAGTGAAACGGGCACTGACATACCCATACCCAAATTCTGATCAAAGTTAAAAAATTTCAACATAATCGCTGCTGCAATGGTGAGGTACACGCTACACGCACGGCACGACCTCAACATATACCATGCATTGCTCTGAACGAACTAAGCTACCGTGGGCTAGGCTCGTATTGATGAATCGTTCAATCCCTTCACTTCTAAATACAGCTTAGCGGCTCGTAGCGGGTTCAAATCCCGCTCATGGCGATTAATTTTGTAATTTTTCACTTGGATCGGAATTTGGGTGTCGAGTATGTTAGTGCCCGATTCACTAGCGCTGTCACCCCTCTGATACCGCATGGAACAACTCATTTGTATTACATCTTCTCTTATGCATTTTAGAGAAGATGTAATCCAAATGAGGGTTTTAATCTAAATATTATTTCACATACTAAAAGGGTCATTGTCAGTCAGTAAAACAAAAATCGTCTTTTCAGTGGGCAATAGTTAAGGGCTTATGTTTATGTATAATATGTTTTTATCGCATAGATTCAGAGTTCAACCAAAAATTAGGCTTTAAAGCCCTTAACTTTGGCAATATCCACCAAAAAGACGCGCACCTAAATCTGACAATGACCCAAAATGCATTTTGAGTTAAACAATCTAACAAATGTTCCTTAGATTCTGTCATTTTAGATCTTATAGAGTCTGGTAACTCTTTATATAATTTAGGTGCCATGCCGAATGCACTTTCAGACGAACAGCTAATCCGTTACATAAAAACGGTAACTTCGTTAATCATTAAACTGTTACATAAAAACGTTAACATCGTTAATCGTTAAAGCGTTAAAAAAATATATTTCACGGAAGTTAACGTTAATGGTTCACTCATGATAAAATTTGCGTTAGTCAATATCACTAGACCATATTTGTCATAGCCCTCTCCATAGCCCTTTGGGTGACTTTGAGCCTTCTTATGAGGCCCATAGTAAGCGACCACGTTTCAGTACCATATGTCATCACTGGCAACACACACTGGTCAAAGACTCTCGTCTTGAGACACTGCGGAATATTGGACGAAAAGATGTGCCGTAGCTTCCCGAACGCTGCCCAGCCGAGTCGGATTCGACGATTGACCTCTTTCTCGAAGTTGGACCTACCTAACTGGATAGTTTGTCCTAGGTATACATAATCGTCTACAACTTCGAGCGTAAAGTGTCCGATTGTAATGGGAGTTGGTACTACATGGGCATTTGACATGATCTTCGTCTTATCCATGTTCATTCTTAGACCAACTCCCTCGGAAGCTTTACTGAGGTCATCGAGCATCGTACTTAAGTCCTCCATGGTCTCAGCCAAGACTACTATATCGTCAGCAAACCGAAGGTGAGTGATGTACTCGCCGTTGATGTTGATGCCTAGCCTTCTCCAGTCCAGAGTTTTGAAAACGTCCTCCAGTGCAGCGGTGAACAGTTTTGGAGAAATAACATCTCCTTGCCTGACTCCCCGCTGCAGCGGAATAGGCTTCGAGTTCTGGTCCTGGAGTCGAACTGACATAGTGGTGACCACGTACCGGAAGGCGCAGCGTGGGTAGGCCCCCCGCAAGGTGGACTGATGACCTGGTAAAGGTGGCTGGAGTTCGCTGGATGCGGGTGGCGCAGGACCGGTCACTTTGGCACTCTTTGGGGGAGGCCTATGTCCAGCAGTGGACGTCTTTCGGCTGATATGATGATGATGATATTTGTCATCGGCCTTACACCATTTACAAAATAGCAACTCGATTAGACTTCAGGAAGTTGGAGATACCTGCAAGACCCACACTGACTAACACGACAATTTATTATAAAGCTTGTAAAAAGGATTTGGTATTTAAATCACAACTATCAAAACCCTCAAAACGACTACTACTTCACCGGCGGTAGTCACGGAGAGATCATAGGTATCAAACAAATTTCTTCGCAGTTTTCTCAGTCACTCGCGCGCCAACAACACAGAAAGTTTCGTTTAACTCGCGACACACGACACATTTCTTTGTTTTCTTGCATATTTTTTAGCGGCTAACCTCGCCTAACGTTACCTATGTGTGATGACCGCCGACTGACTCAGTACTTATCAGAATGTGTTTTTGGCGGCGCGGCGCCATCCGCTTAGTTCTTGATTAACGGACTCATGGATAGTTAACGGAAGTTAATGAGTTCGTTAATCATTTTTAAAGTTTTTTTTTTTTTAAGAGCCTTAAGTGTCCCCTTGCTGGGCAAAGGCCTCCCTCTTTTTCTTCCACACATCCCTGTCCTGGGCAGACTCCCACCCGTTTTGGTCAAAGACGTCAAGCTCGTCTCGCCATCTCCTACGTGGTCTACCGAGACGCCGTATTCGGCTCTGTGGGACCCCCTTGGTGGTAATTGTAGCCCACATCGCTTCTGGCATGCGGCAGACGTGCCCGGCCCATTTAAGTTTTGCGGCTGTTTGTGCTACGTCAGCTATCTGAGTTTTGGAACGCAGTATTGTATTTTTAATGCGATCCGTTAATTTCACGCCCAAAATACTGCGTTCCATGGCTCGTTGGCAAACCTTGAGGGCAGATTTCTGAACTTTTGTCAAAGACCAATATTGTGCTCCGTATTTAAGGATTGGATGAATGCACATGCCCATGAGTTTGCGTTTTAATGACATCGGAAGGTTTCCCTTCATGTACTCTTTCATAGCCCAATAGCTCCTCCAGGCGTTTTCGGTGCGTCTGGCGACCTCTTTGTCTTGTCGCGCCTGGAAGGAGACTATTTGACCCAGGTATAGGTACTCATGGACATATTCCATTCTTCCGCCATCCAATTCTATGCACCTGTTCACATTGTTGGTAATGAGCTTGGTCTTTGACATATTCATCATTAATCCCACCCCAAGGCTTGCTCTGCTAAGGTCTTGTAGCATATGACACTTGAGCTCTGTAGCTGAAGATGAGAAAAGAAGATGTCGTCAGCGAAACGCAGATTGGTCAACCTCCTTCCGCCAACGTTGATGCCTTTATCTCTCCAACCAGTCGCCAGCCTTATGAACACTTGTTCAAGGGTACTGGTGAACAGTTTGGGTGACAGTGGATCGCCTTGCTTGACGCCCTTTTTAATATTAAACGACGGCCTGGGAGGCTGTAACTTAATTAATACTAGCGGTGCTTGAGGCATATATATTGCGGATAAGGTGAACATAATGATTAAAGTTAACTAAAAATTATTAAAAATAACTTATTTTTAAAGTTAACTTTATATTTAAACCGTTACTCAAAATAGTAACTTTGTTAATTAAAGATTAATTGATTAACGAGTTAACGTTTACCTATAGTCATTATTTCGTTGCCGTACACTATTAAAAAAAGAGATTTTTTTAAATTTAATTTTGACTCCATCATCAGCTTAGCTCAGTGCTGTGCTGCCATATGTGTCTAGTTTATACCTTTACCAAATTTCAGCTCAATCGAAAACCGGCAAGTGCCAGAAAATGGATTGCAAAAGTTGGAGGACAACATACAACAGTGCCAGTATTTCTCTTTTATCAGTCAGCATCAAAATTAGCTACACGGGTCCAGTGCTCAAAGAGACCGACACACGACTCTAATGTCAAGAGGATAAGGACTGTCTAGATCATTTGAGCGTGTTATTTTGCGCAGCTACTTCTGCTGCTGACTGTACATGTTCAAAACGCCCTAGTCTTTTGGCGCCGCACGATACGTGTTACATATATTCACAACTTAAATCTAGATACTTAAAATTACTAAAAGTTCAACACTTACTGAATGTGCAGGCGTTTCCGCTTCAGGACGGCAGTTTATCAGTCAAGAGTCAAGTCAAAGTCAAGGCCGAAGCTCCAGCACAACACGAAAAACTTTCAGCCTCGCGGAATCAAATTCGATACAAAATTCACCACTCGCGCTTAGCGCACACAAAATATACTGATATCTGAACCCAAGACTAGGTTTCCAAACAGATTCTAACAATTGTTTTAACAAAACCCATGCAGATGAATTCATCTCTCAAGGAACGGTTTTAGCAAGTCCATCGACAAGTGACACAGTGACAGGTGTCATTCATTTTACAACTGACAGGTGTTGCCATGTGAATAATTCTTAGGGCCGTACACATGGGCCCGAACAGTACATATACAAATATTTGCCAAACTACATGGCAGTTTGCAGGCGAATTTACTCTTTAGACTCCCTTATACCTACTGTGCAAGCAGCAAGCAAAAAAAAGTAATTTAACACACTGAGCTATTCTAACCCAATATGGATGATATATTTCTATACATATATCTAGCACAAACAACTTCAACGCTTGACATTGTTTGAGTTGGCCGAATTGTATTCAACAAACGTCTCTATTGACCAAGTTAGTAGATTCAAACGTACCAAAGACCGTTTAAAAAAGATGGCCACCTTATCAACCTCCACCATATAGCTAACACTATTGTGTTGAAACGTTACAAACGCGTGGACAACAGCATCCATACTATCCATCCATACTAATATTATAAATGCGAAAGTGTGTCTGTCTGTCTGTCTGTCTGTTACCTCTTCACGCTTAAACCGCTGAACCGATTGCGACGAAATTTGTTATGGAGATAGTTTGAATCCCGGGGAAGGACATAGGATAGTTTTCATCCTGGAAATCACCCCCTAAGGGGATGAAATGGGGGGTTGAAGTTTGTATGGAGCTGCGATATAAACGATTTCCACGCGGACGGAGTCGCGGGCAGAAGCTAGTAAATAAATAAATACCTAATAAATATATACGGGGACAATTTGACGACCTCTGTAGCCTAGTTGGTAGTGACCCTGCCTACGAAGCAAGAGGTCCTGGGTTCGAATCCCGGTAAGGGCATTTATTTGTGTGATGAGTATAAATATTTGTTCCTGAGTCATGGATGTTTTCTATGTATTTATGTATTTTTTTATCTATATAAGTATGTATATCGTCGTCTAGTACCCATAGTACAAGCTTTGCTTAGTTTGGGACTGGGTCGATTTGTGTAAGATTGTCCCCAAATATTTACACACTTTCACATTTATAATATTAGTATGGAAGTATGGATTTACAATCTTACACAAATCGACCTATTATATATATAGGCTATTTGTTGACGCTCCAGAAATCAAGATCCTAATCCCCAGCACTGTGACAGCAATAAATATGCCAATTGCTAATTTTTTATCTAGTTTTTGTTTTTTAATGTGTACGGTAAATATAGATATTTTATTGAAGCTGCATACAGGTAGTGTGTAGGTACATGTATTATCTCACTTTAAGTATTTATGTTTATTTCTCTTTCGCCTGTCACAATACTCCCAATAATGTAGGTAGTTTATTTATTACATTTGTATGACGTTTCCGTGAGTCACCGACGGTGCTGGCTGAAAATCAGCGCTGCAGGTGTCTGACACCTCAGCATAATGCTGAGCCAGTGTCCGGTTCACTGCCGCAGAGACACAGTTGTTTCATGTTTTATCTGTTCTTTGATTATTTTATTGTTTAATATGTGTGTCCTGTGTGTTTGTGAATAAATGTATCTTTCTTTCTTTCTTTCTTCTTTCTATTATCTACTATTTATACTACTATAGCTACTAGACGATGATGCTTATAAAAATTATGCTACTATTGTACCATCACATATTGCTTTCGCGACTGATACAGTGAGTCGAGATAACTTTCACAGCTGATTTCTCGCTTCCCGTAGCACAAGTTTCCACCGCGACAAAGTCAGAAAAGAACTTAAAGTCGCACCGCGACTTACCCGGCGTTACGCTAGCGCCTAGAACCGAACTATAAGTATTAACTAAGTCGAGTTTTTTGAAGGTTGGCTTATGCATTTTAATGAGGGTAGTTCGGCATAGTCACCAACTATAAGTATTAACTATAACCCCCAGTTTTATAAGGATCCGTTATGTGGGTAAATAAAATGAAAAATATCTTTACAGTACATATATGGTGCTACTTTCCCGCACTAGTGCGAAAAAGAGCACTTTTCGTGCATATGTCGAAACTTTAAAGAGCCATATGTAAAGTAAAACGTTGTACGATACACATGCATATAGGTAATTCGCAACTCGTGTTGATTTAAAACACTCCCTTCGGTCGTGTTTTAATTTATCACCACTCGTTGCGAATTTCCTATTTTCGGCACTTGTATCGTAAATAACTATTACAAAGCATGTGCTCGAAAAGAGCGTTTTCCAAGCAGCAAAATCGTGCGGAAAGTGCTACTTTTCCGCACTAGTGCGATTTACTTTTCAATTTTGTGACCGTAAGATTCGACAGATTGAAAATTCGTAAGACGGACACGTGACCTGATCGAAAAACTGTTACAATGTCATTGAGTTTTCACTTCTGCCGGCACTCCCGGAGTGCAACCCGGTCTTTTTTTATTTCAATCTCATTTCATTAGGTAATAAGTACGTCGAGTTCACACACAGTTGACCACGCACTAACGCAAGGTGATGTGTTTTCACCAAGACCCAAGACTCACGTAATTTCAATAAGTTGTCAAACACACGCTCCGACATTTGCCCCGCTTCCGGCAAAACTCTTAGATACTCGAATATTGCACAATCGAGACAAAAACACCGAATACTTCGCGCTTTGTTAGAGTACACGCAATACACGCATCCATGATTTCGGGATAGCTCTCACTAAGGAGCGGAAATTGCTAAAAGGGCTTTGTCAAATACCTTATCGGATGTCGAAAAAAAGACAAAGCCAATTCTTGTTTTATCTCCAACTTGTCGGAGGTACGACCTCTGATCTGTCTGTCAATAAATCGTAGTTCTCAGCTAGCTACGGTGAAGATATTAGGCATTTTACGAGATCAACAACAGCCAATGAGCTGCGATCGAAAGAGATCAGTGATTAACAAGTTCATATAACGTAAGGGTATGAATTATGTTCCTCAAGGTATATTTGAACACAAGAGTATGTTAATAAAACATTTTGTTTTTAAATTAAAGCGAAAATTGTCCTGACAAAAAATTACTATATCATTATTGAACCACCGCGCCACCTCACAAAAATTCAAGAGAACCAGTTGAGGAATGCTAAAAGGGGAACACCCGGAAAGCTGGACAACCGGAAAACCGGACAGTGGGTCAGCGGGACATCCGGATCCGGACAGAATTTGGCGCCCAGTCCATACTTGTGGCACTATCTCTGTGCATGTATATGTTGTTGTCAGAATGAAGAGGTAACTGATTATTCTGCTCTGTTCTAATCAAAACTGTCAACTTCGTTAGCTTCGCTCGCTCTTTCAATTAATTAGTATATAAAACTAGTTCATGTTTTTATGACAGCTCACGGAATAGCTGGCATATTTTCGCATAAGGCAAACGTCCCAATGGTAGATGTTGTGATAGATTCTGTCAAAACGCGACAACAAACTCACAACAGCACTACTGAGGACACATAGAAACCAACTACGCAAGATAGTAGGAATAATAACAGGACACAATACCTTGAACAGACACCTCTACAACATGGGTATCCCAGACAGAGCGTGCATGGAGGCGGAAGAAACGACCAAACACATTCTACTGGACTGCAAGCAGGTAGAAGTATAGAGGAAAATGCACCTAGGGTCTCCAGACACACTACGGGACGCAATCATAAACACAAAGGCACTCACCAACTTTCTGGAGGAGCTGGGGTGGTTAGAGTAGCGCTACCCCACAAATTCACGCAAAATAGGCACACTGGATGTCGATTTGCGGAAAAGAGCCCAGGTAACTAACTAACTAACTAACGTCCCAATGGTAAATCGACGCCAAAGGTAACGCATCCTACGTATATAATGTATACGCACCTTTAAGGTTGAATCCACATGAGCATAATTTGCGTATTCGCGTAATTTCAAACCGAAATGTCCACCTATGGGCGAACCGAAATTATGCGACTCACAGCTCACAAATTACGCTCGTGTAGCTTCACCTTCACGGTGGTAGTTTATCGACATTCATTGGTGCATGTAATATGCCTAATCCTACTAAAATATTATAAATGCGAAAGTTTGGAAGTTAGTTACTCAAACACGATTTGCACGAACATAATTTATAGCCTGGATTAAAATATAGGATAGTTTGTATCTTGAAGCTAGTAATATCATAATTCACTTCACGCAGTCGCGTAATGCTGTAAGATGACTTCCTATACTGTGTATAATAAATGATTATTAATTAGTAGTCCTTTTTTTAGGGTTCCGGAGCCAGAATGGCAAAAACGGAACCCTTATAGTTTCGCTATGTCCGTCCGTCCGTCCGTCCGTCCGTCCGCAGCTTAGCTCAGAGGCTCTTGGTACTAGAAAGCTGTAACTTGGCATGAATATACATATTAGTCATGCCGACAAAGTGGTAAAATAAAATCTTGAAAAACATTTTTTTTAGGGTACCTCCCCTACATGTAAAGTGGGGATGATTTTTTTTATTGTCGTCTACCCCATAGTGTGGGGTGTCGTTGGATAGGTCTTTTAAAAATATTGGGGGTTTGTGAAAACAATTTTTCGATTAAACGATCTGTTTGTGAAATATTAAGCCTTAAAGTGCTAATTTTTGTTAGACTCCAGTGTCCCCACCCCCTGCTAGCTAAATGGTTGTTTTGGGATATGTGAAAAAATTCATGGTAGTAGTACATATAACGAAGTTAAAAGGAAAACTATCACAGCTAAGTAGGCTTTACACGTTTACGAGTAATAGTCGACCAACTTATAAAATGTACTTCAAGAAGTAATAGTTTCGTACAAATTCTATTGTAACTTATTATTATATATAATGGTACGGAACCCTTCGTGCGCGAGTCCGACTCGCACTTGGCCGGTTTTTTTACTACTCGACGCGCAGAACTTAGTTCGCTTCGCTCGCTCGTTAAAAAATGTTGTACTTATTTCTAATCAATTTTACTGGAAAATTTTATCAAAATCCTTTCAGCAGTTCTTGCGTCAATGAATAAAAAACATCATCATACACTTTGACATACAAGCAGCTCACGCGGCTCCGCCCGTGTGGCAAGGTGTCGAATCGTCCTTTTAACTTAAAAACTTGATATAATAAGGATGTACCAAAAATAGGGTGTGAACCCGATCAAGGGCATAACAGGTATCGTGTTCTGATAAGAAAAAACTCATATTTTTTTTGGACGCAACACTTTTTTAACATTTGTTTGGAGTAGATCGCCCCAGTTAGCCAACGCTCCATACAAATGTAAAAAAAAAACGGGTTAAAAAAAACTTCCCTTAATTTTTTCTTTTCAGAACTCGATACCTGTTATGCCCATGATCGGTTCACACCCCATTTTTGGTACACTCCGTATAATATTAATGTAGATACATCAATATGTAAGTATATCGACGTCTTGTAGCCACAGTAGGTACAGGCTTTTCTATTTTGGGACTAGTTTGATTTGTGCAAGAATTGTTTTACTTGCTAATGCTAAAAGGCACGCAGCAATACAAATACATTATTATCTGCTTGTTTTACAAACTTCACTGCTTGCTTTATCGCTATCACAAATTTTAAGTACTTCAGATAGTCCAGAGACACTATTTAATGAACGAAGCGTACGAGGATCTCCATTTCAGCTTGAGGAATAAATCTTTTGTATGTCCGGAATTCCCGCTGTTTTCCTCTACAGAGTTGCATATCTCAACCGTTTCTCGTGAATAAGAGCTGACTCGTGGTTTACGGCCCACAGAGCCACTAGTTTTAAATTATAACGCTCGTATTTTGGGAGTTTTATTTGTCTTCAATAACAGCAAATATTGTTGAATTCATTACAATTAATTACACGTTCTTTTATTTAGTGTACATTTATTTTAACTTTGTTCTTGTAAAAGCATTAAATGTTGCTGTGTGCATAAAATGAAATGTAAATCCCACGAATGTACGTAATCAAACAAAATGAAATAAGAATTTAGAAATGTGTATAAGTACCCAATTTTATTTCTCATAAAAGCAAGACAGTGTTATTTTTCATTCAAGTATATTTTAATAGTGTTTTTACAGTTAACTGAATGATAATATTAGTAATTGTAAAATCTAGATCTTATACAATTATATCCCAGCAATTTAAAAAATCCATTGCAATGTGAGCAGAAAAAAACCCAAACATTTCTAGGGTTACCAAGAAAAATTACTTTATCTCCAAAAACACACCAGATTTCGCATAAAATTAATGAATATTTAGATATCGCTCTAGAAGCCAAAACCTCTAATTACCTCACGAACTACTCTCAAGGGAAGGCTTCATTGAAACGTCAGAGGAAATTGATGGCTCGCGAGCCGTGACCATCGAAGGGGTGAGCCGAGCCAGTCTGTCGGTCGGCAGCGCAGTGGCCACACGTTCTAGTACGTCACGGGACAGTACCCACGTGGCCAGATGTCATTTGTTTACGTTTGACTTGCGCGCTTTGTGAACTTTTCATGTGACTGTGACCCGTGTGTTGAGGATGTACGCGGTCGCGACTGTCGCTGCGTTTCTGGTGTTACCGGGGCCACTATGTATATACTCGGATAACTTAGGTCGGTGAGATTTATATTTAGATAAGATAAGATAATGATTTATTAGACAATCAAACACATATACAAATTATACAAACATTATCCGTTGGGCTCAAAACTAGGCTGAGCCTGTATCTTTGGACCATTTGTTATGATTATGCGGAGTTAGTTTTGAGCACGATGATGGCACGAAGCCTGGGAAGATTGCTGAGAGATTAATATGTGGAGAGTATTATAAATATGGTATATGAGTAGTATAAATCTTACTATTGATACAAAGCTAAAATTAAACGTGCAAACTGGTTTAGTGGGCATTGATACGAACTCGGTGTCTTTAGATGTCCGGTTGCGCATAGCATACATCTCCGCCACGGCTGCGATTGGCATGCTGACTTCAGCGCTTTCATCGCTGTATCAATTTTACAATACAATTGTATTTCCAACACCAAAATTACATAACATAACAATGTTTCAATAAAGCTAATATAAATCAAAAACTAAACACACCTTAAAAGTTAAACAAACCTATTTAGGTACACGGGCCAGGTGAAATTAAATCTTATGTCAATGACATAACTTTTTTCTATTGATTTGTAAAGTAACTATTGTCTGTCAGTTGTTATGTTATTATAATTAATCTACTAAACTGTGTTTTGGTATTTGGCAGATAGTTAAGTTAAATTTAACTTAACTATCTGCCAGTGATTCATAGTAAATTTTATAGCCTACAAGCCACTTTGAGGTTATAAAAACTAAGACCGGTGTCACAATGGACTTTTTAGTTGGTGTGTTCCGTAGATTAAAATTGGTAAAGTGATAGTTTGAGTCTCAAATGATAAAAGAAGTATGATACTATTATCCGGGAAATCATTGGGGAAAAGATGAGTGAATGCTACTTATATTATAAATGCGGAAGTTTGGATGTTTAGATGTTTGTTACGCTTCAACGCCTCAACCGAATTGGATAAAATTTTGTACGAACATAGTTTATAGTCTGGATTAAAATATGGGATCGAGAGGAAGGAGTTTTTACCCCGGGTCCACGCAGACGAGACCCGGGAACGAGCTAGTAATACATAAAAGATAGCAGTGGGGGCACGTACAAAATTTCGATAGGCAGCTCGGAACAAAAAAGTTATGAAAGTGTTTGGTTAGAGTATATTAGGCTTACCGAAATTAAACACTAGGCAAGCCGGTGGGAGTCGGCTTGTATGGACACTCCGCCACATAGATAGTATATGTTTATACTGTTGTGTGTGTAGTTGTAGGTTATCGTTCAAGCTCGGATCCGAAATCGGTATATATTGTTATCCTCTCAACTCGAGAGTCAAGCACGGTCCACTCAAGTCAACTCTCCATACAAACGGAGTTTGTTTCCTATTTTAAAACGGCATACTGTAAAAATATGAAGTTTTTTTATACAAATTCGATCCGATCATTGGGATCCGTCATATCTAGGTCGGAAACAAGTTTCCGTTGATATAAACAATGTTGCATGTTATTTTGCTAGAATAATCGTTTTAAATGAGAACCAAACTATGTTTTTATGGAGAGTCGAGTGTTGGTGACCCTTAAGATTTAAAGAAAGAAAAAGAAAGAAAGCTGACATTTATTAACTACACGAAAGAGACACAGATACAAAGAGAGGACACACATTTAGGTGACAATTACAGTCGATATCATATAGAGTAGAACATAACGAACCGATGTTGAGCCGTTTAGGCTATTGGACTGCTCGAAGTCAAAATGTAGGTTTTTACATATTTTACAGGAGAGCGCAAATTATTTTTGACTTCAAAATCCATTAAGAGCATATATCGGAAAATCGGAATGTTGTTTCCTGTAAATCTTACTAATATTATAAATGCGAAAGTTTGGATAATTCGATGTTTAGATGTTGGTTAATCAATCTCGCTTAAACGGTAACCAATTTGAATGAAATTTATGACATTTTGCACGAAGAAGGTTTATGGCCTGTATTGAAATATAGGATAGTTTTTATCCCGGGTCCACGTAGACTAAGTCACGGCCGCGTCCACTTTGGAAGCCGCCAAAAACATATAAGGCGCATATAAGGCGTTGTTTAGTGTCCGGCCTGAGTGCACGCTCCGCTGCGAGCGGGGTGTGGAGTGTCCATATAAATTGCATTTGTTTTATATGCACAATCTTACCAAAGAGAATATAACCACTACGTTCTAAGAGACGGGACTTCGAACTAAGTTTTGGATGACAGTGACATTGTCATTTGATTTTGACAATTGGGTTTAGCTACTTTGCCATTCCACATTAAGAAGTCCAACACGGAAGTAAGTCGTACCAACATAATGGCACGAAAGGGATTAGGGATGTAGTACTTAACATTATCGATGTCGATAATATTAGTACGCAACGTTATCGATATCGATAAATTATGATCGTCAGGTCTACTGCATGAAGGGCAAATTATTGCACTAAGTATATCGACACAAACAAAGTAATAAAAGGATAATAAATGTTTTGTCAGTTTATTTATTTCACACCAATTTATTAATTATAAAAATTATTTAGGAGTAGGTATATTTATGTTTACAAAATTTCACAAATGTGTCCATACTGTCTCTTTTTCGTTCGCAAACAGTCTAATTTCCATGGTTCTTCTTGTTATAAGACAGCTCCCGCTTGTATTATCCAAGTGCCGTAGATTTTCAAAAGTAAATCAATGTTTACGCTCGATATTTCGTTATTTTCGTTATGGGTATCTACTTACATATTTCGTTACAACATTATTTTTCATTCATTATTATACAGGTTAAACAAACTTGTATGTTACTTAGGTAGGTACCTAATGTTCTTTGTATCTATTATGCTGACTTTAAACTGGTTGATGACGAGAATCTTAAAAATATGTTTATAAATTTGTAAATAATTAAGATCGTGTTGTATTCGTCAAAAGCATTGGTTGTTTGACACACGTCATGTTTTCTCCTGAAGTTACAATATCAATGGTTACCATCCAAATGCCACAATGACAGAATGACAGAAAGAGAAAGAACGGAAGTAAGAGATAGCATGTGTCCGCCATGGTAGAAGCACAGATAGACAACTTGTCACTTGTTCTGACACTTGTCACATTAGAGCTGAATTTGAGCAAATGGATGTCATTATTTTTTTTGTTCCTAGTTGCGTGACACTGACTTACGAACGAATAAACCATAGAATGCGCGCTCCTTACAAAATTCGACCAAAACACGTGCCTAAAACCCGGTATGCGCATGTTCAAACTAAACTAAAAAAAAAAAAAAATGTAAATACGGGTTTGTTGCCTGACTCAAATAAATAAATAAATAAACGGCTGCCTGACATAATTTTGATATGACACCCCGCCCGCCCATAATGGCAATGGCACCAACTGTGGAGCCTTTTTGCGGCGCTACTCAGACTTCTTTTCGTTCGCTTGCACGCTCCTTAGGGGTCTTTATGTGGGAGTTTCCATGGTCACCGGACAGTACGCGATGGTTGATGGACTGATTTAAATGAACGGGGTTTGTGAGCTGTTACTAAGACAAGAAGAATGTTGATTTAGTTAATATCAATATTTTACCAAATAAGAAAACTAAGGCAAACACGTATATTCTTATCAAATTTAGGGCAGTGAAGTTTGGTTCTTTTGATAACAGTACAACAAACATTTTAATCACTTTTAAATATAAACAAATATTATGCCGACTTTTTTGAAGTGAAGACTTCTTTAGCGGCGCTGAGCACTTTTTGGGATGGGAAAAAATTGTTAAAATCGCGACAGATTTCTGTGACGTCACGGTGTGACTGTAGGATGGTGAGAGATTCGGGACGAGGCTTGGGGGCGGGGGCGGCCGGGGAGGGGATGTGAGGGGTAGGGGGGGGGTTGTCGAAGGGGAGAGAGGTGAAGGGGAGGGTGTCGAAGGGGGGAGGGTTGAAGGGGGAGGGGGGGTTGTGGGGGTTTTTTTTAACACATGCATACCTATTGTTAAATGAGGAAATCAGCTTAACCCAACCATGAAATTGCCGAAAACATGCTGCTACGCGCTATGGCGTAGCACACGTAGCGCTGCTTGGTCTCGATTGGATGAAGGAAATTAATACTATAAAAAATCTTTATGTAGGTAAATATACAATTAAGAAATTGACATTTAATGTTCAGTCGTTTCGCTATTATAATAACTAAAGTAAGAAGTACTCGTAACATTAGTATAGCTAAAATACCTTAGATGGTGAAGAATATTATAATATATATTTTTAATTTAATATGATTACGAGTACGTTAGACCTTCAAGTGACCTGATTAAAATGTTTGTTGTACTGTTATCAAACAAAAAAAAACAAAGTTCAATCCTGAGTATACGAGTAAACTGTGATAAGAATAATACGCATTTGAATTATTATTCTATTTAGTAAGAGATTGACAAAATTACTTAAACCAACCGGTAATCATCCCCTAAGAGGGTGAAATGGGGGGTGAAAATGTGTAAGGAGCTACGATATAAACGAGTTCCATGCGTTTTCTATTCTATTCTATACGCCGTAGCGGGTTCTGTCCTCGTGTGCATCCCATGATATGGACAAGGACTGGACTAAAGAGGGATGTACCCCTTGTCCGGGACACCACAGTTCCGTGAGCTTGATAATCAAGGTGCTATTTAAAAAGTTACCTTTTAAATAATAGCAAGATTTACATAAATCAAATTAGAACCTGCGTTCTGCTACAAATAAGACCACAACATAACTGATCTATTATATGAGTGCACACTGCTCTTACGTATTCGGTTAAGTGCAGTGCGAGCGAGAGGTCGTTACTAACACAATCTATATTCGGTGTTAGCGGTCCGAGAACAGACCCCGAGATAGAAGATCAACATATTCTTATTACGATCAAATACAGACTGATCGGGCATTTAGTACTCGACAAGCGAAATTGAGCTTTCAGTTCAAAGTGTCAAGGATCATTTTTGATTGTTTGTGTTACGTGAAAGCAATCTCGTTTAGCGTTTTCATATTGACTTATTTGTAGGTTCTTTATCCTTGTTTGAGAAGCTTTGAGATCTACTTGTAAGATATATTGTATGACATGAAATGAGATTATTTAACTAGCTTTTGCCCGCGATTTTGTTTGAGTTCGTTATTTCTTTGAGTTATGTCTGCCAGGCGCTTTACCTTCCGATTTACGCCCTGACCCCGTATCATGGTCTGCCTTATCACGCGATAAGTGACAAGATAGGAGCGTCGTCTCGTTCTTTCGAACGGTGTCAGCCAGTGACGGACGCTCTATCCTGTCACTTATCGTGTGATAAGGCCGACCATGATACGGGGTCTGGGAATTAATGCTTGGATAGATAATATCCTTTTCGGAATCCTGAACTAACTGCCTGTATTCCGCAGTGTAGTGTCTAGTCAGAATAGCGTAATCCCATTACGCGGCGACGACTTCGTGCGCCTAGTGGCGGCGACCGCGGTGAGCGGCGACCATTCCAAACAAATGCACAGAGACGGCACCAGCTCTGTGCATTTGTCTGTTGAAGTCAAGTGTGGGAATATCATTGATGGTAAAGTCAGCAGCAGAGTTACGCAGAGTTAGACAGTCCTTATCCCCTTGACATGAGAGTAGTGTGTAGCTCATTTTGAGCAATTGACACGCTTAGCTACTTTTGCTGCTGACTATTATGTTGTGGGCGATATGATAGCAACCTATTACTACAATATCACATTTAAGTCACCGACAATTGCCAGAAATAGTACATTGTTTAACGAGGGGCGGAAGTGGAATATTGCGAACAAGAGTCTATCAGAATGGGCTTTTGATGACTCGCGTTTGCAATATTCTTACGCCCGTGTTATACACAATGTTTTTCATCACATTTGCGAGGAAACAAATACATTTTAGATGAAATTAATACAAATCGTAATAAAAACTTCAACATGACAGTCGTCCATTTTGTTGAATTTGACGCGAGGCGCGTATGGCAAAGACCCTTCTGTATACAGCCACGATTTGAAACACTTAAAAACATTTTACATATACACTAAATAACTACATATTAAATCTGTAAATAATTCAGTTAAACATGTTTAAGTAGTTTTTTAAGTTTAAATTTATTTATAAATACGTTTTCAGACATCGTATTTGATATAAAACCTCTTTGCTCTGTAACTGCCGCATGAGTGACAGATACAATTTAAGAAAAAAACCATTACGCCCGTGGGCGTAACACAGGCTATTACAGCTCTGTATGTCTGCGCATTATGAAGCCCTTTTCGAGCAAGTGTGATGAAAAGATACTAAATAATGATTAAATTTCGTCTGCTTTTGGTCTCGTCTGCGTTAGGGAGTGCGTGAATTCATGTAGGTATCTATAAAATAATTTGCAAGTAAAGCTAGAATCTGGTGTTATACCCACTCACTTGCTTGTGGCCACCACAGTTGCCAATTTTGCAGACTCCTAAACTGATGGTGGCAACTGTGTACTTGTCAATCGAAGTATGATGGGCTGCCTTGATAATGAAAAATTAGAAGCAGTTTAGGCTACCTTTTTTAAAATATTAAAGCAAGATACGCGAATTTGGTAGCAACCTTCTTTTTGAGTCGCTTGTAATGGTGATCCGTAAGTATTATTACTAACTAGCGCAGTAAAGTTTGATGAGTTTCGCGTATCATCGTGCAAATCCGTCTAGTTTACGGAAACCCACAAAGCGTTCAACCTCCTGCAGCAAAGTAAATTAAAGTTTTTGTGCCAGCATAACCCTGCTGTGCTATACACTACCAATCTCAACCTGACCTGACTACTCAACCAGTATATCTGGACCCCGAAAAAGAATATTAACATAAGAGCAAAGATGGCGGCTACCGTGGAGTTTATAATAGATATAAATGTACAACGTAACTCATCCCCCAATGAGGGTGCAGCATGCTTCGCGAGTTGTTTCCAGCAAAAAAACTCACTGTATGTTATTCATAAGTGGGTCAAAGATAATTTCGCGTTTTAAACGGTAAAATAGGGTTGTCCTAACGCGATGCGGTCACGAGCGACGCCAATTCGTGATGTCACGTTTTTAATTAATATACGAGGGCACACCCGGACCCACGCGTGACCTATCCTCACATTATGATATTCATCAATTAGCAATACCGGCCCTACCCTGAAGTAAAATGTACGTTTGACATCAAACGTTGTACAGGTGTACTTATGTTGCCGTTGAATTAAACAATATGCTTGTTTCATGAATACATTCGTTTCGTTTGTTGAATTTAATTTTGTACAGTCGAAGTCAAAGATGTGATGTCTTATTACGGGTGCACTTTGTGAGGCGAACATTTTAGCATAACGTTTAATAGCATACTGTTTAACTGTTTCTCATTCTGTCTCACTTCGATATACTTTACTCTCCCACGGCTTGGCTATGACTTCGACCTTATGACATGGCGAGTTAACGCCGCCATCAATTACACAGCAGCAGCTGTATCAGTATTGGCAGAAAGCCGAGAAAGCCTGATCCGGTAAGCCTTTCGACCAAGCAAGTATCTGCCGACAAGAGCTCGGCTCTTAAGAGGGGGCGCTCCGTGAAATCGGGGTTCTTAGATTGAATATTTACCTATGACAAACTAAAGCGAATGCCAGGAAAAAGAACATACCAAAACTACATCATATTTGCAATTGAATCGTCTGAACAAAACCATACAAAACCAAAATTGCCTCGATAGAAAAGAACCGCCAAAACATGTCTTATTTTTACTCAATTTCAATAGTGTGAGGTTCCCGTGCATATAAATTAAGTAAAAGTTGAGTGTATAATAGCTTTTCACATTACCTAATGAAAGTACTAGCGGGGTATTTTTATGTAGTCCCTTTTCAGACTTATTGAGGTGAAACGTATTTGGCGTATAGGCCTTTTTTATTTAGCGCGATACCCTTTCTCCCGTCGCGTGTTTCGTGCGGTTCTGTATATCTTTTGTTGCCGTTCGCGGGCGGAGTCAGTCGTAATCGCTCCGCTGAGACGAGAGGACTACGTTCTGTGCTCTCACGACAGCACGATGAACATAATTATTTCAATAATATTGTGACCCAGTATATTCGTCCAGTGAATGAACGTATCATTACATTCCAGTAGATATTTTGCTACATTTTGAAATAATATATTTAAAAGTCGACCTTAACATATAGATATTAAAGTTCAAAATACAACTATAAGATTACGCAGCGATCGGCGGGTGACCGGCTTCTTAGAATAATTTGTGCAGTACATGCAAAACTAGACGAACATTTTTCTGTCGATCGTGTATTTACTTATGAAAGATTATCACTATCACTATCACTACATAGTATAAAACAAAGTCGCTTCCCGCTGTCTGTCCCTATGTATGCTTAGATCTTTAAAACTACGCAACGGATTTTGATGCGGTTTTTTTTAATAGATAGAGTGATTCAAGAAGAAGGTTTATATGTATAATATAGTATCCGTGCGAAGCCGGAGCGGATCGCTAGTTGAGAATAAATCCGGTTATGTTCAAAATCGATGTCTGAGAGGTCTAAATACGAATTCATAGTCAGAAATATTTCAAAAAGTGGTCGCATTATTTAAAATTTTTGAAACATTCGTTGTAAATTAATATGCGCGTTTTTTTAAAGAACAACATACATTGGCAGGCTTCTCGAGGGTGAAGATTCTAGAAATGATGTCCATTTTGAATTCCAAGATGGCGGACATTGCTTTTCGAATTTAAACTTTCGTGAGACGTGTTGAAACAGTACTAATAATTACACGGTTCAACTCACGTATTAAATGTCACTACGGGCGACATGTTTCGAACTCTTCGGGAATTCTTCTTAAGGATGAGTGTTTTCGCGGCGGTGTCGCTTGAATCTTGTCGTGATTCAAGCGACACCGCCGCGAAAACACTCATCCTGAAGAAGAACTTCCGAAGAGTTCGGAACATGTCGCCCGTAGTGACATTATTGACATTGTTTTTCTTTAAAGTCATCACGGGTGTCGCTTTTAGGGTTATCGAGAGTGCAGATTCCAACAATTATTGCCTGCGAACTTGGACATTTTGATATTAAAAAAGTGAACATAATTATGCACTTTTTCTTTAATATGTTCTGTTCGCTACTGGCCCGGGCTTGCAAGACTCTACTCGGTTGAAGCCAGGGCCAAAATTGATAACTAAAGGGCCAAAGCGTCTCCATTGTCTCCAAGTACGAATCCGAGATCAGAATTGAAAAATTTGGCCGCCACAGTAGTGGCCTGAAAATCTGACTTTCATAGACATGATCGAAGTTTTCATAATATATTATAGTTTTTTTTTAATGCTACTAATAAATTCACGGTTAAATTCACGTATTAAACGACACGACAGGCGACATGTTTTGAACACTTCGGGAGTTCTTCTTCAGGATGAGTGTTTTCGATGTTTGTTTTGAAGAAGAACTCCCGAAAAGTTCGAAACATGTCGCCTGTTGTGACATCTAATGCGTGAATTTTAGACATGTCTCACAAAAGTTTAAATTCGATTATAGTTTTTTTTTGCTTTAGGCTTTTACTAGCCATTATTATGCTAGCTCACAACCCTTACGTGATTTAGTAAAAAAACGGAAGGCCATATTTCAGTTATAGCTCCGATGGTTTTTTAAGCAACAAAATGTAGGTAGTGGTATTCCTTGGGAAATTAAAGTAATTTGTACTCTATAAAGTGAGTGTTTTCGCGGCGGTGTCGCTTGAATCTTGTCGTGATTCAAGCGACACCGCCGCGAAAACACTCAATCCTGAATAAGAACTCCCGAAGAGTTCGAAACATGTCGCCCGTAGTGACGTTTAATACGTGGGTGAACCGTGTAATTATTGTCATTTTTTTTCTTTAAAGTCATCACGGGTGACGCTTTTAGATTCCAACAATAGGGGCGTAGACACTAAATAAAATAATGTGATATTTTCTCGAAGAAGGATAAAAAAAATTGTCAAATGGAGAAAAAATCAAATGTTTCGAACTCTTCGGGAATTCTTCTTAAGGATGAGTGTTTTCGCGGCGGTGTCGCTTGAATCTTGTCGTGATTCAAGCGACACCGCCGCGAATACACTCAATCCTGAATAAGAACTCCCGAAGAGTTCGAAACATGTCGCCCGTAGTGACGTTTAATACGTGGGTGAACCGTGTAATTATTGTCATTTTTTTTCTTTAAAGTCATCACGGGTGACGCTTTTAGATTCCAACAATAGGGGCGTAGACACTAAATAAAATAATGTGATATTTTCTCGAAGAAGGATAAAAAAAATTGTCAAATGGAGAAAAAATCAACGCAAAAGGTTAAATAATCACGAAGTTATAAGTGTCCAAAGTTTTAAGAAGGGATGTGTTCTGTCCCTTTTTCGCAAAACGCAACACTTCATATGAAACGATGACGCTGGAAGAAAAATCTGGCTTTCATAAACATGATCGAAGTTTTCATAATAAATTACAGTTTTTTTAATGCTACTAATAAATTCACGTATTAAATGACGCGACAGGCGACATGTTTCGAACTCTTCGGGAGTACTTCTTCATTAGTGTTTTCGATGTTTGTTTTGAAGAAGAACTCCCGAAGAGTTCGAAACATGTCGCCTGCCGTGACATTTACGTTAATTTTTTAACCGTGGATTTATTAGTAGTATTTTAGATATGTCTCACAAAAGTTTAAATTCGATTATAGCTGTTTTTTTGCTTTAGCCTTTTACGAGACACTATTATGCTAAATTACAAACCTTACGTGATTTAGTAAAAAAACGGAAGGTCATATTTCAGTTATAGCTCTCGAAACTGACTTAGCTACTAGCGAAAATTATATCTTCAAATATAGGTACTTACAGATTTTGTCTTTATTTCCACTTATTATAACTATCTATAGGTATTCATCATGTTTCATCTGACTGTCGGGGCATATACTATGCGAGAAGGAGCGGGGCAGCAATAGACGCATCAGCGCGGCAGGTACGGGGCGCGCGGGTGATTTCTGATATTTCCCTGGCGATACGCCCCCTCTTAAATGTAACGGCCTGGTCACGACATTGCGCGGCGGCAGGAGCGGCAGCGGTTTTTCTAATTCATTGCGTGTGATCCCAACTAACCACAGTGCGTTGTGCGTCTGGCCGCGCCGTAAGATGATGGCATGTCGACCCCGACAGGGTTCAGTATATTACGTACACTGTGCAATTCCGACAATATACAAATATACGAGTTTAATTCATATCCATTACCATTATAAGTAAGAGGGTCTAAATGAGGAGTTTCTTCTTACGTTTTTATACATTATTAAGCTTTTAACCTGCAGCCTGTGTTATGAATGTTTATTTATAACGTCATTTAATATAAATATCAACCTATTTATTAATTAAGTACTTATGTCAACAAAATACAATAAAATTAAATAGTAACAATAGACTTAATAGCTTAAGCCTAGTCAAGCCCCCTCGAGTCGTCCCTGGCGCAAGGATACCCATCATACTAGCCGCGTGAAATATTAAAACCGGCCAAGTGCGAGTCCGACTCGCGCACGAAGGCTTCCGTACCATTATCTATAAAAACGGCAAAAAAAAACACGTTTGTTGTATGAGAGCCCCCTTAAATATTTATTTTATTCTGTTTTTTAGTATTTGTCGTTATGGCGGCAACAGATATACATCATCTGTGAAAATTCAACTGTCTAACTATCACGGTTCATGAGATAAAGCCAGACGGTGACAGACGGACAGACAGACAAACAGACGGACGGACCGCGGAGTCTAAGTAATATGATCCAGTTTTTACCCTTTGGGTACGAAACCCCTTAAAATATATGGTCATAATACCTACAAGAAGATACCAACAATATCAATGATGTCGTATAAAAAGAGGTAGATACGTTGTCTATATGAAATTCCGTTTAAAAAATGGTCACCAAATCTGACAGCTGAGACACGTTTATACATGTGTATTAAAGACGCGACACCGAGGCTCGGTCATACAATTGGCTGAGTTTTAGTGTGCGACTTTTGGAGCGCTTAATAACCTCTAACTACCTCTTTTTTTATCATTGGACAATATCATGTTTCATAATATGCACATTGGAATTAAAAAAAAAAAAAAAAAAAAAAAAAAAAAAAAAAAAAAAATCCATGCTGTTCCCAGTAAGAGCAGTGGCCTACATACCAACCGAGTAACGAATCGGAAAGCAAAAATGTACGGTGCACTTTAAAGTATGGTTACAATTTAGAATCTCATTCATCAGGTGTAACCATGTACTCGTATCTATATTGTCCAGAAAATTCGTTCAGGTCCTGGTATGCAGGATATCTCCACAAAAAAAGGGTGTTCAGTCCAGGGTAATAATATACGTACGTAAATAAAGACATAAATATATGTACACGACTCTATTGCCAATGTCATAAAGGCGTTTACAGATTTTTATGTCTTTATATATGTAAGTATATTATTACCTCTGACTGTACATAATTTCTGCTGAGTACGCAAAAATACTTAACCTAAAACTGTTTTGCAGGCGCCCCTCTCAATAAAGCTAAATATGACAGTTTGTTAAGTTAAAACATAAAGGAGTTGTTAATACTTTACTAATACTTTAAAATGAACAACGAGAAAAAAGTACTACGAACTACACTTATAAAATATTATTTATAAAATACCCCACACAGTGTGAACTGGCCACTTGAGGCATAGTCCCTAGGACGCGGTTTTATAAAGATCCGTCAGACAGTGCTTTTCACACACAAATAAGGGGTATCACTTTATCAGAATTGGTCAGACAGTGCTAAATACAATGATGTAATATAAAAAGAGGTAAGTAGATACGTTGTCTATATGAAATTCCGTGTTTAAAAATGGCCACCAAATCTGACAGCTGAGACGACCATTGACGACGTGACATTGAGGCAAGGTCATACAATTGGCTGAGTTTTAAAGTGCCACTTTTGGAGTGCTTTATAAATAGCCTATCTACCTCTTTTTTAGGGTTCCGTAGCCAAATGGCAAAAAACGGATCCCTTATAGGCATTTTACTCGAAAACGGTAAGATGTATTTGAATGAAATTCAGAGGATAGGTGTATTTTGTTAGCCGCTACATAGTTTTGTAATTAAGTTACAAAAAAAAAATGTTTTAGGGGTGCACTCTATACATAAAACTGAAAGTCAAAAAATGTTTTTTCATTGCAAGCCCACGTTTGGCACATCAATCGATAGGCCTTTCAAAATAAATATAAGGTTATTCAGCAATTTTTTTGATTAAGTAAATAGAGTCGGAGATATTCGCCCCGAGTCACTAAAATTGTGCTCCCCCCCCCTCTAATTTTTGAACTATGTATTTTAAAAATAGGAAAAAAATCATGGACACAGGGCTTATTCAATTCTTTCAGCAAAAATTGTTTTGAACAAGATCGGTTTAAAGGTTTTTGAGATATTTCTAAAAAACTACCTTCTTTAAAGAAAATGATGTAAGTGCCATAAGATTTCAGTTACGATACGACCTTTTTAATAGGCACGGAACCCTTCGTTGTGCGTGGTCCGACACGCACTTGGCCGCTTTTTTTATATTTACAGGTAACTTTCAAACGTACGTCAGAACAATTCGAGTGTCAGTTTCCTAAACAAATCATGTAAAATAGTACGTTACCGTGACCGACCAGCACCTGAGCAGTGACCCTATCAAAAACCACCTTTAGACATCGACTTCTACTATAAAAACACACAAATCGAAACAGTACAAGAATTTCCACTTCTAGGTTTAGTTATAGACACACACTTAAACTGGAAAGCATATGCCAACAAAATTAGGAATAAAATGTCAAGCTTTATCTATGCATTTCATGAAATAAAGAAAACTACTGACCAGCAAACTGCGCTAACTACTTACTATGCGTATGCATACGCATGGTTGAAGTACGGTATAATATTGTGGGGAAACAGTACGGACGCCCCAGATCTGTTCATACTACAAAAAAAACTTGTTCGAATCCTAGTAAATATCAAAAATACGGATACATGTAAGCCACATTTCCGAGAACACAATTTACTTACATTACCAGGAATGTATATCTTAGAAATCTGCAAATTTACAAAAAAATACATGGACACGTTTAAAAAACGTGAAGATGTCACATCTAGATCCCACTCAGTCAGGCATAAAAACATGCTAATGCTGCCTTCGTCAAAACTAAAAATGCACTCAAAGAGTACGTATGTTATGTTATGTGCATAAAAATCTTCAACAAATTGCCGGATGAAATAAGAAATGAAAAGTTGGACGTAGCTTTCATAAAACGTTTAAAAAAACTGCTGGTCTCAAAATGCTACTATTCAGTCGCGGAATACTTCAATGATAGATTCGTATAAGTATATTATTATTGTTGACTACCTATTTTGCATTAGGTACTCTCGGATTTAAATTTTTAAATATTATAGACTATAAAAATTCCTTCCCTCTTATTAAATTTAAGTTCAAGGTTGCAAAAGCATCTTACGCTTCATGCATGTATTTATAATAATATAGAATTATAAATTTAGGATAGGTAACTAGGTTTTAAGTACTTTTATAAATTATGCTACGCCCTTACAGGGCTACCATGTATGAACTTATCTTGTTTGTAACACCTTTGTAACCATGGTTTCTGCATTAAATAAATAAATAAATCCCTCTGCTTGGCTATCATTAGGATGGCCCGCGAGCTATGCAGCGGCCAGATAGACTATCCGTCTCTTTCTAATTCGAACGCTTAGAGAGAGACGGACAGTCTTATGTCTTACAATTTGAGATGACATTTGGTCTAACGCATCTTTATAAAACCCGGCCTTAATTGCTGAGTAAGAATAAAATGTTCATTAAGTTTCATAAAGATTAATAATAGGTAATAAAATATTAGGGGCCATCTTATACAAATCGACCTAGTCCCATAGTTAGCTCAATAAGGCTTGTGACGCTTGTGTTAGGGGTACTGGAGAATGATATATTTAAAAGATAGAAATACTCAAATACATAGAAAACATACAAACTCGGAAACAAATATTCATGCTCATCACACAAATATTTGTCCTTACCGGGATTCGAACCCAGGACCTTCAGCTTCGTAGGCAGCGTCACTCCCCACTAGGCTAACTGGTCGTCATTATGCTTCATCTAATGGGTGACAAACCAATAGCCTACACTATTTAGTTTTAGGTTTGTTTTAATAATGTTACAATTAGGTAAGTACTTTTATTTCACGTGCATACGTATATCTGAATCTCAATTATTATGGTTACACTACGCGCGGACATATTCGAATATACATATTATGTTCTAGTATAAGACAGGTGCTCGGCGTTCCCGTAATTTGAGCCAATCCTGCATACTGCGGCATGTAATATGCAAGGTTTACATTTTGCATCGCATTCAGAATGTAGGAGTGTTCGTAGTAGTTAAATGGAAGTTACCAGGGCGGTTCACTACGGTACTACCCGATTTACGTAAGCAAACCAGTGTAAATCAGACATCCGATTACGCGTTATTAGGTCTGCAGTGCTGTGCTCCTAAAAATGACAGATACGAGTAGGTAGCGATGCGCGAGCGTGGCTAGCAATACTATTGGTGGTTTTTTTTCTCGCAAACCGCTTCGCTACCTCGCACGATCTGGTGGATACTTAGTCCATAACCCAGAACCATAATTAAATTACATCAAATCTACCAAGAAATGTCACTGTCACAGTTAAACCTACCAACAACTACCCCTACAACAGCTGCGCAGCTGAGACACGTTTATACGTACCATTGACGACGCGACACTGAGGCAAGGTCATACAATTGACTGAGTTTTAGTGTGCCACTTTTGGAGGGCTTATAACTTATAACCTATCTACCTCTTTTTTATATTACACCATTGGCTGTAACCAACCTTATTACGATAATACGTAATATAGTCGTTAGAGTAGATGTAAGACTGATCAGAAATACAAAGATATTTCATTTCTACCACTAAACAGTTTTAAATAAATATTATAATCATACGATTGTTTTCATAGAAGTGTGTTTATTAAGGCCGTGGTTTTTCTGGCCCGTCACACGCGACCGGCGGCGTCTGGACGTGCGTCGCACGCTGTGCCACACGCCGTCGGTCGCGGGTGCGTGGGTTTTCTGGCCCCGGCCACCCGTCGTCGGAGAAGGAGCTCAGTCGCATTGTGCCCGCTTTGAGAATTGGTGTGCTGTGCTTTAAATGAAATGAATAGAAAAATAATAACATTTTTATTGTTAGAAGAAGAAGAAGACGATGAAATATTAATATTAAGGCACTTGTCCCACCGCCGGCGAGTAGCGAGTACTCTCATAGTAATTCTTACTCGCGCGAGTAAAAGCGAAAGAAATACTCGCTACTCGCCGGCGGTGGGACAAGTGCCTATGTATCAAAAAATAAAAGAGAGCCAACCGATATATTTAAAAATCGGGAAAATGAAGGTGCATTTTTTTAACCTGGTTCTCAAACACTTGATGTGCAATGAAGAAAAATTTACATCTTATTTTTCTATATTTCTATATATTCTTATTCGACTAAAGGATGACTCACGCTAGAACGGGACGTGTCCGGCCCGGGCCGTTTTCTCAGAAAAACGACGGCGTTTTTGCGCGGCCCAAGCCCGGCCGGGCCACGGCCGAGGCTCGGAAGCGGCTCGGTGTCGGCCCGGTGTCGGTCGCTCATATGTAACACCAACGTTTGACGGCCGGTCTACGTACAACCGAGGCTCGGACGACGCTCGGTCCCGGCCCGGCCCGCACACGGCCCGTTGACCTACAACAACGCTCCGCTGTTCAGCAGCCCGGTCCCGGCTCGTGCTCGGCCCGGGCGGCTCGGACACATACGACAAAAATACGAAGGTTGTAATGTGTCATATATGAATATGTGAAATATGGGAGTCCAACTAACCTTGCACTTAGTCGGTTTACATTATTTGATATTGAGCTCATAAAAAAATAGTTTAGCGCGAAGGTTTATTAATAAGGGCTATTGTACATTATATTTTTAAGGGCTATTGTACATTATACGATATTTTCTTACGAATCATCTTATTAAGACGAAACAAAATCTCTGTTTGTTCTAATAGGTACCTAACTACTTAAAATAGATAGTGCCTGGGCGACCGAGCTCAGCTCGGGTAAAAATACGGCGAAAACGAATTTTCTCAGACAGACCTAGCTAGATAAATCGATTTCTCGCCCCCGTAAACCCCTTATTCCAAATCAGTAGAGCCGTTTCCGAGAACGTGATTGCAAATATATACATACATACAAAATTGCTCGTTTAATAGTATAGGATATTTATGTATTTTTTTTGCAAACAACAGTCAGGGTTGGATATATTATTATTTAATTAGTCTGTCTTACTTCGTCCGTTTGAAACTCGTTTATAAGGTAGCTACATACAAACTTTCGTCCCCCATTTCTGTTCTTATAAAAAGAAAAAGCTTAGTAGCCTTTTCCTTCACAAGGATTCAATCTACCACCATACCAACTTTCATCTTAATCGTTCCAGCGATTTAAGCGTGAAATGGTAACACACAGACAGACATATTTACAGAGCTTCGCATTTATAATATTAGTAAGGACTTTAGACTTAATATGTTCTAACTGGATATGCAGAAGTAGCTACTGGTTGTCTAACTGTATGTACAAAATACAATAATAAAACAGGACAAGGCATAAAGTTTTTTTATTAGTACTAATCTTGCAAAATCACATGGGTTTACATGGTTATGTATAAACACACAACTAATAGTTTTTTAAAAACGTGCCCATATTGTTACATTACAGTTTTCGTAGTGATTTTTTCATAGCGTGCCTAAGATTACGCAGATTTAAGTAATGGGCTTCATACGAGATGTGTGAAAATATAGATTTCCATCTTCGTAGAATGATCAGATAAGATTTATTATTACTTCATAACTGTGGTTATTCCGATCTGTTACCCTATAGAATGAATAACAGATCGGAGTAACCGCATAGCTGTCAAAAATAAAGACGCACCACAAAAATAATGACTGCACGGCTATCACGCAACGGCGCGCGAGCTCTCTCGATTTTTCTCGCACTATCCGTCTCTCTCCTATTAGAACACTTAGAACGAGAGGTATAGTGCGAGAAAAATCGAGAGTAGGTATGTCGCGGCCGTCCCATGATAGACGTGCTGATATGCTACGTAGACGACGTAAATGCAGATAAGTATATAGTTTATGAAACTCTTACGGTGCGTTCAGAAAAATTGATGATTTCCGATTTCCGCTTTTGCTAGTCTGATTATCATGCATGTGAACTAACCTTAACGTCGGTTACCGAATACCAATACTTAGAAATGGTAACCAACCTAAAGCCTCGTAGCCTAACTAACCCACAGATTTATAAAAACGGCAGCTAAGAGTATGCGCGCACGAGCAACTTTGTCGCCGGCGACAGTACATCTGTCTCTTTCGCACGCTAGAAGTGAGAAAAAGAGAGATGTACTGTTGCTGGCGACAAAGTTGCTCGTGCGCGCCTACACTAAGTCTTGTGACCCATACCCATGACAAGATGTCAAAGTCAAATGTCATGAATCGATTGCACCTGACTTTGACAGCTGTAATCCAATTTGCCGTTGGAATAAAAAAAACACCAATATTTTTATTTATAACATTGAATAATGAAGTATATAAGTATAGTAGGTATTAAACTTATTGAGTAGATGAATTTGCCGCCCGCTGACGGAGAAGTATTTTTCTTTCCGCCGTGCTATGTTGAAGCAGTTGGGTCCGTCCGTAGGCTGACAGAGAAGTGATGGCATCCGATTGGACATCTTCTTCCCGCCAGCATGCCACGTGTGCTGCTCCAGCAGTAGCCTGTTGTTGCTGCAGTATAGTATCATCTAGACCGGCTCACCTCGCTCGTACATGTAACAAGAAATAAAACGTCCAACTACAGGAGAAAGAAAATTACCACAAGCTATCAGTAAATACAGTTACAAAGTTTATTTGATGAATTAAATAATTGCACGGTTATTTAATTTTAATTTTTAGTAAGTAGATGCTTTTCACAATCATAACTCCATATAGCAGGACTACGTGATACGCTATAAAAAAAAAACTGCAAGATTTTAAATATCCGTAAGTGAATGAATATCTTACAATATCAGCTATAGGTGTACAATAGAGAAATACAATTGATATAAGTTATAACGCTACATCCGGACAGAGTAGAGCTAAACCTATTATTTGCAATTATATCTAGGTACCTATGTATTAGTAAAATTTCGCATCAGAAATGAGGCTATCCGCAGCACCGGACCCAGTACCGCAGCGTGGGTAGACCCACAAGGTGGATTGATGGCCTGGTAAAGGTCGCGGGAGTCCGCTGGATGCGGGTGGCGCAGGACCGGTCATTGTGGCACTCTTTGGGGGAGGCCTATGTCCAGCAGTGGACGTCTTTCGGCTGATATGATGATGATGATGATAAAATATTTATGTAGCATAAAGTACAGAAGTACAGAAGACCACAGCTATAATGACTCCATTACTTGCTCAGTAGGTATGTGGTGTGTGTTCCTGGTGGCGAGTAAGGTCGCCAGAGCTCCCGAGGAGTGTTGTTGCGAGAGTGAGAGCGCGTTTGTCTCCAGCTGTCAACATAACGAATCCTCAAATCTATAAAGGGTCGGCAGCGACTCTTCTGGACTCCTAAACATCCACAGACCACGGTATCTGCTTATCATCACTCATCAGGCAGGCCGATTATTGTTTTCCACTGTCATAGTATTAAAAAACCGGCAGACATACATACAGACAGACATACAGACAGACAGACAGACAGACAGACAGACATACAGACAGACAGACATACAGACAGACAGAAAGACATACAGACAGACAGACAGACGGACTGACAGAAGTCTTAGTAATTTAATATTTATTTACTAATATTTATTTATTTATTTATTTATTGACAAATACATTTACGTGACATTACAGTAAAAACCAATGCGTCACGAAACTAAAAACAACAAATAATACTATTTAGGCGACGAAACGGCGTGGCCCCGTTGCATAGTCATCTCCGGTGTAGGATTCGGCAGATTTTAATAGGGTGCCGTTTTACCCTTTGGGTACGGAACCCTGAAAACATCACTGATAACGCATTCACCACGATACTGCTACTTTTTCTGTGCCTACTATCTATTTTACTACCTAACCTACCATTATACGATCGATACTATAGTGCATGAGCTCCTGGGGCACATTACAGTATTACATACAGAACGGACACGAACCGCCCCTCGCCGAAGTCGGTCACCTCGCAGATGGGCGTCATTTAGGGGGCACGATCGAGTGCAGTTTAGTGCGACCACGTGCGACGCTCTGCTCTTACTGATTGAAATTGAACTAGCATAAGATATTACTGAAAACCGCATCTAAATAGGTTAAGCCCGTTCTGAGATTAGCGTGCACAAACGCACAGACAAACAGATAAACAGACAAACCGACAAACAGACATCATTTCTTTGGGCTCTATTGCGTTTATGAAGGCCCCCCATAAAAGTGTTTTTAATATATTTGCCACGTACAGACAGCGATCAGTTACGATTTTATTATATGTATTGATTAGTACGTACTTATTTTTAGCAGTCAATCTTACGCTGGTGTTGGGTGTGGGTCTTGAAATCATCTTGTTTCAGGGTCCAACAACTTTCGTAACTATCTCAAAATCCATATGAAACAAAAACATTACAATTGGGAAACACGATAAAGACATACCGACAGACAGATACGTAGATAATACACGATAGCGGACAAGGATTCGCATACGGAGGGTTCCGTACCAATCCTGTAACGGATGTAACAGACGGACGTACGGATCGGCAGATAGTGGAGCCTTTGTTAAGGGTTCAAATATAATCCTTTTAGGTACACAACTCTTAAGAAGATGATCCTTACTTTACAAGTTGGTTAATAAACTGTATTTTATGGTATAAGTTACACCCTAGTTTTTGTTAAGAATACTATGCGAGTCGCCACGCTGAAGAACATTTTGTAATCAATTTAATGTGCTCAATTACTGACACCTTTTGTACCTAATAAATGTGTTATAGATAAATATAAATATAATACTTTCAATGGGAATGTCACTCTAATTAAATGAACTATCTACCTACTCCAATTTTGTACTTCGCCATTGCCATACACATGACATTTCACGTAGTTTCAACACTTTACTATATGAACAGCTTTCCGATAGTAACTGTAGTGTATTGGTTAGGTACTAAAGCACATAGCAAAGATGTTTGCCATATAGATACTGTGCCGAACCCTCATCATCAATTCCATTTCCATCACCTGAAGAACTAGTAAAGTATGAAATCTGTGAAGTAAGTACCTTCATAATTACTACACTTACTTACGTACTTACATAATTCAAACGATACAGCCCTGTAACAGCCGGACGGATGAACATATAGATGAGCTTTAGGGACCATTATGCACCCTTTTGGGTAAGTACAGAACTAGTAAAGTAAGAAATCTGTGAAGTAGGTACCTACATAATTACTACACTTACTTACGTACTTACATAATTCAAACGATACAGCCCTGTAACAGCCGGACGGATGAACATATAGATGAGCCTTAGGGACCATTATGCACCCTTTTGGATAAGTACAGAACTAGTAAAGTAAGAAATCTGTGAAGTAGGTACCTACATAATTACTACACTTACTTACGTACTTACATAATTCAAACGATACAGCCCTGTAACAGCCTGACGGATGAACATATAGAGGAGCCTTAGGGACCATTATGCACCCTTTTGGGTAAGTACAGAACTAAGAAGATACATTAAGTACCTCTTAATTTTTCATGTAAGTTGAAAATAATGCTAGGAGATTTGAGACATACATACTTACATCAAAATCTCAAGTGTCTACATAGTTTGATTCAAATTATATAGCCCTAATGGTGGTCATAAGGTCATAAATGTTGTTATCATCATCATATCAGCCGAAAGAAGTCCGTTGCTGGGAAGGTCTATCCCCCCAAAAATGCCACAATGACCGGTTCTGCACCACCCACACCCAGCGGGCACCTGCGCGCTTTGCCTACCAGGTCATCAGTCCACCTTCTTGGGGTCTACCCACGCTGCGCCTTCCGGTACGTGGTCACCACTCGAGAAACTTTTCGCCGGTCTATCGGTTTTACGTTCAATCAACGTCCCAACGTTCAATCCTCCTAGCGTTTTCACGATTGTAAGTACCATTGTTTTGTGCCATCTACCCTTCCAACCCAGAGGGTAATGTACCTACACCTTGTTGTTAGCTAATCTCAAGAACATGACCGTTTTCCTCACGATACTTACTTATTTACTATTCACAGAAAAGCTATTATAAAGTACATCGACCTTCATCATCATCATATCAGCCGAAGACAGCCACTGCTGGATATAGGCCTCCCTCAAAGAGTGCCACAGTATCGATCTAACCTCTAAGTAATATTAAAAGTATTAAAACCGATTAATGATAATAACTACATAGCTGACCGCGCGGCTCCGCTACCGCGCATCCATAGTACCTTTGTAACAATATAAAACTTTGTGTCACATCCAAACCTAGTGTATTTTGAGGATAATAAACTACACTTTCACTACACCAAGTCTTTTTTTAAATGATACAGGGAATACGTAGATATTTGAAATCAATTACGTTATTTTGAAGTAATCTTTTTGTTTACGAACAATTTTGACATGTCATGCGTTGTCATGTACAAATGCAAATAACCATTCACGAACATTTAAACGTGATGCATACTTAATACTTCGCAAATTGATTATAGGTTCAGTAGCCTAAACTATGGGCTAAACTATGGACACTAATGTTTCGGGACACTAGAAATGTGCAATTAATGCAACGTCGATTCGAGAAATCCCCCATTGTGTAATATTTTTACATTAACACAATTCTTGCGAAAGCTGAATTTTGCATGATTTGAAGTATTTGAAGGTACATAGTTGACGATTCTGTGTATAAAGCTACAGACATGCTACCTGAATAACTGCTGCATTAAAAAAAAATGCTTGCCATTTTTATTTGTTTACAAACACTAATATAGTAAGGTTTGCCGTGGTATGTGCATCTGTGAAAATTAAGTAGTCACAAGTTAGCATTTCATATAAATAATAATTATGCTTTATTAATTTTATTATACACTAGCTTCTGCCCGCGACTCCGTCCGCGTGGAACTCGTTTATATCGTAACACCATACAAACTTTCATCCTCAATTTCACTCCCTCCGGGGATGGTTTCCGGGATAAAAACTATGTTCATACCAAATTTCATCTCAATCGGTTCAGCGGTTTAAGCGTGAAGAGGTAATAGACATACAGACAGACAGACCAGACACACTTTCACATTTATAATACTAGCTTCTGCCCGTGACTCCGTCCGCGTGGAAATCGTTTTTATTGCAGCTCCATACAAACTTCAACCCCCCATTTCATCCCCTTAGGGGGTGATTTCCAGGATGAAAACTATCCTATGTCCTTCCCCGGGATTCAAACTATCTCCTTACCAAATTTCATCGCAATCGGTTCAGCGGTTTAAGCGTGAAGAGATAACAGACAGACAGACAGACAGACACACTTTCGCATTTATAATATTAGTATGGAGTATGGCTAGTATGGAATGGATATGGATTAGTATGGATTATTAATACTTATTCTGAGATGGGCAGCGGCGGTGACGTTCCTGTCATATCATAAGCCGAGCTGATATTGACTACGTTTACCGACCATTCACATCAAAGCAAAACCAGTGAAAGTCTGACCTCCGAACACGCATAGTTGTTATGACCCTCGGAATTGTTATACATATTGGTTGAATGGTGAGGTGGATTGGAAAAGGTTGTGAATATTATGACTGTCACATTGATTATTAAAAATCGTTCAGGAGACGTTGTTTGCAATGGCAATGGGGGGTTCTTTTATCAGAAAATGTATACTAGGAACCTAATAATGAATTTCAATCAACTCTTTTTACCCGACTGCCGAAGGAGAGGAGGGTTATTACATGGCATGTATTTTTATGGGATCTTGCTTATTTTTGTATGTTATTGTGTTATCATCAATATACAAATTATAAATGCAGTCCCATTCTTACTTTTTCATTTTTTGTCCCATTCACTATGCTCCAATGCAATTTGAGAAACGCCACATCCTTTCAAATTCGTCGGCAATTTTCCTCCACGTCTCTTCGTTTGGCTGTGGCATCACCTCTTTCATTAAACAATAAACTATTGCTGGACGAGTTTCCTCAACAATTTTACAAACGGCAGAATGACCCATTCGAAAATTGAGCGAGAGTGTTTTGAATGAATCCCCGTAGTCAGGAATCTGCAAATAAATTTAACCTTTAGTTTATAATTTACAAATAGATTTAAATGTATAATTATTGAAACGTCGTAGGTACCTATTATTATTGGGTAGCATTACCTATAAAAGCTACGGTAGCCTAGTGGTTCAGGCATGCGGCTGTCAAGCGGCGGTCGTGGGTTCAAATCCTGGCACGTACCAATGAGTTTTTTGGAGCTTAGGTACGGAATATTTACCGTTAGCTTTTCGGTGAAGGAAAAAATCGTGAGGAAACCGGTCTAATCCCAATAAGTTCTCATCAAAACGGACCCCGGGCTCCTTTAGAGGCACAACCGGGAATAACGCTAGGAGGTTGATAGTTAGT
Organism: Epinotia ramella; assembly: GCA_947578815.1. Taxonomy (NCBI): domain Eukaryota; kingdom Metazoa; phylum Arthropoda; class Insecta; order Lepidoptera; family Tortricidae; genus Epinotia; species Epinotia ramella. Next base: position 20,077,879 of record OX388211.1, read on the forward strand.
AGCAGTAGCATTTCTAAATTTAATTTGTTTTGAAGTAGCACCTCAAGCGTCAACTCCGAGCGATTGACTGTTTCCTACCAAAAACTTATACATCCTTATAAAAGAACTTATATACCTAAACGTCCTATTAGTCCTGTACTATAAGGCAAAGATATGCTCTTGTGGATGAGAATAGGCTAAGGAACAAAGTGGGCCAGTGCTGCTTGGACACTTTTCGTCAACATCTTCGCAGATGCTGTACATACCTGTGCAAGTTTTCTCACGATTTCCCTCCAACTAAAACTGTCGACATTCTCCACTCACACTGGCGAGTCGACCGTCGCGCACGCCTCCCAAAGGTCCGAAGCACCATTGCGTCGTGAGCGGGAAATACATTCAAATAATAATAACGCGCACATTTATGTTTTCACAAAATTTCAACTCGTCAACGTCACACAAACAATATAGGATCTGCCCACCTGACCGTACACAAACACAGACACCATAGCCTATGAATACTTGCAACTTGTGCAGTATAACAAGCTTGTTCTCAACCCTTTATTTAGACTTCTGATTATGCTTAGTCGAATCGCGGCGTCAGGATATATTTGTGAGTGAGCTTAAAATAAGAAACAGAATAGCGGGGCTGCAGAAAAATGCACACTCACACTCTCATAGCACATACCTACTCAGATTTTATTGGATTATTTATTCGATATTGCTTACCTTAAACAAAGAGCTAGTCGATGTTCGGAGGATATCGGTTTCTGGAACCATGGTCAACTTTATCATGGATATGCACGGAAAGAATCTTGTGTCATGTGAAAGTAATCATAAAATTTGTCATCATAGGTCCAACGATCTTTACACAAAATTTCGGATTCTCCTCTTTCTTCACGGGAACGCCAAGCGGATGCACGCCAAATTGTCTTGAAGAACATGGTGCCAAATCTTCTTCTTCGTCTTGAATTGTTGCAACAGCCAATATTACATCGAAATCAGACACTCTCGACATTTTATTATTTTTATTACATATGTATTTAAGATTACGTATTTATAAGATAATATAATTATGATGCAAAGGGATTATGTTGCAGTACTCGAATAAATTGCAATGACAATGTCAATGTCTTTGTTAATGACATTAAATAGCGAAAGCGGCCCGGTCGCGGCCCGGTCGCTGCCCGTTGTGATTAACACGCAACGCTCGTGAGCGGCCCGGCCGCAGCACGGTGTCGGCCCGGTGTCGGCTCGGCCCGGTGCGAGCTCGGTGACATGTCGTTTGCATAATGTCCCGGCCCGGTGGCCGAGCTGCGGGCGAGGCTCGGCTCGTTGCAGGCTCGGACACGGCCCGTTGGCGAAATGTGACAACCAAATAAGCTCGTTGACGGCTCGTCACGATTACGGCCCGGGCCCGTCACGGCCCGTTCTAGCGTGAGTCATCCTTAACTCGAGAACAGTTTGCAAAAGTATTGAATCTGATTGAACGTGATACCTATTACTACGAAGCGAAGTAATAAATATCCTGTGCCTATTTCTCCAGCTCAAAAACTAGCGGTGTCGATAAGATATGTACATTTAATAAAATAAATCGAAACAAAAATAATCATTTATTTGTAATTGAAAATTAGGTAGGTAGCTATCAGTTTAATGAATAATTAATCGTTGTCTTTATTGAAATGAGACATTTTCAATATCAAGACGCCACCCGCCGTCCGTCGCTATTCTACAAAAATGATAGCGACCGACGCGTGCAGCGTGTGACCTTCGCCCGTCGACCTACCCGCCGCCGGCGGCGTTTCAGAGAAACCACCCTCAAACATTCCCGAACAAAACATCCGAACGTCGTCGGCGGCGGACACGCGTCGGTCGCCGGCCGCCGGCGACGGGTGGTCAGAAAACCCAGGGCCTAACATATTCCAGGTTCTATCGGATCGACCAGCCGCCAACCCCCTTATTACACCCTTTTTTTGCAGTTATATCACTGGCAAAAAAGGGCATTTCGTTTGCAATTTTTCTGAAATCTCAAGCATCCACAGTATGCGGTGTCTGCTTGTCATCAGACAGACCACCGCGTTGGTCACCGTTGTAGTATAAAAAAACAATATTCATTACGGATCACGCCATCAAGATTTATTTATGAGCGGTGAGGTGAGGTAACAAATTATGAATAGGATAGCAGCACTCGTGTACCCACTGCGCTTAATATAACGCTGCTGCATTTTTAATAATCAGTGAAATTGAGTTAACCGAGGTTGGTATCACACCCGAATAACGTTATAATTAATAAATATTTTATGTCATAACCACAATACCAGCTACCAGGAAGTTGCGTAACACATCGTGTTGTTGTTGTTTTAAAATAAGTGTACCTATATTGATTATGTGGGTAAGGACTAAATTCTTAATTCACCCAATTCAATTTTCTATGAAAGTTTTTCGCTGTGTCACGAAAATTAACCATATCATTCCATGGTTATTTTTTGTGTCACAACGGAACTTTTTTCGCTTCTTCAGTGTGTATGGCTAACTACTGACAGTACCGACTCACCAGGCTAACTTTACTATTGGCTAAGAATTTGGTCCTCACCTATGTATGTTAGTCTATAAGGTATTTGTAAATATGGGCCAATGTTGCCAAATAAAAAAAAAGTATGTTTTAACCATGAACCTATAATACTCTGGACAGGCTATGGTAATAATAATACCACGTGCGAGCGAGCTGGTAGCATACAAATCTCACTAAGTGTGACAGAAAGGGAAATATCATTCATTGTCCTTGTCATAGTTCTATTATATTTGGCACAACTGAGTTAGTACTTATGAAGTTGTGGCACAAAGCATTACCCGTCCAAATGAAGTAGGTTGTTTATGGCAAGTCATCAGCCATTTTAAAACCAGTTCTTAATTTAGCTGGATAGGAGCCTTTCCGTCCCTCACTGTGGCATCACGTACAGCCTGTCCAGAGTATTATAGGTTCATGGTTTTAACTTATTTGCAAGCTATGGTTGCTTTCGCATTTAGCGGTGCGGTATCAGTAAGCATCAGCTGTCAGGCGTCAGTACCAAGTCGGTGCAGATTCTTCACTGCACGCTTACTTTTGAGTTAGGTCGTGTTTTCCTGCTTTATGCGTACCTACGTCAAGCACATCTAAATGTCTTTTTTTGCAAGGGAAAATGACAGAATTGAGTGATCGTAACATGGGTTCGAAAAGTTACTAGACCAGTCATTTTACTGACAACTACTGTGGAAAAAATAAGCATATTTTTTGTGTGTATTATTTTTTTATCATCATTTAAATAATAACCTAGACACACAATACAAAAAAATTCTAAGTTGGAAAAAATATTAAGTACTAAATATTTTTATTCATTATTTTGGTTGATTTAATATTTGCTCTAAAATCTTCAAGATAAATCATAAAAAAATGAATGCTTCATTTAAATCCATAAAATTACTTCTGGGTGGAAGTTTTGTAGGATTCTTGAATAAACCATCTTAGAATAACGCTTTAATATGCAATGAACGAAAAACACGCTATTTAAAATTAATGTTTGTCAAAACCGTATATTACCTGGAGTATACATAATCAACCCTCTGGTTGGCGCAGGATGCTTGACAACAGGGACGTACAAGTAAGCACACAAGCAATTCTCTGGTCTCGCCAATCCATCTATATTATAACGTCCAATTTGAAACCTCGGTACTGTATCTTGAGCTTGTGTCACGTAGGCTAGAATGCATCCAAATGTCTGCCAAGTTTTCATTTAAACTTGATAATTGCATTCAGAGTCAGGCGTAGTTCGAACGCGATGAGCGTGGTAAGTTGACGGCGATAACTCGAGTAGTTCTGATTCTGCAATGATTATTAGTAACAACTGCGCGTGCGATTTTGCGTGTTACACAGAACGCAAGTGAAGCTGCTGGATTAAATATAGCATAAGTCTACCGGGATGGACCGTTCTATTTACTTGTGATAGCATTTTTTTTAATGCATGAGTGGTTCTGGAAATCACCCCTTACATACAAACTTACAATCGAACACACGTTTCCTCTTTATTATTATTTATTTATTTAATCTTTATCGCACAAATGAATAACTTATAGTACAAAATGCGGACTTAATGCTATAAAGCATTCTCGACCGACTGGTGAAGGTTGATTACCCCTCAGAGGCACATAAGAACTATTCAACGGCCATTTTCCCATACTGTAACAAGTGCTTCCACTCGGCGACGTGCTCCTTCAAAGCACCAGTCACAGAAATTTGTAATGAAAATAAGAAAAGTCAGTTATGTAGCTAAAACCTGGGAAAGCTTTGGATATTAAAGAAACAAATTGCCAATTCAGATTAAACTCTTTATTCATCCGAATTTAACGCAAGTAGTCTCAGAAACTGCACATATTATGAACTTAGATTTATATCATGGGCGAGACCAGTCAACAACACAACGTAATAAGAATTAAAAACTACTGACCAATTGCAATTGCACAGGATAGAGCTGGGTCGTGTTACAACTAGGTCCTAAGGACTGGAGTCTCTTCCATGAGTTAATTACCAAGGTGCTACACCTTTATTACACTGGTCTACCTAAAGATTAATTTGGCAAAGAATGGCACTAGAGATAAAATTTATAACCTTATGTATTTATTGGCACACCTGCATTAAAATGGATTGAACACACCTGAATTAACTGCTGGCGAAAGCGGCCATACCGCAGGCAGACTTTGAAACTGGGTAGCTCCATCCGTCTTGCTAGAGGGATCCGAACTGAAGCTGCTAGTAGAGAAGCATCTCACAAGCTGCCTGGCTGATGTCTTCTCTCTCTAAAGAACTCCTTGTGTTCCAGAAGAACTCTCCTTGTCCTCATGAAGAAATATAAATGTTTCTATTTCTGTCAATAATATAAACCCTACCCGCACAGACTTGCGGCTACAACCGCTAGAATAATAGTCGATGGGGCATTTCCAACCCGGACTGACTAGACCTACAATCAGAGAACATGATCAGTCAAAAGAGTGCCCGAAGAAAAGTCACATGGCCTGGAGCTTTCCAGTGAATGATATACTCACGCCGATCTGCACTTATCGTGGCTGAAATTGAGCATCCTTCAGTCCCCCGGTCAAGAGCAAGAAGGCCTTCTATGGCCTCGAAAGGCTTCACTCGAGTAGATACAGCGAGCAGCCTGCCTCTTCCAAATCATTCAGCCGAAAAGCCAGTCATGTCGGCGACCCAACCAGAAAACAACATCCAGTTGTCAGAAAATAAATATAAGAATCCTATTTCTTTAAATGTTTAATTATCTGTACTTTCCTGAATATATTAGCCACAAAACTCTTAATATGACTACTAATTAACTCTTAAATTATTTCCTGTAACAAAACTACCAGACCTAAACAATCAAAATCCTAGACTTAACATTTTTGAACCTAACCGAACGAACACTAAATTTTTATTTTTTATAACTGTTAAATAGACTACCAGGAAATCCCAGAATACTAGATAAGTTTATGAACTGACAACACTTATGAACACCACGTTCCGTTTATGGTGCGTTCAGGTTCATTCGACACAAACTAAACTTAACAACTGTTTGCCAACATGACAACGTTACAATACAAAAAGGTCACTTTAAGATTGATATATCTGAAGCGCGAACAATGCGTTGCGTAATCGATCAGCTGGGTTCGCTTTGGAACCTAATCCCAAGATTTGGCGTAGGCACTTGTTTTAGGAAGGCGACCACGATCGACCTTCCAAATCAGACGGAGAACAAGACCTTGTCGGGATTATACCGGTTTCCTCGCGATTTTCCTGCACCAAAAGGCTACTGTTACTACTAAAATATCATATGCTACTCAATACCTGGCTTAAAATATCGACACGTATTGTTGATACTGATACAACATGACCCAGCCGGCTGAATCTTCTAGTAAACTGCACGCTGTTTGCGTGCAGTTGTAAAAAATAAATAAAAAGTTAAACTGACGAGCAGTGCCCGTTGCTACAGAGTCCATATGGAATACAACTTCCAGACTGTTGGGAAAGCATTTCCGCTTTTATCCAAATTGCCTTCCATTTATTTATCATTGTAAGAGAATTGTTAGGAAATGTAAACATCCCGGCGTATTTTTATGTTATTTCAGGACAATATACTGCTAAGCAAATTCTTGGGACGATACGGGGTAAATTTTACGGAGGAAATTCGATGAGAGTCTTGAAATGTACGAGGATCTTCGTGTTCAGAGGGTTCTGAATGTTACTGCGTTGGAGGTTAACCTTTTATAGAAAATGCCGCGTTATTATCTTCTTCTTTACTTCATATAGAAAGAAAGAAAGAAAGAAAGAAAGATATATTTATTCAGAAACACACAGGGCACACATATTAAATACTAAAATAAACAAGAAAAGCACATAAAACATGACAAAAGTGTGTCTCTGCGGTAGTGTACCGGACACTGGCTCAGCACCTCATGCTGAGGTGTCAGACACCTACAGCGCTGATTTTCAGCCAGCACCGTCGGTGACTCACGGAAACGTGATACAATAATACCTCATTTACATTCAGCCGAAGTGAGCAGGGAAGTGGGCAGGGAAGCGGGCAGGACGGTCGTAAAATGCGGTATTACGCCCGTCTTGCCCGCTTCCCTGCCCACTTCCCTGCTCACTTCGGCTGAATGTAAATCAGGCATACCTAATGTATAAACTACTATACTAATTGGGATAGGCGAGCGAGAAATAAATATAAATACTACATGCAGCATCAATACAGTAAAAATAAAATGATCCTAAATTTAATTCATATAGCTACAATTAATTGGTCGATTCTTTATTTACCGTCTAATATTGAACGATAGAGGTGACAAGCTTTGCCTTATTATTTTAAGTAAGTATTGCAGTATTTGAAAACACTAAAAATAAATTCTTTACAAATTACCAACAAACTACTGACGAAAATGCACCGTGCAATTATCAAGCTAATACTTATTCTTGCATTTCATAGCAAGAATGAATATTCCCATGGTATTTTTCTGTGCATTTCCGCACATAATAACCAGAAAAAGGACACGGTTTGACCATAGAAAACTGTGATGTCATTTGTCTGAATTTCCCAACAAGCTTAATTTATTATGCAAAAAAATGCATACGTGTACTGGTACAGGTCAGCATACGAAATTGGGATAGCTGCAGGCCCCAATTTACCAAACATAGCATATTAACGTTGCCATGCAAAAATATCCACCTGTACAAGGAGCAACATAATAAAAGACTCAATCATATACTTATATTACCTGTCCCAAATCTTGAAATATTCAGAAACAGCCCTCATTATGCATCAGTTAAATATTATAATGATCTCCCAGACTATTTAAAGGCAGAAAAAAAACACAACATACGCAAAAAAGTTAAAATAATATCTGGTAAAAAACCTATTACAACAAAGTACACTTGAAAACCTAATTCAAGACCAACAAAATAATAGCCAGTTTTTAGCTACGTCCATCATTTGGAAGAGTGTAAGTTAGCCGGTGTCGGTTATATTTTAATTTTAATGGCAATTTTGAGGTTATTTTTTTGGCCTTGAATTAGGTTTTCATGTATAGTAGAAGTCGCTCGAATGACCGAACTGCCGCTCTTTGCCCCGCTGCCCACTGGTGTCCAGTCCGCGCCCTAACAGCCAGTATTCAACTACAGATATTGTCAAAAAAACCTTTCCATACGTTTAATGAAATTAAAGCTTTTCTCACTTTTTCTGCACACTTGTTCAAAATTACTAAATCCTTATCATGGATTCGTAGTAGGTATTTATTCGTACATTCACGATGTCTGTACATTGACATAACTCATCATAGAATAAAAAAATAAATAAAAATCCACATCCATCCTAATATTATAAATGCGAAAGTGTCTGTCTGACTGCCTGTCTGTACGTCTGTCTCTTACCTTTTCACGCTTAAACCGCTAAACCGATTTAGATGAAATTTGGTATAGAGATAGTTTGAGTCCCAGGGAAGGGCATAGAATAGTTTTTTATCCCGGAAATGATCCCCTACGGGAGTCAAATGGGGGTGGACGTATGGAGCTAAGATATACTTAAACGAGTTCCACGAGGACGGAGTCGCGGGCAGAATAATTCTGCCCGCGACTCCGTCCTCGTGGAACTCGTTATTGATTGTAAAGATGAACAAAATGTGAAAATAGTCATTATAAATATCATAGAATATTCTACTCATTGCAATACTAATTGCCTTAGGTACTTAAGAAGTTATCATTGTCAATGCCAGCAACCAATGATGTAGTTAATATAAAATGAAAGGCAGATACGTTGTCTATACGAAATTTCGTGTTTAAAAATGGTCACCAAACCGGACAGCTGAGACAGGTTTATACGTTTCCATTGACGACGCGAAACTGAGGTAAGTGGGTGCAATTGACTCAGTTTTAGTCTGCTACTTTTGGAGCACTTATAACCTATCTACCTCTTTTTTATATTACATCAATGCCAGCTACCCCAAGAAAACGGTGAATATTATGAAATACTAAAATTTTCCAGCTAATTGTTACATCACGTCATTAATCCGTCCATTTTCGCTTGGAAACTTGGGGCAAAGAGAGGTAAGAAACAAGAGAGTTCCCAGTTTGGGTTAAACAAATAAAATCTTCATTTATATTATCGTTGAAAACGTTTGAATTTCGAGAGACTTTGCACCTTATATCTCGGGGCTATGGTTTAGCATTAAAACTAATAAAGACAAGTTTCGTACTTGATCACGTCCTTGAAGTTGAAACTAATTAATGTGAGGAGTATGTGATCTAAACTTGGATTAGATTATTTAGTGTTCAGAGATTCACTGCGAGAGGCTCGTGCCTAGATTTATAGGTTCTTGGGAGGTTTAGGAGCAATAAAGTAATTATTATGCAGACTTTACATTTTTTTTAAGGGAGGAAAATCTGTTATTGAACCAGATTCGGAATCAAACATTTATTCGTAACACAACACACAGTATTACAAGACAAAGACAAAAGAAAAAGTAAATAGGTATGTGCCGTGACACGAAATGAGTCCAACTCACAATGATGCTGGCTTTGCAGCCAGCGCTGGCCTTCCGCTGGGTCCATGCAGTGAGGACACAGTATATAACACACGTGGGTTGTTCTACAAACTAAGGACGAAACCGAGTCTAATTCCGGCCCGATTTTTTTTAAACATTCTGGTTGCAAAATATAGTCTATCATAAACCGTCTTTTAGCCTATGTTAATTGGAACATTCAAAATATTTTAAAATGTTAGATTTATGGCCATTTCAAGAAATTTAGGAAGCAGGAAACTGAGAATGTAACCAGGAAACTGAGGAATAAAAGGAAAATCATCCGAGATCAACGTTTATTTATAAATAATTTCACAAATAAAAAATATTCTTCTAAGCATTACTTTATAACAGTCCAAATATTTTGAACAATACGAGTAACGAAAATTTGTTCTATTTTTGACTTACACTAATTCTGTATCTAAACCAGTCTTGAACAGGAACTTTAATCATTAAGTATAGAATATTATCTTCAGAGCTTTAAGTAATTTCTTCCTAATTCTAAGACACATTTATAACAAATTAACAAAAATATTGTTAACCATTTAACAATTAGTATAACGGAAATCAAAAACATTTAATTTGACAGAATCTTGAGACCAGGTTCCTGAGAATATTTGAATTATATTGGAAAAAAAAAACATCGATTTAAAACATTTCAACAAACTCAAGCAGAATTAAGCCTTCAGTGTAAGCAACTTACATATCAAAATGCAAAAATTACCATTTTATTAAACAAAATAAAAAAAATAAAAATATAATAAAATAATAATTACAAAAAAATTTTTTAAAATATTACAAAATACGTACGTAATAAAATTATTAAATAATAATTTACGTAAATAAATATCTTACCACGATTCTGTGAACTCGACTGATTACGACGCGACTTCCTCCGTCAACTACGCCGGACTGACTAAACAATACGCTAGGTGCAAAGACTGCAAACAGATAGGTGGTATTCTTTGTCTCTTTCTTAGGCACAAGTGACTCAGTTAAACGACAACGTCGCTCGGCGAATAGAAAATTGAATATTCGTTTATTTTAGATTGAAGAGGATCCTGACATAAAACTGTTGGGACAAATTCTGGAATTGGATTTTATAATATTTTTGGTACAATAAAATAATAATATGTATCACAGATAAAAAAATATAAGTATTACTCTATTTTGGTTTATTTTATGGCCTAAATGTCATAATAAATAAATCACGGTACACTTTTGATTCGATTTTGTTTGAGGGACACTCCAGGATCCTGAAAATTTACACTTAGAAAAAAAAATCGTCAAGAAAATAATTTTTAATCTACATTATTTCTAGAGACCAGCTAAACCTAGGTATGTTTTACAGTAGGTTATTCAAATAAATTCATTTTTAACAATTTTTTTATAACATTTTAGCTAGCCCGCCGAAAATTCCTTAGTTTGTAGAACTAGCCACATAAAAAAAATAAAACATACCACTGAGGATAAAAATAACAAAAACTAAAAATAAAAAAGCAGTAACAATTTAAAAAAAATCAACAAAAAGAAAATAATAATGAAAAACTAAAAAAAAAACAAGCAAACAACGAAATCACATTATAAGTAAAAATATGCTACACCGTCAGTGGAAGCCTTTATTGGTAGGTAGCTCCGCACTACGGGGATAGCGCGGAGGTTATGTCGGACTCGCACCGACTAAAACGCCCCGATATGGTCCTCCTCGACGCATTTTGGACGGCTCTGGGATCTCCTACGGAACGCACCAGTGCCGGCCTAGCGTCATGCCTCTGTGGGTCCTAGCTTTTTTTAAATCAGCGGTTGCAGCCCCCACCTAAGTGTTCCTTCTCATTCCGTACTAGTTTGTACTTTTGTCCATATTAGGCACTTGTCCCACCGCCGGCAAGCAGCGAGTACTTACCGCCTGGCCACGGATACGCGCGGCGGCGGCAGCGGCAGCGCGGTTTTTTTAATTCATTGCGTGTGATCCCAACTAACCACAGGGCGTTGCGCGTCACGACCGCGCAATGAACAGATAAAACGCCTGCCGCTGCCGCCGCCGCGCGTGTCCGTGGCCAGGCCGAGGCCCTGGGTTTTCTGACCACCCGTCGCCGGCGGCCGGCGACCGACGCGTGTCCGCCGCCGACGACGTTCGGATGTTTTGTTCGGGAATGTTTGAGGGTGGTTTCTCTGAAACGCCGCCGGCGGCGGGTAGGTCGACGGGCGAAGGTCACACGCTGCACGCGTCGGTCGCTATCATTTTTGTAGAATAGCGACGGACGGCGGGTGGCGTCTTGATATTGAAAATGTCTCATATCAGTTTTTGAGCTGGAGAAATAGGCACAGGATATTTATTACTTCGCTTCGTAGTAATATCACGTTCAATCAGATTCAATACTTTTGCAAACTGTTCTCGAGTTAGTCGAAAATAAGATGTAAATTTTTCTTCATTGCACATTGAGAACCAGGTTAAAAAATGCACCTTCATTTTCCCGATTTTTAAATATATCGGTTGGCTCTCTTTTATTTTTTGAAAATATTAATATTTCATCGTCTTCTTCTTCTTCTAACAATAAAAATGTTAGTATTTTTCTATTCATTTCATTTAAAGCACAGCACACCAATAGGCATGATGCCTCATGTTCAAATTGATAACATAATGATGCTAAATGTATAGTAAACCATCAAATTATCGTAATAAAGTATAAATTATAAAATATAATTAAAATCATAAAAAGATAAGAACCTTGAAAGTTTAGAAAAAATATGCATTTTTTTTTATTGTCCAAGAGTAAATCAAAAGCTACCAATAGAATCCTTACGCTTTTCTAGAAACAAAATAATATGACAACTATGTACTTAAACGCAGTATTTCGTGACCGAAACAACAATTTACCTGATTTTCCATATTACGATTAGTAGGTACAAATATACAAATGTGACGTCACACTTGTATAGACACACAGTATGAAGCGTTTCGCGCTGCCGCCAGCGAGGTCAATCTTTATCTAAAATTTTTAGGTATTTACGTACTTTAATTGTAGTTGCTCCCATACGAACATTTGTTCCTCTCCAAAAACTGATTCGAATGACGTCACAAAAAAATCTTAGTCATCATCCCTATTCTCAAAGCGGGCACAATGCGACTGAGCTCCTTCTCCGACGACGGGTGGCCGGGACCAGAAAACCCACGCACCCGCGACCGACGGCGTGTGGCACAGCGTGCGACGCACGTCCAGACGCCGCCGGTCGCGTGTGACGGGCCAGAAAAACCACGGCCTTACTCTCATAGTAATTCTTACTCGCGCGAGTAAAAGCGAGTAAGTATTACTATGAGAGTACCTAAGTCCTGTGCCTTACTCCAGGAAAAATATGGTTTTGAAAAACGTAACAATAATTTATTATTAATTTCATTTTAAAATGTTATTCTAAGATGCTTTTTTTAAGAATCCAACAAACTTTCCACCCGGAAGTAATTATGTCTTTTTTTGTATGATTTATCTTGAATATTGTAGAGCAAATGTAAATTAACCAAAATAAAGACAAAAATATTGATTAATATTTTTTCCGACTTTAAAGAAGCTAATTAGTTTATATTTTTTTTGATGTCTGAAAGTTTGTGGGATTCTGTCGCTGGGTAGCTATTTAATTGATATTAATTATATCCTAAAAAAAATGCTATTATAAATTACTTCAAAAATTGTAATGTTTTCCATACAAGTTGTCAGTTCATTGACTGGACTAATATAGCGTAGGTAATCAGATTGAAATGTTTATTTTAATTAATTTTATTCCTCTTCAGCAATAATTTCTATAGGGTATAACCCTCAATAATGCTTCTATTGCTACCTTTTCCAAGTCGGCTGCTCTGCGTAATAACCCCGTAATAGTATTTTCGTAAAATAAAAAACTTTTATTTTGCGTGCTTGTGAATCCTCAAAAGTCACTAATATCTATAGGCGATGGTGCCCGCTCAAGATCAGGCGTGTTGGCCGTTGTCATGATACGTATAAAAGAACTATTCCCGTTTTCCTGGGACAGGAGAAACGATCATCTTGGAACGTTTGTCGACCCATGGCAACAGCAAACGATTTCAGACCCAATTGCATTCATTAAACGAACGAGCGAATCGAACTAAGTTCTCTGATTCTGCTTGGACCAAAATTATTTCGTATATCCGGATGTCCAGATCGGCGCCTGTTTTTCCCTACAGGCCGCATTTCTCAACCAATTCTAGTGAAAGTTTGTGAGCAGGTCAAGGGAAAAATTGCAAAATAAGACAGACTCGCGAGTTCTAGGTACAGCAGAAGTAGCTACGCAAAATAAAACGCTCAAAATGATCTAGACAGTCCTTATCCTCTTGACATTAGAGTCGTGTGTAGGTAATTTTGAGCACTTGACCCGCTTAGCTACTTTTGCTGCTGACTGTAGTCTCAGAGCCACTGGTAAATGATTGAATCAAAGACGGCAAAAAACTACCGCAAAAAACCGCGGCAAATAGGTACCTATTATGTAACAGACTGAAATGTGACCTTTAAATAAACAAAGGTAAATGAAGAAAGACTGCAAAAAGTAGCAGCTTTGTCTGCGCCAAGCATCTCATAACTAAGCATCTTTAGAGATTTCTAGAAACAAAAAGGGAAAACTAAAAGTATGCTGTAACTACCGTACCGTATTTAATTGGTAGGTACAAGCTATCCTAGAAATGCTGAAGTCCGAATGGTCAGATATTATTGAAGAGTATGTTACTTTAATAGTTTAAACTTTTCGATTATATTATGTACTAAATCATAATCGATGGGATATTATTCACCAACTATTCAGAGCGTGCACTAAAAATCGTGAATTGTGCCCCAGATTACAAAAATCTTTTTCCGAGTCTTAATCTACAGCCAAAGTATCCTTGTTCGGCGTCATTACCCTTAAGCTAAATAAAAAACGTTTTACTACGAGATCGGGCAAAGTTACGCTAAATAAATTGAGGTTTCAATATAAAAACAGGTCAAATTCTTATTGGCGCCATTAACTTGCTGAATGAAGTTAACTGGCGAATGTATTCTGGGAATATAACCTTTGTTTTACGTCTCTTTTAGTTAGCTATACAGGTTGAATTTTGTTTGATCACACAATTTTTGAGGCCTTCAGTATCATTGAGATTATTAATTGGCAAGCGTAGCTGGCGCCATTACCTTTTTTATTTGCTAGTTTTAAGTAGGTGTACTGATGACCTGGCCCCTATTTCACCAACTTGACAATTGTCACCTGACAACGACAATTCTCTGTACATTGCTGGATCCACAAGTAACCTAGCGACCACCTTAATTTCTAGAACAAGAAATGTATGGCGAATTGTCAGTGTCAGGTGACAATTGTCAAGTTGGTGAAATAGGGGCCTGATATATAAGGTGTACTGATGACCTGGTAAAGGTTGCTGGAGTCCGCTGTATGCGGGTCGCGCAGGACCGGTCACTTTGGCACTCTTTGGGGGATGCCTTTGTCCAGCAGTGGACGTCTTTCGGCTGATATGATAATGATGATGATGATGATATAAGGATGATAAGGATGATAGGAGGATGATATATGGATATGTCGATGCTTATCTAAAACAACTCTGTATCTCAAAAACTGTGTTTTTTCAGGGCAGAGGTTTAAAAAAAACACAAAAAAGATATTGTTATATTTTTTTATTAAGATAACCAATTTAAAATCTTCTTTTAGTCACAGTTTCCTCTGTCATCCAGTTATTTAAACCCAAGAAAATGAAAAGAAAACAACAAAAAACTACACAAAAAAAACTCAAAAATGTACTACAGTTTAGAGTTGTGACACGATATTTATATACTTTGGATAAGTTTTTATGTGTACTAACGTCTCAATAGAAAATAATTTAAAAAAATATTTTTTTCTTATAAATAATAGTGTATTATTTGTCTTTAAGACAAACGTATATATAAAATATTAAAAGAATACTGACTTATTTTGCTTTGTTTCTCAAATATTATTTTTTAATATGGACAATAATGGCCTTAAACGACATACATCACAATAATACTTAAACTATATAGACAATAACGGTATAGTTTAGTTTACAACACTTGGTATGGATGTAAATTAGTAACTCTTTTTTAAAGATTCAAAGATTCAAAGATAGATAGATAATATATTATTATGGACTGTAAGGCTCCATAAAAATGTTTTGCACGCCTGCACGCAGGCTGAATGCACTGGATGATTATGTTGTATTTTTAAGAACTATGTAACTGCATTCCGAGCAAAATAAAAATCTTTGAATCTTTGAAATCTTTGAACCTCGAGGGGGGCCTACCTACGATGCGCCATCCGGTACGTGGTCACATCTCCAGAACCTTTCCGCCCCAACGGCCATCGGTTCTACGTGCAATGTGCCCAGCCCATTGCCACTTAAGTTTAGCGATTTGCGATTGCGCAGAGAAACTTTCAGCATAGCCCTCTCCATTGCTCTTTGGGTGACTTTGAGCTTTCTTATGAGGTAACCGTCTACGTTTCTGTGTCATACGTCATCACACAGTGAGGTAGTGGCAACACACACTGGTGAAAGACTCTCCTCTTGAGACATTGCGAAGTATTGGACGAAAAGATGTGCCGTAGGCTCCCGGATGCTGCCCATCCGAGTCGGACTCTTACTCAAAGTTGGACCTATCTAACTTGAAAGTCTGAAGAAGTCTTGAAAGTGTCCGATTGACATGATCTTTGTCTTATCCATGTTTATCCTTAGACCAACTCGCTCGGAGGCTTTACTGAGGTCATAGAGCATAGTACTCAAGTCCTCCATGATCTCAGCCAAGACTACTTATATCATCAGCAAACCAAAGGTGATTGATGTACTCGCCGTTGATGTTGATGCCTAGCCTTCTCCAGTCTAGAGTCTTGAAAACGTCCTCCATTGCAGCGGTGTACAGTTTTGGGGAAATAACATTGACTTGCCTAACACGCCGCTGTAGCGGAATACGTTTGAAGCTCCGATCCTGGAGTGGGACTGACATAGTGACGTTCTCGTACAAACACTTCAGTACTTCGATATAGCGGCAGTCTACTTTTCGCCGCTGGAGAGACTGTAGTACAGCCCAAGTTTCGATCGAATCGAAAGCTTTCTCCACGAACGCTAAGCAGAGAGGCAAGTTTTACTTTCCAGTCTTCTGTATAACCTATGAATGTGGTCTACGGTACTAAAACCTCTTCGAAAACCGGCTTTTTCGGGAGGCTGGAAGTCACTAAGCCTGCATGCGAGGCGATTCGCAATGACTTGAAAACAGCTTGTAAACATGGCTCAGAAGTGAGATGGGACGGTAATTCTTCAGCAGGGTTTTGTTCCCCTTTTTGAAGAACAGCACCCCTTACCTCTGTTCCACGCCTTTGACGTTCTCTTTTCCAGTAGGACGGTGTCAAACAACTTCTGAAGGGTCGTAAGGATCGGTTTTCTACCCGCCGTCAAGAGTTTGGCTGTAATTCCGTCTTCACCGGGTGCCTTGCTGTTCTTAAGCTGTTTCAGAGCCATTCTAATCTCGTACAGGCTGATGTCCGGGATATCGTCGGTAAAGTGTCGGGTTGGTCTAGCTAGGGTCTTCCGCCAGACCAACTTCGGGTCTGCGAGTTGACGTGTATACGATATGTATGACGTGTAAAAACGTACTCACTCAAAAGCTCAGGTTTGGAAAAAACGACTCTCCAGTCCTCAGTTTTTTACCTTGCGAGCTGGCTCTGCCCAATAGACTCGATCGAGATCTCGTGCGAACACATTAGAGCCCTTATTTCGCTCGATGGCCTCTTCAATACGGTTCGTAGTGAATTGGCGCAGATCCCCGCGGGTAAAGGACTTGGAGATCTGTTTATTTCGCTGCCGGTATAAAGTCGCATCGTTTGAAGACTGCAGAATCATTTGACTCCTTTCCTTAATGAGCTTCTGAGTGGAGCAAGAGAGCCTTTTAGTCCTGTTGGCCCGCTGGGCCTCGAAGAACATAGACCCAGTGGCACGGACAGGTTCCACAAAACCTAGGCAATGGAAACGGTTTTGGAGTTCCAGCTGAAAGCTCTCGGGGTCACCCAAAGGGCACAATGGAGAGGGCTATGCTGGGAGTTTCTCTGCGCGATCGCATCAGAAATGAGGCTACCCGCAGCAAAACCAAAGCAGATTTCGGATATTTTTTCCAGTTCTTGTGTTCATTTCTATAACCAAAGTATAATATAGTCAACTGAAAGAGTTACTGAATCTTTGACACAAATTCATCCACGAAAGTGAGGCAGGACAAACCCTTAAAATTAAATAGTGTCCATAATAAAAATATTATTATTATTGTTATTATACCACTTTTTATACAATAATGAGACGCACACGAGTAATTGAAGTCCCCATGTACATGGAGCATGTAGTAGGTATGTATCTTATACTTATCTTTTTTGATATTACAAAATAAATAAATATTAGAGGTTAATTATATCTTACACAAATCGAACTAGGCTCATAGTTAAGTTCAATAAGGCTTGTGTTGTTTATTATTATTTTAATTGATATAATTACATAAATACCTTTTTTGCAATACATATAACATCTAAATAAGTTTATTATCGTGCTGCTTATCTATTTATAGTGGCTTTTCTCGTTTTGAATCAAGAAACTAAATGCATAATATTTATGATGAACATAGTCCAAATTCGTATAGTATACCAATAATGAAGTAAATCTTATGTAGTATAGGGGCTTATTTTGCTTACATGAACAAGCCAACTTTCATTATTTTCGTGAATACTCGTTTATTTGTTGTTAAGTCAAAACATCGGTACTTACTGTTTAACGGAAAGTGTCCCATCCATGAATAATCCTATATTGCAAAAAATTTCGCTAGTGTTCCACTGAGCTATTTCGCGTAATGCCGCTGTTGTACAAACAAATTGATGTGTTTTAACGAATTATTTGGGGATGTGCCAGTAGTCAACAAAAAAACGTGGTGACGGCGTCGATCGCTATGGCTCATCTGGCCTACGGACGGTCTTCCAGATAAAATGACGTCGACACTCCACCAATGGCATAACGGCACAATGCTGCCACGGTGGCAATTTTTTGAATTAGAACACGTAAGTCTTAGTCACGATAAACTTTAACGTGTTCTGCGTCTAGTCTTATACTTAGTAGCAAAACGGATTATTTCGAAATACCGACTTGTTTTAGATAAGCGGTATGGATTTGATCCTCTCATCAATGTTCTGGAACCTTAATCCACTGATATAAGAGCGATGGGACATATTCATGAGTAGGTACTTCCCCATGGTTTTCCATTTGACTGTGTACTAAAAGGAAGAAAAAAAACTAAGCCCTGCATTCACAAAAACAATAAACTTTAGTTTACTTATACATGTGTTTTATATTGATTTAAAGTTTTACGATCCTCACACATTATTTTATCTGAACGTGACTTAATCGCCTGTCATTAACTCTTCAAGTTTTCTCGAGGTTTCGGACGTGTCAAAGGCGCGACGTCGCGAGATGACATTTATCATCATCATTGTCATCTCGCGACCACGGATGTTACTGGACTGGAAATAGGGCGGGTTGCACCAATTTACGATTACAGGCCGATCAACGTTAAACATGGCGCTTGGCAGCCGTCATTCCATAGAAACTTGTCAAACTTGCCATAAATTCAGATGATTTTAATAAAATCCGCTTACGACTACAGGCGGTTTCGTGTCACCTACTCTCATTAAAACTGGAGTGCCGGCAGAAGTGAATACTTGAATAATTTTAATTCATTTAAAAATCTTAAAAATCCGCGTTTTGAAAGCGCAGCTCCCGCTGTTTGTATTCCAGCATCTGACAACACTAAATCTTACGGTCACGTGACCTCCTACGCTCCTGCACCTTGGCGAGTTTAACAATTTTTCCCTATCCCAAAAAGAAGTTTACACTTCAAAAATATTCAAATAACACGTTGACCAAAACTACACCCTGTAGGTATAGTAAGTTTGAATTAAGTAAGGCTTTGAGAAGAGGTCTTTGAACAAGTTTTAGAGCTAATAAATGTAGAGTACTGTTCAAGCAGAAACATGTTTTGTTTAGGCAAGGCTGGTAAACAATTAGCGAAGATTACCTACGATGTTTTGAATGTTTGATTAAACTGTTAATTAATACGAGGTAACGAAATACTAACATTAATGTCATTACCAAGTTACAACGCAATTAAACTAGTTAACTATTATATGTTTAGTTTATACTCAATTAAATTGTCATTAATGGTTTAAATGCTTCGCCCGTTGGCGATAAGGCCCTTCTAGATAAGGTCATGAAAGTTTAAATTCCTGTATGTACTATGATTGTGGTTATAATTATGAGGTTCGTTTACTTAGGTCATGATTGCTAATCGGTCAGGACAGCATCATCAACATCGCCATTATATGATCTGCCTTAGAATGGGTCCATCCATCTATAATCGTAGACTAAAATAAATAAATAAATGATTTTTTATTTTATTCTGCAAGTCGGCCGTAATAGCACTTTTACCGCCTCGCAGCGGTTAGAAATGCAACTCCCGTCGCCGCATGTAGGAAGAAGCTACGCAAGTACCGTCTCCGTTTTAAACTACCGTGGACATAACAAATGACATAATTAATTATTATCATTACTGCTTAAATTAATCCTTTGACTTTGGCTGCGGTGTTAACAATAAAGTATTTCGCTGTTACGAGTATCCACGTTAATTCCCTAGCCTGATCCCCCAGGGGAAAAAAGGGTTAGGTTGTTAGGTGAACTGCGACCCTACAGCGCGCGAGCCGAGCGAGCGAAGCGAGCGTGACGCGGTAGCGTCCAGCGAAGCGCCATAACCGAACATTATATATTTTTCCTAGTTGAATATAAAATAATTGCCGCTAATTCTCCTGGGTGATCGGGGTCAGATGATTAACGTGGATAACGTGTGTATTTCACTCTGATTTGATTAAGTGGCAGTGTCGTAGCAGTGATGCTTTGCAGGTCGATCACGTAACGCTTTTAATTGTACGCGTACCTAAAAGTGACATTTAGATCTACCTGACGCGCACGCGCAGATCTAAATGTCACTTTTAGTATGGAGAAATTACATTTAAGTTGTCCTAACGTGCGTTCAAAACGTTACGTGATCACCCCTCTGAATTTTTAATAATAAATGTGAAAAAGAGATGGCATTCATTATCATTATTGTGTGACGAGCGATGGGCATGAATATTTGTTTCCAAGTCATGGATGTTTTCTTTATATTTAAGTATTTTTATCTGTTGAACATATCGTCGTCTAATATAATACAAGCCATTGAGCTAACTATGTGCTAGTTCAATCCGTGTAAGGTACCCTTAATATTTATTTATTTATTAATTAGGCGTTAAAGTGTCAACATGAGATTTAGGTTTTTTTAGTTAGCATGATAATTAACATTATGGCTCGAGGCATTGTACCGAGGATGCTGGCGGCATTTTCTGGCGGAATAACAATGCTTTAGTGATTGCATTCCTATATGCATTATGTGACAGCTGTCAGTATTGACGTTTATTGTACTGGGATGACAGCTCTGTCATGAGGAATTCACTCACTATAATGTTTTGCGCGAGAAAGCCGCCAGCTCTTCGTTCACCAGTTACAAACTACACGTTTCGCGATTTCCGCAATTACCTTCACTATTAAATACGTATTTCGTAATACACCTATATAAGTTTAGATCCTAAGGGATAACCGTCTCAGAAGTTATTGCTCCTTACTTGTTTCTAAGTACACCTAATCCTTCCTAATCTAACGACGACTCTTGGGATAGATCATGTTCTCATTTTGTTTGTGTTCCTGGCTTACTGAAATACCTTCGCTGATTACAGAATAGATTTTAAGTATTCCAGTATTTTATTTTTATCCTTCAGCTCTTCCTGGTTACGGTCGTTGAGTCGAAAAAAGCACGTCATCCACGTTAATCACCTGACCCCGATCACCCAGGGGAATTAGCGGCAATTATTTTATATTCAACTAGGAAAAAAATATTATGTTCGGTTATGGAGCTTCGCCGGACGCTACTACGTCACGCTCGCTTCGCTCGCTCGGCTTGCGCGCTGTAGGGTCGCAGTTCACCTAACAACCTAACCGGATTAACGTGGACAACAGCAAAAGACGGATGTTATAAGTTTGACGTGGCTGTGTATCTGTGTGTCTGTCTGTGGCATCGTAGCTACTAAACGAATGGAACGATTTTAATGCGGTTTTTTTGCCCGAAAGCTGATGTGATCGAAATGGTTCTTAGCTACGTTTTAATAATCGGTTCACCTATTTTTTAGATATTGAACATTGAAATGAAAATGGGGTGTTTGACCTTTTCCAAGTTGTTAATTATTTTAACCTCCACCCGAAACGGTTAGGTTATAAGTGTTCATGTGTGTGTTTGTATGTGGCATCGTAGCTCACAAATGGATGAACTGCTTTGAGTGCGGTTATTTCTAATCGAAAGTCTTGTCTGTCCAGACGGTTCTTAGCTATGAGTTGAGGCTACCTGTAGCATGTATAGGAGAACAGCCGATACGAAGTTATTCTACTACTCACTGTTTTAAATTACTCATTTCCCTGCCAGATATTTTTTACTTATTCTGTAAGCAGGTATGGATGTGAAGGCTAAATAAACTTAAAACTAAAATGGAGAATGTCGTTCGCTTTGCTCGCTTGTTAAATTATTATCCATCGTGTCTAATATGTTAAACGATAAGCAATTAACATTATAATTTCTTCCACAGGCTCCCTCGCAAGCACACTAAAAGACATGCATCGGACCGCATGCGACGACGAGCTAGTGTCCCTAGCATGCCCCACGGGCACTGTCATAAATATTCAAGAGGCGACGTATGGCAAGTCGGGCGTGGAGCCGGAGCACTCATGCTTGGACGACAAGCCTGGACAGATCACTAGCGACGGATGCATATGGCCTAATGCTATGCAGGTTTGTGTGACAAGCGATATACGTATAATTAATTATCTTGAATTTTAGATCATGACGGCGAGCGCAGCATAGTTGAGATTTTATCACTTATCGCTGTCGATAAGCCATCTGTCACGTTCTGACAAGTATGCGAGAGTGACGGATGCTTAAGTCGGGGTCCCACGGCCTGATTTCCCACAGGCCAGGCCTAGTAGGAGGTTTTAATTCTAAGTTTTCCAAATAATTTCATGGAATTTTGTTTTGATCTGTAGGCAACCCTATCTTATGTCATAGTTCTCTAGTATTGTTTATGGCTAAAAGGGGTTCGAACCTCTATGGCATACCTAAAGTTGCAAGTACATAAAAAGTTACGTTTTGGTGTACAGATATAAAACATATGCTAATTGATAGAGAAAAATATTACAAACAACAAATACTCTTTGACAAAATGTCGTAAGTGATATACTTTTAGAGCTATTCCAGTTTGAAAATATAAAATATATTACAAGAAAAACTCCATTTAATTGATTTAAAAGTCCATTATCATCAGTTTAAAGCATTCCGCGTCGCTACTTGTAATAAATTGGGTTATCATATTAATAAAATAATAGTGTTAACATTGACAAATTCTAAATATATACGATAATGTAACAATGATTTTCAAAACTCGCCATTAGCCTCATTTTCAATATCGTGACTCACGATTATAGAGTCTAGAAACGCTGCAGGAGCCAGTGGGGATGTTTCTTGGTGACGAGCCCATGACATGAACCACACAACGCTCATGACGTGGGAACAGCAACCAAGAGTTCGATTACCCAATATTACCTGCCGTTGATCGCTGCTGAATAGATGGTTGGCATACTCTTGAGACAAGGATGATGATGGTTTAGGTATTCATCACAAAGCCCATAACTTCGTATTTGTGATCGCGGACAGCGTCCGCCTCTACGGCGAGCACTACTAATTCCCCAGAAGAAACACCTCGACCCTGGCTGGCCTAAGTTACTTGACATCGCGTAAATATCAATAACGATAGATAATTCACAAAAGATGACAACTTTTTCTAAAATGTATTTGTCAGCAACGCTTGTGCTTAAGCACGGTACAAGCCAAAATGACAAACTGAGTGTGTGTGTCACTGGTCCCACGTCGCCCCAATGGGCAGAGGAAAACCCAAAAAGACAAGGGAAGGTAGACTGAGATACCCTCCACCAGCCGCTCGGAAAACCGAGCCCCCGCGCTTTATACTATTATTATTATTAAGAGCCTAGTGTCCCACTGCTGGGCAAAGGCCTCCCTTTTTTTCTTCCACATATCCATGTCCTGGGCAGACTCCCACTCCCACCAGACTTGGTCAAAGACGTCAAGCTCGTCTCGCCATCTCCTACGTGGTCTACCGAGACGCCGTGTTCGGTTCTGTGGGACCCACTTGGTGGTAATTGTAGCCCGTAACCCTTCCGGCATGCGGCAGACGTGCCCGGCCCAGTCCCATTTGAATTTTGCGGCTGTGTTGGATACGTGTACGTCAGCTATCGAGTTTTGGATATATCTGAGCTTTATACTATTATTTTATTATTATTATAGCCCAATTTATTACTAGTAGTGACGCGGAATGCTTTAAAATAATGAAAATGGACTATTAAATCAATTAAATGGAGTTTTTCTTTTGCTATATTTTATATTTTCAAACTGGAATAACTCGGAAAGTATATCACTTACGACATTTTGTGAGAGAGTATTTGTTGTTTGTAATATTTTTATCGGTCGATTGGCATAATTTTCATACCTGTACATCAAAACTCGACTTTTTATGTACTAACTACTATAACTTTAGGTATGCCAGGCTTCATACACAAATTTTCGTTCCCCTTTTACAGCTAACGTCATCACTAAGGCAGTTGACATTGTCATTAGCTGTCAAATTTACTATTGTCCGCCACCGAAGGCCGCGCCAGTGTGTTGCAGGCTTAAGGCCTCTGACAAATTGGCGCGGCCTGACCGCGGCGGTCAATTACATAGTACACTTGCCATTAGCTGTCAAATTTACTATTGTCCGCCACCGCAGGCCACGCCAGTGTGTTGCAGGCCTAAGACCTCTCAGAAATTGGCGCGGCCATCCAACGAGATGCGCCAATTATCTTAAAACGCTTCAGTTTTGTTTTGAGATTATTGAACCGATTTTGGTGGGGCACTGCTCTATTCGGCTTGGAGTTCGTGAATAGCTAGTTTTAGGCTCATGAATGGACAGTCAACCGTGTTGTCGATAATTCAAATCTACACAGATCAGTCCTTACACATCGGTGGGTCTGAGCAAATGATGTCTGGCGCGGCGGAAGTTCACGGGCTAAGCAAGAGGTAAACGTCCTTGTGCTTGACGTTGCGCACTATTAACTACTAATTTTTTTTTGCCGTGTTTACGAGGAGAGTCAGATTGCCTTGAACTAGTGGAGCAATTTGTGAGGCTGCTCGTTCCAGAAGTTATACGAATGGCTCTTAGGCGATTCTCCCACTGCACCGTTCCGTGCGGTGCGACGCGGTGCGCCGAGCGGCAGATTTTTTTCCACGCGCATTCTCGCGCGTAACCGCGTCGGCAGTATGTTGTACTAAGCGTGGTTTCTGTATAAATCGAGATTCTTGCATACAATGGTAAAATCTGCGGCGCTACGCGACGGGGCGCGTTCCAGTGGGAGAATCGCCTTAGACCTCGTACGTGCCCGCCGCTTTTAGAAGTGCATCCGTGCCCTGACGCTGCTAAATGCCTTGTTGGTGGCAACACCTGAGTGTGATCTGCTTGCGTGGTTATGGATAGCTGTGTGTAGGGAGTGTCTGAAGTTTTGGGAGATGAGGCTTTCTTGTGTACAGTCGACTACAAAGATAAGTATGTTTTTTAATGTTACAAAGTTATGTATGTATATCTTATTACTATGGTAGTAAAGTCTATGTATACATACTTTTGTAACATCGTATGGATACATCTCTTTGTAGTCGACTGTACGTAGTTGATTATTTTTATTATTGCTTTGATCCTTTATATTGATGTTTTGTTTCTCAGTGTATTAAACTCAAGTAATCTGTAATATGTGTATCTGTATCTGTATATTAAATAAATAAATAATATGCACGGCACTTTATGTCAAAGTGACACGGTTTAAATTCGAAAGAAAAAAAAACCTCGTAGTTCGATTTAAACCCATATTGCTTCGAAACAAGTGCCGATGGCATACATTAGTGGAACGTCCAGTACTAGGACGCTTACTTTACCTACCCTTTTATCAATTATGTCCGTCGATCCATCTGTCTATTTATACATTATATTAATTAAAAACAAAATGAGTTTTGTTTTAAAGGATTATACACTATAAGTTGACGCTAAATATATGTTTTCACTTTTGCTCCTTACTCCAATGCAATGAGGCTAAAATTGTACTCATAATTTTGTCATTGACTATACCTATATGTGAATGTAATGGTAGTATTTTTTTATTTAAATAATATTATACGGAAACGGAATAGTTTCATATCTGCATTAATAGCATGCATCTGCAATTCACCATTCTGGAAATTGCATTTCCTTTACAAAATATCGCTTTTGTGTTATGAGTAACTGCTATTAATTAAGATTAATACTGTAAACTTGAAAGTTTGTGAAGGATGTCTGGATGTTTTAGTCCTTAGTTAGCAAGGAATCCTCTTAGTTTCGCCATATCCGTCTGCTGCCCATCGCATAACGGGACCAGGGTATATATACGTTAGGTATATCCTAAAACTACGACCACCCCGGGGAGATAGGCAGCAGCATCCTTAGTGCGAGAACAGTGGAACTGCGATCACATGCCAAACGTGGCAAATGATTATTTATTTATTTAAAAATAATTACACACCATATTAACAACATTCGAAACTAAATCACTGACAACAGAAACAACAAAACAAACTATAATACTAATATATGACAAAACAAAATGTTAGCCGGAATAGAGACGTACTATCTCCTCGCAGAACCTCAAACATTCATCACGCACTACTGCCCATCTGCTTGCAAACACATCACATTCAGGGGCGAGGAGTACGTTTTAAAGGTGTATATACATACATACATTCACGCCTTTATTCCCAAAAGGGGTAGGCAGAGCACATGAAACGTATGTTCCAGCGCCACTTTTAGCATAAATGTGGGTATAAAAGATCGACAAAATGTGATATTGCAGTGATAGGTTGCTAGCCCATCGCCCACAACACACTTCAACCGTGGTCCCTTAGTCGACTTTTACGACACCCACGGGAAGAAGGGGTGGTGAAATTCTAAAAAGGTGTAGGTGCGCGATATTAGCACCATTACGTCATTTACTCCCCATTGTTTTAACAATTATTATTTCTTAATTAATAATGCCCGGGCCACACTAGCGGGAAATGTCGTCAATAATGGCGTTTAACGTTAGTGTAGCCAAGACTTCACGCGATAATTCGACAAGGGCATAGATATTGCCGTTTGACGTTAGGCGATAGCTCAAGTCAAGTGGCGGTACATCAAAGAGATTAACGCGAGAATTATTGTGTAGCCACCCCCTTTATCGCATTAATAATTAAGGCAACAATTATCGCGATGTTGGGCATTGACGTTTCCCGCTAGTGTGGCCCCAACATAACAAACATTGGAGTGGATGATAATTAGCGCGTGGAGTGGTTTTCGTGAGGTATGGTGCATAATGTGACGGACGGTCAACTACGGAATCCTACACAGCGCGTGACCTTACAGGCACTTGGTGGTTTGTTAGTCTTCTACATATACAGGGTGAGGCCTGAAACAGGAGCAAAAAATTAAACGGTAGACTATTGATCTTCTTTTCCATGTAAATTGAAAAAAAAAATAAGTTTATTTTCTTTATTTTTTCTTTAAAGTAAGTTCACACACGTGTATATTTTTACCCTTCTGGGGTGAGACAAGTAGTTCTTTTTATTTTAAAAACATTTTTTTTTTTTTTAATCACATAAATATCTTTTAAAAACAAAAATGAAAAAACTATTATGACTCCTTACATGATGTCATCACCTCAAAATCTGCATTGACTGCTATGCTATGATCTCGTGGTGCCAAGATACATCACTTGGAGGTCATAACTTTAGATCAACATTACTCCGAATTGAAAAAAAAAAATAAAAAATGGTCACTACAGAAAGATGCTCTAAGGAAGCGTCCTTTTAAATATTTTCCCCTGTTACAGGCCACAAACATTCTGCCTGAATTTGGCAACAAAATGTCTTATTTTTTGGACATAATGACGTAGCTTGACTGTACAACAGATGCCGAGTGTATTACAATACTTAGTTAAAAAAGGATTGCTTAAAAAAATCTATTAAAAAAAACAAAGAATTTTTTTGCCTTTTTCCTCACACAACTCGAACAATAGGACAATTATTAAACGACATACTCAAGTAAGAAAGACGTTATTTTAGATACTTACCTAACTTTTCAAAATTCCATACATGCAAATAGGTATGATGCAACTCTGAGGTATGACATTGCTGTGCGCGAAAGGCATAAAAGAGCCTCTTACACGACGTGGTTTACAAGAAACGAGGCATCCCCTTAAAACATGGGGGGATAAACACACCCGTTAATATTAATTTCTCATTTACCACAAAACGCTGGCAAGTTCTCGTGTGAGATGAAAAATGAGATTCACGGTACATATATTGCGTCAGAATGTTCATTTAATTAAGTACAGCGGCGAGTTTCCATGCTACCCAATTTTATGAGTACGAAATAATTAATGCCACAATATCCTAAATATTAATTTTAGCGGTTATTTCTTACTACAGGCTGTGTTTATGAACAGAGGACAGCTAATTAGCAGCGTTTAGGGCAGTCTGTCATTTTTGCAGATCGATTGCGTAATGCATAATTCGAATTATTAATTAATTTCGAATGTTTCATTAAAATCGGTGTACTATGCTCATTTCCATTCATTAATGACTTATGGAGTACTCATCTGGGGAAACTCAACGGATGCCAATCGAGTCTTCATAATGCAAAAACGGGCATCACGAACGCTAGCTGGTGTGAAACCTCGTGACTCATGCAGAGAAATCAACATTACGGACAAAATTATGACGCACTACTCCACATACCTATTTGAAATTATAATGTTTGTGAGACGAAACTTACCCATGTTGTCGAGGTATCAGGTAAGACTATTCGTTCCACAGGCCAACTAAGAACAGTCCCACGTCGCATGGCACTTGCAGGAAAAAACCCGCGCATCATAGGTCCCACTTACTATGAACGTGTACCCGCCGAAATACGAATAGAAACATCAGAAACCATATTCAAGCGTCGATTAAGAAACTTTCTATTGGAAAATCCACTGTATTCTATAAGTGAATTTTTTGACATAATTTTTATTTATTGTTTTTTGATATAATTCAATTATTGTGATATTATGTACTGACGATCCTTTTAGGTGAACTTTGATAACTATGAATAAATTTAAATTAAGTGGACATAGTTATATCTCAATTGTTAGTTATTAATTATTATTCTTCCAATTACTTTTATTGAATGTTATCAAATGTTGTTGACGATCACAATAGGGATTCTTTTAAATTGACATGGAATGTAATTTATAATGTAATCTTATATTGTGAGTAAATTAATCTGAATCTGAATCTGAATCATATAATCCTGGAGACCCACCATGGAACGTTGTTACAATTAACTGACATATTAACGTCATATGATCGTACGTATTTATGTTCGTTAATTGTAACAAGGTTCTATGGTGGGTCTCCAGGATTCTATCATCAGCCATGAATGTCATAATAGGGATGATGACTAAGATTTTTTTGTGACGTCATTCGAACCAGTTTTTGGAGAGGAACAAATGTTTGTATGGGAGCAACTACAATTAAAGAATATAAATACCTAAAAATTTGAGATAAAGATTGACCTCGCTGGCGGCAGCGCGAAACGCTTCATACTGTGTGTCTATACAAGTGTGACGTCACATTTGTATATTTGTACTAATCGTAGTATGGAAAATCAGGTAAATTGTTGTTTCGGTTGCGAAATACTGCGTTTAAGTACATAGTTGTCATACAATTTTGTTTCTAGAAAAGCGTAAGGATTCTATTGGTAGCTTTTAATTTACTCTTGGACAATAAAAAAAAATGCATATTTTTTCTAAACTTTCAAGGTTTATATCTTTTTATGATTTTAAATATATTTTATAATTTATACTTTATTACGATAATTTGATGGTTTACTATCGATTTAGCATCACTACGTTATCAATTTGAACATGAGGCATCATGCCTATTCAGTTGGTTCGATAGTACGTACGTAAGGTAGATCTAAACTAAGTTAGTATATCAAAAAGTATAGTCCGCAGCGTTGTGATTACTCGATCGATAAAGCAGTAACTTAGATTTAGTTCCAAAAAAATAACCAGATGGCGTTATGACGTGTGAATGCGCGAGTGTAACAGAAACAAAATTTCTGTTTACAAACTACGAAACCACGAGTTCGACGCAAATTATCTAGATACTGATTTAGGTGGTAAAAAGTTTTGTAACAAGTCTGCAAATGTCAATAAGTATTGTTGTATACATATATTTTGTTTGTATGTATGTAAGTTTCTGCTAACTATGCTATAAATATCAAATTTTGATGTGATTCGTAACATACCCTACAAATGCATAAGCGGGGTAAGGGAAACTATCATGGCCGGGTTAAGGGGGACATATGTTTCTCTTTCCCGATGTCAGAGGTCACAAATATTCTGAGCGGCAATTTTCATCTTGGTTGCTTATATTGCTTAAAGATTATACTAATTATTACAGAAAAATGCCTAGAAACTATGTGAGAAAAAGCAATAATGCGTGATACTCTTTAGAAAAAATATTAGAGGCCGTTAGAGCTGTTCAAAGTGGCAGATTATCTGGGTACGAGGCTTTCAAACATTATGGAATACCAAGATCAACCATCATGAATCGGGTATATGGACGTAAAGGCATTATTAAGGTATTTGATTAGTGATTAAAGTGAAGCTACTTTATTTTAACTATTAATAAACATAACAATTTTTCTTTGTTTTTAGTTGACTCTATTCGAAACTCGTATGTTTCCCTTACTCCAAATTCCGATTTTAATAAATATATTCATTTTGCAACCGTATTTCGTTTCGAAAAGTACACATTTCAATAAAGATGTTTTTATAATTGATTTGCGTAGGTATAATCCACACTAGTATTATTACTTGTAGATTTATTGAGACCGTTTCCCTTACCCCAAAAACAGGGAAAGGGAAACAATAGAACTAGTGTTACGAATAACCATTTTTTGGCTATTTATGCTTTAGAACTAGCATTAAAAATCGTTTGATCCTCGAAAGCTAACGCAAATAAGTATATTTTGTCTTTAGCAAAACTATTAAAAACCTTATACTTCGTAGTATAGAACTCAAAACGAGATGTAAAAAAAAAAGTATGTTCCCCTGGGTCCCTCCCTTGGGACCTAGACGCGAAGGCCCTTGCAGTGGTTTATCACTGGCGCAAGGAGGCGCAGAGTCGGGGTGACTCACCAGCACCAAGGGAGGTGGAGGCGCAGCGCGACGGCGCGCGCATGGAAATGATGGCGATATGGAAGGAGAGGCTGGCGCAACCTAGTGCAGGCCACAGGACGATCCAAGCAGTTCGTCCTGTCTTTGAACAGTGGTTAAACCGGAACCATGGCATGCTGACATTCCGGCTGACACAGATCCTCTCGGAGCACGGTTGTTTCGGGAGGTATCTGCACCGCATAGGCCGAGAGCCGACCGCAGTGTGCCACCACTGTGACAATTACCCGGAGGAGACGGCCCAGCACACGCTGGAGGTGTGCTTAGCCTGGAGAGACGAACGCCAAACTCTCTGCGTCACGATATGCCATGACCTCTCGCTGCCTACCGTAGTCCGAAAAATTGTGAACAGCGACAAGGCATGGAAAGCGGTTTTTGCCTTCTGCGAGGCCGTCATAGAGTCGAAAGAAGCCGCTGAACGAGAAAAGGAAGCCACCGCTGTGGATCCCGGTCGCCAGCAGCGAACAGGGCAGAGGCGGCGATCTTACGATCGCCACATTCCCCCTTAACTTTGGCCAGGGCCGGCAGGCTTGGGGAAGTCCGCCGGCCGTATCACTAACTGGCCCGAGATGGCGTTGCGCGCGTTACCGCGCGCCACTCATTGCGCCGGTGCAGGTTGGGGCCACACCAGCCTGCTACAAAGTTCGGGGCCCTTAACCAGGCCAGTCACCGATGGGTCGCGGAAGAGCGCTTCGGCGTGCCCGTAACCCAGCACCGTGGTGACGAGATGGAACACCGTGGGGTTTTAGTCGGTAGTCCGGGCGGTTCCCAGGAGTCCGACATACCTGCCCGGCTTCCCCGGCCAGGCGGGATGCGTAAATGCATTTCCCCACGAAAAAAAAAAAAAAGGTTAGGTTAGTATGTTCAGGGGTCAGTC
The DNA here is from genome assembly GCA_947578815.1 of Epinotia ramella. NCBI lineage: Eukaryota > Metazoa > Arthropoda > Insecta > Lepidoptera > Tortricidae > Epinotia > Epinotia ramella. The sequence continues at coordinate 20,109,375 of OX388211.1, forward strand.
TTGGGCCCGTGCTGTGGGCTACGACTGGGCCATTCGCGGGGCCCAGCTTCCCCACATGGTCACCATTTGCTATGCGGACGACACGATGGTGGCTGTGCGGGCAAAGGCGCTCGAGGAGACCCTACGAAGAGCGGCCGTAGCGACAGGCCTAACGGTTGACCGTATCAGACTACTGGGCTTGAAGGTAGCCCTCCCGAAGACGGATGCTACCATCTTTGGTGGGAGAGGTTGGAAAGTGCACGCAGGTGCAGCAATAGTTGTAGCGGGTGAAGCGGTACAGGTGAAAGCCCAGATTAAATATTTAGGCCTAAGGCTGGACCGGAAGTGGGTCTTCAAGGAGCACTTCGCAAAGCTTGCTCCCCGAATAGTGCACTAGGCCGACTATTATCAAATCTAAGTGGGCCAAACGTTCCTTGCCGAGGCCTCTACGCGGGAGTGCTAAGAAGCAAGCAATGTATGGAGCGCCAATCTGGGCTGACCGGCTCTCCCAAGGGAATCGGTCCTTACTCCGGCGTCCCCAGCGAATAGTGGTACAAAGAATTACAAAGGTATCCTCGACTGTCGATACAAATTGCGAGCGGAGGCTAGAATGCGCGGAGAACGGGTGGATTCCGAGGAATCAGAGCGGGTGCAGCGCTATGCTGTGGACAGGCTGAAAGAGCGCTGGAAAAGGAACTTTGAAGAGTCCTCCTATGGGACCTGGACTATAAAGGCGCTCCTACCGTCTATCGAGGAATGGCTTGGGAGGAAGCACGGGTCCTACACTATAGGTTAACGCAGGTAATGACCGGACACGGCTGCTTCGGTCATTACTTGCACAAGATAGGGAGAGAGCCTAACCCGGGTTGCCACGACCGTGGCAATTCAGATGACACGGCCCAGCACACCTTAGAGGTCTGTCGTCAGTGGGCTACTGAGAGGCATGACCTGGCACGAGTGATTGGGCTGGCAGGTAGGGATCTCTCGCTTCGCAGCGTCGTGTCAGCCATGCTGCGTCGCAAGAGATCTTTGGGAAGCAGTGGCCTCGTTCTGCGAGACTGTTCTTTCGCAGAAGGAGGCCTCGGAACGGGTGCGCGAGGACAGTGCGACGCGCATCCACTCCGGCGAAGACGGAGTGGGAGAAGACGAGCGCGATTCGCTACCGCAATAGCATTCGCATAATCCGCCTTGTAGAGCCAGTGAGCTGGGAACCCACTGCACGGCTTTATACGTCTGAAGGGAGGCTCATTGCGTTCCTGACCTTCCCTTCTCTTTAGCGTGGGTGCACCAGCGTAAGCCGTAAGCTGCCGGGGGTCGTCGTGATAGAATGTTCGCGATCTCATGGCGTCCCTCTTCACGGCAATGCAGGAATACGCCGGTGTGGTTTTAGTGGGTATGCTTGTATTAGTGAGTCCCACATAACCCCTTGTCCCAACCGGGGGTATGCATAAAGCATTTCCACATCGATAAAAAAAAACAAAAAAAACAACGTTAGTATGTTCAAATTGCGTTATCTTCACTTACATTATATTGTCATGACAACATTAGTATGACTCGGTTGTCATGGCAAACTGCTATAACAGAAATAAAACAAGTAATATTAAATTAATCTTAAAAAATATAAGGGCTTAAAAAAGAAACTGTTATTGCACGGTTTAACAAGAAAATTATATGTATTAATCGGTTTGGTATCGATACTATTTCGAAAAACCAATTTCAATTTCAATGTCTTTTTCCCAAAACATGGCTTAGGGAGTTACATCAGTTTGTCATGACACAGCAGAGCACGCATAATAAGTAATACCTGCATAAAAATATTTCGCTGCAAAGCAGCAATGAACATGAATAAAATAAACAAATGAAGACTGAAATTAATAAAATACTCTACACGACATGCCTCTACATTTCCTTATTCCACAACACGGCTTAAATTGCTTTCCGAGAGTAAATGCGTGATATACACCAATATTAAATTTCTGAACTGAGCTTCAACTGAATATGACAAAACTAAATTTCATTGCATTCTCAAGGGCATAATGTAACCGTATAATAGTTAGTCCTTCTTCTTTAACGGCTTTAGCAGTTAATGCCCCTACTGGACAAAAGTACTGTCCCTCACTTACAGCTAACAAAAGAGCAGGAGCGAATTTAATGTTGTCAATGTTGATGATTTCCTTCGGGACTGCTATTCACGACATATCGACCAGCCTTTCCACTCCCTTGTCTAACATATCCTCGAGACTCTTCACAGATATACGAGTATGTAAACGGAGGTGAAGTTTACATTGGTCCTTCTGAGGCAAGTTTGGTCAGCGTAGTGAGCCGCGCCCTTTGCTGGGCTGTTATTCTTTACGCGCTCATGCTCCTCACCCCACCCGTCACGCCTAACATAACTAGACTCTACCTACTCTTCGATACTACGAATCGCGGTGTCAAGATATATTTGTGAGTGAGCGTTGAAGTGAGCTTAAAACAAGATACAGAATAGCGGGGCTGATGATATGATTCACATCGCTTCGCCCAATCCAGTGCATGTTTGAGATTATGTAATGTAGCCAAATTTAATGGAATACGGACTACTGATATATTCAAACATGTTCCAAAAAAGCTCTATTTTCGATATTATATTAGTATGTCGTTTATACACTTGTATACAGGATGTTAACGGGGTCATGATCCGGAATGACAAAAAGCGAATAAGATGATCATACTGAACAACCTTTTCCATGGGACCAACCACGAAATCGCAAAAAAAAACCAGGTATTCCATACATTAACTCTCAATTAAATCGCAGTTAACTCACAGTTAACTCTTAATTGGCTCTTTTTTTTTGCGATTTCGTGGTTGGTCCCATGGGAAAGGTTGTTCAGTATGATCATCTTATTCGCTTTTTGTCATTCCGGATCATGACCCCGTTAACATCCTGTATATGAAATCTACATATAACTGTTTCTTATTGACGTATCTAACAACCCACGAGAGATTTTTATTATTAACTCATTTTTACAAAAGCCACGTCCAAAATATTGGTTTTTTGGTCTGAAATTGCCAAAGTTTGGTGCCATATATCCCGAAAACTGTGAGTTTTGAAGTAAATATGGGATACTATTTCGGTAAACCTCGTCGTTGTTAACACGATAAGCCATAAAAAACACGGAAAAACCGACATTTAGAGATCGAAGGTCATTGGGAGTTAGGAGCCCCTTAACAACAGGCGGTCTTATCTAGCGGTCTTAACAACAGCGGTCTAAGTATTTTACCTATAGTGACATCCACGGCTGTATAACACTAAACTCTCGCGCTATGTACACATATCGCGTTAGATCTGTGAAAAACAATAATTTAAATATCCACGGCTGTGTCAGTGCACAAACTAAAAAAATAAATGAAATTGTACTGTTTTTTTTGAAAAAAAAAATACATTTCCAGCGATAAGGCTTAATCTTATCATTTTAAGATTTTAAATTGCCTAATCAAAATTTTAAATGAGACAGTATTTTATTACATAACTTGAGTGGCTTGGGTGTGGGTAGCAATGTTGGTCGAACTAGCAGTGCGGGTGTGTTATTTTAATAGCCAGCCCCTTCGTTTTTTACCCTTGAACCGCCCCTAGCGGTTATTAATAAAGGCTTGTATGGGTAATGGATATTGATTGACAACGGAGGGAAACTGGTTAAAAGAATGATTGAGCATAAAAGAGCGTAGAGCGAGTAGTGAGTAACCCGCTGTATTTCGTGAATGGGCCCGTCTAAACATTTTTTCAGATTTATTAGAAAACTGGCTTCTGCCCGCGACTCGGTCCGCGTGGAACTCGTTTATATCGTAGCTCCATACAAACTTTCACCCCTCAGTTCACCCCCTTAAGCGATGATTGCTGGGATAAAAACTATCTTTTATCCTTCACCGGGACTCAAACTATCTCCATACCAAATTTCATCACCATCGGTTTAGCGGTTAAGTAAGTAAGTGATTTATTTGTAAACATAGGTTACAGGATGGTGGTGGAAAAGGTACAGTGTGGCGCTATGTTTCGCCGATAGGCATACAAATTTAAAATCTAACGTGACATTTAAATTCACGATTCATAAAACTTATAAGTAGAATAAAAAATGTCAACCACATTAAACATTACAATGATATGAAGAATTCAATTAAATTTGTCCGCAAAAAAGTCTGTCAAGGAATAATAACATTTGTCAATGAGTAATTTACACAAATTATTTTTAAATATCTTGAGTGGTGCCAGTCTTAGAGCGTGAAGAGGTAAAAGACAGACAGACACACTTTCGTATTAATAATAACATTTTGGCTACTGACTTGCAACAAAATATACGGATAAGTATCCAAAAATCAATTAATTTTGTTTCCTAATAGTTTCATAATTTTCTTGCCCTTATCCCATTTACTTGGGGTCGGCGCAACAATATGTCTTTTTCCTCCATACCTTTTTGTCGGCCGTCATCTCAGCACCCGCTATTTTTCTTTTCATATCTTCCTGTCACACAGTCCATACACCTTTTCCTTGGTATACCTCTTCTCTTACATCCGTCCACTAATAACTAACTATGTTGGTAACGTGACGTTAGTTTCTATTAAAAAATAAAATATTATTCGAATTCATGCCCTAAAAAACGAATGGGCTGCTTCCTCGTGGATCGATCCACCAAAGAAAGTGAAAAGAACTCCAGTCCAAAAAGGTCGACTGCGGTGTTGACTCCATTTTGTTTTGAGCCGAGATCAATTTGGGCGACACGTGTAATAAACGCGTCTAGCAATTATAAGGTTTCGATCGTGTTGAACAGTTTATAGGTACCTAAATAAATATCTAGCTTTTTCAATTAATCCGGGGAGGGTTTGTTGGCACAATGTTATGAAGAGTATGGAGCCCGTGCCGCTGCTACTATATGTATATATACTCGCACGTAAATTGACCCTTACATTTATTATATCCAACAGGATAAAATGTTTTACTAATAGTACATTACTACAGAGGCCGGGAAGTAAGGGGTTGCCGGCCGAGATAGACGGCCGAGCGTAGCGAGGTCAGATAATTATGAGGCTGGCAACCCCTTTTCACGCCGAGGTATGTATAGTGTTTTTCTCAAACATGCAATGAAATAAATTAAAAGAACTCCAAGAAATGAAACTTTAATTTTCATGGATGAACGCCGTGATCCTGTGCCACAAATTGTGGAATGGAAATTAAAAAAGACCATCTTGCAGGCCTAGGCCTCCAATTTTGTATGAAATGCCATTACGGATCTCTCGTCTCGCTGCGCCCGAAACGTGACACTTCGAAGCCCATTATTATGAAGAACACAACGTCAATATTTCATTGCATGTTTGAGAAAATGTATTTTTCTGTAATAAATAATACCGTCACCATACAATTTAATAATAATTTGTAGTATTAACATTTTTATGTAAGTTTAATTGAAGAAAAACTAGATGTCTGAATTTTCGGGACTAAATATAAGCGTTTTACATACTTAAAGAAAAAAAAAACCTTTTTAACAAATGGACGTAGTTACGCGAAAACGTTCCAACAACCCACAAGTCACTCGAAAATGAGTTACCATAACCAGGGTACTATTTTTGACATATTACATCATGTGCACACAAAGATGCTAGTATTTTTAGGTTAGTTTCATCAATAAAGTTTGACCCAAATGTTCCAACCCACCATTATGCCAAGGACGTGTACTCAAAATAAAGTAAAAACATTACATGCATACTGAAACATATTGTTAAAAACTCTTAATAGAATAACATATCGTTATAATGTTCCACTTGTCTTGGAACATTAATAACATTATACTAAATTCATAAAACGCACATTTAATTGTTTCTTAAATGATCCACGTGGGTTAGAACGTTTTTGCACAATCTTTATACATTTTTTATTTCTGCAAAAATGTTCCATGTAATTTGAAACCTTTTAGATTAATCCATACTGTTTTTTTAAGCTGCGAAGACTGTTCTAAATAAATTGGAACGTTTTATTATAATATATTATTTTCAAATTTTTTGCTATAAACGATCCACATAATATACTTGATCCATTTTTGCTATTAAATATGTTCGAGAGAAAAAAATATTTTTTACCAAAATAAATAACTATGGTATATTTGGACGTAGTTACGCGAAAACGTTCCAACCCACAGCGACCCCATTTTGAGATAAACGCAATTTTGTGTTTTAGCGGTACACTTTTTACCTGTAATTATTTCAGGCAAATACTATTGGTTTTACTGTGGAATGCCAAACTGGTTATTGAATGATATGCATATTTTTTGTAAATACATAATACAAGGGGCATATAAATAGGTAAAACGAGTTTGAAACGTTTTTGCTAAATTTAATTTTGTATGAACCTTGTTAAATAGCAATTATGCATAAACGTTCCAAAACGAATTTAAGTGTATTATTTTATAAATATAATATATCTTAAATAAATTTAATATGTAAAATAATAAATAACAATGAGGAACATACAAAAACAACAAAAAAAAATTGAAAATGTATTACAAAAAAAATAGGACGTGATCTTTTGAGCTTAGAACCTATGCCAAAAATTAGCTGATATGGTTCCAAAAGTTATCAAAAACTTATATTAAACATTCAATTTATCATCGTATTCTATGATCTCGAAGTCCGGAACTCCATCAAACTAATCAACATCATCAGTAGCTTCTTCAGAACTTTGAAGCGTTCTATAAAATTGAAGGCAATCCTCAGGTATGTAGTGGTACATGGATTGTAAGTCCACTAATTTCGCTGGAGCAATCGGTTTGCCATTAGGCCACAATAAACAAAAATCTGATTCTTTTATGTATTGCAGTTCTCGCTTTATTCTTTTATCAATTTTCAACTCATTGAAATCGTCTTCCATCGTAGACCGCATAAAAATAGAAAACATTTTATCTTTATCCAACTTAATTTCTTTTGTATGTAGCCAACTAACTTTAGATGAGTCTATAAACTTCTTCCTATTGATAATCTTCTTTTCCAGTTTAGTTGTACTAAAAAAATCAGTCTTTGTCATTTTGTAAACTTGAAGAGGTTTAACTTTTTTACAGGTTTTAATAATATTGATGTATTCTTCAGGTGTATATACGCGTTGATGGTGCTTGAGTGCGGTTTCTATTATTATGCGGTCTACGATGGAAGACGATTTCCATGAGTTGAAAATTGATAAAAGAATAAAGCGAGAACTGCAATACATAAAATAATCTGATTTTTGTTTATTGTGGCCTAATGGCAAACCGATTGCTCCAGCGAAATTAGTGGACTTACAATCCATGTACCGCTACATACCTGAGGATTGCCTTCAATTTTATAGAACGCTTCAAAGTTCTGAAGAAGCTACTGATGATGTTGATGGGTTTGGTGGAGTTCCGGACTTCGAGATCATAGAATACGATGATGATTGAATGTTTAATATAAGTTTGTGATAACTTTTGGAACCATAATTATCAGCTAATTTTTGGCATAGGCTCTAAGCTCAAAAGATCACGTCCTATTTTTTTTGTAATACATTTTTAATTTTTTTTTGTTGTTTTTGTATGTTTCTCATTGTTATTTATTATTTTACATATTAAATTTATTTAAGATATATTATATTTATAAAATAATACACTTAAATTCGTTTTGGAACGTTTATGCATAATTGCTTTTTAACAAGGTTCATACAAAATTAAATTTAGCAAAAACGTTTCAAACTCGTTTTACCTATTTATATGCCCCTTGTATTATGTATTTACAAAAAATATGCATATCATTCAATAACCAGTTTGGCATTCCACTGTAAAACCAATAGTATTTGCCTGAAATAATTACAGGGAAAAAGTGTACCGCTAAAACACTAAATTGCGTTTATCTCAAAATGGGGTCGCTGTGGATTGGACCGTTTTCGCGTAACTACGTCCAAATACAGTCGAAATCTTGCACCTATTTTGTCCACAAACTTTATTTGAAATATAAACTGTTTAAATAAATAATAAAAACGAAGTATATGCTTAAACTGAAGAAAATACTCCCATGCTTCATCCTTCTTCTGAAGGATACTTCTTGAGGTAACGGTAAATCAAACCATAAACTTTCACATAACATACAAATGTTTATTATAACCAAAACCACCATAAAATATAAAATACATTCCGGCAAAATACTTCACAAGGCAAGCTGTCATCTCAACCGGTAGCCGTATTAGTGGGATTAACGGCTAACATCTACTCGTATAGAGGTTTAAACTTAAACCGCTGTCGCTGCAATAAGGAACATATTTTCTCGAAAAAGGATTTAAAATGTAGTGAATTGGAAAAATATCAACGCAAGAGGTTAAATAATCACGAAGTTATTAAGTGTCCAAAGTTTTAAGAAGGGGTATGTTCTGTCCCTTTTTCGCAAAACGCAACTTCATATGAAACGATGACGCTTGTAGATTGTGACGTCACTAATAGACGGCAACGTGCCCGTGCCCCGTCGTGTTCGGCGCCGCCGTCAACGCGGCTTGCTGCGCGCGCGACGCGCTCTGCGGCAGCCTCGCATATTGTGACGTCACACACTGTTTGCGTTTTCTCTCTCTAACAAGCAATATTAAAACGGTTGTAGCTTCGTAATTCTTTGAGATATCTGAATGGGATTTTCGTCACTATGCATGTATTTTTACTTTCTTTCTTTTGGACTAATAATAATTTTCGGGTATACACCCCTATTACATATCGTGTGGTCAATGCAAGCTTTTATTTAACTTGCAATATTATATAACTAGGTATTTTGTTCGGGTTGAATCTTGCAACTCAATTTTGAAGCACATATCTTCAACCGATTGAGCTGAAATTTTGGGTATAAATGAGTATAGTTTGGATAACAATTCAATAATTATTATGGTACCATTGAGCTGATCTGACAGAAGGTGGCCATTTGAATTCAGTACTTAACCGACGTAACCCCGTTGAGTTTGGGCTCTACATAATCGTCTCATGAGTAGTTGATGACGGTATACAGAAAAATACACTTGGTAACAAAAGCTTGTACCAAAAATGAAATTTTTGACAGAAACTTATTAATGATATTTCATGTTTTAACTCGGCATAAAGGATCGTCTTAATACAACGCGACTACGCGATTATCGCAAGTTCGCGCGAATTTTACTCGCGCGAACGTGCCGTCAAACCTATTAGACTCGAATGGGTGTCCTAATCGACATCGCAAGTTCGCGCGATTATTAATTAGGACACCTATTCGAGTCCAATAGGTTCGATCGCGCATTTGCGCTAGTATAATTCGCGCGACCTTGCGATAATCGCGTAATTGCGTTGTATTAGGATGATCCCTTATTCACTGCGATAAATGGACGGTGGAGTGCATGTTGTTACGAGAAATACTTCAATGAAACCAGCGCCATCTTTTAGTATGTCTTTAGGCATAACTCCTGAAACCCAAATCTGCCGAGAGATGATCTCTAAAGAGTCGGTCTCCCCAGTAATGACGTCAAAAAATGTCCGCGGACGCGTTTGGGAAAGTGTCAGTTATGTCCAAATTATGTAGTGTCATCGATATCAAATGAAAGCTAAATATATTTCTATACATTCGCAAGTTTAAGTACTATTAGCAAAAGTATAAACAAGCAAAGAAAAGCCACGAATTGTTAGACATTGCGGCAAAACTACTAACTAACAGTAATGACACACGAAAGTAATGCAACACAAAAAGTAAATAGTATTTCAGGTTTATATTGAAAACTATGCGCTATAAACCGCAAAGCGGCTTGTTCCAGTAAGCTTAAAAATTGTATTACTACAAATTAAATTAACACAGCATTAACCAACGCTAGCTTTTAATATGTTGTTAACCATGTTACATGCACCGCAATACTGCAAATGGACACATACAGTCTCTAAAGTGTCTAGGTCATCAGTCAGTAAGCCTCCGCCGGCACTGAATGAAACAGCGCTAATTTTTAGTGGATCCAACAAGGTAAAACGAACATAATGTGCTTGTTTCAGTATTCGCTGCTGCAAACGGTCGTGGAAGCATGTCAGAAGAAAAAAAACTGCCAGTTCAGCACAGCATTGATGGCTGGGGCGCGCGACCCCTGTCCCAAGGCTAGGAAATTCGTGCGAGTCAAGTACAAGTGTCGCCCATGTGAGTACGCCCTTTTGTTTGAACTAGCTCAGACCCCGTATCATAGTCGGCCTTATCACGCGATAAGTGACAAGATAGAGCGTCCGTCTCGTTCTATGAACGGTATCAGCCAGTGACGGACGCTCTATCTTGTCATTTATCGTGTGATAAGGCCGTCCATGCTACGGGGTCTGATTAAGGTACAAGTTGGAAACGGACCGCAGACAGCAGCAGCAGACGACGTGTCACAGCGACACTACCGGTTTCTAGGTACTACGACTTGTCGCGAGCTACGAAAGGTATTTCATAGAATGAACGAGCGAGAGAAGAGAACGAAATTTTACGTTTAGGCTTAGGCAAAAAAAATAACTTATGTCTGGCTGTGTCCGCTGTCCGTCTGTCCAGCTGTTCTCCTCTACAGTTCACCTTTCTGAACCGATGCTCGTGAAATTTTGTGAGTAGGTTCGATTTTTTTTTCGACGATTCGTTTTTGGACATTTTGAAAAAATACATGCAAGCTACATGGTAAATTAGTCTACCATTCACTACCCATAGCGGCAATGTTAGGTGGTCAAGCATTCGACATTAAAAACGGCCTAAAAGTTCCAAAAACATTCCAAAATTATTTTACGAACGCTAACAATAGGATTATGTTCAATGATTTCACGAGCACTGCTTTACTACTCCCAGGGTACATAAAATCAGGGAATAAAAAGCCTCCCCATCGACATATATTTACGGGATCCAAACTACACAACAAGTTTAATAACCAGACTATGAACGGCTTTGTAAGGATGAGGATAGGATACGGTTCCGTGGGGAATAAAAAGAAAATCACGCTGTTGTGAAGGACAGGAAAGCTGTATTGTAAGTACACATGAAAGCTCTGATCGATGTGAAAACCGATTTTGTTCAATATTGATTTAATTCCTTATCTTACTTACTACCTAGCTGCCCGCGCGCGGCTTCGCGTACTACAGTACAGGTCGACACACGTAAAAAGAGCTCTGCGCGCCATATTAAATGTATGGTCAGAGGTCTTTTTACGTGTATCGACCTGTACTCAGATCGCTAATATACGATTCCCACCGATCGGTCCAGGCGGGGTCGCGTGGTGACGCATTGTAACGGTATATCTTAGTGTACTACGCAAAAGCCGAACGAAGTTGGTCAGATTCGACGACAGGCGCACGCAGCCGTCCGCGTCCGCGAGGAGCCGATCGGCCGCAAATCCATTTTCCGGAGATTACCCCCTACATACACTCACAATCATAAACCTTACCTCTTTATAATTTTAGTATACGCTGCCCGCGCAGATCTGTCTGCGCAAATAAACGCAGCATCACTTAGATAAACAATGAGTTACCTTCAAAGTGTGAGGAATGAAAACATGCAAATGATGCAAACTTATAAACTCGAAAACAAAACTTTGCCTAATATTGGTACCTGGATTTTTTCGTAAAAACATGTAACAAAACCAGTAAAGAGCCCTCTTCCACTTAATTAACTACTATGGAATAATATAATAATAATGATATAACAAGTGTGTAGTGAAGCTGCTTACGAAGCTGAAGGTCCTGGGTTTGAATCCCAGTAAGGGCAAATATTTGTGCGATGCGCATGTATATTTGTTTCTGAGTTTTTGATGTTTCCCATGTATTAAAGTATCTACATATATATTTAAAATAATTATACTGTCCTCCAGTACCCATAACACAAGCCTCATTGAGCTTACTGTGGGCATAGTTCGATTTTTGTAAGACTGTCCCCTAATATTTAAATAAACAGCAAAACGAAAAGCTTTACATGAAAAATACAAGTTAAGAAAATAATAAAAACTAAAGACGGTATTTTTGATAAGATATTGAGTCTTCCAGATAACCTTTAGATAGTAGAGAGAATACAAAATAGCAAAGGAAAATAATAAATATTTTCTCTGAAGTATACTTAATTTTTAACTTTCAAGCAACAACATTTACAAAGTAGCGATCAAAATAATGTAGATGTGTGTTCATTTTGTAACTTTGTCTGCCTCTTACTTTGAAGAACTTTCAATGTAGAGAATCACGCACAGAAGACTAATGTGAATAATTAAACATGTAACTCATTTCCAATTCTGATTGTAAAAATAATTTTAACATGAAACAACCCATTATCACTGATGGCTTATTTCTTGTTAAAATTAGTACTATAATGTATTTTTAATTCACAATTTGTACATACAAGTAAATTATATGAAATGAAAACGACAACAATTTGTGTCTAGGGCACCTTTAGCCATTTTTATCATTTATTTTATCGCTGCTGACGATAAGACATATATCGCTTTCGAACTCGCATACTTGACGTGACAAATGTTTTATCCATACCTAGCGATAAATCTCAATAATAATTTACTTTCAAAACAAATTTTAATCAGACTTCAATTCCGTACTCAGCACTTTACCACATGAATTGCTTTCTGAAAGCAAATGCGACTAATGCGAGTCACTATAAAAAAATACCCAAATCGCTTCAAATATGGTATGAAATTTGAAGAGTTCCCTCGATTTCTTTAGGACCCCATTCTTAGAATCTGATCTGATGACCGTGAGACCACCTGGTACAGTATGTACTTTATCAAATGATAGCGAACATTGAAACTCCTACAGTTCTATGTCTCATAGTTTTTGAGATTTTCGATAAAACGAGAACCAGCCATAGAAATCCATAGAAATACGAAAACTGTAATTACTCACATATTGTGCCTCTTTTTAAAATCATCCTTATTATGTTAATATAAATGTAGTTTTGATATGATTCACTAAAAGTTTGAATTGATGACTCTTAGAGAATGCTATCATCAAATTTCTAAAAAAAAAAAAAAAAATAGTCTATATATCGGTCGCATTTTGTTTTACAACTATTTATTAATTTATAAGAAGCATTATCACAAGGAAAACACCGGCCAAGAGCGTGTCGGATCACGCTCAGTGTAGGGTTCCGTAGTTTTTCGTCCGTCGCAGTAAGTGTCCCCACTTAAGCGTTAAAAAAATGGGCTATTAATGAAACCTATGATGACCCCACTAAATCAGGAAAAATCATCTTAACAGCGCCATGTAAAATGTGAGCGTTCCGCGTACAGCGACATCTATCGGCCAATTAAGTAAACTATTGCGCGCGAGCTTAAAGTGTGGAAGATGATTTTTATGGGATAATTCTTTATTGCGTGAACCGGTTTTCACCGTTTTTTACTTTATTTGAAAGCACGTCATTTCATTGTGATTTTGAACTATTCGACCTACCAAGTTCAAAATAATTTTCCTAGAAAGTTTTTATAGTTCTGCTTTTGAGATTTTTTTCATATTTTTAAAACTTATACTTCAAAAGTTAGAGGGGGGGGACACTTTTTTTTTACTTCTGGAGCGATTATCTCCGAAAATACTAACATTATCAAAAAAATATTTTTGCAGACCCGTATTCATTTTTAAATACCTATCCAACAATATATCACACGTTAGGGTTCAAATGAAAAAAAAAAAACACTCCCCACGTTACGTATAGGGGTAAAAAAAATCAATTTTATTTTACCACTTTGTCGGCGTGATTAATATACATATTAGTACCAAATTTCAGCTTTCTAGTGCTAACGGTTACTGAGATTATCCGCGGACGGACGGACAGACAAAGCGAAACTATAAGGGTTCCAAGTCGACTACGGAACCCTAAAAAAAGGTAATGAAAATATTGCAGGATTCGCGAGATATGTTTTTTAAATATTTAAGGTATGGTTGGCACACACTAGGTACGTTAACTTTAGTATAAGCATGTTTAATAGTACATTACGTACCTAGGGCGGTGAATTCGTGAATGCCCCAGACCGCAGGTGTTTGTAGCCCGAACCGAAGGTAAGGGCCATAAATATGCGATCTGGGGCTTTACAAATTACCGCCCGTGGTGCGTACACAATTTTACGTCTTCTCCTGGGTGTGAAGGGAGATTTGCCGCTGCGCCCTTGGGCGGTAAATCTCACTTACCGCCCGGAGTGACGTAAAAATATAAACATCGAGGGCGCGTGACTTAATTGCTTGTCTAAATCATAAAGATGGTAATCTTTCAGAGACTAAAATTAATTTGAGGAAAACCGCCTAATAACGTTAGATGTAAAACGCCAAGCACGAAAAGAAAGGCCTAAAACCCTCCTACGTGTATGCGTGTAAGGTGACTGGCCAACTGTACTGTCATCCTTGCAATAGAGTGTTTAATAGCAAGTTTTGCCTAACCAGTCATATCAGAGCTCATAATAGAGCTAATCCATAATTTGATAGGGTCACCGTCATATAGACAAAATTTATATTATAAACGTAAAAGTCTTGACTCACTGACTCTTTCACTCACTTAAATCAACGCCCAACTCAAACCTTTAAACCTAGAAAGCAGATTTTTTCACAATAGGTAGTTTATATAAAGTTAGTACCCACTAAGAAGGAATTTTTGAAAATATCACCCTCAAGGGGGTAAAAAGGGGGTTGAAAGTTTGCATGGGGATGGACATTGCGAGAGACTTGAAACTTTGTGTATGCTGGACTCCTTATTACAATAGAAGAAAAGTTGTTTTAGGGTTTTGGAAAACCCCTACTCATAAGCGGGTTAAATAGGGGTGCAAAGTTTGTATGACGGAAACTAAATTTCAAATCAGAGAATGGTTAATGGTTGGTTGGTGGTAATGGTTGGCTTGGAATACGGAGAAACTGAAAACATACTACGAGTAATCTACTGAACAGCCCTGCATACGCATACACACACATTCACGCTCACCACACATACACACATACTCACACACACAAATTCTGAATCTTAACTTTTATACCTCAAATATAATTTAATGCATCAGAATCTACTTAAATGCAATGATGTTTTTATCGGATATGTAAATAACTGTGTTAATGCTAATGTTAAATTATGTTTAATGTATTTAATGATGCACTTTCGTGATTTAATAATGTAGTGCCACAGGACAGGCTTAGCCTAGTGTGAGCCACTGTTTTTTGTAAGGGCATATGTGAATGTATCTACTCTGAAATAAATTTTTCCTCACTTCACTTTACTCTTTTAGATTTAGATGAAATTTGGTATACAGATAGTTTAACTCCTGGGGAAGGACAAAGGATAGTTTTTATCCCGGAAATGAACTCCTAAAGGGGTGAAAGTTTGTATGGAGCTACGATATAAACGAGTTCCACGCGGACAGAGTCGCGTGCAGATCCTAGTAATTGATATACACATTCACGGAAAAAACAAATTCCGTGTGAAATTCAATCGAGACTGTCACTTTCAGTGGATATAGTTCGACCAAATTCGGGAACCACCAATGATGGAAATACTGCTCGGACAGCATTCTCAGACAGAAATCGGCAGGCTTTTCCCGAAATACTCAATATACTTAGAGAGTGGCTTGTCGACGATTTTTATACCATTTTGGTGGCTTTTTGAAGTGTTTTAAATCAAGCAAGTGGAATCAACGCAAACGAATTTCGTGCATTTTGTACATCTGTGGCTGATAAGTATTCACAATCATATGGCTGGTTTAATATGTCAGTCACTATGCATAAAATACAAATACACGGTTGGCAAATCATTGAGATAAGTCCTTTGCGGTCCGAGCAAGCCGGAGAATCCTGTAACAAATTTTGGCGGTATGATCGAAATCACACTCGAAAAATTTCAATAGAGAGATAAAAAAAAAGTCGAAAGACTCGGACCCTTTTATTTTACATTGATATTGATATTTATTTATCTCATAATATTACATTGCATTATAAATAACATTCATGTAAATCTATATGAAATAATACTATGATCGTCAAGGGCAAGGGTAATTATTAATTTTAATAATGCTATAAAAAAAATAAAAAAATTACAAATAACACTGCATAACTTCTCAGCCATTAAATTTGACACGACACCCATGGTAAACACAAATTATATTCAGTTGGGTGTAATAATGTTAGACCCTATTTCCATAGAGCTGGAACAAAAACCTAGAAACGCTATAAATCCCAAATCCCATAAGATAAAATCGTGAAAATTTGAGGAATGGTAGGCACTCATCATACGTTCTAATAGAGCTAAAATAAAAATACACCCGTTTATTAACATTGAAAAAAAAAATTTATATTAATTATATCGTCCGGTTTATTAAGTTTACTGTCTTGTATTTTCTTTACGTTACTGAATATTGCTACCTGAAATTGGAGTCAAAAATTGGGGCATTATTGTCATTAATTACGAAAGTAAAAATACAAACATGTTTTGATGACGTCATTGATCTGTATTTAGAAATATTCACTTGGAAACTTAACGTAATAGCTTGCTGGGAGTTTCACTATGGGTTTTAAAATAATATTTTAAAACTTGGTGAACAAAATTGAAGAAAAACCCACACTATGCCTGGGGAGGATACCCGTTCAAACAAAAAACTGGTGTATGTAGTACAGATGTTTTACAAAAAAAAAAAAAAATATGTTATGAAATTGTAAAAATTTGCACACCTGCATGCAGGTTGAATATGCATGAACAAATTCAGTTTTTTGTTGTTGATGAGTTGTTTTGAATTTGAAATATAATTTTCCAAATCGATCCGCGCGTCTTCAATTAATCGAGGAACATACATAAAATTTGACAAATTGAGAACCTCTTCCTTTTTTTTTAACACGCTTTTATTAGGTCGACCTGTCTGTAACTAACAATGTAATGGAATCTAAGGTAACTAATTTAACCATCTTCCAAGAATCGTAGCGTCATGAAAATTGGCAGCTGTATGTAGTTCTGATGACAATACAATAATATGGTACTGTCGAACTGATCTGATGATGGAGCCGGAAGATATGAACTGGAACTTCATGATGGAACATCGTATCATAGCTGTGTTTGGATTTGTTTGTTATTGACAACCTCTGTAGCCTAGTTGGTAGTGACCCTGCCTACGAAGCAAGAGATCCTGGGTTCGAATCCCGGTAAGGGCATTTATTTGTGTGATGAGCATGAATATTTGTTCCTGAGTCATGGATGTTTTCTATGTATTTAAATATTTATTTATCTATATAAGTATGTTTATTGTCGTCTAGTACCCATAGTACAAGCTTTGCTTAGTTTGGGACTAGGTAATTTGTGTAAGATTATCCCCCTAATATTTATTTATATTTATTTGTTAGAAAAGTCTTGTGATGAACTTTTACCACGATTAGGTTAAAAGCGTGTTTTTCTAGTGTTTTTTTTTATTATTAACTTACAATGTCTGTACTAACTATGTAACTGGCTGTTTGGGTGGAATCGTCCAACTCAATTTTGAAGCAGATATCTTCAACCGATTGAGCTGAAATTCTGGGTAAACATACGTTTACCCAGAATTTGAATTGACATCCAAACTATACAGTTTGGATGTCAATTCAATATTATGGTATGGAGCTGATCTGATGATGGAGACAGAAGGCGGCTATGGTAATTCAGTACTTAATAGCCTCCGCACCGACCAATCAGGAAGTCGCTTTAAAGACAAAGTTAGGCCGTGTCCGATAAAACCCCTACTTACAGAACCCTAAAACATCTCATAATATTTATTCACAAAGGCCGTGAATATATTGCACGTAAATCAATAAGAGCTAGCCAGGCGGATCTGCTGGTCTATTCGTATTCGTCGCTTCCAATCACACTCACATTTCAAACTGTTTCGTGCTCGCTTTCTTGCGCAACGATCTAACGTGCCAGAGCGAGCACACGAAAACAAACTGACATGTTATTGAGACGTGTAAGAGATGGGTTAAATTGTGGCCCTGCACAATATTTTGCTCGAGAACAAAGGAGGACCCAATATCGCCCCGATAATGGCCATAGCGACTTAGTCTTTATGAAAATAGAGGAATACCGGACCGGCCGTTCTGTATTATTGCGTCCACACGGAAAATGAAGGTAGTTCTAAGTACATACATAGAATACAATATGCGCTTTTCCGATCAGTATAATTAATGTGCATATAGACTGGAAAATGGACTATTATCAATAAATTCCTTTTTCTTAACGAGCGAGCGAACGTTTTCCGTTTCAGCTTGGAACAAAACTCTTTCTTATGTCTTGTGACCACTGCCACCGCTGAAGAAGTGACGCAGTGTGTTCGCCAGAATACCGGCTACTCGCTGAGGGTGTTCCAGTTGCATTCGCGCCACTACGTGCACTTCAGCTCGTTTGTGGTGCGCGTGCCGCGGCCGCTCCAGGAGACCATCGCGTGTGCTGATTTCTGGCCGAAAGGTGTCGTGTTTCGTCGGTTCCGGGGCAACCTACCAAATCCAACACCCGAGATGTCGGAACAACGGGGCCACGCCGTTTCGCCGTCAAAATAAATATTGTTCGGTTCATGACGCATTGGTGTAAACTGTAATGTTATGTAACCTGTTTTTCAATAAATAAATAAATAATGAAATTAATGTAAAATGAATTTTAACGTCATTTTAGTTAAAATAGGCATATCGAACGTTTATGAATACCGGCCGTAAGTCTAGATATTGCTTCGTTAGAAAATGCAAAACTTGCGATTCAAAAAATCTGCACTCGTTACGGTTCGGTTTGAGGGCTACCACGCCAGTCAGACTGACATAGCTACGCCGAGACTCACGTTAAGCCCCTCGTTGGCGTTGAGGGTTTAAAAAGGGAACTGGTTGAAAAAAAAAAACTACTGTATCGAGCACAGCTTCTCTAGTTTAGTTCGCTAACTCAGCAATTAGAGAGAGCTAGTGGACCGGTTTGCAGAAACGCCACTGGTTTGAATCTGGCACGAAGATTCAGATTCATTTACATTGCTACATACTACATTTACTTAGAAAAGTTGAAAAAGCCTCGACATTTTTATTTCAAAGTCCAGTATCTCAAAAACGCCCTAACAGATATTCATGAAACATGGCTCAGAACACTCGGGATCACATCAGCCTTCGAATAAAAATACCGCATTCAAATCGGTCCATCTGTTTGGGAGCTACGATACCACAGACAGATACACAGATACACAGATGCACAAATACACAGATGCACAGATACACAGACACGTTAAGCTTACAACACCCCTCTCTTTCTGTCGGGAGTTAAAAAATAAAATTACATTGTAAATTAAAAGTATTGTGACAATTTACATGAAAATCATTATTATGATCATCGTCATATCAGCCGAAATACGTCCACTGCTGGACATAGGGCTCCCCCAAAGAGTGCCACTATGACCGGCCCTAGCTAAATCACCCGCATCCAGCGAAATCCCGCATACACGTGGTAAATTTATTATTATGATCTATATAATGATTAAAACCGTTATTATGATCGTCAATAACCAAATATTATTTCCATTCAATTTATTTTACTACAAAATTTACCTTTTTCTATGTAATGACATCGCTAATTTTACGAATAAATAAATACTTGAAAAGTTAACTTAACCTATTAAGGTTACGTATGTAAATATTACAATTTAATTATTTTGAGTGCTTTTCGTATAACATTTTTATTTTGAAATATGCTGCATAATGGATTGGCTATGGCTTGGTGATTTGATAATGGAGATTGAACTGAATATCTGATCTTACTTTAAATGCATTTAAACTGGTGTTACCTTGTTTCGCAGACGGAAACATAAAATTTCGTTTAGCAGAAAATGTTTCATATAAATCATATAATATTTGGTGTTTCTATTTTTACTTCGAATATTATTGTCTCAACGACTATTTACTTGAATAAAATATGTTTCACAGAAAAACAATTCAATTAATTCTACAGCCACCCTCAGCGAGCGAGCGTGCCGCTGCAGCGCCCGCGAACCACCAGAACCGAATATTTATTTATTTTTTATTAATATTTATACTAACGCACAGAATACATATCAGTACAATGAACAAAGCCTTATTTTTGCAATATTTTCTTTTGGATGTTGTATTTTTTCATGTTTATCAGATGATTTGAAACGTTTATCGTTATCAGAAAAATGCTACTCTATGAATGTTTTTCTTGGTAATAAGTTAGGTATATATTAGCTAAATACTTAATATGAGGAAAAATAATATATTATTGGTTATTCTATGATAATTATGTATATTGAAACATTAAGTTTCTCTTTCTTCAAAGTAAGTAGTCTGCGTATTGATTATTCTATAAAATTATAATATGAGAAAAAAAATGTGAAACGAAAGTCTATAAAACAACGTACGTACAAACGAACACATGCAATTTAAATACGTACGTACCTACGTACGTATGTACGTATATAAATTGCATGTGTTGAACAAATTAAATATATTATATAAATACTAGCTTCTGCCCGCGACTCCGTCCGCGTGCATCTCGTTTATATCGCAGCTCCATACAAACTATTACCCCCCCATTTCACCCCTTTAGGGTATGATTACGGGGATAAAAACTATCCTTTGTTACTCCATCCCTTCAACTATCTCGACTTAAAAAATCACGTCAATTCGTCGCTCCGTTTTGCCGTGAAAGACGGACAAACAAACAAACAAACAAACACACACATACACTTTCGCATTTTTTATAATATTAGTATGGATATATACTCACCGGCAGAAAATTTGGCCCAAAAACTTTTCGTGATTTCAAACTATAAATTGAGTAGATTAAATAATGTTTTAAATAATTAAATGCATTTTTCTAATTTGGGCCAAATTTTCTGCCGGTGAGTTTAGGTATGTATAATATGAATGTATAATTTTATTGTTGATACGGGATACAACTAAGAATAACCTTCCTCAGTCAGAGTAATACATTTCTCACCTTTCAGTTACGTCAAATAGTATAAAAAGTATGAAATGATGTTTAAATTCGTTTGACTTTATTTGTCACTTTGGCATTTAAGTTAGAGAAAAAGGGAAAAACACTTTTTTTTATTATCACGGGTTTGTTGAGTGTTATGAACAATCTATGAAATATTTAAATGAATTTCAAGTCAAGTTCTACCAGCGATTCTGAAAAAGAAGACTACTGTCAAGAAGAAACGCCGAAACGAACTCGCCAGTCAGTATTTTTTTACCAAAATTAAGTTTTTCAAGGACAGTAGGTGCTTAAAATAAGTAAACCTGATTATTAATAAAAAATAAAACCATAATGCGTTGTTCTACAAGAAGACATGTCCGAAACTGTGTTAGTTTCAAAAACAAGACAGGAAAATAAATATAAATGCTATATAACTAAATTGCTGGCAAAGGATATGCTTTCTTGGAGGAACTGTGTCATCTAGTTCTCTAGGCGTGATACAAAGGCAATAAACTTGGGCGCGTCAAGCGGCATTGCAATAATCGGGCAAGTCGGGCTCGATTTTTAAAATCCAACCGCACTGGTCTTAAATGGCTAACAATAATTCAACGGTAGAAACAAAAGAGGGTTCAGACTAATCGCGTGAGCGGGCGTTTTTATGAGCGCTCCTGGAAGTGTATTGATGTGATTTATGCCCTGTTAATAAATTCCTGAATGGGGTCGCCGCCTCGGGCGCGGCAGATAAGGTGCGGCCACTCATTAAGGCATACTGGCGGGTTGAACGCGGCGGGTAGGTACGAAGACAGGTAATACCAGCCCAGCTAGCATGGTGGCGTTTATGTTGGACAAGCCCTCACAAGCGAGATGGACAAATGGTTTATGTCCGACATAAAGTTCCAACAGACCATCTGTCGACCTTCACTAAGGAAGAATTTTGGCCGAAGGGAGTCAAGTTCCGACGTATTCGCGGTCGTTTACCTGACACCACGAAATTGCACAACACATCGCAGTATTGTGTGTTTTGTAGTTATTAATAAGTTTATATTGATATGTATGTTAGTCTTTAAAGTATTTGTAATATGGGCCTTGTTGCCTGATTTAAATAAATAAATAAATAAACCCGATCATAGCTAGGCAGCAGAGTAATCGCGTAACTTTTAGAATGCCCGATAGGACATTTCAACTGTATTCTTTTGAAGGTGTATATATTTTTCAGCTGAACAGGTTTTCAGTGAGGCGATTTTTTTGATCTTATGCAAAGTAGCTTTTCTTCGAACTGGAATATATACCTAACGAGATTTCTTGTGAATTTGCGTGACGTCGGTAAGAAATATGAACCACAGGTCGGGAGAGATCGTTTACTTCTTAATCGGTATACTACACGGCAGTATGCAAGTTAATTAAATATGACCCATATTTATTGCATTCAATTGTGTATCAGGATTAAACTTATAACATTTTGAAAAACTGTAGTGGTCGTAGGTTGTTTTTTCCAATATTCAACAGTTACATTTAATTTTACGTAAATATATAAAAATGCCATTTAAAAATCTATCTGTTGAGCAGGTTGTCTATATACAATTCGGCTTTAAGAATGATTATGATTCCTTCTAAGAGTGGAAGTACCTAAATATTAATTTTCCAGCACATGTAATTAACATTCTAGCAAATGTTACATTACAGATTGAAGCTCATAAAATAAAAAGTTTCGTGTTCGTAAAGTATACATGTCTTTGTCGGGTAAATGTATCCATTTTTATAATAAATTACCTAATGACATTTAGTCTCTTAACAGCTAATTAAAAATATTTGAAAAAAACTGATCGCAAACGCTTTTATAACAGGGTTGATGACTATCTAACTGACAGAAATGCATGGCCCAAACCAGAGCCCAAAATAGCTATTAATAATATAAAAAAAACAGCCTATATACGTCCCACTGCTGGGCACAGGCCTCCTCTCATGGATGAGAGGGAACAACACTCAAAATAGCTTAATCATTCATAATTATTGTATCACTGGATCACTACGACTACTTAGTCATAGTATCACGCCTAGGGAGCTAGATGACACAGTTCCCACAAGAAAGCATACCCAAGGATTTAGTTAATAGTCGCATTTTCATTCTTTTCGTTTTTTTATCTCTGCCTTATGTAACACTGTTTCGGACATGTTTTCTTGTAGAACAACGCATTATAATAAAAAAAAAAGACCGGGTTGCACTCCGGGAGTGCCGGCAGAAGTGAAAACTCAATAACATTGTAACAGTTTTTCGATCAGGTCACGTGACATCTTACGGTGTCACCCTAAAAATGAATTTGACGCAAATTTATAAACAATTATCAATTATTTAGGCGGACGGCCCGCGGGCGGCGGCAAACACAATACCAATTTGTTTTTGCCATTGCCAAATATTTCTAATATCTCTTTAGGAATAACGTCTAAATTCGAACTATTCGAATTTGCAAGAACAGCAGATGGCGGTGCACAGTGGTGACCAAAATATCAATTTGTTTTTGCCGTTGATAAATATTTTTCAAAGCTTTATCTCTTTAGGAATAACGCCCAAATTCGAACTATTCGAATTTTCTCAATAGCAAAACGGTGAAGGACGCGTTGGTATTATTACAAATTTATTTGCAGAATATGCTATTGCAAAAAGTGTTTAACGGCTTTATACTCTTACGAATAGCGTTCAGTTTTGAATGAAGTCGAATCGGCTAGCAGCAAAAAGTGACCTCTTTCACATCTGACGTCACAAGACTCTGTCGCGTATTTAACAATTTTTCCCCATCCCAAAAAGTACTCAGCGCCGCTAAAGAAGTTTTCACTTCAAAATATTTTTTTTTTATTCATAATCTGTTTTACTTATTTAAGTAGGTACATGATATCCTGCTAGGACATTGCAATGGTCTTACATACCAACATGCATACTAACCTGCACAACGTAAGTTAGTTATATAGAAGGAAAGGACAGTATTTTTTTACAATATTATAGTTTATCATATTCATTATAACAAATCTCTTTGCACCGAATTGTAGTGAATGCTTGTTGATGTAGGATTACTAGTGGTGATATTATTAGTTTATTTAGGTATTATTATGAAGATTCTTTGTTAGAACTTACTTTTAACAAATAATTTGTCTTCTAAGTATTCACTAGTATTATTTTCAGCCCGTAATCGCCCACAGCTGAGCATAGGCCTCTTTTCGAGTACGCCACCCGTCCCTAGCCTGAGCTAATCTTATCCAGAAGTGACCCGCAAGCTTCCTAATATCGTCCACCCATCGAGCTGGTGGACGGCCGACGCTCCTTTCACCTAGAACCACCAATCTGACACCTTTTTGTCCACCTACCATCATACGCTTTACTTATAAGAATTTGTTTGAATTGACTTAATGGCATCGTATAATATATGCCCAGCTGGCATGTTTGATGACGTTGCACACTTACGGCCATGACTTCGAGCGGCAGCTGCAGTGGTTTTTCTAATTAATTACGTGTGATCCCAACTAACCACAGGGCGTTGTGCGTTTCGACCGCGCAATGAACAGATAAAACGCTTGCTGCGCCGCAATTCGCGTAAGGTCGTGGCCGTTAGTGCAAGGCCTGAGTGGACGCCCCGCTCAGAGCGGGGCGTCGAGCGTCCATATAAATTGCATTTGTTTTATATGGACGCTGCACGCCCCACTCTGAGCGGGGCGTCCACTCAGGCCTTGCACTTTGGCGACCAAAGGTTTTTAACGATGAAGTTTATCAATTTATTAATCATGTTTTAATTTTTCAATACATTTCCAGTAAGGATTCATCATCATTTTAATTTCATTATATAAGCACTGCCTATATTACGAAATTATAATGAACTACCTGTCGATTAAGGACATTTTCAAAAACATCAAAAGAAAGGAAGATATCGAATTAAAACCATTGCTTAATTTCTGTTTGAAAAGTGATATTAATTAATTAAATTAAAATCGAATGTAAAAGCATATATTATTATTTTGTTTGAATTTCCTCGAGGCGAGATTATCTTTCAATTAGTCTAATTTGTGAATTTTCGAGAATACCGTCGACTTTTTTAGATACGAATAGTTAGGTAGCACATGTTTCTACTAAATGTTTTTAGATCATGGGTTCTTAGTTGCATATTTAGTGATATATTTATGAGGTGTTACGGCTTAGTAAATAATTAACATATTAGGTGGTAATTTTTAGTTTAAATTTCATTTATTTAAGGATTACCTGGAATCATTATTGTTAGCTAATATTAAATCTATTCAAGGCCAACGACTCACATATCAATCCTGCGTCTAAGAGATTTCTGCCACAAAGCGGAAAGATACTGCTACGCGCGACGGCGTAGCGCGTAGCATACGTAGCGTAACATGGTCTGGAATGGGTTAAGTAAATATAAGTGATTATAAATGGCAACAGAGGGCGATATGAGGGTTTCTTAGTATAATGGCTAGGTGAAGGTACTTCCCTAGTCAGTTTACTCCAAATGTGAGCGAGATAACATGCCTCTGTGTAACACGTATACGAGCCAATTTAATTTCATTAAGTTGCAATTTAATTTCATGCCTAAGGGCGTACATAGACGCACACACATACATACACACACACACACACACACACGCACACACACACACACACACATACACACACACACATAGACACTACACTTTATATAATACATTTTGAATACATAAGTAGGTAGCTTACTAGATATAGAACTGAATAGAAATTAATTCAATATAATTATAGGTATTGCACCTTCGGTAATACTCGTATTTACCGTTAGCTTTTCGGTGAAGGAAAACATCGTGAGGAAACCGGTATAATCCCAGTAAGGTCTAGTTTTCCCTCTGGGTTGGACGGTCAGACGGCAGTCGCTTTCGTAAAACTAGTGCCTATGCCAAGTCTTGGGATTAGATGTCAAAGCGGACCTCGGGCGCCCTTGGCACATAACTGTAACAGAGAACTTGCTAGCTCGTTCAAGAATACATTTTGAATTTATATGTAGGCAGCTTATAAAAAATTTCAAGTGACATATAAAATAACTGACTCGTCAATAATGAGCGTTCGGCACGCCCGTTTGTTTCGCACCACTTATTCATTTTCCGTTGCTAAACACTCGGACTCCGACACTAATTAATAAATGAACACTCAAACGAAACCTTTCACCGTATTGGTGGTGTAGGATTACCCTGTTAATGGGAAAGGGTTACTTCCCGGCCGTGGAAAACAAAACAATGGCCTGCCTTAAAAGAAAGGGCTTAATGTGGGAATTCCCAATGGATGTTTGCTTGGAATGCCAATAACGGTAACTTTATGTCAATTTCTATTGTTCACTTCTGGAACACTGGTCACTTCTGGATAAGATTAGCTCAGGATAGGGACGCGTGGCGTACTCGAAGAGAGGCCTATGCTCAGCGGTGGGCGATTACGGGCTGAAAATTATGAATGATGATTCTATTGTTCAATAAATGACAAAATTGGTATGTTCAATGTAAGGGTCAAACACTCCGTCTCCTCTCCGACTCCTTCCGCATGGAACTCGTCCGTACAAACTATCACCGGTCCGCCTAAAGCAAAGGAAGCACAAAAAAAGACTAAGAATTTTTTGACCAAAAGTGAAAAATCATAAAAGACTTGGATACATTTCATTCAATACGCTAAAATAAGCATGTTTTGTAGGAAAAAAAATCTCTAAAATCAAAAATGGCCGAGAAGTTTGACCTCAAACTTGGGAAGATTCTGTTGTCATTTTATGCGAATTATGGAAGCGCATTGGGTGTAATTTTTCCTACCTTGTTTGGTATGAAATACCTTTCATTTATAGGTATTTAATTCTAGTATTATGTATTTATTTATTGAATGAGCGAGCGAAGGGAACGAAGGTCTCCGCTTCAGATTCGGTAAACATTCTTTTGAATTTCTGGCGCACTTCTCAGGCACCGGTTGCATTTCTCGACCAATCTTGCAAAAATTTGTTAGCAGGTTCAGTAATTTATATACTTAGAATATTGTTGTCGATTCATCAATATTTTCGTTTTTTTTCTCACGCACTACAGCTCACAGAGCCAATAGTGTATTTAACTAGTTAGAAATATGTGGTATCTTAAAAAAATAAAAGGATACGAGCGGCTTTATCTCTAAGAAACGATTTCTTGTGGTCTTGACGTAACTTTTTGTTACGTCCATTTTTTCAATCTTGTCGATCTTTGTCCAGTTCGATTTTCAATATTTTTTTACAAATTTTATACATTTTGGATTTATGAAATATTTTCACGTGGCCTCATTATAAATTTGTGCTAGCAATGATGATTCCCATAGGGCTCGTAAACTGCGTAAACATAAATTCATTAATTAGCGCAAAACCTCGCAGAATGTTTGTCACGTAGAATTTATTTACAATTTGTAAATGAAGGCGAAGTCGTACTTAAATTGACATTGTTGCTTATTTAAATAAGACGCATGTATAATATATATAATATTATTCGCATATGCAATATTGAATTAAGTACTTAAACACACTTAGTCCAGGCAATGAACTGACAACTTGTATGGAAAAAATGTCAATTTAGGAAATAATTTATAATAGCTTACTTTTTAAGTATAACTGATATATTATCAATTAAATAGTTACCCAGCGACAAAATCCGACAAAATTTCAGACATCGAAAAAATGATAAGTTAACTGGCTTCTAAAAAGTCAGTAAAAGTATTAATAAATGTTTTTGTCTTTATTTTGGTTCATATACATTTGCTCTATAATATTCAAGATAAATCGTACAAAAAAAGATAATGCATGCTTTATTTAAATCTACATAATAACTTCCGGGTGGAAAGTTTGTCGGATTCTTGACTAAATCATCTTAGAATAACATTTTCAAATGAAATCAACAAAAAAAACGCTATTATAAATTAATGTTTTTCAAAACCGTATTTTGCCTGGAGTAACTCCTGAACCATCTTACAAGTTATCGCTCGGGAGAAAACGACTGACGATATTTTGGCCTGTCTCGTAAACCTAGCTAACTATATTAGGCTTATACGCTTTAAGAAGACATTGGTGATGATGACATATAGGTTCCTAATATTATTAATATTCGGCTGCGGCTGACGAGAATCACCAAGATAAATAAGAATACAAAAATGGTAAAAAGTTTCACACAAAATCGGTAATTTCTAGGTAACTCAAACTTCTCGTATAATTAGGAATATTATTTTCCACGAATTTGCGCCCGTCTCACATTCTGTATCGCGTGCCCAAATGAGCGCCAATACGATGTTTTATGCAAACTGAAATTTAATTTAATCAGAACTAAATTGCTTGCCACTCAAAACAGAACTTAATTCACCTTCTCTTTACAGACGAGTTCCGGAGCATCGCGGCCTGCGAGAACCAGACTTTGACCCTGGGCTGCAACCCATATTCCCGGGTCGCCATTTACGATGCCGAGTTCGGACGGACCGCCTTCTCTGAGGAGTGCTCCCAGACAGGAGTCCGTGATGAAAGTAAGAACATTGAAGTTTTGAAACGACGCCGTCGTTATATCTCTTTTGCACCCGAGTAATACGATCGTGCGCCCTGATAATGTGTGTAAGTGTTTAATATTTTATGTGTGGATACTATTGAGCATGAAAATGTTGACCCTGGGTTGCAATCCATTTTCATGGGTCGCCATTTACGATGCCGAGTTCGGAAGTACCGCCTTCTCTGAGGAGTGCTCCCAGACAGGAGTACGTGATGAAAGTAAGAACAGTGACCTTTTGGAAAGACGCAGTCATTATTATCTCTTTTGCAACCGAGTAAGTACTACTCACTTGCTTGCGGTAACCATAGTTACCAATTTTGTGCACACCTAAATTGCTTCTGGTAGCTGTGGCTAGCAATGTATGGGCTGAATTGATTAAAAAAAAGTTGAAAGCAATTTAGGCTACATTAAGAAAAATCCGATAGCAAGTGAGTGTTGGTGGGGTGAGTAAGTATTTATTTACAATATTTGTCTTGGATGCAGTTTCATGGGTCGCCATTTACGATGCCGAGTTCAGACAGACTGCCTTCTCTGATGAGAGGTCCTAAAATAGTCCCTGATCACAGTAAGAACTTTTGCATGGCATTTTTGAACGATGCAGTCGCAATATCACCTTTCGCTCCGGAGTAATGCGACTGTGCGCAAGATAACGCAAGTTTTATCCCCATTTTTGACAGATTAGGAGTTTCTAATTGGTGATAGCAATAACCTTAGTTAACAATGTAGTCGTGATACCCGTTTCGAACCCGATTAATACCATCGTGGGTATTGATTATATCATAATAAAGGGTGAATTTGAAGCTCCTTTTATTAAAATATAAATAATATTATCTACAAGTCTGGAAGAGAATTTTAACTCCTTCGTTAAAATTCTCTTCCAGACTTAGACTTGTAGATAATATTGTAGTCGCAAAGACCAAGAAATCAGAACATACCTACAACTCATTTCATGATTTCAATTTAATTGTATTTAATACAAAACATAGTAACAAACATAATGGTGTTGTGTCAACATCCCTATTAAAGATCTTGATTGTCTCTAGATACTCTGTCAGTACACGCCTTTAAACGTTCCACTCTGTTATATCTCAGACCGTATTTTACTTGCAAAGCTGCATTTCACAGCTCGGAGGTATTAATTCGCTCCATATATTACTCGTTTAAGTTGTGTTGAGAGCTAACTTGGTCCTAGCGGAGGATACATACTAGATTTTCGCATATTAAACTGTTTTATATTCTGTTGACTCAATTTCCTCGTCCGAAATACAGAGGGTATGTTTGCTTGGAATTAATTGGTAGTGAGTTCGACAAAAACCTGATTTCAATTAAATACTTTAAGGGGTTGCAAAATTATGAGATTGTCAGTGGTAAGCATATTAAATACTGTTTGAATAATTTATTTCGAATAAGTACCTATATGAGTCTTTTGGCTTTATAATGTAACGTTTATAATTAGCAAAAACATGATTGCCTTAATTGTTCTCGACATAAGAAAAAAACAATGGGTGGGTCCTTATTTCAGGTTAAAAGTAAATCATGTTTATTTTGTCTCCTAGTTCAGGCAATTGATTTTTTTTATAATTTTCCAGTACCATCAATCACCTTAACCATGATTTTTGCCTGACCAAATGCATTTACCAACTTTTTGCCGTTGTTTTTCTGTTCCGGTAAGCTAGAAGAGAACAGTGACAGTGTTTCTTGGAAGAAATATTATAATATAGACTATGCTTACAATGATTTTACCATTGTCACAAAACCATGTATTTGGCCACGACTACTACACAAACTTGATTTTTGAGGGTAAACAAGTACTTAACTGTCCAGTAGTTCTGTAATGATTTTCTGCAGAGGCTTACTTCTGCTTCCCGATCCTTTTTAATTCCGCGTTGCTATTAGTTTCGCGTCAGGTGTTCGCGACGACTTGCCTCACCTGATTGATGGTTGGCCCATTTGTTCTTCGTTCATGTAGGTACCATTAACGTGTAGTTTCATGTTAACATGTGTCATGATGTGTTTCATTCTCATACACTATATTAATAACAATTCATTTAATTCAGGCACCTAAGGCCCATATAACAAATACCTACCTTAAGGGGCTCCCATACGCCAATGACCTTCGATCTGAATCCCTTTGTTTTCTAATGTTTTTATAGCTTATTATATTAAGAAAAACGTCTTTAAGCAATATAGTATCCCATATTTACTTCAAAGTTCATTGTTTTCGAGATATTTGGCATCAAAGTTGAACAATTTTAGGCCTAAAAACAGATTTTCTGGCCATAACTTTTGTGTTAATTAGTTTTAAATGAAAACCCTAGACATGCTTTTAGAGACGTCATAGACGAACCTAAATATGTAGATTTCGTATATGTTAGATCTTTCACGTCAATAGAGATACGAAGAAGTGTCTTTTTAGATAATGTTAAAAAAAAACATACAAAATTAAGCATTCATTTCTTTTAAAATCCGGATTGAAATGAAATGAAGATTGAAGAAGCGATAGCCGTTTGACTTATAATTCTATCTATAGTGCTAAAGTAGGAGATACGATTCAAAACTCGTCAAAAATCTTTGAAAACCTGGAGTAGCCCCTTAAAGACTAACTTACGTTCAATTAAAAAAAACAATTCTAATAACATCATTTAGGCGTAATATAGTGTGGCTCCGTTGCGTCGCCAGCTCTGATATAGGGTTCAGTAGGTTTCTCTGGAACCGCCGAAACACGACACCCTTCGGCCAGATGTCAGCATTTGTAATAGTCTCCTGCTGCGGCGTGGCACGCGCACCAAAAACGAGCTGAAATGCACGCAGCGACGCGATCGCAGCTGGCCCACCCTAAACCTGTAGCCAGCGTTCTGACGAACGTACTCCAGCTGTGGCGGTGTGATGCAGGCGCGACACGTACAGCGCCTTACTCGGTGTGGCAACCTGCAGACCAGAACCAACCGGCTCTGCTGTGCCACAATTACTCTTGCGTGGCTTGCGCTTTCTTGACAGCGGTTTTCTTTTGTCTTGTGTCTTTGTCCACTTCAGAATCATCGTGTATTGTATTTATTTAAACTCCATTGCACAATACAAGATAAAGTACAAATGGGGGACTTAATGCCATAAGGCGTCATAAACATTCTGTGCTTTCTCTCATGCTTTATATTACAGCGCATGGCCCGTAGCATGGCCAGCACGGCTATCACGCGACGGCGCGCAAGCTCTCTCGAGTTTTCTCTTATTAGAACACTTAGAACAAGAGGTATAGTGCGAGAAAAATTGAGAGTATGTCGCGGTCGTCCCATGATAGACGTGCTGCAGTTCGCCGCGCTCGGACGTTTGAACGCGCTTTTAATTGTAATATCGGGACTGCAAAACAGGTGTTGAGAAATTCTGTGTCCTGATTGGTCGATTTAACATACCTGTATTCTGGATGGTTGATACCACAAATAAGAAAAGAGTTATATCAGTTCAACAGTATACGTACCATAAACGAACCCAACACTCCAATTGACTGTTGATGTGTTTTGAGTTTAATATAGTGAAGTATTTTGATTTGTCAAATTAAAAAGTTTTAAATCATAAACATGTTCATCAGCACATTTTTCATAGGGGCTAAATGTAGTACTTTAACAAGGGCCTCACAAGGGTAATATGACGCTTTTTTCGAGCATTAGAAGTGAACATTTCATTTCAATGTGCTTTGCCTACTTTTGGCAGGGCTTTTCTGCATACAGGGATTAGGTTTACGGCAGGAGATCATGTTATTTATTAAGGTTTTTTTCTTCATAGGTTGCAAAGCGTTGATAGCAGCCAACAAAGTGATGCAGAGCTGCCATGGAAAGCGGAGGTGCGAAGTGCAAGCTTCCAGGACAGTCTTCGGAAATCCTTGCAAAGAGACCACTAGGGTGTACCTCAAAGTAGTGTTTGCTTGTGGTAAGTACATTTTTTTACTGGAGGTTTAAATTTATTTGAAAACGGAATTTAGTTTACGTCACTCTGGGCGGTAAGTGAGATTTACCACCAACGGGCGCAGCGGCAAATCTCACTTCACACCCAGGAGAAGACGTAAAATTGTGTACGCACCACGGGTTATTCACAAAGCCCCAGATCGCATATTTATCACCTTACCTTTACCACACCAAACACCTGAGATCTGGGGCATTCACGAATTCACCGCCCTAGGTACGTAATGTACTACAGTACGATTACTGTTAGTTAAGGCGCCGTAGGTTCATGGTCTTCTCTCCCTCTCACTGAGCATAAGCGTGAGCGAGATGGAAGTGCGTGCTCTGAAGCGCGGATGTCATGTTTTTTAATTTTAATTTTTTGGCCGTTTAAATAAATAAAAATGTAAACACTGATTTCCCTCAAACATGATATTGCCTATTTTTAGAAGCAATTTTAATATTTATAGCTTTTGTGCATAATTTGTTACGAATATTTTAAGTTTATTTTTGTGTGTTTGAGACCTATGTTCGTGATTTTAATTTGCTTAATCATGTTTCGAAGCACTGATTTCCCTGCAGAAAAGCCTCAAGATTACTATTCGTATTTTTTTGAAACCATATTATTATAAACAGACGCATTATATTGTTTCAAAAACTCTGTTCGCTTACCTTCGCTGAACCTACGGCGCCTTAACCACTGACAGATAGTTTGCCTTCATTTAATTTTCAACTTTAATGTCATACAAATAAAGCAATTTACAGAATACTGTTACCCACGTCTACCGATTTAGAAATAACTACTTAATTTGTATGAGGTAATAGTTGAAACTTAAGTGAAGGCAAACTATCTGTCAATGTTAAACCCCAAATATTTCAACTGTATTTTATTACGCTTGCTCGTAAAGGGCTTCGAAACGTGCAGGCATACAGAGCACCAAATACCCCTATTACATCCACGGGCGTTACTTCTTAAATTATATCTGTCACTCATGCGTCAGTTATAAAGCAAGGACGTTTTAAATCAAATACGATGTATGAAAACGAATTTACTATTTATTAATCAATGTTAAAGTGAAAAAACGAATAAATATGTATTAAAGAATTGTTTACTTAAAGATTTAAAAATTCAAATGTAGTAGCAATTTAGTGCCTGTGTAAAATATTTTTAACAGTAGGTAATTTTGAATAGTGGCTGTATGCCAAAGGGTAAATGTAAGCCTCAAACGCGCCTCAGGTCAATTCAGCAAAATGGACGACTGACATTTTGTAGTTTTTAATGGTTCACCGTAATTGTAGCACAATGTACGTACTATTATAATGTTCGATGACAATGAGGGTATATTAACTGATACCTATCTGAAGAATTGCGAGGAAATCGCATTGCTGGACAGAAGAACTGAAGTGTACTAAACACATAATTATACCACACACTTTCCTCATTTATCTGGACCAGCTTTTAATTTTCGCAATAATCATGGTAAGTCGTGATTGTTTAAGGTGGTGCGACGACCATACAACACGTCTTTTGACACTCGCAGGCTAACGGCGTGATATTTTAAGAAGCTTATGTTAAAATCTTTCATAAATTGTCGTCGTCGTACCTAACATATTTCAGTGCTCATTCAGACCGGGGGCTGAGTTAGGTCTGGGCTAAGTTAAATAAGCGAGCAAAGCGATGGTGACTCTCATGGAGTTCTGAGCATGTGCTCTTTAAAATAAGACAAAAATGATGAACAAGTTTTGACGTGCTTATTACG
Source organism: Epinotia ramella (assembly GCA_947578815.1). Classification (NCBI taxonomy): domain Eukaryota; kingdom Metazoa; phylum Arthropoda; class Insecta; order Lepidoptera; family Tortricidae; genus Epinotia; species Epinotia ramella. The sequence continues at coordinate 20,143,499 of OX388211.1, forward strand.
ATATATGCTTTTTTTTTTATCGTAAATTTTCTAAGTCTCTGGTGCCTTAGTAATCCCATGGCCGAACTCGCAACTTCAGATCGCTCTAGTTCCTAAACGATCAAGTTTATAAAAAAGCTTCTATCAATAAAAGATGCTTATTTTAATGTTTTCTTTAAAGTTTAACAAAAAAAATCTACCAAGAACGAAAATAAAAAATTTTGCTCGTAAATTTTCTAAGTCCTAAAATCGGGCCCCTTTTCCTATACCCCAACCGAAATGCCCCATTTCCTAGAATAAACTTGTATAAACTAGAATAATTTGAGAATAATCGTTTTCCCAAAGTATCACGTGACAAAGTAATTTCTCAAATTATCCTAACAGTTAACTTAAGTTTAACAATTTTACGTTTTGTATGGTCGTCGAACCACCTTAAGTACGCAAAATACTTTCCAGTTTTTCATCTTTATCATTTATTTATTTATCTCAGGCAACGAGGCCCATATTTACAAATACCTGACAGGCTAATCATTATATAAAAATTATAAGTAGCGCAATATCACGTTGAAGTCCAATGCTCGTATTAAGAAACGTCCGTTAAATAATATTGTTTTCGCTAAAGTGACGTTTTAATTGGTGAGTCTGAGTGACAACTATGAAACTTTTTATTTTGTAAGAAAGATATAATCTATTTAACTTATTAAAAAGAGGAATAAAACGAGTACCTCCTATGTATTTGTCTGTGAGATTGTAGGTACCTATTTGTTTTAGACATACGCCTTAATGGGAGTGTGCTGATTTTTATTTAATAGGTAGGTAAGGTAGATTTATCGTGCACAGTTGAATGCTAAAAGCGATCCTGCGATGCCGCCTTTTACAAGGCGGAGCCGGATCTTGTTGGTGGTTTTATACGGTAGTCTAATCCGTCATACCGGCCTCCCAGACGAGACGGGACGGGAAAATGCATTTCCTTGCAGTTAATAACTACAACTTAGTAAAGTTGAAAAACCCCCGACATTTTCATTTCAAAGTCCAATATCTCAAAAACGGGAACAGATTTTGATGAAACATGGCTAAGAACGCTCGGGCTCACATCAGCTTTCTAATAAAAAAATCGGCATTCAAATCAGTCTATCCGTTTGGGAGCTACAATACCACAGACAGATACACAGACACGTTAAACTTATAACACCCCTCTCTTTGCATCGGGGGTTAGAAAAGGGTAGGGTAGATTTTGCAGCTGATTGTTTTTTATTTGTCTGTAGCGTTTGTGTATTTTTGATACTGTTTTTTTTATCGCCTGATTTATTGGTTACTTTGCGCCGTTGCCACTATCCTAAGATTATCTGGAAGTGATAGCTCCGTAGCGATGGAACCGTCTATTTTCTACCGTGGTATATCCATATCATAATCCTCCTAGCGTTTTTCCCGCTAGTGCCCTACGCGAACCCAATGTCCGCTTTGGCACCAAGTCCAAAGATTTGGCGAATCTGACCTTCCAACCCACAGGGAAAACTTGACCTTATTGGGGTAAGACCAGTTTCCCCACGATGTTTACCTTCACCGAAAAGCCATTGTTAAAAATCTAATGATAGTTCGTACAATAGGTTTTTAAAATAGACCCAGTGGCACGAGCCGGGGTTCGAACGACCTCCAGGCCCCTATTTCACTAACTTGACAATTGTCACCTGACAACGACAATTCTCCGTACATTGCTGGATCCACATCTAGAACAAGCAATGTAAAGCAAATTGTCATTGTCAGGCGACAATTGTCGAACTTGACAATTGTCGAACTTGACAATTGTCGAACTTGACAATTGTCGAACTTGACAATTGTCGAACTTGACAATTGTCGCCTGACAATGACAATTCGCTTTACATGGCTGCGACGACAGGTTAAGTTGGTTGCTGGACAGATTATTGACCCAGCAATGTACGTGGAATTGTCATTGTCAAGTGACAATTGTCAAGTTGGTGAATTAGGGGCCAGATTGAAAGTCACGCGCGTTGCCGCTCAGCTGCAGTGGCTGACCGTGGTTACCATTTATAGTTGTTTTTGTTTTAATTTTTTCATAAAATTGTATTTTACTTACACTACACGTGATAGAATCATCAACAGACCTTGTAAGATGTTGTATAGCTTTATTAAGTTACTAACAATACCAAGTGCCAACATTATTCGTTTTTAAATATGGCGATAAGCAGCTATTTATCTCCATGTCATATCAAATTCGAGCAGGATCGGAAGGAAAATTCAATGTGGTTGTGTCAACATATTGAATATTCCTCGTGCAAGGAAAAAGAGTGACAGTTCAGAAATTGCTTCCAAAGACCAAACATTATTCTCGCACGGCGCTTTCATATAATTTCAAAGCTTCAATCTGCGAGAAGTGAATTGTAAAATGTTGGTTTTATTTAGCGTGCAGGCTTCGTTATTAAAGTAAAAGAGTTTTATGTATACCGATGAAGGTTTATCATTGTCAACATTTTTATTATGACATTGACAATATTGAATTTAATCCGGCCTGTGAAAATGGGACTTAAGCTCGCACAAAGGAGAAGACTACTTATAGCAATTGTGGGTTTAAAGACGGAGCAAAGATGATATTGCAGTGACAGGTTGCTAACCTATCGCCCACATCACACTTTTACCCGAACCGGTAGTCGACTTTATACAGATTTTATACAGACTTTAGACAGACTTTATACAGATTATGTAGACGCCTGCGGGCAGGGGGCGGGGCGGTCCTATTCTTAGATTCTAAGCCACCGCGCGGTTAAATATTAGTATGTACCTAGTCCTCGATTCAGTTTTTGTCGAGTAAAGCGAATAAAAAGAAACAAATGACGGTTTCGTTTGCATAGACCTCACTCATCCATACTCAATACTATAAATGCGAAAGTAACTCTGTCTGTTACCTTTCCACTCTTAAACAATCATCCCTTAGTGGCGTAAAACGGAGATCAACGCGGACGAACTCGCTAGAAAAAGCTCGTTATAAATATATAAATTACAATTTTATTGCACAAAACCAAAATACGGACGGACGGCGGATCAATGGCATTCTCTACCAAGCTCCTAACAAGCTCTGTTAACCATAAGGCCCAACAAAAACACTTAAAATTTACAAAAATAGGTAAAATAAGAATAATAATCATTTATTTCAGGCATCTAAGGCCCATAGTTACAAATACCTTACATACTTACATTGCATACAATACAATAAGAAACCAAGTAAGCAGGATCAAATAATTTCTTAGGAATTAATAGTAACTTAGATAAAATTCCTTTTCACCCATTAGGATTTTTAACTATGATGTTACTGTTATTTATTGTGTGGCTGCAGTGAGATAATTAATAAATCTACGCCCGTTCGGGAGCGAACTTATAATCTTATTACAAGTGAATTATCTGACACGTAGAAATTAGAACAACACGAACTGCAACAAGTACTTTAATAAAAACAAGCACTTTAAGACATTTTAACTATACAAAAATATAATGTAATTTTCCTTCCTGGCAAAATCGTCTGCTTGTAATTTTACAAGGTTTAATTGCAATGTTTGTTTCTTCCGGTCATATATTGCAAGCCAAAAACCAAGTTCCTGAAGTGAAAAAAAATACCGTTATGTAAAACGGGTGTCAATGCAAAATAAGGGTACCAGACCATAAGACTGATGTGGCCATAGGAACTTCTTAATTACACAAGATAATTCCATCGTGTTTGGGCTTATTAGAATTCCTTCAAATACACGTAACGTGAGATTTTACAACTTCTTTTGTTGCTAAATACGAAAGGAAAACATAACAAAGAGACGTTATCAAACTGACCGAAGTATGACACGTGTACTACTGGAGTAGCTACTTTTTTTTCTATTGTTTAATTACAGTATGCTTTGGATCCACCGACACACCTGCGTATTTGTTTTACAACTCTACTTGAAGATAACAATTAAACAACAGATGATTTTAATGGTTGGTCTTAAGTACTTTTACTAAAACAAACTATAGTTGATGACTTCTCTATGGGCAATTGAAACACGAGCATAGTCATTGTTGACAGAACCTGGTTTATTCGTATTTTTAGCACGATTTGAACGTCCAACTAGCTAGGTCGAGCTAAACCTAACCTCACTTTTAACGAACTGAGCTACCGAAGCCTTACTCGTCAAATATTTTTATTTATTCCCACTTTTATTTAGTTTTTTCCTAAATTTCAGTTATTATTTATATTAGAGTCACAGACCGGCTGCAAAATGTTCTTCTGAGGGGTAATCACGTAACGTTCCGAACGCACGTTAGGACAACTCAACTGAGGCTCAAGTATAAGTTTTACCGAAACAAAACTTTACGATCGCGTTTGCTCTTAATTTGTATGGGATTTGACAGCTAAACGCAAACGCGGTCGTAACGTTTTGTTTGGGTAATACTAGAGCCTCTGTAATTTTTCCATACTATAAAAGATCTGCCGCGCGTACAATGCGTTACATGATCGACCTGCCGAATTAAGAGAGTAGGTACAGTCAAGTACAAAAATATATATCGGTTTAATCCTCTCATGAATATGTATCGAAACCTAAATCCGCCGACATAGGAGCCCATGGTGCATATTTATGAGTAAGTCCCATATTTTTACACTTTGCTGAATATTATTCTCGATAGTGGTAATCTAGCTCAGTTATTATTTCGTAAGACGACGGGAAATGAAACTCCCTAGTTCCATTCGAATTTATAATAAATATAAAAATATTAAGACAAAGATACCACTGACCCAAAAATATTACCAAGGAAATTGTTAATGGGAAGTTAGTGAAGCTCCCTATGGACTCTTTAAGGAAAAATTCCAAATTACAACCGCGCCTACGAGTATAAGAAACGGGAACTCCCTTTTTTAATTTAAATCGTAATTAACTACAATTAGGAACCTTTCTCTTTGCGAGATTCATTTTAAAATACAGCGATTTTGTAGGAATTAAACAATTAAATAAATGTCTACTGCGATCTAAAGTGTTTTACTTTAGACGTTACTTTCTTTACACAGTTAAGCAGAGGGGTGATCAGGTAACTTTTCGAACGCACGTTAGCTCAATTTAACTGTTGTTTTCCACACGAAAAATTACATTTAGATCTACCGGACGCGCGTACAATGCGTTACGTGATCGACCTGCAGATGGGTAATAACGTAACGTTTCGAACTTTTAAGAGGAAACACTAAGGTCGAGATAATTGAGAAATAGGCATTTGTAAAATGTATCGCTGTTGCGCCAACCTCAAGCCTCCCCCCGCAGAGCGCGATAGAGACAACTGCAGCTTGGACCGAAAATACCTATTAAGAGTACATAAAATCAACGTTTCGTAGTCCCCTGATTTCTTCTCCAAAATTTGACCTATTTACAATTTTTTTTATTAAGAAACAAAGAAAGTCTTTGGCCGTGTTCCTATGTTTTCCTTTTTTTTAATAATCTAGTCAACATTTTTTTCTGGATGTTGGTTTTTGAAGGTTAATATCTCTTTTAAGAATAAATTTATGAAAAAAAGGAAAACATATGAACATGTCAATAGTAGCCATAGATTTATGGAAAAACAAGTTTTTGCTCTACTGCCATTATCCAGGGAGAAGAAGCTTAGAGACCGTATGGGTACATCTCTTAGAATATTAGAATAATTATTAATTTTATTTGGACGCTCAGAGACCTTATACATCTCTGGATTAATATCAATAACTTCTTGATAATGCTGATACAGATCTTATACGAATGTAATGGTCATATTTTTTTTTTTTACATTAACCACTCAAGTGCCCAGCGCAACTACGGTTGCGATTCGCCAAATCGCAAAGTGCTCTCGCAACACTAGTTGCGAGGTGGAGTTCAAACGGTTTTTAAATGATATCTATGTGGAACGTGCGAAGAGCCCTTTTCTGTTGACTTAGTTAGGTAGAGGATTAATGTGGCAATATAAAAAAAAAAAAACGCAGTCTATGGAAAAAAAATACAAAAAGTAAAGTTGTTTTGTTTTTGAATTGCGAAACTGACATTTTAAACATTGCAAATGAAAAAGGTTTTATGCGGAATATTTCCCTGCGACCATATACTTTATTTAGTACCAATCGAAGCGTAAGCTATTAAAGTTTTAAATAAACATAAAAAATACACAATATGTCATTTTGATTTTTAAAAACAAATATATTTCTGGCATAAGTCCCTATTCGAAACTGTACGTCAACTTTGTGATTTTTTTATTATTAATGTCACTATTTTGACTTAATTCATTATTTATATGAATAAATTGCCCGTTTTTTTAGCTTTACAACGTAAAAAGAATCAGATCAAAAAGTTCAGTAAAAGCCAAGCAATTGATTTATTTACAAAACATGACACGGCGCCGCTGGCGCGCGGTAAATCTTAGGCACTTTACAGCACTTTTTTTTAAATCGCGGGCACTCAAGTGGTTAACTTAGTGACATTTAGTTTTTTAACCTTTTATATATAATTTTAAATTATTATTGTATAAGATTATTATTATTTTATTGTACATTACCGTTTGACATGTAAAGATGCCCTTGTGGCCTATTTGCAGAATAAATAATTGATTTGATTGATTTGATTTAGAAAACAGGGGACAACGTTTCTATGGAAAAACGGCCCTTGTGTTTCCTCTTAACTGACATTTTTCCATATATAAAGTACTCTACCCCTCTGTAGTACTAAATATTTTATTTTAGTCTGTTGTCACTCTTTATAACATTTACTACGACGTCGATGTAACTGAAATAATCGAATAAGAAAACAAAAAATACATTATTTATTACTATTACGTAGAAACTGAATAAAACTTTAATGCTGAATGCAATATCATGATTCGAAATCTTACCTAAATTAAAAGTCATAACTAAAGACCAACCGGAAATAACAGTTGAACTCGCTAAAATAATACTGAGCAGTTAATTAAGGACGTTTTTCTTAATGATAGTAGTAAACATGTTAACAGACACTATTCTGTGTGTAACAACCGTTCTCTGTGTAAACTTTTTTTTTCTTATTTTGGTGAGGAATGCCCACATTCTGCCGTCGGCGGGTATAAAGTAACTAACAACAATATATTCATGCACATTATGTCTATAACGCAATATAATGAGAGGTTTAGGTTTTTCGTAACCGTTCCCTGGGCAATGCATCCTGACAGAACTAAGGATTCACTTTAGCCAGCAGTTTAAAGGACTGTGAAACATCCTGGAAAATATTTAACCTAAAAACGAGGTTTTAGTACAAGTCTAGATCAAACTCGGGCCTGATAGTAATTTCGTTATATTTTTCCAGGAAAATGTTATGTACAACATGTTTTATCTCCATTTCTGGATAAAATTCAGTGAACTTAGTTTACAGCGAGAAAGCCATTAAGCAAGAGCGCTATATTCTTGTTCACAGGCACACACAAATGAACACTGGCGTTTTATCTTTTAAGATCAACCCGCATTCGTTGGCTAAAGCCTCGGCGCGAGGTCAGCGGAATCGTGGATGTATCGTATGTGCGGCGAAGATTAGCCTCGTTCTGCCGAGTCTTTCTTTTGTAGTTCTGTACTTGAAGTTTAATATAGGCTTGTTCATGAGTGGGTTTGAGGCGTTTTAAAAAACTGTTAAATTATTTTATAATTTAACAGTTTTTATTGTGTACCTATCTTAACAAATTCAGTGCCGAGAATCGCTACGCGCTACGCTCGTAGCCGATCCCGTGGTTTTTCTCGTATGTAGCGGAAAGCGACTACGGCGTAGGCGCCCGCTAGGCGCCTGGCAGTGAAAGTGTTAAGGTTGTTAAGTTCTCAATGTTCTTTAATGCATGCTGTGATTACCTGTAAGTGGGAGATCAATTATGAATGTTGTTTAATGTATTTCGTATTAATCTGTGTTGTATTTTCTGCATAAATAGTATAAATACACTAGCATTTGCCCGCAACTTCGTCCATGTAAACTCGCGAATCAACTGCTATCCCCAATTGTATCCCTTTAGAGGATGATTATGGGGATATAACGTATCCTATGTTTTAATCCAGGTTATAAACTATCTCCATGCCAAAGTTCATCTCAATTCATTTAGCCGTTTTTGCGCGATTGAGTAACAAACATCCGAACATCTAAACTTTAATAATAAAACCAAGACTGAGCGAGATGGCAGTAAACAAATCTCAATAAGTGTGACAGATAGGGAAATATCATTCGTTGTCCTTGTTATAGTTCCACTCTTTTTTATTGGCCGCAACTAATTTGGTACAAGGTTGTGGGAAATAAACCATTATCCGTCCAAATTTTGTAGCACTTCAAGCAAAATACGGTTTTGAAAAACATTAATTATAATAGCGTTTTTTTTGTTGATTTCATTTTGAAATCTTATTCTAAGATGATTTATTCAAGAATCCGACAAACTTTTCATCCGGAAGTAATTATGTAGATTGAAATGAAGCATGCATTGTCTTTTTTTGTACGATTTATGTTGAATATTATAGAGCAAAAATGTAAATGAACCAAAATAAAGACAAAAATATTTATTAAATATTTTTTCTGACGTTTCAGAAGCTAGTTGATTTATCATTTTTTCCATGTCTGAAATTTTGTCGGATTTTGTCACTCGGTAACTATTTAATTGGTAATATATCCGATACACATAAAAAATAAGCTATTATAAATTATTTCCAAAATTGTTATATTTTCCATACAAGTGGTCAGTTCATTGACTGGACTATAGGTCGTTTATGGTAAGCCGTCAGCAATTTTAAGACATGTTCTTAACTTAGCTGCATAGGAGCCTTTCCGTCCCTTACGCTGGCAACACGTATAGCTCCTTTCTATCTGTAGGTACTCTGAGGGTATACTGCATCGTCCTATAATACATACATGCCACAAAAACACGGGTTTACCTGTCTGAGAAGTATCTCCCGGTAAATTGTCACGTGTGTGACTAGCTTAAATTTATTGGAGGAACGGCGGGTGCAGTAATGACGGTAAACATGCGGCTTATAGTATCCAAATCATCATCATCCTCCTAGCGTAATAACGCTACGCCAATAGCCGGTTGTGCCTTAGGGCTCGGGAGCCCGGAGTCCGCTTTGACACCTAATCCCTTGGTTTGGAATAGGCACTCGGTTTATGAAAGCGACTGCCATCAGACCTTCCAACCCAGAGGAAAAACTAGACCTCATGGGTATTAGACCGGTTTCCTCACGATGTTTTCCTTCACCGAAAAGCTAAGGGTAAATATTCTGTACATATAAGTTCTTAAAAACTCATTGATACGAGCTGGGATTGAAACCCACGACCACCGCTTGACAGCCGCATGCCTGAACCACTAGGCTTCCGTAGCTTGTGGCTTAGTATCCAAGTGTTCGCGTATAAACACACTCGGTGTAAGTCGCGGTTTCGCGAGCGGCGCGCGGGAATATTAAACTTTTGTAGTGGTTTGTGTGTTCCTGACAAACTATAACAGCGACATATTTATAAAAATCCTTTTACCTTTTATATTATAGAGGTAAATCCCCCATATATGGACCACCGTATACATTTTGCTGAATAAAAGGCAGGATTTTGAAGAAAAAGTAGTGCAATTACCAAAAAGAGTCGGAAAACTGTCTGGTCATACATAATACATACATACACACACACAATTAAAACAACATAATTAAACAACACACACATACCACAACACCAACATAATTAAAATAATTAAAATGTGATTAAAAAATATTTTGTGTACAAAACCTTCCGTCTTCTAAGGTATGTCAAAATTGAACCACAAAAAAAGGTAACATAATATGGACCATTCACGTTTGTTCCAAATAAAAGTAAGGTCTCGCAATATGGACCAATTGCGGAATGATGATTATTGAAGTCTTCTCGTTACATAGCAGTCTTATTACTAGGTCTTCTTCTCAAATCGATAGAATAAAAGAAAACAAACTTAAATCTTATAAGTCTGAGTACAAAATAAATACTATTGGAGTACCACAAGGCATTATCTTAGGTCCGTTATTATTTGTTATGTACATCAATGACTTACCAGAACCAACGCGACATGACTGCATTCTATTTGCGGACGATATCACAATAATAGTCAAGGGTACTAACATAAACTTGTACGAGCGTAATGTAAATATAGCATTAAACGATGTCGTCACTTGGCTTAATAAAAACAACGAATCTAAACGAAACGAAATTTATGCAGTTTAGGCCATACAGGGCACCGCCACAGCAAGTCAAAATTTTACACGACAATGTTGAAATAGAAGAAGTGGAAAATTCTGTTTTCTTGGGAATGACACGTACTGTAATTGGAAAAAACATGTAGATAGTGTATGTAAAAGAGTTTAACAAATGTATTTTTGTACTATGGCGACTTAAAGAAACCGTTTCACAAAAAACAGCTATCACAACTTACCACGCTTATATCGAGTCAATATTGAGATACGGCATCCTCTTATGGGGGAACTCGGTAAAAGTAGATCGTGCATTTGTAGCCCAGAAAAAAAGTAAACGAACTATTTGTGGAAAAAGACATAGAGAACCGTGACGACTATATGACGAGACGTATTTTGCTGAGTTTAAACTACTAACACTCCCCCCAAGCCTGTACATCTATGAGGCAGCTATATTTGTAAAACAGAATTTAGAACTTTTTCCGCAATTCAATAATATATCGAATAGACCACTCAGACAAAATAATATGACACTTCCTCCGTGCAAGCTCAAAGTAAAACGGAAAAGTGCATACTATATATGTATACGAATATTTAATAAAATTCCTTCATCTATTGACATTGAGAAATAATGAGTTCAAATTTAAATTCAAAAATATTTTATGTAACGCATGTTTTTACACAATTGACGAATATTTTAGTCATAAGTTTTAGCTGCTACATCTTTTTAGACATTTAAGAATTGTTATTTAAATTATAATCTAATAATAATTATAATTCAAAGCCAAATTTCAACGTTGTTAAGTCAAGCATGTTCTTAGGCAATTGACAGTTAATTGATTTAGATTTTAGTAAATTAATACTTTGACATTTATAATTAAGAATATATGCACGCAATTTAAATTAAATTTAAATTTTGACATGAATGACTTAGTCATGTCATAATTAAACTATTTTCACATGCCTTAACGCAGAATGTATTAAGGGTCAACAATCTAACTACACTTATAACATCTACTGTACCATATGTTCTCGTGAATAAACTTTCATTTCATTTCTTATTTAGATATTGGTGGCGTCATGTCAGTAAACAAATAAAATATTATAGTTTGCAACCATGGACCACCAGCACCAGGCCATAATTAAAACCACAGTACTGGTCAAAAAACAGTAGCATTTGATGGTTAATACTTTTTAATAAATAGTAGTACTATAGCTAGCAGCTCGCGACTGACAATAGGTACTTTTTAGATGAAAGTTCCATTTCGGGAGAAAACGTTTTCCACTAACTAAATCTTAACAATTAACTTTCATTTTGATGTCGATCGCTTCAGAATTTAATAATATCTAAAAAACAAACAGGTTTATAGGTTTCATTTTAAAAAACAAAACAAAAATTAGGTGCCTATAAACTCTACTTTATTGCAAATTTTGAAAAAAGGAAAATCTATAAACCCAGTCTTTCATTGTGTCAATAACGTACTCAAAAATCACTGAGATTGGAACATATTAAGAAGTGGAAAAACGTTTTCTCTTTTTGTATGGACGAGTACGTAGTTTTCCAGTATACTTCCCTCTTAAGACTTGTTTTTTCGGTGCCAACTTGCATATTCGACCTACTTCATACTTTCGGTTAACTAGTGCGGGAAACGTAGGTATGAAAAGTACGTGGGGCTCTTAAGCTATGCGATTCATAACATGCCTAGACTCGCCTCACAATTCGACTCAACTTGACTGCAACCCCCCTGAACCCTGCATGTATACTTAAAGATAAATTGAGCGAGTGGCGTACTCGAAGAGAGGCCTATGCTCAGCAGTGGGCGATTACGGCCTGACAATGATGATGACGATAAACTGAGCCATGGATTTCAATCAACTATTAAGGTCAGACTTACACTGACTGACTGCAGACTGCAAACAACCAGCTAGCCTAGTGGGTGACGCTGCCTACGAAGGTGAAGGCCCTGGGTTCGCGTCCCGCTAAGGGCAAATATTTATGTGATGAGCATGAATATCGTGATGTTTTCTATGTATATAAGTCATTATATCTATTAAATATACCGTCGTCAAGTCCCTATAACTCAAGCCTAGATGAGGTAACTATAGCATAGGGGTGAGTTCAATTTGTATAAAATTGTCCCCTAATATTTATTTATTATTCTAGCTTCTGCCCGCGACTCTGCGTGGAATTCGTATCGTAGCTCCACACAAACATTCACCCCCACTTCAACCCCTCAGTGGATGATTTCCGGGATGAACGCTTCCGTATATCCTTCCCCGAGATTCAAAGTATTTTCATACCACATTTTATCTAAGTAGGTTCAAGGACTTTTTAAGCGTGAAGAGTTAACAGACGACAGACAAACAGAGAAACACACTCACATTTATAATATAAGTATGGATTACACTGGTTCACTGTTGGTGGTTGTCCGTTGTTTCTAAATGCCCGCCAAGTTGTTCAACTTCGCAGAAACTAACTATCACATTCTGTTTGCATCTTTCGAGTTTCTGGTACGAGTACACAATGCCTGGGTGTTTTATGAGTGTAAGCTTTGCTAGCCTTTTTGGTTTAAGTTTTTATTTTAGAGTTATGTTTTGGTGGATATTTTGAGTGCTGCATTGAAGATGATGCACAGTATATCGTGCCGTGTCCGGCACGGATCCGCGTTCCGTGACCGAGTTCTCCGTTAGATACATTCGCTCGTACTAGCCGTGTTGTATCCGTGTGTGGCCATAAAACGACACTGTGTATGTGACAAACATTGACACCCTGCCAAAACTGAATCATCAGTATCTAGCCCACTTCCGCATTTGATCGCGTGGAGTCGGTATGGTATCAGTAAGCTGTCAGTGTCAACTTTCAGTAGAGTTAGTACAAATTATTAACTGCCCGCCTACATTTCAATGAGAGCTTCCTGATTGGCGTGGGATGCACGGAAGCGTTGTGGTAGTAATGCAATACTGCATGCGTACCGCCCCGGTTCAGCGGAATATAATACTGCTCCGCAAATATAATACTGAAAAACCGACCAACAAATAAAGAAATCTGGACATTAGTGGGCTCTCAATAAAGTACCAACCCCAGCTACTGCGCAACTAGCAGATATTTAGCCAAAAGTGGCTAAATATCTGACTGCCATGAACATTTTCTTTAACTATGTAGTAGTGTTATCCGTCACCGCTTCGGACCGGGCTGGTCCCGTCCTTCAGTCAGTGTGTACTCAGCACATTCGTGTGAAGCTTGGAAACATAAAAAAAACTTCGTAATACTTGGTAACCAGTTGATTTATAACCGTGCTATTATAAAGAAGTCTTAAAATTTCGTGTTATAGTCTGTGTATGTACATTTTTTTAAGACTCTTTTCATACTATAGGAAATTCTGACTGGCATTCCGTGCACATGAGAGAAGTTTGCTTTATATTTTTTAAATTTTCTTCTTGTAAATGAACTTAAGACGTAACGTTTTTGACCAACTTCAAAAAAGGAGGAAGTCCTCAATTCGGCAGAATTTTTTTTTTTTATGATAGGTTCGTTTTTTGATTACTCAAAGATGCCTGGACCGACGTGGAAAATTATTTTTTATTTGAAAAGGTGTTCTTCTGAAGTGGTCCCATGGTCATCAGATCCTGATCTGAGATCTAGGAGAAATCGGGAAACTCTTCATATGAGGCGAAGTACTGAATTTAAGTTAGTTAAAACTTGTGTTTAAGTAAATTGTTTTTCATCACACTTGCTCGAAAAGGGCTTCATAATGCGCAGATATACAGAGCTACAATGGCCTATGTTACGCCCACCGGCGTAATGGTTTTTTTCTTAAATTGTATCTGTCAGTCATGCGGCAGTTACAAAGCAAAGAGGTTTTATATCAAATACGATGTCTGAAAACGTATTAATAAATAAGTTTAAACTTAAAAACACTACTAAAACATGTTTAACAGAATTATTTACAGAATTAATATGTAGTTATTTAGTGTCTATGTAAAATGTTTTTAAGTGTTTTCAAATCGTGGCTGTATACCGAAGCTCGAAGGGTCTTTGCCATACGCGCCTCACGTCAAATTCAATAAAATGGACAACTGACATGTTGCAGTATTTATTACGATTTGTATTAATTTCATCTAAAATGTATTTGTTTCCTCGCAAATGTGATGAAAAACATTGTCTGTAACACGGGCGTAAGAATATTGCAAACTCGAGTCATCAAAAGCCTCTTATTATCAATATTTCACTTACGCCCCTCGTTAAACAATGTACTATTATAATTTTAACACTATTTACGTTTTTTTTCTAATGGAATAAAATATGCTACTCCTTTTTCGTCTACAGGATATTTCACTGATAATCAAATTACCAATTTCTTATGTATCGTTTAAAATGCTCTGTTAGTACGAACTTTGTATGGAAATGCTTGCTTTGCTAATGACATCACATTTTCTATGGCCTATACCATACTCCATATAACATTAGAATTTTAATGCACAATTTCGTCGATGTTACGCCGTTTCTCTTGAATGTCAAAGGGAAATATTTTATTTGTTATACTTATTTCGATCATTAAGTGCTTTACAAACATAGCTATGAGATTAACGCACGATTTTTCTAATCTGATCTGGAATAAATAGATCCACTTTTGATAGACAATGTACAGAGGTCGGAATTTTCGTGGCACTTTTGAGCTGTCATAGGGACTTCTCGTTTATCGACTACCGCTATTCATAATTATATCGATAAATTATAGAACACAACATATGAAACAAGATTAAAAGTAGAGGTAAACAACAGGCAGTCTTACCGCTAAAGAGCGATCCCTTTTAGATAACTTTTGAGTGGCTGAAATTGTTAAATAGAGATTTGCAATGAAAACAATGAAAAGTCAATAGTTTCCATTTATTTATTTATTTTTTCGCGATAAGACTGCATGTTGTTTATTCATCGCTCGTAATCAACTAATCATATTTTACATATATTGTATTCTGTATTTATTGATATACATATGTATGTATAATCGGAAGTCGATAAACGAGAAGTCCCTATGACAGCTCAAAATTGCCACGAAAATTCCGACCTCTGACAATGTATTTAAAAAAAATTATAACTCTGTTTGCCTTAAGGTTGACTAGTAGAGAATGCTTTATACCATTAAGTCGCCTTCTGTACCATACGTTATTCTTTTGTGCAATAAAGATTAAATAAATAAAGAAAATAGCAAACAAAAGTTCACATTTGATGTTTTCTAAGCATTTTCGCAAGTTTCGTTTACAGTTAATGTAAAAAAAAACTTTTTTTTAATGTTGTCTAGGAACGTATTTCCATGTTATGTATATTAAAATGTAAAACGTAGTGTTGCTCAAATCATAACAACGAAGTGAGAATTACAAAATATAATTAAAATCAATCGTTATAACTTTATATTTTTGTTACTAACCAAATATTTCAAATTAAAAATCATAAAAATATAGGAAACTTTAAAGTTTAAAAGATACTTATGTATTTTTTTTATGGCCCAAGAGCAAATTTAAACATACCAATAGAATCCTTACTTATACGCAGTATTTCACGACCATAACAGCAATTTACGTGATTTGTCATACAACGGTTACGATATAATAGGTGTAAGAGTTGGTCAATTTGTATGAGCCGTTTCGACAGTCACCAATGAGAGTCCGCTTTTGATCCTCTTTTTTATTTTGTCGTTAATTCTCATTGGAGCTAGTCCCGTCCAAACATTTTGATTCACCCAGAAAACTCGCTCGAATAGCACCGTGACAAAAACATGGTCAATTAGCGAATTCAACCAAACAATAGCTAAAGCAATGACAATTTCTGTTTGTGAATTATCGATGGTTGTCACTTATAAATGGGTGGTTAACGTCCTCATTTGCCTGCTTACAATATACCATGGTATAACAACACAGGTACTCTCTTCCGAGACTCGCGAACCACGTGACTGACACAAGCCTACGTCATCAAACGGCATTTAACAGCATGATGACGTAGGCTTGTGTCAGTCACGTGGTTAGCGAGTCTCGGAAGAGAGTACCTGTGTTGTTATACCATGCAATATACTTTGTTGTTGCAGTGCCGCTGGGCGTTCTTACGGAACAGTATGAGTTCGCTCGAGAGGCGGATGAGGTGAAGAACGCCATAGCCAAGCCGGACGCCAACGACCTTTACGACAACTCTGGTAAGCCAGTCATCTTTTTGAAAACGATTATTTTCTAATTTTAGATATAATATAGTCTATCTATTATATTCAGAGCAATGACGCGTAGTTGCAGTGACCAAGAGGCAACCGGATGGCTCGCGGTATTTGAGCTCTCAAGGCGTAGTGGAACCGCCCTGTGCAACCCGAACTGAGCCAACTTGAACTGGGGCGGAAAATGGAGAGGGGGTGAAAAATATAAATCTCTCAGACACTGAAACTACGCGGCATTTCTTCAACTTATAGTAGTCGTGAAACAAAACGATTTAAACGCCTATATTTGACCCTACCTATTCGAACACGAGAACTAGAAAGAGCTCGAAGCATTGGGACATATTCTTTAGGTACATGTATGAAGACATGTTAATTAATATCGTTAGCTTGCTATTCTACTGGGTCCTGTAACACAGGGAATCCTAGCTCAGGACCCAATGACTTGTAATCATGTTTTTGCCCAAGAAATATTTCTATATCTATTCTATAATATAGGTACGTTTATATCGTTTTATTTAATAAGCTCTAGTATCATTTTTACTGTCATTCATGAAGTAAAACTTAACACCGATCTTGTGAATATTGTTTTGTATTTTTTCAGCTTTGTCTCCTATACTCTATCATCTCCTTAAAGAGCTTTCCTGATCACAAATAAGTATAAAACTGAGCGGAGAGATGACTCCAAGAAAAATTATACAGGCGAAGTCACAAGTTTCTGATTTGTGAAGTTCTATTTCCTTTTTAAGTTTTATTACTTTTGCTATGACTATATGTTTCTCTTTTCATTTTTGTTTCTATAGTTTGAGTATGAAAATAAATTATATATTTTTTTTTCGCTCTTCGTTTTCTTTCTTCCTTTATTTTATTTATTTGCTTGATTGATTATTATGAGCATGAACTTTTGAAATGTCAAGTTTCAAATGTCTGAAATGTACGCATCGATCATTATTGTATTTTCTTAACAGTACTAAATCCGTATGTGATAACAGAATTTCAATTAGTCAAGGTGGTAATGGAAAATTATATCATAAATACAAAAAAATAATTATCACAAGATGGTAGGATAGCGTCGTAGAGCATACAAAGTTTATTGAAATTTAGAAATAAGACTTTAATAATAATATTTTATAGCACTAGATTAAAATTTGTAGTATTTCGGTGAATGTTAAAGGATACCAAATTAAATTGTGCTGTAAAGTATTTTTATAAAGGGTATAATTGATAAATATATATGAACAAAATTCGCCACGTAAGTATAGACCTATTACATGTTGCTGGCCTTTAAAAAAAATTGGGTAGTATTCCATATTGTTTCACGGAATCGTTATTGCTTTAGTGAACTCTGAAAAATGGAATGAAGCCAACGCAACTCCTATGGTGAACCCCGCCGTGCAACCCCCGTGGGACGCGAGCCCACCAACTACTACCAGCAGTCCAGTGACGCAGACTAAGGAAACCGCAAAAGATACAGGTATAATACTTGAGTAGATTTGAGTTAGCCGAAATGTATCAAAGTAGTCCATTCATTTAGTATAATATATAGTAGAAGATTCCGATACCAATGACAAGTTTATAAAATGTCGGCCATATTAAATAATCTCAACCATTCCGTAAGTAAAAGATAATGATTACTGGCTCCGTTTATTAAGTTTATGCTAGGAGCTTGTGATAAACAGTATTAAAATATCAGGTGGATAAACACTATTATTGGAATCTAAACTTATACAAAAGTGATAATCTTTACTCAGAAGATATCTATATGAAAGGTATTTTCTGTAAAATTTTATAATTATAATAACAGGTATCTACAATCAACATAGGGGAATATTCCTTAAGATTAATAAAGTTTGGAATTCAAGAAGATCTTGCTTGAATGCGCTTCTAACAATAATTTGAAATCGTGTTTTATCACCCAGAATTAAAAGAAGATATCCATATCCATATTAATATTATAAATGCGAAAGCGTGTCTGTGTGTCGGTCTGTCCATCTGTCTGTCTGTTACCTTTTCACGCTTAAACAGCTGAACCGATTGAATTAATGGTATGGAGATAATTTGAATCCCGGGAGACATAGGATAGTTTTTATCCTGGACATCACTCCAGTTTAATCAGTTTTTAAGGAGCTACGATATTAAACACGTGGAAGGAGTCGCGGGCCGAATCTAGTCTTTTAAATATCTACAGTTAATATTGTAAAGAGGCAAATTCAGAGAGATTATATCTTTGTCAAATGTACCTAAGTTTATATGTAATGGGTAATCTCCAAAACCGACTAGGTATCTGATTTCAAAATAGTTATTTACGATACAAGTGCCGAAAATAAGAAATTCGCAACGAGTGGTGATCAATTAAAACACGACCGAAGGGAGTGTTTTAAATCGACACGAGTTGCAAATTACCTATTCGCACGTGTATCGTACAACGTTTTACTGTACATATGGCTCTTTAAAGTTTCGACATATGCACGGAAAGTGCTCTTTCCGCACTAGTGCGGGAAAGTTGCACCATATGTACTGTAAACTCTTTTACTTGCATGTGGAATGGACATTCTGAACGGTTATTTGTTATATTTTATCCTGCGGTTTGTTTGCGCTCTTTGCTCTTTGGGTAAAGGCACGCGGACAACTAATTACTATAAATAAATATACTTCAATAGCAATACGAACCTATGTAAACGAAGGAAAAATTTAATTTAATAAAAACATTTTCCTTTACAGGGTCATTGTCATCTCATATCGCAATTTACGTCGGCATAAGCGTCCTCATATTCATCATTTTCATCGGATTGCTCATCGGCATCCGCTGCTATATCATCAGGAAAAACTCCAGAAACTCCAAAAACGGCGACATGTTCATCGCCGAAGCCCCCAATGTCTTCAACGACGCTGTCTCCGACATCGACAATGACATCGATGTCACGCATATGTCCGGGACTTTCTACGATCCTGTGCATCCTGATATGATACTGTATAGAGACGTCCCAGGCAGCAAAGGGACGCTTCGCGCCATGAGACCATTGTCTACCATTTATCCTTGCGCCGGCGCAAGCATGTACGGCCACCTAGATTACGTCCCTCCCCAGTACAGGGAGGTAGCGGCCGGAAGGCTAAGTAGAGAAGCGAGTAGGGAAAAGGAAGATTTAGACTTCGATAACGAAGTTGTAGTTAGTCCGAAAAGTTTAAATAGGTTTAATAATCAATATTATTACGGCTGACGACGTCAGGATGCGGAGGCAGACGATGCAGCCAGGACTTATTGTTTTTAGTGTTTTTAATTTTTATTCGTCAGATGAAATACGGTCATGAATTCGTGGAATATTCAGTTTCATTGTCTATATAGCGAATTATTATATAGTAGAGTGTTGGTGATTGAAGTTTCCAACTAGTGAAATTTACTTAATGGATAAACTTGTACATGAAGTTCCCTTAATAGAAAATGAGACAGAAAATTCCACGCATCGGCATGGGTTTACCTTATCATAAGAAACGACCATTTATTTAGGAAAATGTTTTATTGTCCTTTCTGTTCATGCAATACCTCTTCATTCTTCATTCTCCTCTTCATCTATATGTAATATGTAAATAGGTACCTAAATAAATCGTCGTTTCAAAATAAATAATGTATTGCTCTCGTCTTTGTACATTTAATTAAGCTAGTACTAATAAAGTCAATTTGTGATCGAAGTCATTTAAGAGTACCCATTTAAAATGAGAAATATTTTTCACTATCATTGTAGATAATTTTAAAAGTAACTTAACCTACCTAGTTAACAATATGACTAAAAGTCACATTTTTCTATGCACACATTAAATTAAAAAATAATGTAAAAGCTCTTGTACTTACTTAAAGTAATTTAACATTTCAAAAAGTTGAGTCTCTTCTATCACTCGTGATCAGTGTCATTGCTTTTTAATACTATGTCGGTGGCAAACAAGCGTACGGCCCGCCTCATGGTAAGCGGTTACCGTAGCCTATACTCGTAGCCTGCACCTCCAAGGAATTCGCATACAAGTTTCCGACTATTTAATAATCTGTCCTCTCCTAAAACCTAACCTATTTTACACACGGTACATTTGTTGTTTAATTAAATAAGTGTTTAACTGATGCGACGAACGTATGAGTATTTTAGCTTAGTTCTCCAAGATTCAAACTTTTGGAGGAGAAACCGCCGAAACAACAGCTACATTTTAAATTGATTTTAAATGTTTATTTATTGCATTTCTTACTTTCAGGCTTATGAAAACTAAGCTGCTGTATTTAGCATCAGCTTTTATGATACACTGTGTTTTTCGTTATTTTAATTTTTAATACCTAGTCTTGTGTAGATTTTTGAGAAAAAAAAACACTTTTTTTAATTTGTTTTTTAAATCGTTACGTAATTAATGCAGTAGAATTGAACATAAAGTATGATTCTAAACGTGTAGTTCAGGGTTTTCACGTCAAACAAAAAGTACATACAGTATTCTGTACGTACTTTTACGAGTACCTACATTGTTTGTACTTGTTGTAGCAATATTACTGCTAGTTCTATACCACACTCTGCGATTTTAATGTCCAATTCTACTTAACTGACCTAGTTATAAAGGCGGCAGTCATATAAAAATATCACCAACTGTTAATTTATCGTCGTCACGTTGACATCCTCATTTAATAGCGTATCTGCTTCATAAATAAAACAAAAGAGTGCGTTGAATTGTTTTTTTGCAATTGCCGATGTTTCCATTCAATGTTTTTCATTGGAAAACTTTTACAATGGATCCGCCGAAATATTGTGTTGGTGGTTGGGGATTTCCCAAATAAAGAATCATAGGATGAATAATGAGCGTAAAAATAACGTTGGCTTCCAATTAATGATTTCTTTTAAGGAGAAAAGTTTAAAGATTAATGTCTGCGCTATAATACATGGCGTGCGACACGAGAAAAGGCGTGACAAAAATTTAAGATGTATTTCGGCTGTGTCGCGTCACACATTTCTCACTTGTCGTAATGCTATACGCCATGCTGTTGCATCTCGATACAAAGTCACTATTTTACTTACTTCTAAGAATCTCACTGTGTGCATTGCTGTTTTGCAACCGATGTTTTTCATTAATTACGTGTTGCACTGTAATTTGCAATCATATTTAAATATAGATGATTTAATTTTGACTATAATCGGACCTTGTTACCTCATTGAGTAATATATATACTAATGTGTTTAATAATGCATTACTATCGACACCATCGAAATAAACACTATTTATGTCACGTTAAAAAACACTTCTGCCTGCAGTTATAAACTTATAACACATTTTGTAAATATTCTAGACGTGTACATAAATCCCGAAATAGTTCAAACAAATGACGATCAACGCTTACTCTTAATTGAAAATACGTGTTACATATCCATGTTAAGGTGTACAATTTTGTATCACTTTTTTAATAAAAATGTTTGAAATTTGTGTTTTATTTACTCCTATTCCAGGGGTGTATAAAGTACGATTAACACTGGGCGGAGCGTTTTGCTTACAACTTACAGCACTTACGTACCACGCTGAATGAACGCGAAAAAAAAATATAGTAACACGCAGAAGATACATATTCAAATTAAATAATTGAAAGGCAGGTTTTTGCAAGTTCTGAAAACACAACATGAATTTAGTATTTATGTCAAAATTCTAATTGTGTTTTGAGAAACCGGCGTCAACCTTTAAAGTGTTTACGTTTTTGAACCCTTTAACGTTTGACGCAGGTTTCTGAAACACAGTGATCTAGTCTAGAGACTTGATACTCAATTCATTCGATTCACATACAGTGGTCATCTAATCACTAATTTACATATTTACAACAACAAACAAATACAGTGTAAACATGTCATTTTGAACTATAAATCAATTAGGTAAAAAATTATCGTTGTATTTAAGAAAATCACATGCAATGAAAGAGTGACTATAATCCTTAATTTGCGACTAGACGCAGTTGTGATTAAAAAGTAAAGCTGCCCTATGACAAAGCAATAGGTTCAAATCCTTGCAGGTCAATTCTTTTTAATTGTAACAAAATCCTGAAAAAACCTATTAAGCAAAGAACACACTCCCACCCTCTTCTCTGCTCGGTCAGGTGTGACCGGTATGGAACGTCACGGGGTCGTTACCCGCCATGACGAGATTTTTAGTCATTAATGGTCGCGTGGCCAAGCATCATTATTCAGGAGAATTATGGGGTGGATCATTCAAAAACCTAAAGAGGGTTGCTGGTCACGTTCGTAAAATATGCAATTTATTACGTTTAAATTATCCATCGCTGTCGGGGGCACGTTAATATGCATTCATCTTGTTTTGAGCAGGTACGTTTGTGAGGTTTTAATTTTGCTTTCACGATTCTCTCAATTGATTGAAAAAATTGTGTTTTGTGTTCTTAACTTTTTGGAACAGCAAAATTTTTGTTTTCTATTTATAGCTTTAGATTATTTTAGTTGGCTGATTTGCATAAGAGTAGTCCATTCCAAAAGCTACCATCCAAGGTGAAAAAATCTAATTCCAAGGACAGTTTTATAAATAATTTACTTTAAAAACAAAGTTTTAACGACTTCAATTTAGTACTCCGCCAAGTCACGAGGACATTTCCACATTTATTTTTAAATTTACCACATGTACTGATTTCCGAGCGCAAATGCGTTGATTATTAGGGAAAAAACCCAATCGCTGTGTGGCCCGATAACATTTGAGGACTTCCAATCCGTCGATTCCACAAGGATCACCTTTGGCACTTTCTTACTTGCTATTTCAACGGAATCTTATCAGAATCCGTGACGTACTACTGAGGAATTCCATAAGTCATCTGTGGTCTTCATCATCATTTCCACTCCACCAAATTTTTGATTTTCGTGTATTTATAAGAGTTATAATAGAAAATACCAAAATCACTACACGCGTGCCTAATATAATTGAGGAGTTCCCTCAATAGGGAATATGCATGTGATTTAGAAATCTTAATAAATATACACACATGATTATTTTTAGAAATTATCATGTTTCTATTGATAAATTTAATTGTTTAAAAGTACTATTTTTCAAATTCCCTCGCAAATTTCCAAAACGCAACGCTATTGGCGGAGCGAAACGTGACGTCACCATGCACTCGGTGTCTACTGTTAACAGGTCGTTAGTATGATTATTGAAAGTTATTCGCATTGTTTTGCCGCTGTTTATGATAAATAATTAGTGTTTTTTGGTAAATGTTAACTGAAAACAGTGACCCCTTGTGAAAAAAGACTCGCCACAATGACTGAAAGCGGTTTTGTCAAGGCACAGTCGGGTAATCTGCCTAAAATTGATGTGTCCATGATGACTAAATACGTACTTCGCAAATATTTGTGAGTTTACGTCCGCTGAACTAAGAGGAGTAAAAGCTGCAAGGTAAATAAGTTACAGATATTCAATAAATTTTCATATTCCTTGTTTTTATACTCGTGAGATTGGTCAATTAAGTAATTATAACCTATTTTGGCAATTCAAATAGCTAAACTTTTAAACTATTTCAAATAGGTGTCTTTGTTAAATAATTGGAATAAAAAACTTGTACATATTTATCCATACTATATACTATATTACTATTTTACTATATCCATAATATCTATATCCATATCCATACTTCCATACTAATATTATAAATGCAAAAGTGTGTCTGTCTGTCTGTCTGTCTGTTACCTCTTCACGCTTAAACCGCTGAACCGATTGCGATGAAATTTGGTATGGAGATAGTGAGATTTTGAATCCCGGGGAAGGACATTTTCATCGTGGAAAGTACGTTCGTCGTTTAAGGGGATGAAATGGGGGGTTGAAGTTTATATGGAGCTGCGATATAAACGATTTCCACGCGGACGGAGTCGCGGGCAGAAGCTAGTAATATTATAAATGCGAAAGTGTGTCTGTCTGTCTGTCTGTTACCTCTTCACGCTTAAACCGCTGAACCGATTTGGATGAAATTTGGTATAGAGATAGTTTGAGTCCTGGGGAAGGACATAGGATAGTTTTTATCCCGAAAATCATCCCCCAAGGGGATGATGTGGGGGGTGATAGTTTGTATGGAGCTACGATATAAACGAGTTCCACGCGGACGGAGTCGCGGGCAGAAGCTAGTATTATATAATCAAAGATATGTAGGTACCTATTAGGAATGTTAAATGTTGAGAACATCTTTATGAACTTTAACAAACTAGGTTGTTTTCGTCAAGGCTTATTAATAAAACATATTTGTGTAGGTCACTCAGTAAATAGGATTAAATTCTTTCAACTTCTATCTTCGATCAACAGTGCAAACAAAGAAACTTAGCTAAAACGTTTCATGATCAAAATCAACACTCGTAGTCAGCTGTTGATCAACAAAAATCATAATATTTGTAACATTAATAACTAAAAAAATTGAGAATCAGAATAGTTTTATAAATAATAGGTACAATTTTGAGGTTAGGTTATTGTTTATATTGTTCGCGAGTCCTAATTAAAAAGATATTAGGTACACACACATTTAATACTCACGTCGAAATGATCTTCACAACAATATAAACTACTCAAGCACGATACATTATCTCTCCTCATCGCCTTACACCACTTTATCCTTATATTTGCACCTTTGGGCATATGAAAATATTTGCAGTTTTAATGTTATTTTCACACATAGGGACAATACAATATTTATAATAAGCTTTTGTGGGCTCTTCCATTACAATAAGTTGATCTTATAAGCTTTAATCACTCACATTTATTAAAAGTGTGAACATTGTTGTTAATTTGTTCTTTGTGCACGGTGACGTCACAAATGAGCGCGCCAAAATGGTGGCGTTTTGATCGTCCGAAAATGATAGCAGTTTTCATTATTTTTTTTAGCTTATTTAATAATTTTGTGAGTGTTGTATTTTTTTCCGGTTGTATAATTACTTATAGAATAGATTTAAAAAAAAAAAAAACATGAATATTCCCTATTCCTCATGGATCCCATCATCCAACTGAATTTTAGAAAAATGGACCCACCTGGAAGCATAAACTTACAAACAAAAAAAAAATACGTTTTGGCTCATCAATGACGGAGTTCCGAGGTAACAAACATTGAAAAAAAAAAATACAACCGAATTGAGAAACTCCTCCTTTTTTTTGAAGTCGGTTAAAAAATCGGCCTCATTAAATAACCTCAGATATAACTACGTAGATAAGGCTTGGCATAACTTTGAACATTCCTGACACTTCTGACAATAACGGGTTTGTCTTGGAAGTAAAGTATGTCCAACTTCAAGTCCAAGTCAAAGTTCGACCGCAACAATGCAAAGACGACAGGTAGTCGGCCACATTCGTCTGCGATCGCCTAGTAGGCAGCGAACGAAAAAACAGCGCCGCAAAATGGCCCCACAGAATGGTTACCTTTGCCATTATGCGGGGATGGGAGCGAGGTGTCACAACGATGCCAGGCAGGCGTTTAGTTCGAACAAGAATACTGAGTTTTATAGGGACGTGTTTGGTAGAAATTTGAAAGGAGCTCGCATTCAATGGTTTTTTCTTTCGCTGCTTGCGTTCACAAATCTACTTGTGAACGCAATAGGTGGACAGGCTAATGTGGAGATGGTAGTTATTGGCTGATGTGACTTGAAATAAGTACCTACGAGGTAATGACCGCATTACGCGACTGAAGGAGGCACTTGTTAGGTGCGGAGCTGTGAAAATCAAATGGGATTACTACCTCATTTAATACGAATGTGAGGTATGAAGTACCTCACACTCGGGTACAAATAGACTGCTAATCGGTTTGAGCATTTATTTTGTCTCTATTTATTTTGTTTATATACATAATTCAGCATTAGGCTGCAAAGCCAGCATCACGCTGCGTTGGGCCCGTTTCGTGACACGGCAAAGATTTACTTGTTTTAGTCTTGTATAAGTCAGTCGCGAATTAATGTTAGATCCTGATTAATTTGCGAGTTCGTGGTAATAATATTCCGAGAAATGGGACCGCTAATAAAATGGTCTAATAAAAATACCAATACATCAGTAATGTAACAAACATTACTTTACATTGTTGTTCTAAAAAAATATTGAGTATTTTATTGTTTCAGAGGAAAAAAGTTACACGCCACTAGTGTTCTGTAACAGAATAACTAATAGTATAGAAGGTCTAAGTGATGACGTTAGTTTTTAAAACATACCTATATAATAAATCATTCCTTTACACTGTTTTTTTTTTTTCAATCTTATCATGACACTGATGACATGACAATTATTAAAAATAAATGTGATTTTGCAACACTTACTTTCACGGGGTACTTCATGCATGAGGGAACATTGCTTATGTTTTTACCTTTAACATATTGTAAGCGCTGAAAACTCCTATCTTCTATTAATTTCAGTCTCGAACAATGTTTAAGTGTCAAACGATCCCGATAGTAATACCAACGGTTCCACGAATTCGTCTTCATCAATAACAGACAAAAATCGACTTAATGACATTGGAATAACAGCCACGACATATCACTGGAAAGTTTGTAGTACTGGAATTACCCAAAGGGTCACCGGTAGGGCCCAATTTCCATAATTTCACAACTGTAATCCCCACGATTACAAGTTTGCATTGACGGCGGTAGGTAATCAATAGTTAGTCTTGGTCTCACCGCACCATTTATCAATGTCGCATTAGAATAAGCCTTTTGAAGTTGAACGGGAGTCATTTTATATCTAGTTTCCTTTGTTGTTAATGAAACGAAGATCAAACAGAATGAAGAAAATGACAACTTAGGGCGTCTTGTACCAACATAGGTACGATTACAGATTAATCTACGTTAAATATCGCGCCGGCAGCTGCCATTCCGTAGAATCTTGTCGAACTCTCCATCCGTTCTGATTTTAAAGAACTGTACGATATATTGATTTAAACTTTCACTATTCTCACACAGTATTTTGAATAAACGCGATTCTATCGGTAAATAAATAAGTTAAAGGTGTTCGTTATATTCTAAACTAGCTTCTGCCCGCGACTCCGTCCGCGTGGAAATCGTTTATATCGCAGCTCCATACAAACTTCAACCCCCCATTTCATCCCCTTAGGGGGTGATTTCCAGGATGAAAACTATCCTATGTCCTTCCCCGGGATTCAAACTATCTCCATACCAAATTTCATCGCAATCGGTTCAGCGGTTTAAGCGTGAAGAGGTAACAGACAGACAGACAGACAGACAGACAGACACACTTTCACATTTATAATACTAGCTTCTGCCCGCGACTCCGTCCGCGTGGAAATCGTTTATATCGCAGCTCCATACAAACTTCAACCCCCCATTTCATCTCCTTAGGGGGTGATTTCCAGGATGAAAACTATCCTATGTCCTTCCCCGGGATTCAAACTATCTCCATACCAAATTTCATCGCAATCGGTTCAGCGGTTTAAGCGTGAAGAGGTAACAGACAGACAGACAGACAGACACACTTTCGCATTTATAATATTAGTATGGATGTATGGATAGTATGGATGTATGAAAAGTTTGACATGTTTCTCTGGAATGACAGCTGCCGGGCCGGCGCCATATTTAACGTTGATCGGTCTGTGATCGTAAGTTGGTGATGCAACCCTCCCTTATATTGCTTAAGATTACAGACGTTTTGGTGCAACCCACCCTAAGCGGGACTTTTACCGACAAATCTGATAGCCATATCTTGATTTCTACAGGAGCAGTATCTATATGTAGTAGTAAACTTTATTACGTTAAATAATACATCATATAAAATAATATCAGAAAAAGAGGAGGAATTTAATGTTCTATGATGGGTAATCCACAGCCGTCTTCGCATCCAAATCTTTCTATTCTTCTTCTCGTTCCTCTAATTCTCATAAAGACCGCTCTGATGATTGATACATAGTAGTATATATATATATACATACTATATACATTTACATAGATTTACAACATTTTTGAACTGTTTTATTTATGTATATAGTTGTTTCAAAAAAATTACTATCCTTATCCTTACTAATATTATAAATGCGAAAGTGTGTGTGTTTGTATGTTTGTCCTTCTTTCACGTCGCAACGGAGCGTCGTTATGATGTGATTTTTAGTATGGAGATAGTTTAGAAGCTGGAGAGTGACATAGGCTACTTTTTCCAGCGGGAAACATCTAATTCCCACGGGAAAATTCAATATGTTACATTTTCCTATAACCACGCGGGCAAAGCCGTGGGCATCAGCTAGTCTGTAATATTTTTTACAACATCTGCTTTCATTAAGAAGTTGAAACTTAATTGAGTTAATTAGCTTAGCCTAGAGGAAATGTGGAATACGCTGAAAAACCCATTCATTTACAGTTTTTAATTATATTTCCGGACTGAAAAGCGGTGACAAAATATTACTCAGAAAATGTGCGTTGAGAAGATGAACTTGGCTTTTTATAGAATTATAATTAGAACTAATTAATTATTTGAATTTAGTAATGTTAGTTATCATCATGTTTAAACTTTAGAAAAAAAATGTTAATTAGAAGTATACTTGATATTATTTGAGTTGGTTGAAATTGCATCAAAGAAGTCCATTCAAAAAGAAACTCCAAGGTTTGATTCCAGTTCCATCCAATGCCAATTTTATAAAAAAGGGTCGCGTTAAATAATATCAACCATAATATATACAGGGACTTAAATTTGAACAAGCAAAGTATTTGTTTATTTTAAATACTTACTTTAATAACGCGCCAACTTTTGAAGATTTATCATTTGGTTTCACTGTATTGTCTGCAGAATCTGGAAATTCCAAGTGTGCACTGAAGTGTATGCGAGAACTGTTCAATCTCTAGTTAAAGCGGCACATATGTAATATGCGCAATGTTACAAGCGATTCTCAACGTGTTTTGAGATGTTTGAGCTAATTAAGAAGTTGTAAAATCTCCACAAGGCACAGAGTGAAGTAGCTGAAAAAATCTTGACTGCGAGTGGAGCCCATGATAGCTCAAGATGGTGAGAGCAAAGCACGAAAATTAAATAAAAACAAATAAGAAAAAAAGGGATTAGACTTGCACTGGCGAACCACAGGCGTATTCGGTGAGCTTGAAGTTGCGCATACACCAAGGCGCGGCGCCGCGCGTTTTTTGGGTTACTTATCATTTTCATTACATCACTTGCTCCTGGTCGTGTGACGTTTTGACAATCACTAGCAACGAAGCATCCCTTCAGTATCACCTATGTGCGTTGACGGTCCAATATAGAGTTTTGACGATGGCGACCGTTCCATTCGGATAGTGCGGCGAGTCTCTCTCAATTTGGATCTCAATCCGGGCCGTACCAACTTTTTTTATTTATATATTTATTTAATAAACAGAATATACAAACTTAATAATTAACAGGCTCCCACAAAACTGGCGGAACAGTTTGTCTGTGTGATCATTTTATAGTACAGAGTTAACTAATTTGTACATACTTAAGTTGTGTTTTTAAATGTTACATGCCTTTTATGTCTTAGGTGTTATTATACACTTAAGTAATGTCGTTTTATTTTTCTTTTAAAGACGTTTTTTATAATCGATATGATACAGAGAAAGAATATAATGGAATAATAAACCATCTTCGTCTGTAGCCCCCGAAAGGATTCGAACCTGCGACCTTTCTATTAACGCTAGACTGCTCTACCAACTAAGCTACGAGAACAGTGACTTACGCTGTGTATTTTTGCATTACATTCCCGCTAAGACTAGCGCCCTCTGTATCGTGTTATAGACTTGTTTCACAGCCTTGGCACACCTCTAATGGGTGAGCTATACGCTCACTCCATTCTCATCGAACCACATCAGGTAGTTTCGGACAAGTGAGAGAGATGGCGCTGGTGTACATTCAAATACCCTTATCACGAAACAAATTATTTTTAGTTAAATATTTTTGGAAAAATAAACCATCTTTTTCTGTCCTGTCGGGGGCTACAGACGAAGATAGTTTATTTTTTTAGTTTATTCTTTCTCTGTATCATATAGATTATAAAAATGATCAGGGTAACTTCCTCGTTAAAAAAACACGAAAAACAAAAATTAAAAATAATTTATTTCGTGATAAGGGTATTTAATAATTTTTTTATACTTTCACGGCTGATAGTTTCTGGTAAACTGTTCAGAAGATAGGGAATACGTTTTTTAGCGTTCTATCACCGTAATGGTTTTTAACCTTCGGTACGCACAGTTTACCGGACGCCATAGCCCTAGTAAAATATTTATTATCGACTGTTTTTAACAAGCTATTCTCAGAGCTAGGCTCTAGACTGCTAAGGTTATTTATAGCACGTAGATATTTATGTTTAAGACTTACAGGTAGAATTTTACAAATTTTTAACTATCTTTAAGTGGTACGGTTTTACATTCATATGCTGTCGCGAAGCCACTTCTGGTCACTCTCATGGCCGCGAATGGGCCTACCTATAGCACTCTAGCTTAGGTATCTGTATTAGCATATATTATGCAACTATTAACCTACACATACAGCTTCCGGAATCCTTTATATATCTGGCATATGAGCTGCCGCCTTATGCGTACCAGCTCCATCTGAGATGTGGGGACCTTCGTCCCCGAGAATGTCCTGCACCTCCCCTTACAGACATCCCTTACCACACAACTGATGCTGTACCAATACACAAACTATATTGCTTCAGTTATAATTACCCGGGTGCACCCTTGATTGATGACGACATGGCCTGAGGCTGAGACTACCGAACCTGAGACCCTGTTGTTACACTTGTTACTAATCCTCTCACACTAAAGAACTCCACGACTAAGAACTGTGTTATCGCATGTACGTGACATGTAGGAAAACCTTATTCATATACATAATATACCGTCACGCCTCCCAAATAGAATAAGACCTGTGGACGCACATAAATACATCACATCATGAACAATCATCGTCCGAGCTGTGTAAGCACATGAGCACACGTGTAAATGAAGAAAATCGTTACGATGTCATAGGATGCATTGAAAGTGATTATGGAAAGAGCTCACCCTGGTTTTCCTCCAAATCTAACACTACAAATCTGCACTTAACTGTTCGTACGCAATATAGCCGTTAGGAACTCTGACTACTCGCTTACCCGTCAACATTGTTATAAAAAGATTGTGGGTGTTGCTAAATTAAATAAATCGGCTGTTTGAGACATGATTGACATCAATGTAAATACTATCGTGAATCATGACTATTCACGACATATGCCATTTTGGAGCAGTGCCACTTCATTTGGCTTGTTGGAGCGCTCGTAAATGGCCAGCTTTGTGAAGAACAGGTGAAGTACGACCCCCGACAAAGTCCTTTAGGAATCAAGTTCATACGCTCGAACACACACCTTTAAGGTTTCGTTGCACCAATCGCCACGCTCAAGCGGATTCCTATAACGCAATCCTTTGAAGACGCAGCGTATAATGTTACCCGTTTGTTGGACATTCAGCACGGCATGATGGAATTTTAGGTGTAAAATTGGTGCATATGTTTATATTGCTCTTATTATAAACTTGGTATTAAGGCTTAACTGCGGGATATATTTTTTTAATCTCATTGCGAAATAGAAATAAGGAGAATTGGGAAAACAAATATTATTTATTACTACTTAAAGCATTCCCTACCAGTCAATCTATGGGTAAAGCCGAAATGAATATGACTAACATCATCATCACTATCTACATAACTCATCCCTCCTCGAACGTGTTGCTACTTCTGCTACTGACTGTACTTAATACGCTGGTAATACTGACACTGACACTAAATTCTCTCCCTTCAAACTGTTTATATGTTTATGTAACAGATGGCTTAAGTCCCTTGACTTGACCATTATCTGTTGGTAAATTGGCACCATTTCTTGGGGTGTATTTGGCTAAACCCATTGGACATGAATCAATTGCATACACATACACGCTGAGCTGGGTCTATTTCGTGACAAAGCAAAATGTGCTTTTTATTTTATTTCATTTATTATCTGTGTTGTTTTTGCCGCGAATAC
The DNA here is from genome assembly GCA_947578815.1 of Epinotia ramella. Lineage (NCBI taxonomy): Eukaryota > Metazoa > Arthropoda > Insecta > Lepidoptera > Tortricidae > Epinotia > Epinotia ramella. Next base: position 20,175,837 of record OX388211.1, read on the forward strand.
TTAAATGTTTTGATTTGATTTTGATTTGAAATTCACATTAATTTTAAGAAGTATAAAATTTCACGCATGCAACGAAAATACATGAAATAACGTTACAAATCGATAACTACAAAAAAATGGCGACTACAAAAGGTGCGAGCTCAGACCTCATTAGCGATAACTGAAGAGACACACATTAATGCCAGCACCAATAACAAACTAAGTGTCACAAAGTGAGACAGGAAGGGTTGTTATGTTGCTTACCTTAAATCGAATATAATAAAAATTTAAGTAGAGAAATGTATAAGCCATACGTTAAATAAATAAATAAACGATGATGAACGCGTTTGAATTATTTTGGAATCGCAAGGGTTCATAAACTACGGTGTCGGCTTTCTAACAACCAGCTGTAAACTTGTTTGCCACCGTTTTATCTTAAAAAAATACAATATTGCAAACATGACTCAATCATTGGGAATATACGGATAGGAACGTTACCTTCTATTCTATTTGTTGTTATTCTTATACATTGGGATTAGCAAAGCGCGCAACAATGTCAAATTAATCACAATCGAATACGTTGAGGCACATAGGTTTGCTTGGCACGGTTACGTAGGCGGTACATCGGGATACTAATCCACTACAAATGTCCGATACCCTAAATCTAATCTTGGCTGGGAAAGGAGCGCTAGTGTCTGTAGTATAAATGATGTCACTGAAACATTTCCAGTGCTACGAACCCGCTCAGTGGGCGTTCTACACTTGCTTCTAACTTCGCGCGGCTTTCCCCGTATGTAGTAAATCCTTGTATTGAACGAGAAGTTATTGAAGTGAAAACTTCTCTAGCGGCGCTGAGCACTTTTTGGGATGGGGAAAAATTGTTAAATACGCGACAGAGTTTTGTGACGTCAGATGTGAAGGAGGTCACTTTTTGCTGCTAGCCGATTCGACTTCATTCAAAACTGACCGCTATTCGTAAGAGTATAAAGCCGTTAAACACTTTTTGCAATAGCATATTCTGCAAATAAATTTGTAATGTATTATTACAAATTTATTTGCAGAATATGCTTTATGCAACGCGTCCTTCACCGTTTTGCTATTGAGAAAATTCGAATAGTTCGAATTTGGGCGTTATTCCTAGAGATAAAGCTTTGAAAAATATTTGGTAATGGCAAAAACAAATTGGTATTGTGTTTGCCGCCGCCCGTCGGTGCGCCGACGGGCGAGCCGGCGGCCCGTCGCACCCAACGCGCCCGCGGCCCGTCCGCCTAAATAATTGATAATTGTTTATAAATTTGCGTCAAATTCATTTTTAGGGTGACACCGTAAGATGTCACGTGACCTGATCGAAAAACTGTTACAATGTTATTGAGTTTTTACTTCTGCCGGCACTCCCGGAGTGCTATCCGGTCTTTTTTTTTCACATTGACACTCAATATTGTTAATACATGTCCAGAGGGGTAATTGCGTTACTTATCAAACGAGAGTTAAAAGGACTGTCATTATTCCGAACAAAAAAATTATTGTCTATCTACCTAACATTCGAACGAAACGTTACGCGATCGAACAGTTGAACATTGACATCAGATATTCTTAATAAATATTTATGGATTACCGATTATTTTAATAGCACGGTGGTAAACAAGCATATGATCTGCCAGATAGTAAGCAGACACCTAAGCACTATGTAGCGTTTACCTGTTTACTGATGGTTGCGGTCTTCCGTGCGCCAGTCGCGAGACTCGCAGACTCTGCTTCAAAAAGAGTATATTTGCGCGTGCACCACCTCAAGGCGATTTCCTAGCCGCCCTTGCATTATTAAACAATCATTCCGAGTTTCCTTGGTTCCACTGTAACGTCAAAGTATGATTAATACATTTCTGCGCGCTGCTACTGCTAACGTGCGCTCAGGCATACCCTTCTTACCTGTTTTTCTGTTATTTTGGCTGGACATAACCATTATTATGTATTAAAAGTTAGGTTTGCTAAAAAATCAATATGTTGTTTATTTTTACTTGACAATCTATCATAACAACGATACGTCGACCGCGCTGCCATGAAGTTAAGGTTGTATACTTTTAGTCATATGAACTCCTGGTTATTACTCCATTAATTTGAATTTGTGAAATTGAAATCGGAAATTCTGGAATGTGGATTCTCAGGGAATATACAGCCTGGAAATCTAATACGAGCAAAGAATTAAACCAGACATAGGGTTTAATACCGTTATCATTAATTACTGGGACTTTTTAAGATACACTTAATAGAAAGCCTGTAATTAATTTTTCAAAAATTACCGAGCAGCAATGTAACGCAAACGTAGCTGTCCAAATACTTGACAAGTAACTGTCAACCAGAGTTGTGACATATTTGAAATACTTGTATTTAAAATACAAATACAAAATACAAAATACGTATTTTGGATTTTGTACTTAAGTACTTTTTTTAAAAAGTATTTTGTATTTTATTTGAAATACTATTCGAGACGTATTTTGTATTTGTAAAATGGTTTGTAAAATACAAAATACTTTTTTATTCTTAGCTTCATTTTTCTAAAGCATTCCGCGATTCAGTAAAAACAAAAAATGGCCACTAGTGGCGCAGCTGCTTTGAAAGTCTATGCGCAAAATGACAGATGAAATAAAACGCATATAAAACCTGACCTATGACCAATAATATATGAGGGACCCCTCTTGACAATCCTCAAAGTCACTGTTACGTTTTGCAGTGTTGGCAGCTATTTAATTATTTCTGTTGTTCGCTCGATATATCTTTAAAAAAATGCCAAAACAAATTGTATTTAAACAATATGCCGTGTAGGCAATAAATAATACGTTATTTTAACGATTCGTATTTAAGTGATTATGAATGTATAAATGACAAATAAAAATACAGAAATAGAAAAATATATTTATATAAAACCGGTACGTAAACAGCACTACAAAAAAGATGTCATTGTGGGCATTGTGGCAAGTATGTAATATAAATATAAGCTTCGATCATATCATAAGTTAATTTGGTCGTTTTGTGTGCTAATTGACATTTAAATCTATTCTATATTAATAAAAATCTTTAGATTTCAAAATTGTTTATTGTACAACTATAATAACATTTAAATCGGACTGTGACGTTTTTTTTATATAGCACCATTTTTTTAAGACTGCACGTTTTTAGTACATTTCGACATAGTTTTAGCACTAAATTAAATTCAGAGTTGGCAACACTGTTTACATGTCATTACGCCGTACGCGCGTTTTCCATTTAATTTTGCCTCGGTTACGTTTTATATCTAACCTAACGCCGACAGTTACTATTTATTAATACAAGTAGTGTTTGTATTGTAACTGTTTGTTATCAAAAATATATTATCTATTAAGTACAGAGTTGGATTTGGTGTGCTACTCAATACTTTATATTAAATATTTTATTACTGCTAAGTTACAAAGGTATTACCTTTACCACTCAAATATTCAAGTGAATGGGTCAGCGAATCGGCAAATGGCCACTAGAGGCGCTGCAACTTTCAAAGTCAATGTGCAAAATTACAGTTAAAACAAAATGAACGTTATTATCTGTGAAACATGACGTTACGCTTCGCTTTTTACCGAGATTGACATCGATTTTGTTTCGATTACTTTTTGAAAGTATTTTATTTGAATAAAGTATTTTGAAAATACCTATTTTGTATTTAGTATTTAAATACAAAAAGCAAAAGTATTTTGTATTTTGCATTTGAAATACTAAATTAGAAAAGTATTTGTATTTTGTATTTAAATACTTTTTTAAAAGTATTTTGTACATCTCTGCTGTCAACGAGCCTTAACTTGAATATTTTGCGTTACATTGCGGGCTGAATTATTTTGTATGGTTAATTTTTTCGTTGTAATTTTAGACAAAAGGTATCTAAATAAACTTCTTACGTCCTGCACTAACCACCATTTAAAGATTTGCTCGTATTAGATTTCCACGCTGTATAAGCCGTACAACGGACGGATCCACGAGTTCTACGTCGACCTCCAAATAGTCTGGCCCAGCAAGTCAAGAAAGATCCCTACGTCTGAAGTATACGGTTGTCCTGCTCTTACTCTGCGCGTCTACTCACCACGCGCCACCATGCACCTTCTGCGCGCCACCACGCGCGTAACCACGCCCCTTGTGCAACGCGCCTGCATAACACGCACCTTGAACGCGCGCCCTCTGACCGTTGCCTTGAGCTGAGCATCTTCTAACAACGCGCCCTAACTGCGCGTCCTCGCCTTACTGCTTGCCCTCCTGAGTGATCCCACCCGGTTCCGTTTAGTATATATGGAATTATACTGGGGGGTCCAGCAGTGGACGTCTTTCGGCTGATATGATGATGACACTGGAATGTTAAATGCTCTTGCGACTTACGCCTTTCGTGACGGTTACTCAGTTTATACATAGTTAGTTAGTCTCAGAGGCCAGCTTATACATATGTATCAGAAGAAGAAGACAAGTGACCGCTCCCAACTGTCACTGTCAATGTTCGGCACAGATTAGAGCGCTCCAAACGGCATCTTAAAATTATTGTACAGCATAATATTGCCATTTTACATATGTATTACCTTTTACTCGAATATCGCCTTGTTTTTGTTCCTGATTTTGACCCAAACGCAACACGAATAACGTAAAATGGGTGTCTAATAAGTAAAGTGGCGTAAAGTTTTTTTAGTTTCGAAAAAGTATGCAGTAAGTGCTGCAGAGGTGCTATGCTTGCTATGCTATGTTTTCATACATTTGAAACGTAGCTGTAGCTGGAGCTACGTTTTAAATGTATGAAAACATAGCATAGCATGGCATATCACATCTCTGGTGGAAAAGCACCCTAAAAGAGCGATTTGTCATGCATCGTACGAACCAAGAAATAAAAGCACTTACTGCATACGTTTTCGAAACTAAAAAAAAGAATGAAACGCAATTTCTGAAATTATAATGCCAAATCAAGGCGTAGATTTATAGGATTGTTTTTAACTGCTCAACAGTAAATCTGAATAAAGAGTATGTACATCGACACGAATAAAAAATACAGTCTGTTTCGTATTTGCTGATGGACACGAGTTAAATTAACCCTACTATTGAAAGTAGGTGAAGTAACATTTCATCTAATAAATGAAATAAACAAATTAATAAATGAAATAAATAAATGTAGTAAATAAACGAAATAAATAAATGAAATATATAAAAAGAAATAAATAAATGAAATAAATATACGAAATAAATAAATAAAGAAAATAAAATAAATTAATAAATGAAATAAATACTTAAATGAGATAAATAAAAGAAATGAAATAAATAAATGACACAAATAAATGAAATTAATGAATTTTATTCTGCAAGAAGGACGCAATGGCACTTTTACTAGTCAAAATTCTTGAGACCACTGTTAAGAGGAAACGGCGAATAAACTCAACAGTCAGTATTTTTTTGCCAAAGAAATTTTATTAAAATGATAGTGCTAGTGCTTTACCTACTTAAAATAAGTAAAGCGACCGGTTAGCCTAGTGGTGACGACCGGTTAGCCTAGTGGGTAGTGACGCTACCTACGAAGCTGAAGGTCCTGGGTTTGAATCCCGGTAAGGGCAAATATTTGTGTGATGAGCATGAATATTTGTTTCTGAGTCATGGAAGTTTTCTATGTATTTAAGTATTTATATCTATTATATATATATCGTCGTCTAGTACCCATAACATAAGCCTTAATGAGCTGGGACTAGGTCGATTTGTGTAAGATTGTCCCCTAATATTTATTTATATATTTATTTATTTAACCTGAATATGAATACAAATAAATAAATAAATCCTAATGCGATTTATTTATTAAACCTGAATATGAATACAAATAAATAAAAAAATCCGAATGCGTTGTTCTACACGAAAACATGTCCGAAACAACAAACAAGGCAGGGAGATTACAAAGAAACGAAAAGATGGGAAATGCGACTATTACTAAAGCATTGTGTCATCTAGCTCCGTAGGCGTGATACAATGCTATTAATTTCTGAATGATAAAGCTATTTCGGGCACTGGTTAGATAGGTCGCCGCGCTGTAAGTACTCTTCTCTAGTTGATCAGGTCGATCACGTAACGCATTGTACACGCGTCAGGTCCAAAAATCCCAAAAGATACAAATGTGACTCTTTGTATAGGAAAATTACCGATGAGTTGTCCTAACGTGCGGTTGAAAAGTTACGTGATCACCCCTCTGCTGGTCGATCATGTAACGCATTGTACACGCGTCAGATAGATTAAACGTCACATTTTGTATGGGAAAATGACAACTGAATTGTCCTCACGCTAGTTGGAAACGTAACGTGTTCCTCTAAACGACGAATTTGCGGCACTTGCGGTGGAAACGATGGGACCCTGGTCAGCCAACATGAAGGCTCTATCGTCGCGGCTGGTCAATGCCTCAGGGGACCCCAGAACTGACGCGTACCTTTCACAACGGATCGTTCTTGCGCGGTCCAAAGGGAAAATGCTGCCAGTGTTTTGGGATCATTGCCGCTTATAGATTTTAATTATATCGTTTGGTAGAGTTTAGTTGTATTTAAATTAAAAAGTCGGTTTGTTTTTACTTGCGTCGACACCCTTGCGCCGTCTCACCTTCCTGAAACCGCAATGAGGAGTGGTGCTGCTGCTGACTCACAAAGTTGTAAAAGCCGGGTCACACAAAAGGCTGAAATATGCTGGCATTTACAGTGGCTACATGTTTGAGTCTTTCGGCGTCAAGGTCTTCGGGCCATTGGGCACCAGCGCTTCTGGCTGGCTCATACCTCTTAGACACCTAACGGATTGACTGATGCCAAATTGATTTAAATTCGACTGAGCCATATGTAAAATTGCTGAGTATTTTCTTTGCATATCGCTTCCCATATTTTAACTGCCTTTGTGATGTCTGCCGTTACCTATGGCCACAACAGCTTTTATCTTGGTTCAGTGCGAATACGAAAATCGAACGAAATAAAGATAGCCATCAATTACCTAAAGAGAGGATTCTAACCTAGTCCATTATGTCGTTCTATATGCTGTGGAGATCATAATTTATTGTTATAGTCTCCATTTCGGTGATTTGGGCCTCCCTTGTCCTTAGCGATATTGCCTTATCTTGTTTAAGAGATTACGAACTGATATTACGACAAACAGGAAATATATAATGCGTAACAGTGTTTTGATAGTAGATCTATTAGTAGCTAAGTTTGTTTTCTTGCCGCTCTGGCTAAGGCGGTTGCCACCGCATTCAATTGCGGTGTGCGGAGACGCGTACAAATGCCGCACGGAGGCGCGGTGCAGTGTGGTCACCTAATTTTGTCTCTCGGGCTGTCGCAACTTCAAGCTTTTGACACACTTGATCTCGGTAAGAATGTGCGAGACGCCATGGTGTGATTTTTCGAGCTGTCAAACATCAGTTTATTTGGAGACAATGGAATGGAATAAACGAAAAAAAACATTTAAAGTGAGTTTTATCATTTTCATGATTCTGATTTCTGTATCAAAACTTATTTCACAAAACGCACGGGCATTTCATAACTTGTTGGACATTTTTGTACAACATTTTTGGGTAAATGTTCGGATATTGCATTTATAATGCACGGAATCACGAGCTCATCCAACCTACCAACAATCTAACAACAAAAAAATCGAGCCTCAAAGTGTTTAACTGACCATGGAAGACCGCTTCAACCACCGATTATCACACCCTAAAAGTTATAACGACCCTTGCATAACTACAAGTGAAAGACTTATCCTCCCACGTTACCTTTAATCGAACTAAAGTTATTACATGTATTAATGAATGTCACCACATTCCGATTCCCGTCACGTCTCGGTCTAAGTCATAAGCCCCGTCGCTAAGTTTCCAACAACTCGACTACGTGGCAACTTTCATAAAAACGAAAGAAAAGATAATTCAGACTTGTTGGAGTTGACCGTGCGTCCTATTTAAAGAAGGACGTAACAGACGTAAGTTTGCTGCTAAGAAATGCGTTTTGGTATGGAGATTATTATAATGAGGCGCAGACAAGCTACAAGGAATAAGTTTGTTTGATAATTTTTACACCTTGCTAATGCTATTTTATTGCGATAATTTTACAAGATTCGCGTTCAATTAAATGTATCTACAACGTTGACATTGTATATGTTTTACTCATATCTTACTATTGGGGACCGACGAATACGTACTTTTACATAATATTTAGGTATATATTATTATGTTTCTTATTGACCGTTTAGAGGTTTTGACTCGAACCCAGTCGCTTCATAGGTAGCGTCACTACCGACTAGCCTAACCGGTCGTCAAAACAATAATAATTGGGTCAACAATAAAGGTATGCACATTTTTTTTTGTAATAAACATATTTACAATCACAACATTGGACAGGTATGTGAAGAAAAATTAAGTCTAACCGTAAAGTAACAATGTTCTCAACATTTTATTGTATTCATGCTTGTATTCGATGGCTGGCTGTGATAAAAGCGAGATCAGAGCAGTGCACCTTCAGTTCGTAATACAGCCATTTACAAACATAAGAAAAGTTCGCAGTCATAAGCACAGAATATAATCTATTATGATTTTAACCGTTAGTTTTAAACTTTGTTTTAAAATTGAGTTTTAAACTTTACTTCCACTCCGGGCCACGTATAATACAACCTGCCACCGGACATCACATTACGTAACCCTCCATCTTTAATGCACTGCACAAAATGAATGTTATTTTATATCAGGAGTCAGGACAAAAATAATAAAATATCGTTTAAAACAAAATGTGCTTTTCAAGTACGAAAATATTTTTCTTGGTAAAATTATAAGCAAACCGAGGTTCCATTTTAGCATAATGTATTCAGGGATCCAATATTTAAACAAAATAGTTTGGTCCGAAGTGAAAGTTGCCCCGGGACTGGTTGAAATGACAGCTGTATCGCCACGGGTCTATTTCACTGAACGTACGGTTTTTAAATTAAATTTATAATGATTGCACCCGCTCGTTTTCACATACGTTCAACCTAAAGTCTAGAACGAGTGCGCACAATTTGAATTGGATTGCAATTAAATAAGCCGAGGTGCATAGATCCTAGGGATTGTGTAGGTTTGAAGACCTTTCCGACACAAATTCAATCCCGCCTGTCAAAAATATACAATAATGTTTTGTTGGTGAAATGTGTATTCATTGAAACCTGTATAGTTGCGACTGGCAGTTTCATCAACAAGTTACAGTACGATACATGCTGAAAGAAATCAAACCAAAAACAAAAAACAGACTTTATACTTGACAAAAAAAAACGGTGCTATTCGGACCAGTTTTCTGAGTGGATCAGATGTTTGTATGGGACAACAATTACAACAACACAATACAACTACAATTAGAACTCGTAAAAAGACAAAAAAAGAAGGCCTCTAGCCTTCTTTTTTGTCTCTTCAGCGAGCACCCTCGAACCGGGTCGTACAAATTGACATAGTATTGTGACGTCACAGCATTATCTTCGTACTAACCGATGTATGAGAAACCACGTTAATTGCTGTTTTTGTCGTGAATACTGCGTTCAAGTATATGGTTGTTGTACAATTCTTTTTATTAAAGTGTAAGGATCCTATTGGCACTTTACATTTTTTTATTGTAAGAATATTTTTATTATAAGTCAGTACCTGGACGACCGAGCTCTGGCTCTGCTGAGGTTGAAAATAGAGAAAACGATTTTTCCCAGATATGAGACACTTACCTAGATCGATTATTCGCCTCCGTAAACGCGAATTTCACCGAACTCGTAAGAGCCGTTATTGACAACGGATATTACAAAATATTGCTCGTTTAATAGTATAGGATAGGACAGGATACAACTTAACAAACTTCTGTTAATAAAATGTGGTGTACCATTCTGGCAAACGGAAATATATGTGACAGGTAAAGACAAACCAATACTTATGGCATTTTAACTAATAAAGGATTGATGGACGTAAGACATTGGTGTAGGTGCGAATAGTTGGTTTTACATGTAAATAGGTATCATTAAATTTACAAATAAGACTCGAACAGACTAATACTTTGTCTAAAACGAGACAAGTTGTCTTTTGCAGAAATCTACTTAGTTTTAAATACATTGTATGATACGTTGACTGCGAAATATATTTGATAGTTAGTACTAAGCAAATATCATTAAAGTCCAAATGAAACTCTACAACTAAGATAATTAGACATTCTAGACAGACATTTCAATTACTGAAACAAAAACAGCCCTTGCTGAAACACCAGACTCAATTCCAGACACGGGTTTAATATAAATTTAGTTTTTACGTAGAAAGTATCACTTTAGTTTGCAGTCAATTCCACTGGAGAAAAAACCTCACTAATGGCTCCTTCGTGCCTGGAATCTGCCTCTCCGTCATCCATTTAAGGGACAGAGTACATTTTGTTGTGTACATAGACAAATGGGTTGTTTTAAAACACGATAAATAGCTTGGAAGAAATATTGCTTGCACATGCAATTTTACTGAAGCTGTTGCTTACGTTACACCTACCTATATAAATACCAGTGGCTTCGTGAGCTGTAGAAATCGCGAGCCTGTCTTTTTATCAATTTGTTTTTGAAGTGAAAACTTCTTTAGCGGCGCTGAGCACTTTTTGGGATGGGGAAAAATTGTTAAATACGCGACAGATTTTAGTGACGTCAGATGTGAAGGTCACAAACTTTTATATTTTGCTGCTAGCCGATTCGACTTCATTCAAAACTGAACGCTATTCGTAAGATTATAAAGCCGTTAAACACTTTTTGCAGTAGCATATTCTGCAAATAAATTTGTAATTTTGTTCACGCGTCCTTCACCGTTTTGCTATTGAGCAAATTCGAATAGTTCGAATTTGGACGTTATTCCTAAAGAGATAAAGCTTTGAAAAATATTTACTAACGGTAAAAACAAATTGATATTTTGTTCACCGCCGCCGTCCGCTGTTCTTGCAAATTGGAATAGTTCGAATTTGGACGTTATTCCTAAAGAGATAAAGCTTTGAAAAATATTTGGCAATGGCAAAAACAAATTGGTATTTTGTTCGTCGCCGGCGGTGGGCGAGCCGGCCCGTCGCACCTAACGCGCCCGCGGCCCGTCCGCCTAAATAATTAATAATTGTTTATAAATTTGCGCCAAATTCATTTTTAGGGTGACACCGTAAAATGTCACGTGACCTGATCGAAAAACTGTTACAATGTTATTGAGTTTTCACTTCTGCCCGCACTCCCGGAGTGCAACCCGGTCTTTTTTTTTTTAGAAAGGACTGTCCTGTGATTGATCCTAGTCTCACCTGATGGTAAGCGACGACAGAGTCTAAGATAAAGCGCACTAGTTCAGTAATAGCCTATTCACTCGTGTTTTGAAGGTAATTCTCAGGAAATACAGGAATTTTTAAAACACTGAGACACATGTATAAATAGCTATTTATACATGTGTCTAATTAGTGTTGTTATAAATAAGTATTGCTTTTCTGAATAAATGTCAGTATTTAGTACGTCAGTCCCTACTTCCCTCTGCACAATACTGGATCGACTAAAAAAAACTATATTATTACATAATACTAAACCTGCTCACAAAATTTCACGAGAATCGATTGAGAAATGCGACCTGAGGGGCTAGTACGCTAAGTTTTATGTCGGACATAAAGCATTCGTCCCATTCTGGCCAATATGCGAGTGCAAGAGGCACAAATGCTTTATGTCGGACATAAAACCTAGTGGACTGTAGAGGGAAATAGCCGGATATCTGGACGTCCAGACATACGAAAGAATGTTGGCTCAAACTGAAATCGAGAACTTCGTTCGCGTCGCTTTTCTCTCAATAATTCTATTCGTTCAATAATGTTAAGGGGATGCTCCGATTCTAGTAAACCACACCTCACGCATTCGTTCGCCTGACAACGCACAACGAAATTTGTTCTTGTTAGCTTGGATCTATGTGATTTAAGATGTGTTCAAATACCGTTATTTAAACTTGATTAGGTCGTCTAGTAATGTATTGTTTTAGTTTGGGTGAGGTAAACACTCTCCATTGCCCTTTGGATGACTTTGAGCCTTCTGAAATTAGAACGTATAAATAAAAATATGGCTAAAGCATGTCGAACAGCAGTTTATCCTGCCTGCGTCATAACATAAGGCAACTCCCGCTGTGTGAAAAGCCGCACACGGCTTCGTTTAGATCATTCCGCAGAACTAGGTTGTATTTATATTAGGAGCTATTATATTAGAAGAGAACATATTATAATGAAAATCAAACTAGCTACATGATATTATAATGGGGTCAAAGAGGCAATAACGAACGCGAGTTAGGTAGATCCAACTGTCCATATAAAAATTGAAGTTTAGATCTTTGACGCGCGTACAATGTGTTACGTGATCGATCTGCAGAGCTACAAGTTATTCAGGGCGTTTTTACACAAGAGTGAAGCTTATCCTTTTTTCTTAGTCTGTGTTAATATTGAGTTTCACAGTCGTTCCTAATTTTCCATAGTTTTTGTAGGTTTGTACCACCTAGGTATGTGACGGTTCATACACAATGAAAAATTTGAAACTAACGGCATTTAACTGAAAGTGGAATCAGCCCTTTTTTAAAGAAACGTTCAAATCGACATTATTTTCGTAGCTCAAATAGCGTCTATTATATAAATAGTATTTGATCTTTGTCTACTTGAAAATCTTTAAAACAGCAGAAGCAAGTTGAAGATTAATGTTCATCAAGTATTCTCGACTTTTTTTGTCATTGGTAATAAAAAATAATGAACTTTGTATTAAAGGCATGTAAAATGGACATTATGAGCCCAAAATTGATATGTCCTTTCACTGTATTTTATAAAGGTATCGGCATGAGAGTTGAGGTGAACACACACTACTATATATAGTACGAGTAGTAGAATTGCCAAAAAGGTGGTGAATGAACGAATTAATTTTAGTCCGCGATTGGACTATGTTTTCGAAAAACCAAACCGTAGAATAATAAAATATTGTGCTTTCATAAACTAGTGACTTCATATTTCTTCATCTGATTAATTACAAGACAAAACATTAATCTTAAATGAAATTATACAATTTTATGATCTGATACATTTATTAAACAGTTTTTTCAAAAAACAAATTGAAACTAAATTCCCTGAAGAAACTTTTTGTCAAACATGCAGTTTTCTATCGGTACGAAAAAGAGCACTATTTTACATGACATGTTCTTATGTGCGGGATACCGGTACCGGTACCTATATCCCAACTCATCAAAATGCTGACGTGCGACTACTTAGGGTGGGTTGGACCAAACCGTCTGTAATCTTAAGCGGTGATCGTTAAAATCTGAATGTCAAACTTGGACAAGTTTCTATGGAATGGCAGCTGCCGGTACCATCTTTAACTTTGATCGGTCTGTAATCGTAACCTGGTGCTACCCGCCCTTAGTACGGTGCTCGACACTGTTTTAGTTACTAGCTCTTTTCCAACGATATATTGAGGCCATAAACTATGCGGATTACTTAAAGCACGTTTTCAGCGTCCGGATTGAAAATTCCATACACGCCGCCCATTACAAAAGTTGAAATTGAAACTTAACCGAAATTACGCAGACTATAAATCGCCTGTTAGGCCGAGTTTACATCGTGCCATTAATGGCGCGATAATAATTTCATGTTCCACTAGATAACTTAATTGAGTGTGAAAATGTACGCTCCGTTTTAAAGTCACATTTTTATGCTAGCGCATTTATGAATTGACATTTTGAAATGTAAGCGGAAATAAATGGTTTCAAATATACGAACTGCTGTTGCGTTCTTTTTTTTTTTTAATTGCCATCAAATTATTAACAAAAATTGTGAACGGTTACTTACAGAATATAGTGATATGATATTTTTTTACATAAAAAACAATCAATCGCAGAAAATAATTTTCTATGTTCAGAGGGAATTTAAACTTTCCATCAAATCGTAAAAGCTCTCCAACACGGCTATAACGAGACGGCGCGCTAATTCTCTCGATTTTTCTCGCACTATTCGTCTCTCTTATTAGAACACTTAGAACAAGAGGTATAGTGCGAGAAAAATCGAGAGCATGTCGCGGCCGTCTCATGATAGACGTGCAGGCTACATTTTAGCAGTGGCTAAAAAACGCAATCTTTACTATACTGATACAATTGGCCTGGGGGCTTTAAACTGTCATACGAAGTTGTCATACGGGTGAATCTAAAAAGGTACCAAGGTGTACAGCTACTTATGAGGTCGACTGGAATTGCTTGTGCCACGACGGTCATGTCACATGTTTGTTGATGTCTCAGACGCGATTCAACTTTCATTATGTGATACCTCCTTATGATATCATCACCCACCCAGCACAAAATATCCCACCTTTATATTTCTAATGAGACTTACCGAGACACGAGACATAACGGGGAAACGTCGAAATCAAACTCAAAATATTTATTCAGCAAATGGCCACAAGGGAACTTTTACAATTCAAAATGTATAGTGTCTGTGTGTCTATAGGCTCTTAATAGTACGAGTACACCATTCATAATATAATTAACTAGGTACATCAAAGTTTTGTGTGACAAAAAGTCAAAAACAATTAGAGAAAAAGAAATATCAATGTATATTTCTTAGACATGAACATATTTACGATTTTTGACAAAGTTGCGTTCGGCGCTCGAGGTCACGAACATGGATCATTGGGCCAACATCATAAACAAGTCGGCAAAAAAACAGAAGTACTGGATTTCACGCAAGCTCTGGATGTGTAAATTTACTGGACTATGTGACAAATTTTACATCGATACACACTCACATCCACATTAGGTACGTTGTTATTTATTACTTAGTTTTTGACACTCAGACACGCTATATATCTCTGTGGATACCTATCAGATTTAATTAGAATTATTCAAGTTTTGACGCTCTGCTACCGGAAATCAGAACTACCGAATTTGACGCAAAGTACCCCGCACTTTCAGGCGACAAGGTTACTGGATTAACAGCAATTCATAGCGTTAATTTTCATGGAGCGAATTCGGCGAAATTTCTAAAATGTGAGCCAAGCTTTACATCCACAGTGATCAGGATCGGCGATCGAACAAAAGCAATTTAACTTTCCATTTTGAGTAGGCACATTAGGACAAGTCGGAATCGTTCACACGTATAATTAGGGGCTGTTACGATTCGTGGGTTGATATTTCATGATTCTGCATTATCTCTGATAATTAGGTAACGTGGGGTCTTTCTTAATGATTGTAAAGTGCGTTATAATCGGTTTTATGATGGGGTTCAGTTGGTTCGTGAAAACAATGAAATTTGAGGGAAGATCATTATGTTATGAGCGTGAAAACGCATTAGTGTCTCGCATTATTGCTCGACGACTTCACAATTAGTGTTTTTTTAGTATTTTAAATGTGTATAACTTTCTTTCATACAGCGTTTAAATTTGATACGGGTGAAAATTTTGATGACGATTAGTGTCGGTCCTAAACAACACATTTACATACATTTCGTTGACTGATTCATTTATTCATAGAAAGCGAGCACGTAATGTACCCATTCACTACACGTCATATCATATGTTTAAGATACCCATATAGTCCAGGCAATGAACTGACAACTTGTATGGAAAAAATGACAATTTTGGAAATAATTTATAATAGCTTACTTTTTAAGTATAACGGATATATTATCAATTAAATAGTTATCCAGCGACAAAATCCGACAAAATTTCAGACATCGAAAAAATGATAAGTTAACTGGCTTCTAAAAAGTCAGTAAAAATATTAATAAATGTTTTTGTCTTTATTTTGGTTCATTTACATTTGCTCTATAATATTCAAGATAAATCGTACAAAAAAAGATAATGCATGCTTCATTTAAATCTACATAATTACTTCCGGGTGGAAAGTTTGTCGGATTCTTGACTAAATCATCTTAGAATAACATTTTCAAATGAAATCAACAAAAAAAACGCTATTATAAATTAATGTTTTTCAAAACCGTATTTTGCCTGGAGTAATAAAAATGAAACGTTTGTTAAGACAAATCAGTTTAGACATAAACATAGCTGCACGATCGTACTTAAAAAAAATAACTTTTCAAAGTTAACGAGGAAAAACTTTTTACAGACGAAATGGACTGCGGGTCGCGTACAATAACAAGAAGGTCGTTTTCCGGCTTACTCTTTACGAGTATTTTAAGCTCTTTGACAAAATTGCTTTCTACTCACTTCTACGGTCGATAACAATTGCTGGTTAAAATATACGGCCATATTATGTACAGGCTGTTGTAGATAATCTGTGAAAATATAATATTATCTAAGGCTGGGCAAATATATAGCGTAGTTATTGTAAAAAACTGTCAGAAAATTACTCATCAGTAGCTGGCCATTTTTAAATTGACAAGGAGTGAGTGAAATTGACTGCAAATTGAATCCTAATGTTATGTGGCGGGCTTAGTTAAGTATTAGGATTATTAAGGTGCTTCCTTATATTGCGTAGCAGATTGTACCCTAAAAATTAATAATGTACTAATTAGGGTTAGGATAAAAAGAGGGAGGAATATCCACCGATATGCCAACATGTGTTTTATACCGTTGACACTTTGCGTTGATATTCCTTTTTTATGTTTCATCATCATCATCATATCAGCCGAAAGACGTCCACTGCTAGACATAGGCCTCCCCCAACCGGCCAACATAATAGAAAAAATACTTATTCTCTAGGAAACGATTAAGCAGAGTTATATTACTTTATGTTAAAATAAACATGTCATCATCATCATCATCATATCAGCCGAAAGACGTCCACTGCTGGACATAGGCCTCCCCCAACCGGCCAACATAATAGAAAAAATACTTATTCTCTAGGAAACGATTAAGCAGAGTTATATTACTTTATGTTAAAATAAACATGTCATCATCATCATCATCATATCAGCCGAAAGACGTCCACTGCTGGACATAGGCCTCCCCCAACCGGCCAACATAATAGGAAAAATACTTATTCTCTAGGAAACGATTAAGCAGAGTTATATTACTTTATGTTAAAATAAACATGTCATCATCATCATCATCATATCAGCCGAAAGACGTCCACTGCTGGACATAGGCCTCCCCCAACCAGCCAACATAATAGAAAAAATACTTATTCTCTAGGAAACGATTAAGCAGAGTTATATTACTTTATGTTAAAATAAACATGTCATCATCATCATCATCATATCAGCCGAAAGACGTCCACTGCTGGACATAGGCCTCCCCCAACCGGCCAACATAATAGAAAAAATACTTATTCTCTAGGAAACGATTAAGCAGAGTTATATTACTTTATGTTAAAATAAACATGTCATCATCATCATCATCATATCAGCCGAAAGACGTCCACTGCTGGCCTGGCTGATAGGCCTCCCCCAAAGAGTGCCAAAGTGACCGGTCCTGCGACCCGCATCCAGCGAACTCCAGCAACCTTTACCAGGTCATCAGCTGTAGCTTAAATAAACATGTAGCTGTAGGTATTGCTTAAATATTTTAATTGTACATAGATAAAATAGCAATTAAATAGTAATCAAATTATTAAATCTTTAATAATGATGTACTTATTAGAGGTTACTTCAATATATCTGCTTAAATATCCATAAAAAATGTATAGCTTCAATTATAGGTTAAACGATAAATAGAGATATTTCATAACTTCGCATCTTAAATCTTAATGAACGCCAAACGTGGTGTACAATCATTAGTCATTTAATGCTATTCGTTTTCATTTTTTTATGTGTAAGTACTTTTGAATTTTTATTAGTTCTGTGCTATGACAAGCCTATGCGGTATGATACATTGTCAGAGTAAATAAATAAATAAACGAAATATTCGCGGACAATCCCACACAAATCGAGCTATATATCGATAAATAAATACTATAAATTACATAGAAAACATCCATGACTCAGGAACAAAATATTCGTTCTCATCACACAAAAATAAATCCTCTTCCATAATCAGACTGACAAAGATATAAAACTGAAAGGATATCTTAGGGATATCCTTTTCTATGTGAATTAGGACGGCCTAGATTGAAAATTCGTTTTGCTCGGCACTGACTCGTAATTGAAGGAAATACAATTAATTTTAACCAGTCTTCCTTGAATCCAATCCAACCTAGATTTCATTTTGCCTACATGTCACGAACACAGAAAACCTATCTTTAGGGTACCTTACCTTTGGGTAAGTCTTTACCAACCCTTATTATTTAGGCTCCGCTGTCCGTTCGTGGGTCTGTGAAATCAGTCACAGACCGGCTTGTGTTTTTAACCTTAATAGGCAGTGCATTACTTTTCATAGAGTATTTACAACGACCAAACGTCTTTGCCTAGCAGTAATTTACCCATGTAGGCCAGAACCATTTTATTTTATTTGATTCTGGCAACAAGGCCCATATTTACAAATACCTTACAGACTTATATACGAAACTTATAATGTAACACAATAACACGTTAAGAAGGCGACGCGCGGCGCAAGTTCTGGGTGTCAAATAGCCGGCCTCGAAATTATATTCATATTCATTTATTCATTGTTATGTCATGCATACATAATAAGTTGTTACATTTTAGTTATAAGTCATTTGATGACACCCTGTAAGGGCACACAATAAATATAAATTACAGTATTAATTCTAGATTTAAGTAAACCAAAACTTTATCGTAAGCTTTTCGGTGAAGGAAAACATCGTGAAGAAACCGCGGTCTAATCCCAATAAGGTCTAGTTTTCCCTCTGGGTTGGAAGGTCAGATGGCAGTCGCTTTCGTAAAACTAGTGCCTATGCCAAATCTTAGGATTAGGTGTCAAAGCGGACCCAGGGTTCGTTTAGGGCACAACGAGGAATAACGCTAGGAGGATGACATATATATATATACCCGTCAAATAAATTAGGTATATGTATGTCAAAAGATTTAGTTAGTGTCTGCATTCTATTGCAATTATTTCATGTCTGAGATCTAAAACTACCTAAAATCGTATGTCCTATTTTCATTGAAGTTTATATAATACTAAACTTTTGTCTTCAAGGAATTCGTCTACCGAGTAATATTTTTTTATATTTTTTTTTTTTCGATTAAGTCGAGTCTTAATTATCTCGTCACTAGGTTGCGACTTGTTGACATCTGGAATATATGAATTTATACTACGGTCCTTTTTTACACATAGCTGAGTTACATTTAGGGCCTGTTTCACAATCTCCAGTTAAAACATATCCGTCAGATAAATGTTGGCTGTCACTTTTCTTTTATATGACGGGAGAAAAGGATAGCAATAATTTTAACTGGCAGATAACTTTATCCGGCGATTGTGAAACAGGCCCTTAGACAATAATAATTTATTTATATATTGCTTCCTAGTTTTAGAAGTGTCAGGTTTTTCTGGAAATGGTTGTGGATATTTACGAAGAAAGACAACTTCTAATTATATATATTGAGGGTAGTGTCAAGAGTTATTTTTTTATGAAGTGGGGGCGGCAGTTGTTATGTATGCGTACATTCGCTAGAATTCTCATGCACTTTTTTTGCAATAAATATACGTTTCACTGATATTTTACGAAAAGTATAGACCCGTTTCGAGCGGGCCCGGCGGGTCGTGCCACAGATTCAGCGCCATTACTACTCGGGCCCGAGGGGCCTTTCCACAGCTGATGGGTTATGTAGAGTTTATGGGCGTCTGCGCTGGCTCTCCACAGAACCATGCCATATTGAGACTTGAATCTGTGTAAGCGAAATATGCTGACAAGGCGGACTCCAAATTTTTGTTCGACTTTAAGGGGCTCCTATACGCCAATGACCGTCGATCTGAATCCGTTCGTTTTCTAATGTTTTTTGTAGCTTATTATATTAAGAACAACGGCTTTAAGCAATATAGTATCCCATATTTACTTCAAAGTTCATTGTTCTCGAGATATTTGGCATCAAAGTGCAAAACACTGGTTTTCTGGCCATAACTTTTGTAAACGATATGATACAGAGAAAGAATATAATGGAAAAATAAACCATCTTCGTCTGTAGCCCCCGACAGGATTCGAACCTGCGACCTTTCTATTAACGCTAGACTGCTCTACCAACTGAGCTACGAGGACAGTGACGCAAGTTGTAAATTTTTCCACTATATTCCCGCTAAGACTAGCGCCCTCTCTGTATCGAGTTATAGACTTGTTTCACAGTCTTGGCACCACTCTAATGGGCGAGCTGTGCGCTCGCTCCATTCTAATCGAACCACATCAGGTAGTTTCGGACTTAGCGAGAGAGATGGCGCTGGTGTACATTATACCCTTTTCACGAAACAAATTATTTAATTGAATATTTTTGTTTCGTGTTATTTTTTAACGAGGAAGTTACCCCGATCATTTTATAAACGATATGATACAGAGAAAGAATATAATGGAAAAATAAACCATCTTCGTCTGTAGCCCCCGACAGGATTCGAACCTGCGACCTTTCTATTAACGCTAGACTGCTCTACCAACTGAGCTACGAGGACAGTGACGCAAGTTGTAAATTTTTCCACTATATTCCCGCTAAGACTAGCGCCCTCTCTGTATCGAGTTATAGACTTGTTTCACAGTCTTGGCACCACTCTAATGGGCGAGCTGTGCGCTCGCTCCATTCTAATCGAACCACATCAGGTAGTTTCGGACTTAGCGAGAGAGATGGCGCTGGTGTACATTATACCCTTTTCACGAAACAAATTATTTAATTGAATATTTTTGTTTCGTGTTATTTTTTAACGAGGAAGTTACCCCGATCATTTTATAAACGATATGATACAGAGAAAGAATATAATGGAAAAATAAACCATCTTCGTCTGTAGCCCCCGACAGGATTCGAACCTGCGACCTTTCTATTAACGCTAGACTGCTCTACCAACTGAGCTACGAGGACAGTGACGCAAGTTGTAAATTTTTCCACTATATTCCCGCTAAGACTAGCGCCCTCTCTGTATCGAGTTATAGACTTGTTTCACAGTCTTGGCACCACTCTAATGGGCGAGCTGTGCGCTCGCTCCATTCTAATCGAACCACATCAGGTAGTTTCGGACTTAGCGAGAGAGATGGCGCTGGTGTACATTATACCCTTTTCACGAAACAAATTATTAGTTAGTGGAAAAATTTACAACTTGCGTCACTGTCCTCGTAGCTCAGTTGGTAGAGCAGTCTAGCGTTAATAGAAAGGTCGCAGGTTCGAATCCTGTCGGGGGCTACAGACGAAGATGGTTTATTTTTCCATTATATTCTTTCTCTGTATCATATCGTTTATAAAATGATCGGGGTAACTTCCTCGTTAAAAAATAACACGAAACAAAAATATTCAATTAAATAATTTGTTTCGTGAAAAGGGCATAACTTTTGTGTTAATTAGTTTAAAATTAAAACCCTAGACACGTTTTAGAGACGTCATAAACGAACCCAAATATGTAGATTTTGTATATGTTGCATCTTTCACGTCAATAGAGATACGAAATAAGTGTTTTTTTAGACAATGTTTAAAAAATTATATAAAATTAAGTATTAATTTCTTTCAAAATCCGGTAGAAGATAATGGAGATAAAAGATTGGAGAACCGACAGCCGTTTGACTTATAATTCTATCTGTTGTGCAAAAATGGGAGATACGATTCAAAACTCGTCAGAAATCGACGAAAACCTCGGGTAGCCCCTTAATATGATATGTTGAGTGCGTAAATAAATCTGGCTGTTTTTGTCTATGTATTTTGTACATACTCAAAGGAATAGGTCCTTCCAGTTCAGTCCTGTGTCTATTGTAATGCCGAGTAGTTTAAAGTTATTTATTCACTTCTTCTATTTTATCCTCATTAGTTTGTATGTTTAATTCTAGTGGTTTTCTCTGAGCGGGTTAAAATTTATTTATTTTTGGTTTTGCTGAAATAAATATCTAAAGTATGATCATCGAGCCATAATTTGACGGAGTGCAAAAGGTGGTATAGCTGAAAATTGCATTCGACGCTATTCGTGGTGTTTACCAGAAGGGAGACATCGTCGCAAACATAACACATTTCGTGTCGGTGTCCATAACTTTAGGTAAGTCTAATGACTTTTTTATCGTACATTAATATGTACGATAAAAAGAGCGTACAAGCCATGACATGGTGGTATGTCGCAGAGGAGAGTTGACGACTGATATTTGTCTGGATTTGTTATCGTGGTAAGACTACGGTATGATTGGAACTATTTGTGGGCTATGGCTCCTACTCCCATGCCGAATAGTTTGGATGACAAAATCTCTTGGGACACTTTGTCGTGTGAGAGTAGTCTCTTGGATATGACCACTAAGGCGTACGACTACTACAGTCCTACACAATACTTCTTATTATTAATATTTTCTAATATGTACGTGTGTCATATGCTTATAGGCTGCCTGAGATGTCGATGTCAAAAGAAATGTATAATCGGCTTGACATTGCTTTCTCGAAGATTTTTGATATAACCGTACTCGTCTACCATTGCGAAGTGCTCATTTAACAGGTTTGTTATCAGCTGGGGTGATTCTACAATTGCATCGTCTATTTTTAATATAATTATCTTTCTTCTGTCGTATTGTACTTTTGTTTGTAATTTTTTTAATTATAGTTCACATAGTTCTGACTTTGTTTTTTGATTGTTTCATTTTGTTGATATGGTTAAGTTTTCTCGTTTGTTTTACGCATGTTTGCTATTTTTGATAGTGGTTCCTAATGATTAAATTATTTGTTGTGTTAGCAATGACTTTTATGTGTGCAGGATAATTTTAAACCTTTGATAGCTGGAAAACTATACCCTTCGGCCAGATCTTATCCTTCATGAAGGTCGACAGCTTGTCAATTATCACTCTCACCACAAATGAATTGAATTTCGGTTTATGGCGGGGCTCCAACCGCTCGATCCTCAGGGTAAACTTGGTCTTCAAGCGCAAGTTCTCGACGATCTGTTCGGCGTAATCTAGCAACTGAATAATGAATAATACAAAAACACTGCGCAACTTTTTCGGACAGTTTGTGCTTGTCAACTGTCTGCTCTGGGACGCTAAATGAGTGAACACTTTGCTGCTACGCACATAAGTCACACCATATGGATGCCTAGAGCTGCGGCTGAGATGGTGGCATTACGTATGGTGGAAGAGGGAGAAGCACTCGGTGATTATATATTCATCCAATCCACTGGATGTTTGAGCTCCAAGGCCAAAACCTTTTTTAGGGAAGTTGGGTCCTGCGTACAGTTGAAAGAGCTTGCAGCGTGCCTACGCGCTCTCGGTCATTTCTGGTGTAAGCTACTTATCACTGATTCAGCGCGGCAAAGCAGTAGGTAAGTGTGATGGACCTTTGGAATGGCTCGGAGCAGTTCGATACCCACATAAAGACTGTGTTTACTGTTTAGTTTAGACAGACGAAAATGGAATATGAACATTGTAAAAGTGGAAAATAAATATCGCTTTGGAGACATGAATAGGCTTTTTATTATTCTTTTCTTTTTATCCTCACATTCGCACTAAGAAACGAATTTCCTGGACTGAACAATTAAAATATTATTCGCAGAAAAAAAAGTTGAGGCTTTTACCCACACAATGCAGGCTAATATACTATAAACAATAGAAGGAACTGTCCTAGAGGCAGTTTCACTCGCACATGACGGTTTTATCATGTCATAGTTGAATACGGATTCGTGCAAGAGCATTGTATGGTAGATAAAAGACGGCTATATGAAAAATTCTAACCGTACTGACCGGCTTTGTGAGATTTTTGCTTTGTGATGACGGATGCGACCACTGCTATTAAATAAAACAAAAAATACGATTTTCACGAGTACCGAATATTTTGTGGTAAAATACAGTACCTAGGCTGTGGGTATCCGGCGGTAAATACGACACTCGTAAAGGTTTTATATCATTCCAGGAAACGTAACCGAGTTATTTATTAAAAAAAACATGAAGCATGTGAAGCGTAAACTTATTTTGAAAGCTATAGCACAGCGCACAACACTACATGAATGATAAAACTTCGTGGGATTAATTGTGACTGGTTTTTTAATTTTATTTCTATTTTATGTTTTCGTTATAGGTATATATATTATTTTTGTCAAAAAAAAATCTTGAGACATTCTGGATTAGTATCTTTTCATACAATCTTATCGAAATAATTATTACTTACCTACTGTATATATCAATTCAAAATATTTGAGGAATAATAGTTGAAATTATATATTGCGCTAAAAAATTGCTAAAGAGTTCTGATTATTTATAGGTTGTTTACACATATTCACAAGGAAGCAGCACAGAATAATAAACAGTTTATTGTAAATACTGATCACTACGAAGAGCACGGAATATAATATACAGTGAGGGACACACTGTATTTTATATTCCGTGCTTTTCATCATCTTCCATCTCAAATTTCATCAATTTGGGGGTTGATAATCGGAATAAAAAGATTGAATCCTGGTAACAAAATTTCCATCACTTTTATGGTTTTTATTCACTTGTTCTTCTTATTTCGGTACATACATAAACTCACATCTGTATTCCCAATTAAAACGCAAAGCACTTGTAGTTTCTGTACTAATTCGAGCATTTTGTAGGTTTAGAGCTGTAGGAACATTGACACATAATAAAGTAAATAGACACGATGCCAAAAAAAAAAGCCATTAAATGTGCCCCAAAATGACAACTCTAGTTACATTTCAGTAGTTGCTAATAGCGTTTACTTATAACATGCAGCGAGATATAATATGTTTCATTCTAAAGATAACTTCGTTTTTTAGGCATTAGGCGCCAGATTAGCAAATAAGAATCAAACAAATTAAAAACTTTTTAGTTTATAGACATATTACCATAATGTGGCTTGACTGCTCACGTCTAAACTTAATAGCGAATGAATGGAGTCGCATTATAAAATTATATAAATAATAATTTTATTTATTTAATCACAACTAAACACTTTCAAAACCCGTCCATACCAATAATATTATAAATGCGAAAGCGTACGAGTATCAGTCTAATAATTCTTCACACTTAAACCGCTGAACCGATTTAGATGAAATTTGGTTTATAGTTTGAGTCCCGGTGAAGGACAAAAGATTTTATCCCGGGAACCATCATCTAAGGCGGTGAAATGGGGGGTGAACATTTGTATGGAGCTACGATATAAACTAGTTCCACGCAGATGGAGTCGCAGGCAGAAGCTAGTTATTTATAAATATACACAAAACATTGTTCAGTGGGCAGTGCAGCTGTCAAAATCCTTAAAAAGTTCTACGCACGCCTAGTGAAAACTGAAAACGAATAAGAACTAAGTATGTAGATCATTTTAGCGTGCTGTATTTGACGTATTCTACTAGTTCCGTTGCGACATATAACTATGACTTACAATTAGAAAATCAACTAATCTTTAGTTCTGATCATTTATTTTTATAAGATTCATGTAAACTTGAAAAATAAACATACGACAAATTCATCACGACTCTTCGTCATCGACGTCGCTGTAACTGCGGCCTACCTTGTACGTCGCTAACATTTTGTGGAAATGTTAAATTGAAAACCGTAAGTTATGTTACTACGACTCCATGTTTTTTATTTTATACTGACTTTTTAGATTTTTGTTCCGTGATAAGCTGTCATCCCCAATCTTATCATTTAAGAGGATGATTATGGGGAGAAATACGAAAATGTTTCAGCGGAGGCCGTCTAACCCCCCAGCCCACCCGGCGCGTTTCACCGCTGCGTAAGTCCGACTCGATCTTGGCCAATTTTATCCCTGATTTAATAACTATTAGCTAGCTCGCGACTTCGTTTGCGTGGACCCGGAATAAACCTATCCTATATTTTGATCCAGGCTATAAACTATCTTCGTGCATAATTTCATACAAATCAGTTTAGCCGTTTAAGCGTGATTGAGTAACATACATCTAAATATCCAAACATCTTTCGCATATAATATTAGTAGGATAGTAACAAAGTCCTTTGCGTGTGCTTTTCATCCAACACGCAGCATACACATTCCACATAGATTATTAAAAGATTTTGTTCCACATGGCGAACGTATCGAATATCTGCTGTAGTACAGTCGAGTCGTTCAAAGTAAAAAAAACGATCAAAAATGTTCCACAGCTGTAAACTGACCATCCTCCGCGCGAAAAAGAATTAAAAGGCATGAATCGATTCTAAGCTTTTCGGTTATCCTTCACATCCTACACACATATATACAAACATGTAACCTCGCTTTTATTCCCATTAAGGGTAGACAGAGCACATAGAATAATTTCAGCGACGCTTGTGGTAAGGTTTAAATATGGAACAAATGGGATATGCATTGATAAATTGTATGCGAACCGGACACAAATATATTTGTTTAAGTAACTCTTAGCGCTAGTTGATAGTGTTGATACTCAATCTAGATGCGAGTATTGTGTCGTCATCAATTCTCAGTTCTCATGTGTTTTGTTTAATATTTATTAGTAGTTGCTTGTAATCATTATTGCTGTCTGAGTTTGAAGTCATGATATTCTAGTTTAACTTGAAATTAGTTGTATTAAGTAGTGACGCAGGACCGGTCACTTTGGCACTCTTTGGGGGAGGCCTATGTCCAGCAGTGGACGTCTTTCGGCTGATATGATGATGTAGTGATCAGTTCAGTTCCAGTGTAACCATAGCGTTGAACTAATTATGTGTACCAACCAAATGTGTCTTAGTGAGAGCTTGTTAGGAAATAAGGCCTAGCCTTAGTTTTTTTTTTTTTCATGTGTTCTTAGTTTACAAGTTTTCTTGTACACTCGTTTCTGTTTGTTCTCTAATAAATAAATAAATTCGTAGATTACCGAAATGCATAAACATGTCGCCCAGATTGATTACCTGTTAGTATTATATTTGCGCAGTAGTAGTATATTGCGCGGCAACGGGGCGGTACTTACTGTTTGTATTCGGACTGCCTCGCTTCAGCGCATCTCGCTCAAATCAGGAACGACTCATTGAAATGAAATGATTTATTTGAACATCATTGGTAAGTAACTAAGTACATAAGGATCTTAAATATTCGTTTTTAGAACCACTATATGCTGGGCCGTTAGGCGTACAAATTTTAGCAGTAATTAATGGACGAACCTAGTTCTGTTCCATTAATTACAGTCTAACAAATACTTATTTGTTGTGTAGTACGCTTTTTCTACAAGATGATCAAATAATTTTTGTTTAAACACTACCGTATTTTCTACTTCTACAATGTCTTTTGGTACCTTATTGTAAATTTTAGGATCCATTCCAAGTATGCTTTTCCGATATAGAGCAGTTTTTGACAATGTTCCATTAATTCTTTATTTAAGGCGCGTTCTCCTAAAAGTTTGAAATAAATTAAGATTAAATCTAGCAAACATTGCAACTTCAAACACATAAAGACAGGGAAGAGTTAACATTCGCAATCTCTGAAAATAGGGCTTACAGCTGTCTAATTGTTGGATGCCACATAAATACATCTCTTCTGTGCTCTGAAAACTATTTCTCAATCAACAGAATTTGCCCAAAAGATTATGCCTTACCTCCTCAGTGTCGAAGTTACATAGGTACCTACTTCATTGAAATGTAGACGCGCAGAAATGAATGTGCACGGCCGTCACAAGACGGCCCGTGACCTGGGTCGCAGCGACATAGACTATCCATCCCTTTATAAGCGATATAATTAGAAAGAGGCAGATAATCTGTCTCGCTGTAATAGCGGTCTGTACTTACTTGACACGGGCCGCTTACTGTATCATCGTCAAATGCGGAATTGCCCTAATATTACACGAACGAAATCCTTTGAACTTTGCCATGAGGTTTTTGGCATTTGGCCGCACGAATATAATTTGGGGACTTAAAATTGTTTGGAGACCAGCCAACGATCAACAACACATTCCACCTTGGCATTCGAGTAACACTTATTTTTCCTGGTTTAGCGTTGTACCAAAACAGGAAAATAGGGTGTTTAAAGACGACTTTGCTGGAAACAAGTGAGAAGATTTAGTACGGAGTTTGCTACAATAATTATGTTCTTTTGTGAGAACTCAACTTTCTTCTTACTCTGTTAATTATAAGTTTCGATAAAGTTTCAATAAATTAGATATTGAAACTCAAGTGGACCAAACAAAGACACGTTATCCTCATGTATTATAATTTACAGTAAAGTCACTCTGAAACTTTTCCTAGGTTACCATAACAAAGCGCGCGACACGCGCCACTGAAAGAAAAAATATCGATCGAATCTGGTTTTTAAAGACGTCAGCTGCGGCTCGGACCTCGAACACACTCGTCCATCTATTGCCTACTTTCTAGCCTTTACAACAATTGATGTCCCATAGGCTTGGGACGCCCTGTATATTGGTAACTATGTAATAAGAACTTTTCCGCGTAATACGTACAGAATACCACTTTGCTTTGACGTTCTCCAAGTCATGTGCCAAAGTACGAAAAATGAAACGTGACGTCATATATCTTAAATTGAAAAATACGCCAACGGAAATTCGAAAATTAATGGTAAATCTGAAACATCTTTTTTATAACCCATTCGATTCACTGAGCGCACGCTATAACATAGCCAAGGTCTGAAGAAATTATGCCATGTTAGTGAAGGTAAGGCACATTTTACGGGTTCCTAAGCATCTTTTACGACCCGTTAATGGGCGAAACCCCTTCGGTTATGTCGCCATAAAGTCAGGTGTGACATCAAGAGTAGGTACAGTTTTATGATCATGCTTTACCCCCTCGTTTAGAGTTAAGACGTTTCACGCGGCGTCATTTGTCACTTGAACCCTAAGTTACGATGGAAGATTAACTACGAATTTTAGATAAGGCACTGGGTTTAGATCCGGCGTTAATACTAGCACTTGTAGTCGCTGTAATTGATCAATAAATTAGATAGACAATGGTTTATTTTGTTATCTGACGCCGTTATGTTGTGTAAGTGATTATGTTTTGGAACTAACACGAGCGGCTACCGTTTCCTACAATATCATGGCCGACAATTTTCCTGCCCTGTATTCCAAACACGACGCGTAGTTGCAGAGTCTAAGAGGACTCGCGGTAGTTGAGCTCCCGAAGTGTTGTGGAACCGCCCTGTGCAACCCGAACTGAGCCAACTTGGACTGGGGCGGAAAAATGAAAAAGTTTTTTTTTTCTTTTTGCGAGGCAGCCGATTGAAACATTGGTTGCGTAAAGCTGTTTCAATCGTATACCTGGCGACATTTTTTTTTAAGAGTTCTCGCGAATGTGTTTTTCTTACGAAAAGTGATCACTGCAAATCTTATTAACAGATATATATGGTCGTGTGAATATGACACAGCGTCCGTAGGCTCCGCTGACTTACCATTAGGTGGGTTGTACGCTTACTTGCATGTAGTGTTTAATATTAATATAACGAAGTTTTTTCGCCATAATGAAGAACGTATCTACCCTTCATGTGTATTCTAAGATCACCCATGAATTATGACTTACCAAGTTCTTAGCTGCAGTTAGCGAGATTCATGTCTAATCTCCCTCAACTACCGTAGCTCATTTCGCCTTTTACAGCTATTTTTCATGTCTATAAATATGTTTACAGTTTAGACGTTATGTCTAGGAAATAAGACTCATAATTGTGTACATATTTTAGCGTTGACCGTACAATGCTTGTCTTCCTGGTGATTTAAGTCCTTACGTTAGACGTCTTAACTTTATGCCTTCTGGAGCACTTACTAGATCAGCGTACCGAGTTCATTAGGGGAATACGATCGTTTGGCTATGATAAGAACGATAGCAGGCTCTTTGCAGTTTACTTGATCTTTTGAATAAATGAATAACTATTAAGAGAAAATCTTACACATATCAATCCAGCCCAGCCCCAAAGTTAGTTCAATAAGGCTCAAGTTTTGGGTACTATGTGACGACATACATAGAAAACATAGAAGATTCTGAAAGATAATATATTCAAGCTTATTACACAAATGTTCGTCGCTCGTTCGTTAATACTAACTTATTAAGCACAGTTTTAAATTAAGTCCTAACATTGTAGGCGTGTCTTGGTAGTTTACTGTAAGCCTATAAATGTAATGTGTAAGAAATAAATAAATAAATAAATAAATACTAGTGGATCTGAGTCCACCGCTAATATAAAAAAGAGACTGTCTTGCGAATTCCTTTCTTTTTTTTCCTTTCCTTTTTTTTTAAAGTGAGTCGATAAAATACATCTACTTAAGTATATAATTAACGAACCTGCTCACAATATTTCTGAAAATGGTTAAGAAATGCGACTTATAGACGAGGACAGCGGGACAGACATACGATTTTCGGACCAAGCTGAACCGAACCATCCAGGGGACACGTGCAGGGTTGTGGTAGGGAGCTCCTGCGGATGCGAGTAACAGTATTCCACCAGTTGTCAACATGACAGGTAAAAGATACAGTGATAAAATCTGATCTGTGCGTAATTTCTTTGCTGGCAGATCCGAGTCGCCTAAAGGTTACAGGTTTGAACTTTTCGCTTGTAAGTATGTACCTATGTAGTGTATGATTATGTATATATTTGTGTAAATATGCTATTACGTTATTCCTATATAAGGAATAACGTAATGTTATATTTTTTTGTTGTTATTTGCACTGCCCACAATCTTTTCCGCTTTGCCTTAAGGTTTGACTGGTAGAGAATGCCATATGGCATTAAGTCCGCCTTTTGTACGATAAGTTTTCTCATGTGCAATAAAGTTTAAATAAATAAATAAATAAAAGCTGCGATTTTGTACATTTCAATTTTTCGTGTACTTTATTTCTGTTCACAATCGTGTTTAGCCTTTTTTGCGCATTGCTGGAGCACCCTTGAAGCACGAAATATGACTTAGGACTATCTACTTTGCAAGCAGGGACACTACCCACTAGGTTCAACCGGTCGTCAGTATCGTCCCAGCTTCCTATCCCGGCAGGAGCAAATATTTGAGTAACCAGTGTGAATTATTTTTTAGCAAAATCATTATTGTTTTATTTTACTTGTGTACGCTTATCAAATGAAAATTCTGCGAAACATTCCTTGAAACTTTTGTCGGATAAATAAAGCGTCTTGTGGTTACATCGTTTTTATAAAAAATATCGGTATTCACTATACTCTATTCCAACCATATAAGCTTAGAAAAATCATTCGTTAATCGTGATGCGATTTCAAGGAAAATGTTTTTGAAACGCAATAACATTAGTAGATGTTGTTATATTTGAAAAGTACTTAATTATCGGAATAAGAAAAACTAATACAATTATTTCTCATTTAACCTGATAAACGGAGAAAATTCTCATGTTGTATGACATGAGGTATGGCTACAGAAAACACTACATAACTACGAAGAAAATGACTCCGAAGAGTAATTTGTCCGAAAGCATATTTTTGCCGAATTTCATAATTCCGCAAAACCATGTTCCGCTGATATTTTTTTTTATCTTTCGGGATATAATACTAACCTAACCGAATCTATGTATGTACTTACAAATTTCATTTAGTAATATGAGTCCAAATTTTCGTTAAGCGGTAAATGGCGTTAGGAATTTTGAAATTTCGGAAAAATAATAATAATAATATATTCTTTATTGCACCACAACATAAGAAAAACATGTTACAAAAGTATACTCAATAAATAAAGGTAACAACAGGCGGTCTTATTGCTTTAGAGCGATCTCTTTCAGACAACCTTTGGGTAGCAGGAAATTTTCAAGAAGAGTTGAAAACAGGTAGTGCAGGAATAAATCAAGAAAAGCTTAATTACACACTCAAATACACACTTTCATAAATAAGTATAGTATAAATACATAGATACATACATACAAACTATAATACAATTATATAAATATATAACAAGACACCTTAAGGCAGTGACAAGTAATATTGTTTCAACAGATTTAAAGAATAATGCTTTCGGACAAATGCTTCTTCGGAATTTTCGTGTTCCCCACACACAAACGCTCTAAAATCTTACCTCAACGTGCTACTACAATATTTATGTTGCCGTCGACGTACACTTTACGCTGTACAAAGTAGGATACTTATGAAAACTACGGGATAGTGCAGCGGTTTCGAGTTCAAAGTTCGGTCTCTCAACAACTTACTCTTCCCTTATTCCCAGGGGAGACGTCCAATTTGTCTACGTCATCGTCGCAAAAAGGTCGTTGCTATTGAGAGACATACCTATATGAGCACAGAATGGATAAGAGTAGAGTAAACTTGTATTTTTAACCGACTCTAAAAAGGAGGAGGTACTCAAAGCGTCGGTTTTTTTTTTATGTCCCTCGATTACGCAAAACCTGGACCGATTAGGACAATCCTTTTTTTGTTTGAAAGGGTATCCTTTCCAGGTAGTCCCATGATCATCAGGGCAGGATCTGATAATGGGACCCTGCAGAAATTGAGAGACCTCTTTTAAATAAAGCGAAGTACTGAATTGTACTCTACAAATTGCCACGTACACCCATATCCAAATAAGCTTCTACCTGTGAAGCGACGAGTGCCACGCTCCAGAAAAAAAACACAAGTAATGGGACCAACCATTTGCAACAAGTTGCCAGAAACATTTAAGTCTGCCCCCTCTTTACAATACTTTAAACGAAAGCTAAAAAATGAAAATATATTAAGTGTTGTTATATGACTCAAGAATGATATCAAACGAGCGTCATTGCGAGTAATATTATTTCAAATAATTTTATAGCCATCGTTACACACTCCGACTACTGTGCGCCGATCACAACGTTAACAAACTTTATTGAAACAACTGCAGACTAGAAATCCTCGAATCAATAAAGTGCCGGCAAAACGTTTGTGATTCTTTTAAATTCGCAAGAGTCCTTAGGTCTCAGAGTGTACTATCAGGGGGGCTAGCACAACTGACGCTGCGCCGCGATGCGAGTCGAGAAATATCTACCCTCCTCTTTCTAATTTGCACAATGCGAGTGAGACAGGAGACGCCCAGTCGCGCGAGAAGCAGGCAAGCCGACGTACAGGCAAGCCGTATGCTTTTAGGCTCCCATAGTATACAGAAAAGTAGTTCTTAACAATAATTGCAGTTGCATTTTTGGACGAAAAGTAGACAATGGAGATATTAATTTCAAATTACACCAGACAGCCGCCGCTTTGTTTAATGAAAGAAAACCCTTTTTATTGCATCTTTTTCTTGGTATTGTCTTAATGTAACTCTATCTCCTAATTTGCTCGCTGAAATCCATTATTGCTTTTTACGAAAACGACTTGTGTTGGTGTAAAATAAAATTTCTGACGTTTTTCAGTTACATTTATTTTATAAGGTTGTGCATGAAAGGTGCACGAAACAGTACCTAATAAAAGGGTATTTTGCATTTATATTAGTATGGATTCTAAGCTACCTAGTGTTTCAGGCATGCGGCTCTCAAGTGGCGGTCTTGGGTTCGAATTACTTCTAATCCCAGCTCGTACCAATGAGTTTTTATGTACCTATGGACTAGTTACCGGTAGCTTTTCGGTAAAGGAAAACATCGTGAAGAAACCTGTCTAATCCCAATAAGGTCTAGCTTTCCCTGCGGGTTGGAAGGTCAGATGCTAAATCTTTGGGATTAGGTGTCTTAGCGGAGCCCGGGCTCCTTAAGGACACAACCGGGAATAACGCTAGGAGGATGATAAATATTATGGGTTCTAGCCGAAAATCAGCCTTCAATAGTTTTTCTCTAACACGTTATCATTACCTTGTCTCCCTTATAAATGAACCTTAACAACACCAAGCTCATTAAGTCTATTCATTTTATTACTCTTACCTGATGAAGTTGATTAATCGCCTGATATACAGAAAAGTCTGTTATCGCGTACCGCCACGAAGAAACCAGCTACTTCATTCCCACATCAATCCAATTACAGTCTTATTTCTGAGGAGATAAAGCTGATTATCTGTTTAAGATGCATAAGCTATTGTGGTTATCATTAATTATCCAGATTGGTTAAATGGGGCTGAGATGAATTATGCCGAGACGCTTGTTAGGTGCATCTGCCTTGGAGGTCTATTTCAATTTACGTATTGATATGATAGTCGTATTGTTATGTGATAATGTGTCTTTTCTTTGCACTCGTTATGCCTTATTTATGCGTTCAATTCGCCCCGACGTGGTCAGGCGTGTAGAGTGAAATATATATATTTTTTCTTTGTCGAATGACATTTTGTTAACTGTCCACACACATATATAGTGGGTGAATATAACTGATATCTTACTTCCTATTTTTGACGCTGTCACGTTGACGTTGGTAGTGACGAGGCGAAGAAGTATCGTTTGTCATATTTAGCGATTATTAACGAATAGTGAATGGAAAATCGAATCAATTTTATTGGTGACATTAAACCAAACCTCGCGTCGGGGCACTGAATTCGCCCGGGGCGGCGGCGGCGCGCGCTTTTAGTTTAGTTAGGTATGTATTTTGTTTCCATATTTTTTCTAAATCATGTTTTGTATTGGTAATAAATTCATAAATTTCTGTCAACTTACGGAGGTCTCATCTGAATCGTAACAAATTATTACGCCCCGACACTAAAGTAAAAAAAAAGAAAACATGTTACGTAACTTTTTTCATGGTGAATTATTATCATGAAATACTAGAGCACTATGAAGTAAGTACTTAACAATTTCGCAATCGGACTAAAAATGGAACAGTACACCAGAAACCGACAGAACTCGCTAGGCGTTCCACGACGTGCAACGCAATGCCGGCCACCGCGTGCCCGCTATAGGCGGGCACTAGGCGGACGCTCAGGGCTGTGCCAAGTAACTTTCGTATACGTGAATAAAATACCATAACAGAATGGCTCTGATTGCGATTTTACACAGGGATGGGTGCTCGGGTAAGTTTGGAAAAACCCCGGGTTGCATTTGCCAACTTCAAATAGATAAGGAATGGTAAACAAGATCTCCAGGGTTAAGTGTATGATCGCAGTAACTACATCCTTTTGTTAAAGAAGTTGAGACTTTATGCTACGTACACACGACCGTACTAATTACAGTAACTGTCCAAAGCTACTTGTTACGTTTTGCTTCCTAGCAGGTGCAGTGCAGTGCCATTTTATGACAGCAATCCTGTTGTCTTTTACTGACAACTGCCGCTTAGAAGTTAGAATCTTGTTACTTGGTTGAATTTCTTGTTTTATTTTTCTCCGAATGTCGTTTTACAATTCCGCCTATGAGTACTGACTCCAAATGGATTTATAAATAGGTATACCTACAGTTTGTAAATATTCGTAAACACAAATTAGGTTTTAAGATTTATGAGAACTCTAACTCCTATTGATACATACCTGTGTATGCAATTTAATGTATCCAACTGATAAGAATTTTTACTTTTTAATCGCATTAGGTGAAAAAACCGGCCAAGTGCGAGTCGGACTCGCGCACGAAGGGTTCGGTACCATTCCCTATAAAATCAGTAAAAAAAAAAAAAGTTTGTTGTATGGGAGGCCCCCTTCCATATTTTTTTTTATTTTGTTTTTAGTATTTGGTGTAATAGCGACAACAGAAATACATAATTTGTAAATTCTCACAAATTATGTATTTCTGTTGTCTATCGCGTCTAGCTATCGAGGTTCTTGAGATACAGCCTGGCGACAGACAAAACGGCAAAAAAAAACACGTTTGTTTTATGGGAGCCCCCCTTAAATATTTATTTTATTTTGTTTTTAGTATTTGTTGTTATAGCGGCAACAGAAATACATCTGCAGCTATCGCGGTTCGTGAGATACAGCCTGGTGACAGACAGACAGACGGATAGCGAAGTCTTAGTAATAGGGTCCCGTTTTTACCCTTTGGGTACGGAACCCTAATAAAAAACACCTCCTTCGTATTTAAAAAGTCAACTGTACCTACTTTTCGCCACATAATAATCAGAAGTATTAAAACCTTTTTGTTAGTGTCAACCCTTACTGTGGTGGCGAAGACGTGTGCCCGCCAGGCGGGCTCTTTGGCGTGGCGTGTAGGTTTATAGCTACTGCCCGCCTAGCGGGCTGAGCCGGCATCTGAGCAAACATTACGAGTTCCCGCTAGGCGGGTTCTTGGTTGCGAACGTGTAATATGATTTAGATTGAAGAATATCGTAAAATGTTTAATTATTATGTCTTGTCAAAATTTAAGAAGTTTCGATTATACTTCTTAAATATAAAGTAGAATGAAGTTAAAGAGTTCTATTTCATACAAGCTTCCGCCCGCAACTTCGTCTGCGTGGACCCGGGATAAAAACTATCCTATATATTAAATAAGGCTATTTATAAACTATCTTCGTGCAAATTTTCATCCAAATCGGTTGAGCCGTTCAAGAGTGATTGAGTAACAAACATCCAAACATCTAATCATTCAAACATCCAAACTTTCACATTTATAATAGTAGGATAACTTTACTTCCTTCTGCTTGATCTAACCTAGCCCTAGTTAGCAAATATCATGCCCACTCATGTAGCGGATTGTAAGCAACAATAGAGGTGTAGACACAAAATAAAATAATCAATAGATTATTTTATTTTGTGTAAAATAATCAATAGATCCTTTAATTTTGTGTAAAATAATCAATAGATTATTTTATTTTGTGTAAAATAATCAATAGATTATTTTATTTTGTGTCTACACCCCTATTGTTGCTTACAATCCGCTACATGAGTGGGCATGATATTTGCTAACTAGGGCTATACGATTACGACATTATTATGTCGTATTTTCTCGGAACAGGATTAAAAATGTAGTCAAATGGAGAAAAAATCAACGCAAGAGTTTAAAAAATAATCAAGAAGTTATAAGTGTCCAGAGTTTTAAGAAGGGGTATGTTCTGAGGCTCTAGTATAAGTTTTACCGAAACAAAACTTTACGATCGCGTTTGCGTTTTACCCTCAATTTGTATGGGATTTGACAGCAAAACGCGAACGCGGTCGTAACGTTTTGTTGCGGTAAAACTTATACTAGAGTCTCTGTTCCTTTTTCGCAAAACGCAACTTCATATGAAACGATTGACGCTCGCAGTTAGTGACGTCACTAGAAGACGGCAACGTGCCGTGCCCCATCGTGTTCGGCGCCGCCATATCGTGCATCGACGCGGCCTGCCGCGCGCGCTACGTGCTCTGCGGCAGCCTCGCAGATTATGACGTCACTGGCTGCGAGCGTTTTCTCTCTCTAACAAACAATATTAAAACGTTTGAAGCTTCGTGATTCTTTGAGATATTTGAATGGGATTTTCGTTACTAGGAATTATGTTTGTGTTTCTTTCTTTTGAAGTAATAATAATTTTCGAGTCTACACCCGTATTGAGAGCAATTTGAGACGTGCATTACGCCCTCACATTGAAATTATATTAAATTAACACTGCCTTTTCTTTGCACTTCGTGCATTTTATAATGCTGTGAAATGATTATCTATTTCATTATTTTCAGCATAAGCTAAATTATAAAAATTGAAAAATTACTAAAATGACAAATAAATTGACTCTCAAGTCACGACACCAATAACCGATGGCAGCACTAGCTGGCCGGTTTTCATTCAAGCAAGCAGCTTTAACCTTTTTGGCGGGAAAACAAACAAGTGTACTTGGCTGGTTGGGACGGGATCTAGAAAAAAAAAAAAAGGCGGGAATTTCAGTGGTGGACATTTATGAGGAACATCTAAACTAAAAAAGTGTGTTGATTGAAACTTTCACGATGCTCACACATTATTTTTACTATATGGGACTTAATCGCGTATAATTAACTTATTGATTTACCTCTTTGCGGTCTCCCGACGTTTCGGAAGTGTCGCAACATCCATGTTCACGGGACAACTGGCATGAGCGGGTATCGACATCTTCTTGCTGCGCGGGCTTAAGTTAATTATACGCGATTAAGTCCGGTTTAGTAAAAATAAAGTGCAATTTTAATAGATAATTTGCAGGTTTATGGTAATAAATGAATGGTTTGTTTCTGGACTAATGCTTTAAATAAAGAAAATAATACTTCTAGAAAATACAATAAATTGCATGGATGAATTCATAAAGTCGTAAAACTGTAGAGTTTGTTCAGTGTTTTTGTATTTTACAATTGCTTCATATCAATTTTTGAATATCACAACAGATAAATTGACATTAATGTAATTTTGAATGTTATGAATTATTATGAAATAAATAAATGGCAATATCAATAGCAATTATTGACTTATCCATAAAATCACTACGGTACTCTCGTACGTGGATTTTTGTGGTGGTAAAGGCTTACTAGTGGGTTTGTAACGTAGCGTAGCGAAAGCATTAACACGCCGTAGTCGCTTTCCGCTACATACGAGGAAAACCCCGGTATCGGCTACGAGCGTAGCAGTGAAAGTATTAAAATGCCGCAGCCGCGAAACAATTTAATTCTTTACACATGCGCAGGTTCCATATCGGAAGGCATGTCACGTTTTTTATATGAATTTAGCGTAAAAGGAGACGAGCTCACGGCCCCCATTCGCCTTGTCGGCCGATCTCGACATGTTGAATTTATGTCTTTCGTACGTCAAATGCCTGTAAACTGCTTCTGCTGAATGGACCTTGACCCTAAAAATATACAACTTTTGTGATACAGTTTCTCAGAAAAATATATTTTACTGTATGCATATGTCGAAACTTTAAAGAGCCATATGTACAGTAAAACGTTGTACAATACACGTGCGAATAGGTAATTCGCAACTCGTGTCGATTTAAAACACTCCCTTCCGTCGTGTTTTAATTTATCACCACTCGTTGCGAATGTCCTATTTTCGGCACTTGTATCGTAAATAACTATTCTCAAACATGCAATGAAATGACGTGATGTTCTTTATACTTAATAGGCTGCAAAGTATCGCGTTTTGGGTGCGGCTATTTCATTTAAAACTGGTGGTAAAGGCCTGCAAAGTGACCTTCTTTTGTTTCGATATCAATTTGTCTCACAACGTAGCGCAGAAGCGCGTGTAGACTGTTTCTATGCGACTATGCGCAAGCGCTGCACATCCCTGGTGCGCCGGGCGCGGGCCAGCCCCAACCCCATCCTGCGGTCGATAGCGGACAGGTTAGATTGCCCGTATATGAGGCACTGTTGTGAAATGCATGTTTCCAACAGTGTATATTTTATATAAGAATTTAATTTAATTTTTATACAAAATCTAATTGTAAGTAATATGGTATTTTCTGTATGAGTCCTGGGTTACTTGAAATAAATGTTTTCATTCATTCATTCATTCATTTAAATTATTATCTTGGACTTTTTTTTTTTTGCTTGTTTGAGAAAACACTTATAGTACATGCCTCAGCGTGAAAAGGAGTTGCCAGCCTTGTATCCGTCTACGTCCTTATCTCCATGGCTGGCAATCGCTAGTTTTCGGTCTCTGCAGTAATGTACTATTCCCACAAGATTTTCTGTAAAAGAAGATAACGTGAAGCATGCATTTGCATATGAAATGATACGTAAGTATGTGAAGTTTCCGAGCAGCGACATGAGAAGTTAAAGATGGCTGTTGAATATATTCGCTTAAAGATAACCCAATAGACCTGAGATAAATGGATAGACAAACTATTAACCCTTAAATGGGCATGGCGTGAGGGTGGATTTTAGGATTTTAGAAATGTTAACATATTTTTTAATACAGGTAAAGTATTGAAACACCATACTTAGGTTTAATGCATTTGTTTATATTCATTAAAAAATAACATGTTGGAAATATCGTCCTTCAAACAGATATGGATATCTGGTTTTTAATTAATTAAACCAAATAGGCCAGATGACTTGAAAGTAGCTGCTGGACTAGCTGTTCATTTGATATATTCATTTGTTGAATAAATTAGATAATATTATCTCTGCAGTAGGGCTAATTATCTGTACTTCCAAATGTACGTCCATCTCCTCAGCAGGGCCAGGTATTTCCAAAAAAATTTTTTTTTCAAACCGCAGCCTGTTCACAGCTATCCTCTGATTCCTCATTGTCTGATGAGCGCATTGCATTTTTTATGCTACGTCGACATAGCATAACAATATTATTTACTTACTTCTCGTAAAGTCGAGAGTTTTCTTGTTCTACGAGTATACAATATAGTATACAGGGTGTTAACGGGGTCATGATCCGGAATGACAAAAAGCGAATAAGATGATCATACTGAACAACCTTTCCCATGGGACCAACCACGAAATCGCAAAAAAAAAGAGCCAATTAAGAGTTAACTGTGAGTTAACTGCGATTTAATTGAGAGTTATGTATGGAATACCTGGTTTTTTTTTGCGATTTCGTGGTTGGTCCCATGGGAAAGGTTGTTCAGTATGATCATCTTATTCGCTTTTTGTCATTCCGGATCATGACCCCGTTAACACCCTGTATATATATAAAATTTTGCCTCAAATATGAAAAAAATGGATTCATTAACGGTCAGAAGTAAAATAGTTCCCAAATGGGGCAAAATAATCTTCTGTAGCAGTCAGAAGTATAATATTAGGTACTCATAAATTCGAAACTTCCAAATTTCACTGAAATTCTCAAGTAATCACGAAAATATCACTTATAAGTTGTTAAGAATATATAACAACTCAAAATGTATACATAACATTAATTAAAAAAGTACTACCACTGGATTTATTCGCGACACACTGTTTTTTTAACCTTATTTTACACAAATTTACCATGTTTTGGCAACACTCGACTGACGTTGTCACTTTGATATTGAATCAGAAAAAAATATATTTGCGTTTGTGTCACGTCTTTAGTTTTGGGAATAGACAAATTAATATATTTGACACAAAGTGAGATCCAGCCCCCTTCAGAGCCAATAGAGCACCGTAAAATGCGGTAAATAATAAAATACTCCTTCTATCCAATTAAGGGGACCATTGTAAAATATTAAAGATTTTTATGGAAATAATAATTTATCAGCAGTCTTGAAACTTTAAATTAAGAATGGCAGTGACGGATGGATAACTGAGGCGATCCCAAGTGCTTCGTTTTTCTCATGTCAGTGACCGAAAATCTGATGTTTGAGGTAGGTATCCATTTGGTTATTACACCCATAATCTCAGTTGAAAGAATATCTGTATATGAGTCAAGTCCTAACAATGCCCAATAATTAACAAGAGAAAAGCGTCTACATTGTTACGCCCCTACGTTGTAACAGATCCCTTTATCAGCCTCAAAAAGCAAAAAAATGGGTTTACCCTAGCTTAACTAAGCCTAATGGATAACCAAACCAAATTGAAAACTCTCAGACACGTAAGCATACCCATCCTAGTTCATTACACTTCGGGAAACCGTCGAGAGTTTATATTTGATTTAGCCGAGCTGCGAAAAGGTCCATTAAAATTCGCAGTGTAAGTTTCTTGATTACACCGGGTCAAATTGAATTTTGTTTGTTTACGAATTTAATTCGGCAAACAGGCTAATTTACGGGTATTATGAGAGTGTTTACGCAGGGCTGTCACTTTGAAATTTATGGTTCTTTCTTATTTTTTTGTCATACCTCTTAAGATTTATACCAATTTGAAATACTCTAAAAAACTACCTTAAGGCGCTGTCACAACAAAATGGCCTTGAGGATTTGGGATAGCGCGCACACTGTCTATTTGTATCGGAGTAAACGAGAGCGAGTGTCACTGGGCGGCCCGGTTTTTGAAGATAATAGTGCATAAATATTGAAATAAAAAAAAAGACCGGGTTGCACTCCGGGAGTGCCGGCAGCAGTGAAAACTCAATAACATTGTAACAGTTTTTCTATCAGGTCACGTGACATCTTACGGTGTCACCCTAAAAATGAATTTGACGCAAATTTATAAACAATTATCAATTATTTAGGCGGACGGGCTGCGGGCGCGTTGGGTGCGAGGGGCCGCCGGCTCGCCCGTCGGCGCGCCGACGGGCGGCGGCAAACACAATACCAATTTGTTCTTGCCATTGCCAAATATTTTTCGAAGCTTTATCTCTTTAGGAAAATAACGTCTAAATTCGAACTATTCGAATTTGCAAGAACGGCAGACGGCGGTGGCGACCAAAATATCAATTTGTTTTTGCCGTTGGTAAATATTTTTCAACGCTTTATCTCTTTAGGAATAACGTCCAAATTCGAACTATTCGAATTTGCTCAATAGCAAAACGGTGAAGGACGCGTGAACAAAATTACAAATTTATTTGCAGAATATGCTATTGCAAAAAGTGTTTAACGGCTTTATACTCTTACGAATAGCATTCAGTTTTGAAGGAAGTCGAATCGGCTAGCAGCAAAAAGTGACCTCCTTCACATCTGACGTCACAAAACTCTGTCGCGTATTTAACAATTTTTCCCCATCCCAAAAAGTGCTCAGCGCCGCTAAAAAAGTTTTCACTTCAAAAAAAAAGTGTGGATTATTTGAGAAATGTGACTCGTTAGCGGTTTAGGTATGAATAATGTTGACTTCATATTTTTAATTGCAGGCCCATACGTCAAAAAAATAAAGACATAGAACCGTTTAAGATGATTTTAAGACCAATCTTTGCAATTATTTTCTATCGAGCCGATTTGGTCCAATTATGTATCGAGCCCGTCCACGCTATTTCAACAAAATTAGGTCTTGTCAGCCCCTTAAATGATGTGAGAAGAAAGAATTAATTTGAATATACATATATATATATTTTATTGTAGTAAATTACTATTTATATGACTATGATAATCTAATGTCTAAGTAAATGTTAATTTCAAATGCAATGTATGTTGCTCATGAATAAATAAATAAATATATGTCTATGTCTATAACTTGCACATAATAGGGTTGGCACTTTCATACACTAGCAAACTACGTGAAATGTTATGTTGATATTAAGATTTGTTATTCAAATGTCGCAACTAAGTCCGCGCGCGGCCAAAGAGTACAGAATATGTAACGTGAGGGAGAGAGCGATACAACAGTTTTAGGGGTCACACTTCGCCATATCGCACTGCTTTGACGGCGACTCAAAGGGTTACGTCAATACAATACGCCGCCTTAAAGTATTTTAGCCCGTAAAAAGGGCCGATACGTACGATCGGCTTTTGATAAAGCGGTCCATTTATACTACACAATCGGTTCGCACAGTTCGTTTCACTGTAAACGGTCGTGTCCATCCGGCTTCCCGTATCATTATTTATTGTTATTGTTTCCATTCCATGGTTAGTATTGGACGCCTATTGGAGGATTTGGGGAGC
Organism: Epinotia ramella; assembly: GCA_947578815.1. NCBI lineage: Eukaryota > Metazoa > Arthropoda > Insecta > Lepidoptera > Tortricidae > Epinotia > Epinotia ramella. The sequence goes on from OX388211.1 coordinate 20,218,982, forward strand.
TAGCTCGATATACATCGACGTGTGAACGTTAGAAAATACTAAGGAATATCAATCATTTCGTATTCACTTGTTTTTGCAAGCTTGTTTTTTGGCTTCCACTGTTTTATGTATGTTTTTAAGCTATCCTTCATAACTTGAAACCTATTTTTCACCGACTGAGCTGAAAGTTGGTATAAGTACTTATGTTAGTTCGATGATAACACATTTCATTATGACCGAACTTACTAAAAAATCAGCTACACCAAACTGATAAGAAGGTGCATAACAACAGGTGCAGGTGAATAGCAACTCCTAAACTACACGAAATACATCCATGTTGTTTGAGCTCAATTGAACTGTGCAAATAAAGAAATGGTCCATAAAGGCTTGAACTTACCAAACTGTTTGTTTTCAACAAAACTTACTTAATAATAAAATGTACCCGACGTTTATGATTTACACTCTTAGTACACACAGCAACACACCTAACTAACCATACCGTGAAAACCTAGAACTATACAATGCACTTAAGGTCAGATTAGATTTCCGATGGTCACTTAGCTGTGTTGTCGACTGTACCTACATGTGAAAAATTTACCAATGCCAAAACATCAAACCATACAGACCAGGGTTTCTTAAAGTGAGGTCTATGGACCCCTTAGGGACCCACAGCCACTTCTTTTACTCTTAAGGGGGTGAATTGGAAATAACTGCGTGCTTTGAAACGCCGTTCTGACTAGATTAAGAAACAATAAGGTCTGATTTTCAGATATATGATTCTTGACTATATGATTATATGATTTAATCGATACCTACATGATTGCCAAAAATTTCCTCGATGGAAATAAATTTTAAAGTTGGGTCTTTATTTTCATTTTTTTACTCAACCTACTCAAACAATACATTATTTTACGACAGAATCAAGTTAATACTAGATATAGTATTTTATCTCATCTAAAATCTCACTTAATGAAATATAAATAAAACTTCACTAAGTTAGGTATTTATCGAAATTTGTCCAAGAAAGCCATTCCCAAAGTGTGTTGCATCTCTTTTTCTAGGTGCGCGGAAGGCATAAGCGTGTCTTTGTCAAGGGGGCGTGGTCGACTCGAATCAAGGCATCCCCTTAACGTAGGTAGGTACGTGGGTATAATGTATACACATGAAGCATGAGATTTTTTTTCAACATTTTCGTCAACAGCGGTCCCCGGTATTTTTAAAATTCTAAAAGTGGTCCATGCCTAACAAAAGTTTAAGAACCCCTGATACAGACAAAAAATCAAGTTTAACCGGCAGGAAAATTGCGCAGCGTTTCGAAGAGCAATACGAAATATCCGCTGTGATTTACACACCTTCAAAAATTACAGTTGACAGTTTCAAAAAGTTACGCGATTACCCTAGAGGACCGCGATTCCATTTGTCTTAATTGACAAAGGGTTACCCTAAACCTTGACATAACATCTGCGATAATTGACAGAAGGAGATACCTGTTCCCTCATTCAAGTCTGTCTTTCAAAATGAATGACAACGACATCAACATAGTTGTATTAGTTGTGTCAGTATATTCTGTTAATTTGGATGGAAAGGTTTCCAATCTCTGTCATCCTAATCATAGCAGACGGTATTATTCCCGAATATTCGTTCCGAGTCATGGATGTTTTCTTAGTATTTAAGTAGTATGAATTTAAATGATATGATACGGAGAGAAAGAACATAATGGAAAAATAAACCATCTTCGTCTGTAGCCCCCGACAGGACGAACACATGGCACAGGACATGACAGGAGGAAGATGGTTTATTTTTCCATTATATTCTTTCTCTGTATCATATCGTTTAAAATATGATCGGGGTAACTTCCTCCTTAAAAATAACACGAAACAAAAATATTTAATAAAACAATTTGTTTCGTTAAGAAGTATAGTATGAATTTGTATGTAAGTATACGTATGTTTATCGTCGTGTAGTACCTACCCAAATCCATGGTACAAGCTTTGCTTAGTTTTGGGATTAGGTCGATTTGTGTCCGCAAATATTTATTTATTATATAAATGGGGATATCCCTGTGAATATGTGCGAAAGTGCGCAATGTAACCCAAACACTTCCGATACATTTCAGACATCTCGAATAGCCCCCCGATACCTCTTGGTTCGGATTGCTAGGCCCGATGTTTATTTTCGTTAAGGCATAATATTTGACATTTATGTGGGACACTATTGCCTTGGGGCTCTTCGGATTCTTGTGACTATCTTATGTCTGCGATTCCGTCGTATAATGGTATTTGAATTACTTAACTGATTGTTAATGGTTACAATGTTGTTTTTTTTTTCTCGAGCAAAATGTATATATATTAATCATCATTCTCCTAGCGTTGTTCCCGGTTATGCCCCTAAAGGAGCTCGGGGTCCGCTTTGACACCTAATCCCAAGATTTGGCATAGGCGCTAGTTTATATATAATAATGTATGATCAAAATTCAATTCCGTTTCATAGTTCATTTGCGAGCCCAACTTTTAAAAAATATATTTTCTGAAGTTCGAATAAGTGACTCGACAAAAAACAAAACAATATAATTAACTAACCCGCTCACAAAACTTCACAAGAATCGGTTAAGAAATGCGAGCTTTAGAGTAGAACAGCTGGACAGACAGCGGATAGACAAACAATTTTCAGCCCAAGTTGAAGCATAGAACTTCGTTCTCTTCACTCACTCGTTTGAACAATGAAATTTTTCATGACTAGCGTCAGCCCGCGACTTTGTCTGCGCAAACCCGGGATGAAAACTAACCCTTTTTAAAAGGGTTAGTTTTATATCCAAGCTTATTACTACCAAGCTATAAACTATATTCGTGCAAAATTTCATCCTAATCGGTTTAGCCGTTTAAGCGTAATTGAGTAACATATTATAATTTATGTAGAAACCCCAGTTGTATGTCTTTGTCTTACATTATGCAGAAACAGGCAGTTTTGAAGTCATAACCTAAAGGCAAATTACACAGCTTTTGTGTAGTTGGGTGGTCCTTAGTAAATAAAGAATACTTAATCGTATTATCGTAAGTAAAATACACTATTATACTAACTACTACTAACGTATAATTTAATAGGTCGAGCTGCCGGCAACCCTAGCTCTACGGCTCCGCCTCTGAAAGAGCGCGTTGCATGCGATAGAAAGAGATGGCCACATTTAGGCACGTTTGGCGTACCCTAACAGGGAATTTGTTAACAGAGAACCTTCTGTACGTAGTACTAATTAATTATTCTGTGGTTAGGGTTACTGAGCTAAGCCGAAGACGGAAAGACGGACAAACGGAAACTATAAGGGTTCCTTGTTGACTACGGAGCCTTAAAAACATTATTTTCAGCTTTTAATATATGTAGTAGTACTATTATAAAAACAAGAAATACGAGTTTCATTTTTCTAGTTCAGTCGACAAGTACTTTGAAAATTGATTCTTGCAAAAAAGCGCTAATTCTAGGAGGCTAAACTACCCGCTATGAACAATTAGTACCTCCCTTTATTTTCTAAAACAATTTTTCTTTACATTACATAATACAATTAGTATATTTTTATTTTCTAAAGTAAATATATAGTTGTGTATTATTTATACTAAACGGGACTTCATTGCGTATTATACGCGATTAAGCCCCGTTTAATATAAAATAATGTGTGAGAATCGTGAAAGTTTAAATCAATATACAGGGTGATTCAGGAGACATGAGCAGGATCAACCCTACGGATTCAATAGTTTATAAGCTACTCAGTCGTACCAGCATTGGTAAGATTAACGTTAATTTTTTTTTAGTTGTGTAGGGTGACCATGATTTATTGTGAATGAAACTTTTGCACAAAATGTAAAAAAAAAACTGTGGGCGTTTAACTTAATTCCGATGGTAAACGATCCATTAACATTAACTGTATGTGTAGGGTTGATCCTGCTCACGTCTCCTGAATCACCCTGTATATATGTAGTTGTGTGTCTCCGACTTACATTTTACAGAAACAGACAGTTTGATGTCATAACCTTAAGGCAAATTACACAACCCTTACCAACATGGTAAGTTAAATACACTATTATAGTAACGTATAAATCGTATAATTTAATAGGTCGAGCTGGCGGCAAACCTAGCTCTAAGGCTAGCGCGTTGCATGCGATAGAAAGAGATGGCCACATTTAGGTACGTTTATGGATATTTTTAACAGAGAACCTTATGAGAACTTATTCTGTGGTAATACTACTACTAGGATTACTCCAGGCAAAATACGGTTTTGAAAAACATTAATTTATAATAGCGTTTTTTTTGTTGATTTCATTTGAAAATGTTATTCTAAGATGATTTAGTCAAGAATCCGACAAACTTTCCACTCGGAAGTAATTATGTAGATTTAAATTAAGCATGCATTATCTTTTTTTGTACGATTTATCTTGAATATTATAGAGCAAATGTAAATGAACCAAAATAAAGACAAAAACATTTATTAATATTTTTACTAACTTTTCAGAAGCCAGTTAACTTATCATTTTTTCGATGTCTGAAATTTTGTCGGATTTTGTCGCTGGGTAACTATTTAATTGATAATATATCCGTTACACATAAAAAATAAGCTGTTATAAATTATTTCCAAAATTGTCATTTTTTCCATACAAGTTGTCAGTTTATTGCCTGGACTAGATCTACGAGAAAGAACTTCGCGGAGTTCATAAAGTACGTTCTGTAGGCTCCGTCAAGAAGCGTTGGTCGGTTGTAATCAATCACGTGTGATGATCCCGCCTCACCCGCCACGACACGTGCCATCTATCAAACCAGTGGGTACCAGGGAACGCTAACTTCATCCGTCCGTGTATCTACATCTCTATCGCTCTTGTATATTCGAGCGACAGAGATGCGAACTACGAATTTCGATTATCTAGTAGCGCGCGCAGATTCCATTTATAACAGATTTCGATTCTCCTCACCAGCCCTAGTATATCCTAAGCGCGTATTTTGTAACAAGTACGCCTGATCGCAGTTCAAACTTACACTGGTAGGCTATACCACGCGTGAGCGTTATGAATACCGCAGCCAATATATTCACACTTAATCTGCCTCCTGATTTATAAACGCGGAGTCTGTATGTGGTACAAGAAAATCGACGACTCTCGGTAATGTAGAAAACTATGTACAGTCGCCATCAGATATATCGGAGCGGCCAAAGTGCTCACAAATATCTGAACACGTCTCTAATGCCTCGACAATAGAGACGTGTTCAGATATTTGTGTAGACCTACTCTTTACCGAGAGCTCGTGACGTCGATTTTTAACCCCCGACGCAAAAAGAGGGGTGTTATCTGTATCTGTCTATCTGTGGTATCGTAGCTGCCAAACGGATGGACCGATTTAAATGCTGTTTTTTTGTGTCATAGATAATTTTATCCCGAGTGTTCATAGCCATGTTTTATGGAAATCTGTTCAGCCGTTTTTGAGATATTGGACTTTGAAATGAAAATGTCGGGGGATTTTCGACTTTTCTAATCTTACCTGTCAGTAAACAAGTCATCGAACGAGCGAGCGAAGAACTATGCTTTTTTAAATAAAGGAAAAATTGAAAAATTTAATGCTCCGAGCCGGATTCGAACCGGCGACCACAGGCATTCATGGCCCGTCGCTACTAACCAACTGAGCTATCGGAACAATCCGGTTCGGGCACCAAATTCTTCAATCAGTTCCTTCCTACAACGCCTTAGGGAGGCGTGTAGCGACATCTACCAGAAGACTTAGGCTTCTTAACGGCACCAACGTCTCAAATTATATTGAGAAATCGTCAGTAACGATGCGCCACCCCATACTAAATTAACTTTGTATTTATTAATGCTTAAGCAGTTACGCTGCTAACGAAAAATAAAGGAAAAATTGAAAAAATTATGTTCGTAAATACAAGTATCCCAATTTGCGTAGGCCTGGCTAAAAAACTGATGAATGTTACCATATTATTTTAGTCTTCCCTGTAACATAGTTAAGTAAGACCACTAAATACCCGCAATTTTAGTGTAGGGGCCGATTCCAAGTCATGTTCTTTGTATGTCATAGGGATATCCCCACTTTAAAGACAATCTTCCATAATGAGAAAGTAGATGACTTCAGATGGAATGGCGGCCCAGGCTAAAGCTTTGTTAGACACACCATACTCTTTTACAGGATGGAAGTGTACCTTCAAATCAAAAATGAATTTCACGCTTCTTTAAGGTTGAACTGGAATGTTGAAACGCTTCGGTAAATAGCATCAACTATGTTCAGTTAGATATCTCTAAATATCAATATCTTCCAGACAATGCTCTTTTCATCAAAATGAAGTGAAGAATTAGTCGGTACAGAAGGATTGAGACAAATGAGGTAGTTTTAGATTACCTACTTTAATGTTAAGAATGTGTTGTAGCACATCGAGTTTAAAAAAAAACAATATGGCGGTCATGAGTGAACACCAAATCTAAGAAATTCAGGTTTTGTTCAATATCAGAAAACAAAACCTGAGTTTCCACGAATGGTTTTTTTTAAAGATGGCTGCCATTCTCAAATGTCCTGACCCGGGGACATGTGAGAGACGAAAGGAGAGCTTCCAACAAACATTTTTACCAAATTTTATCAAACTCCCCGGGATTTCGAGGTTTGACAATCTTGTACAACAAAGTTAATATAAGTAAATTGACATTTATCTTATTTATCGTATGGCATTTTGGTCACTGGATTAAATGTAAAAGCATTATGAGAAAACAATATTAATGAAATTGACTACAGATCTAGATTAGCCCTCTTCAAGTACTCTATAGCAAGTTGTGTTAGTTAGAGTAGATTCCTGAGGTTCTCCATCCGGCCTGAAAATTTTGTTGTCGGGCATTCCAGAACCATGTGGTTGACCGTCTAACGGGGTTTCCACACACACACCGAGAGGAGTCGGAGCAGCCCCATTGATGCCAGTGGCGGGCGCAGTTTCCAATGCCCGTTCTTATGTGGTTTAATTGCGGTTTATATTGAAAGCTGAGATTCAAATGTACACTAATAGGATCAAACAACTATTTCTTAGAACCCCCGCGTCATCGGACCCACTTATTACGAACACTTACCGGCCAATCTAAGGAATGAACCATATGACGAAACATTCCGGCGCAAACTGAGAAATCTTTTGTTGGAAAACCCTCTGTACTCCGTTAACGAGTACATGGAAATAACTTTTTAAATGTATATTTTGTTTTCTTAAATTGACATTTATTTTTGTTAACTTAATATTTATCAATGTTATGTGTGATTATTATTCTATTATGTTATTGTGTGTAATGAATGACGATCCTTTTCGGGAGAGAGAATTATATAATATTTTGTATTTACAGGTTGACTCATTAAGTTTTTATTATTAAAATTGACGAACATGGTAGAAATTCTTGTAATCTTGACATTTATGCAAATTTATATTGTAATTTTTATCGTGGAAATATATAATTCTAAATCTAAATCTTCTTGTTGTTTCAGCATAGAAAAAAATAGATAACATGGACTTCTATTATCATACCTAATCAAAGGAATTAAAAATATCAACCCTACATTAAGCGTAATGAAACCCGTAAAATCACAGTTTTTACTTAAGGGGCTCCTAGCTCCCAATGACATTCGATCTGTAACTGTCGGTTTTTCGTGTTTTTCATGGCTTATCGTATTAAAAACAACGAGGTCTACCGAAATAGTATGGAGAGGAATATCAAGTCAAAACTCGTCAAAACTGGCCAAAAAGCGCGTGCCCCCTTAATACTTCAAGATAACCATGGCAATTTGCGACAGAAAGGAGTTTTTTTTGTTTTTCTTTAATAAATATCATCATTATGCTCCTAGGGTTTTTCCTGGTTGTGCCCCTAAAGAAGCTCGGGGTCCAATTAGTAAATAAATAAATAAATATTAGGGGACTATCTTACGCAAATCGAACTAGCCCCATAGTAAGCTCAATAAAGATGGTGTTATGGGTACCAGACAACGATATATTGAATAGATATCAATACTTATATATACATAGAAAACATCCAAGAATCAGAAACAAATATTCATGCTCATCACAAAAATATTTGCCCTTACCGGGGTTCGAACCCATGACCTTCAGCTTCGTAGGCAGCGTCACTGTCACTACCCAAGTGGCTAACCGTTCGTCAACCAACCCTATAATAAAATATGATTCTTACCTTGCATTTAAATTAATTCCAGACTTATTGGATGCATTCCACCTCTAAAATAATCAAGTTTCATAATCATCATATCAGCCGAAAGACTGCCACTACTGGACATAGGCCTCCCCCAAAGAGTGCCACAATAACCGGTCCTGCGCCACGCGCATCCAGCGGACTCCCGCATCGCATCCAGCGGACTCCCGCATCGGTTCTACGTGTAATGTGCAAACAAGTTTAGTCCCACGCAGATTGCCAAATATCACCATCTGTATTCAGATAATAAGGATCATGAATTCATGAGTTTACCCATACAACTTTTGACTAAAGTCGCAGGTGCTTGCCGACCTTTGGGGGCAGTTACACAGGATTGGAAAAGAAAACGACGGTCAGAAAACACTTAAGGTGCCCGTAAAATCGACCTCTGATATTTTCTAAACGACTATGGGCTTTGCTTTGATCTTATTTGTGCTATGTAGTTTACATAGGGTAAAAGGCAACGCTCTTGCAAATTGTATTTAGATCAGCGATCGTTCCGGTTTTCGTGGAATTGAAGCAATATTTATGCTTTTTATGACAGGAGCCTCGTGGTAAAGCAAGAAAACTAAGTACTTATACAACTTTGACAGCGACTGTAGTTTTAATTGGAAATCTCGCGTAAAGAGTAACTCACAAAACACCCACTCTTGGCGTGAGCAGCGGACTACCCACGTTTTCATCACCATCATTAGGTACCAACTACATAGAAAAGCAATTCAAGCAATAGCCTCCAAGTTGTAGCAAATTTTCATTTGCAGGAATAACACTCTTAGACCATGTATAATTGAATTTAGATTCCGAAGTCAATAAGGAACCCTTATAGTTTTGCCATGTACGTCTGTCCGTCTGCGGCTTAGCTCAGTGACCCGTACTACTAGAAAGCTGTAATTTGGCATGGGTATAAAAATCAATCACGCCGACAAGTGGTAGAATAAAAATTTATTAAGTGGGTATGTAATTTTTTTCTCATTTAACCCATTTAATCGTTGGATAGCTTGTTCAAGAATATTATGGGTTTCTAAAAACTATTTTTCCATTCAGTGGTCATTTGCGTGATATTGGACTTTAAAACCCTAATTTTTGTTCGAGTCAAGTGTCCCCCCCCCCCTGCCGGCTAAATAAATTGCTTCTACTCGTACTGGGAATGTGAAAAAATCCGTGGCCGTAGAACATTATAATGAATAAAAAAAAAAACTATAACGGCTTAGTAGATATTACTAGTTACCGAGCCACCAGTCGACCAACTTAAAATGTACTTGGAAAGGCCATCTTTCGTACAAATTCGGCCGACGCCACCGCACCATTTACTTGCGTGCGTGTCGATGTAACAAAGACAGACAAGCAACTACGGAACCCTACACTGCACGTGGCCCGACACGCACGTGGCCGGTTTTTAATCTGAGGATTCGTTGTGGAGGTGTGCGAGAGCCGAGCTTAGCCGAAAGCGTAAGCGGGAAGTGAACAGCGGCGCTACCACGAACTTCGAAAGTCGAAGTTCGTTATACATGCATCCCTGTTACTCGAGTTAGGGAGTGCGATAGAGATGGAAATACCCGAAATTCGACATTCGAAGTTCGTGGTAGGCCGGCACCCTGCGTGAAGTAACGACTGTAACTTGCCATTTTAGCTGTTGGGGAACCGATTACTCCTGTATGGCACTAACACAGTGGGGTCAATCCTAATCAAGGTTATGCAGTAGCTGCCCGCGCGACTTCGCCCGCGCGACTTCGCCCGCGTGACTTCGCCCGCGCGACTTTGCCCGCGTGACTTCGCCCGCGCGACTTTGCCCGCGTGACTTCGCCCGCGCGACTTTGCCCGCGTGACTTTGCCCGCGTGACTTCGCCCGCGCGACTTCGCCCGCGTATAGCATAAAGCGCAGGCAAACCCGCGCAATAATATGTAGCCTGTAACCATCCAGAAAGTCCAGTCTACACGCAGGTGAAAGAATTTTTCAAATCCGCTGTTCCGGAGATTGCGTATTATATACAAACTTACAAAGCTACAAGCTACAATCTCACATTTTCATCACTTAATATTTATTATCGCTTTTAATATCTATACTATTGATTAATTACGCGCTCTAATCAAAAACAACTTTCTTTCAAAAAAATCGTTTTTGGTACAAGCTTTTATTGCAGACTGTACTTTTCTGTATACCATCATCAACTACTCATTTAAAAAAAACTACTAATTGTACTAATTGTAAAAAATAAGTCGGTTAAGTTACTGAATTTCCATGGCCACACTCTGTCTCCATCATCAGATCAGCTCGATGGTACCATAATATTGATTTGTCATCCAAGCTATACTTATACCCAAAATATCAGCTTAATCGGTCACCGGGAAGTGGGTCAGATTTAACTTGCAAGATTTGATTACAGACAGAAGACAACGGGACAAGTGAAACTAAATAAAAGCTTGTAATAAAAGTACGTTTTCTCTGTTAAACCTTTTCGATACTTGTCAAATTTTAATTAATTGAAAATATAAGTACCTACCTGAAAACCATGACGTGGGTGAGCTTACTTCTACTTCGCTAACTATTGATACAAAATAAGGCTCGACGTGGCTATCGAAGTTCGTACCGTTACTTCAATATGCTTCGTTTATTAATTAAAATGTTCTTGTCAGACTTCAAGCTTGCTACGAATAGGCAAAGATAGGCAAATACCTTAGAACGTTTGTATAAAAGTATTTCTTAGTAAATAATCCACAGTCAATTTGCTCTGCAGCAATGTTAACACCGTTAACTTGGTGGTAAAATGTATTTGGGTGTGGGCGAACCTGGGCAAATGCAACGTATTTACCGGCCAAAATGGAATGATAGCGTGAACTTTCCATCCATCACATTTTTTGTTTGAAGAACAATTAACATTTTAGAAGTATTCGGTGAAGGAAAACATCGTGAGGAAACTGGTCTAATCCCAATAAGGTCTAGTTTTCCCTCTGGGTTGCGAGCTCAGATGGCAGTCGCTTTCGTAAAACTAGTGCCTGTATCAAATCTTGGGATTTTTTTTTGCGTTATTTGCGTAATTAGAGAATGAGATTGCAGCGGCATGCCAACTTCCTGTACCAAGTCAAACGACGGGACATGCATAGCTACCCAAACTTCCGCGAAACAACGCAGCTGGCTATCACTGACGTAGTGCAAGTTTCCTCATTTGTATGTTTGCATCCATTCACCTAACTGACTCTGAGGTCATCTGGCATAATTTGAGCCCAAGTTCCCTTAACGTTATGCGTAACTGGAGTTCAAACTTATACTGGCACTATATAACCAACTGCAAAGACAAGTCCCGGAAGTCAATTTGACTTGACGTTACTGTATCACAATTACATTTGTTGAGACTTTTTCACACGTTAGGATTGACGGGTGTGAAAGCAAGAGCGTAAGATTAATATCAATTTCGTGTGACTTTATTACGTCGAGATGAACCTTCAGTTTTGTGCTGAACCCAGAATAATGTATTCAGGGACGGCCCCAATATTGCGGTGAATGGCCAGTTTTCCCAGAATGCTCAGGATGTTTACCTTTGGCTATAAATTTATTATGTTTGTCGACACAATCTGCCGTTAAACTGTAGTGTCGTCAAATTATTTTGGCCAGCGTGCACAGTGTTGGTAAACGCTGGATGTAATTTAGAAACGGGTACGTTTAGAAATATATGAAATGAAATAAAAATTATGTATTCGTAACAAACGAAGAAGAAGAAAAAACATATCTATATAGGCCTAAACATAGGCCTCCCCCAAAGAGTGCCACAATGATCGGTCCTGCGCCACCCGCATCCAGCGGACTCCCGCTACCTTTACCAGGTCATCAGTCCATCTATCACATATATAACATATAGTACTATTTAAGGACTCAGAACTATTTGTTTGTTACGAAATGGTCCCGCCTCAGCATACTGCTGGCTCAAGACCCAGCGCTGGTCTTCCGGCGAGACCATTTGAGTAGAACGTTCTCTGCTGTACTGTAAATTGAACTGACTTATGCAAAAGCATATAACATAATGCAAGGATTTCCAGAATATGAGATCTTGTTGCTTTACATCCATTCCATACTAATATTATAAATGTATAAGTGACTCTGTCTGTCTGATATTTGCTCACTCTTAAAGCTTTGATCCTGTTTAAATTAAATTTGATATGGATATTGTTTGAGACCCAAAAAAGGTCCCAGAATAATTTTTACCTAATCATCAACTGGCCGAAGGGTATAGTTTTCCGGCTATTTGACACCCAGAACTTGCGCCACATGTCGCCGTCTTATCGTGTAAATACTGTGTTATATTATACGTTTTGTATATTGATAATATATGTATGTTAGTCTGTAATATATTTGTAAATAGAAGTAAGAACCTAAACTTCACTGAAATCAATATAGATGTGCTTAATAATACAATAGACACAAAAAATAAAATACTTATTAGCAAGGAGTTACTTAAAACCAAAAACATCTAGATCTGGAGGACTATTCTTAGTAGGTATGTTCTTCGAGTAGGACTTTAGGCAGCTAGGACAATTTTTTTTTTGTGATAAATTCGTTTACATTTCTTTGTTTATCTAAGAAATCAAATGGAAATATAGGACTAGTTTTAAATAATAATATTAATGTTTTGTGTTTCAAAATGATTAAACTGTTAAATGGAATACAGTTAAGTAAACATAGGACTTTCGAGGGTAGCAATATAAGTTAAATAGGATCTTTTTATAAAAGTTTCAATGAAATTGCCGCATTAACATTGCAGAAACATCATCAGCGAATAATATACAGGATGGGCAAGTAAGAGCTACAAAACTTTGAATCACTACAATAATAATTAAGCGATTAACACCATGTTTTTGTAATTATTTATTCTGAAGACTTGGCAATTATGAACGGAAATTAACATAAATACACATAATCTACCTTGCCCCGAGGGAATATTTTAACTATTTTCATATCGTTGTTTATTTATTTTCGCATTTCTAAAGGTGTATTTTTTTAGCGGCTCAGATTTTCCGCTTTTATTATGTCAAGATTTACCTATTACAATGTAAATATATACACTTGATTAAATAGTTCTATAGAAGAACAGTCAGAGGAACTCAAATTTGGTAACTTTGTGCGTTAATCAATATTTCTTTATTTTAACCTGAAAATGTTGGTTCAATATTACCACAGTGCCCGTCAAGCGTAAAATGTTCCATAAAACATTTGTCGTCTTTTCGCTTAACATTTCCATTAAAATAATCGTGAATTAAAATAAATGAAGGTATCCCTTCTTGTTGCCCACCCTGTAAGTTCCACTGTTGGGCACAGGGCCTGTCACAAATGAGAGTGAATAAACAGTTGTTCATCCCAGTAATAAGTAAAGTAAAGTAAAGTAAAATTTATTTGTGAAACATAGGTAACAAATTATAATATGTGTATCACTATGTTTGGCCATTAGGCATACAAATTTGCAAGCAACATGCATTACATGCTTATATATATATATATATATAAATATATATTATGGTCTTAATTAAAATTATATTTCGCTACAGTTTAAGTACTCATTCACTGAATAAAAAGCTTTATCTGTTTAGTAATCTACACATGTTGTTTTTTACACTGTTATCAGGCCATATTCTCAAGTAACACTAATTACCCTCCACTATCGTGACAAATGCCGCAGTTGAGCAAGATTAATTAAAGCATTCGAACATCCATCATTGGGCGCGGATGCCGAGGCAGATATTCGCTTCAGCACGGGGTCTTATTGCGCATATCTAACATATTTTGCAATAAGATCCTACGATAAAGTTCAAAGCGCAGTTCGACGCAAAAGTGTGTCAGCATCGTTGCAAAAGTGACTGAACTTCATAAATAAGAAGATCCGCTAGCGCATTTAGCTAATCTAAAAATAATAAACAAATCAGCCTTTATCAGCAGTGTGATGGGCACAGGGCTCCTCTCATGGATGAGAGAGAACGAGCAGTAGTACCCACGCTGCCCCAGTTTATTTAATCGTATGGCATATATTATTTTGGCCTTTAAAGTTTGACACTCTTTAGTACCACCCAGGGGACACGTGCAGGGTTGTGGTAGGTAGCTCCTGCGGACGCGAGTGACAGTTGTCCCCCCTTTGTCAAGTGAGTGGGAAACTCGACTGTTAGAAGTTCTTAAGCCGCCCAAAGGCTCGGCTTGACGACTACTGTCATAGACAGCAACCGGGATCAACTGCTTAGCGTGCCTTCCAAAGCACGGAAACGCTCATTTATATTAACCACTCAAACATCAGGCGGTCACCCATCCAAAAACTGACCGCTGCCATCTTTGCTTAACCTTCGTTATCGTTTCCGACTCGCAGGGGCCGCCAGGCTATGAGCTGCCCCAGTACGGGGTGAGGACTTCACATTCACCATTGAATTTCTTCGTAGATGCATGCAGGTTTCCTTGTGGTGTTTTTCCTTCATCGAAAAACTAACGGTAAATATCAAATGATATTCCGTTTCAAAAAATTCATAGGTGCTGCGGGCGTAGCGTGGTAAGATTTATAATAAGACATCCGTCACGCTCGCACTCGCATACTTGTCAGAACGTGACGGATGTCTTATCGACAGTTATAAGTGATAAAATGTCAACAATGCTACGCCCGCAGGCGATATAATCGACTGCAAAAAGTAACTCTCGTTTTTAGGGTTCCGTACCCAAAGGGTAAAAACGGGACCCTTCGCTGTCCGTCTGTCTGTCTGTCACCAGGCTGTATCTCAAGAACCGCGATAGCTAGACAGTTGAAATTTTCACAGATGATGTATTTCTGTTGCCGCTATAACAACAAATACTAAAACAAAATAAAATAAATATTTAAGGGGACCTCCCATACAACAAAATCAACAAGACAGGCGCCTAGTCTGTTTTACCGACGGTCCAAAAAGGCGCTCAATTCAAAAGAATTAGGTGGAGAAGCTTTTCACCCTCTTCCCCCGATGTTACTCTTACCCCGACTCACCTTAGTATTAACTTGATTGTGTCGTAAAATAATGTATCGTTTGAGTAGGCTGAGTAAAAAAAGGAAAATACAGACTCAACTTTGTATTTTTTTTCTATCGAGGAAAATTTAGGCAATCATGTATCGATAAAATCAGATGAACAATCAAGTCAAGAATCATATATCTGAAAATCAGACCTTATTGTTTCTTATATAAGATAATTTCCATTGCACCGCCTTAAAACAGATGTCGAAGGTTGAAAGGTAAGTATACCTAGAGGCGTAATTCCTATCCTTTAGCGTCTAATAATAGATAACGTGTTTACATATACTGTTGACCTACAAAAATAGAGTGTACCATCCTACAAAGCCTCACGAGGGTGGTAACTAAGAATGTATCAGATCGCCAGATGTTTCACGATGCATTTATGCAATCTGAGGCTCTTATTATTACCGCCCGTGAAAACTACAGAATGTTACGTCTTTCCTGGTCAGAAAGTGGGATTTATTACTCGCGTAGCGGGCGGTAATGAACACTTTATGGCCAGTTGTGGATTAAAATTCTTACTATGTATTTCTCTAATACTGTATGGTAAGTGCTCCTAAAGGTACACGTATGTTGTAAAACTAGGGAAGTAGTTATGTGTTTTCCTTCCTTCGATTAAAATAATAATCATATTTTATTATTATTATTAAGAGTCTTAAGTGCCCCACTGCTGGGCAAAGGCCTCCCACTTTTTCTTCCACATGTCCCTGTCCTGGGCAGACTCCCACCAGTTTTGGTCAAAGACGTCAAGCTCGTCTCGCCATCTCCTACGTGGTCTACCGAGACGCCGTGTTCGGTTCTGTGGGACCCGCTTGGTGGTAATTGTAGCCCACAACGCTTCTGGCATGCGGCAGATATGCCCGGTCCAGTCCCATTTCAGTTTTGCGGCTGTGTGGGCTACATCCGCTATCTGAGTTTAATAATAACGTAGAAGAATTGTAAAGTTGAGAGGACACACAAAAATCACCACCCCGGCGACTACCGACTTATATAATCACCACTCAGCCAGCTTTAGCGAAGGGTCGGGGTAAAACGAAAATGTATTAATTAAACCGTTTTTTACGCAACTTTGGCTAATTCAATTAGTGTAGATTTAGCGTTGTCCTTTTTGTTTTTTTTTCGACACTTACGTTTTGTAACAGAGGGGTAATCACGTAACGTTCCGAACGCGCGTTAGGACAATCCAACTGTCATTTTTCCATATACAATTTGACATTTAGATCTACCTAACGTGCGTAATACAATGCGTTACGTGATCGACCTGCTGGTTACCCTTTGCTACACCCCCAACCTGGGTCCCAACACGCACTGAGTAGCGCGGAACTGGTGGTAAGTCCGATGATGAAGTTTCTTTTGACTTACCTACATAAATAAATTCACACCTTTATTGCCAAAAGGGGGTAAGCAGAGCAAACGAAACTTATGTTCCAGTGCCACTTTTAGCATATGTGGGTATCGCAGTGATAGGTTGTTAGCCCTTCGCCCCAGAACACACTCCAACCCTACTCCCTTAGTCGACTTTTACGACAGCCACGGGAAGAAAGGGGGTGGTGAAATTCTAACCACGGGGGTCTTTTGACCTACACTATTTATTTAATTATTCACGTGTTTATTATGAATAAAAAAGTGCTGGTCTATCAGCGAAGATGAGATGCAACTATTTGCGTATTTTTGCATGCGGTTAATGCGCCCACCCTCTCTCCGCACGCGCACGTGCAAACATGCAAATAATTACAGCAAACCACCACCAACCATCCACCGTCGGTTCCGAACCGCTCATTTGCTCAATGGACGTGGCGCAAGCAACATCTGCCAGCATCTTCTGATGATGCCTCGTAGGGATGCAAAACACGTGTCGAGGTTTTGCCATTATTGGTTGTAATTATTTGCATGTTTGCACGTGCGGAGGGAGGATGGGCGCATTAACCGCATGCGGAAGTACGCAAATAGTTGCAAAGGAATATTTCTCACGAAACGTATCATGGATGTCCGCAAAGTAACGATTGATTCAATCAATTAATTCATACCTGTCTGTATTCTTAAACGGGTAGGGTAGGTCGAGCACATAAAATTAAATTTTCAGAGCCACTTCAAGCAATTGTAGGTTTTTGTTTTAGCTAGGCCATTGCCCACAACATACCTTAGCCCTATTATGAGTAAATGATCTTCATCATCAAAAATGTCATGTGCCTGTCTTGGAGTACGCCGTCATATCATACAAGTCTAGTGGTAGTCTTATTATGTTTTGCTTAAACAAACAGCTGCCATCAGGCAGGTTTAAGAAGGAAATGAGAAAATATGAATATATTTTCAACTTCCAGTGCAATTTTATGAATGTATCCAGAAAATCAAGTTAGTAATTTCTAGCTTCGGTCACTTCAAATTTGCATTCGTATAACAAGTTTTTATTCGTTTATTTTCTTAGCGAAAACACGGAAAAGCCCACACAGTTCTCCCCATCCGGGAAATGGAGTTAATAGACACGGCACAAAGGGTGAGCAGAAATATCCGTAAGGATTTGTCATAACTCTGGTATTTATTTAGTTACTTAGAATAAGGTGCCAATAAAAATACTTACAACGGTACCTACTGATTTGTATATTAATGCTGCCCTCCGATTCATTATTTTTAACTATTAGTCGTGTCTTCAAGTTCCTTATCTATACTTAATATTATAAATGCGAAAGTTTGTTGTTTGTTGCCTCTACACACTTTAACGCTGAACCGATTTAGATGAAATTTAGTATATAGATAGTTTCAGTCCCGGGGAAGGACACGGAATAGTTTTTATCCCCGAAATCATCCGGAATCATATGGAGCTACAATATAAACAAGTTCCACGCAGACGGAGTCGCGGGCAGAAGCTAAACCGGTTAAATTGACTGCTGGTTAAATCCACGAGTAAAGCTCTCCACTCCGCTGTTACTGCTTTCATGAATTCAATGTGTATTTCAAAACACAAATTAACCACGCTTCAAACGCTCAACCTCGTCTCCGCGTTTCTTGCGTCAATTTGACGTTAATTAATTTGATCAGCCGGCACTTTTTATTACATTATGACAAACGTTGAAAGGAGAACATGATTTATAAAGGAAGCCTGCTCCCTAATAGAACCATTGTTTGTGTTTACTGAGGAAAATGGATATACAATTTATTAAATAAACGTTTAATCCTTATTGCAGTTACAAGTAACAATAGGCTAATGAAAAGCGGGGCACGTTTTGTGAGAATTCTTGAAGTTGCACCGGTAAAAGGGTTATGGTCCCGTGTACGTGTAGGGTTTAATAGATGAGCGTTGATAAAGATCAGCTTGTATAGCAGGAACACTCTTAAATTATACTTTGAACGATAATAACACAATTTAGAGATATTTTATGTGAAACTGCATGCCTACAATAAATAATACAGCGGTACCTAATATAAAGTTTATTTATGCCGCAGCCGTTGCCTCTGGGTTGCGGCAGCGTTGCTGCCTGATAGTGAACTTACACTCCACCTTGTTTAGTATAGATAGCATGCCTTACATAATTTTAATTGAGTACAGTCCCTTGGCTGGATGTCGTGAAGGCCGACATGAGCAAAAACGGGTTCACAAAAGAAGACGCCCAGGATCGTGCAAAGTGGAGGAAAGCTAGTAGGAAAGCGTACCCACCGAACGCGTGTCGTGCGCGGCGCGTGTCGTGTGCGGCGCGTGTCGTGCGCGGCGCGTGTGGGCGCGGTTAAAGCGGTATATTCACACCGCAAGCGGGCGGCGTATTAGCAATAGCAACGCGAAGGTACGCGGCGAGCCCGCCGCGTCAGCGACGCGTTAGCAACGCGTTCAAAGAGACGGCAAAGAGAATCCCACTATCTCTATCACACAGTAGCGCGGGCCCACGCGTTATATCTCTCTCACTACCAACACATTTAATATGTATCTCACTATCTCTATCACACTCAGCAGCGCGGCAGCAGCGCTTCACACGCGACGCGCACGACACGCGGCCGCGCTGCCGAGTTGTAACTATAGCGCCGCGGGCCCGCGTTCATACCGCGTTCGATGTGTGTTTGAAGTGTAGTTTCAATGCTTTACAACTTGCGCGGGCCCGCGCAGCACACGCACCGCGCACGACACGCGTTCGGTGGGTGGAGGCCTTTAAAGTCCGTGCATCGCGGCCGCGTGCATTCGATCGCGTGCAATTGGCGCGCGCACCTGATGCGACAATAGGATCTAGTTTTTCCTCAGGGTTGAAAGGCCAGATGGCAGTCGCTTTCGTAAAATTAGGTGTCAAACCAGAACTCGGGCTCCTTTAAGGCACTACAGGGAATAACGTTAGGAGGATGATGAAAGGTATTTTTAATTTTTAGGTATGAAAGAAATAAATATTTCCTGATAGGTAGGTATAGCACTACTACTGGTTCCGTAGGTATGTGATGCTATGTTCCGGTGGTGATTAAAGTGAGGGACCTGTATTTGCCTCTTGCTGTATTGAATATGTAACGTATCTGTTTTTCTGATGGTTGCAGCTGCTGCCAAATACTATTTCTGCACGTACAACAACCTCCCTTTTGCTCGTTTGCCGTTTTCCCAGGCGTTCTTGCAATATTTATTGAGCTGCAGTCCTTTGGTTCCTTTTAAAACGCCAAAGTTTAAACAATACATTTCAGGCACACCTTTCTTCTGTTATTTTGGGCTGTAATTTGCCTCTATTTTCACTGTTTTAGGACTCCTGAAAATAATTAATTTAATTGTTTATCTTTTTGACAATTTGTCAAACAACGACAGATACGTCAATTTTTCAATCACGCTGCTATGAAGTTCCGGTTTTATACTTTTAGGCTAACGTTGTATTAATTTTATATCGCACGCAGAGGCGCTCAAGGGCACGCAGTGGCGTATAAATAGGGCGCACAGGAGCCAAACTGACGTAGGGATCCCTCTTGAGTTGCGGGGCCGGCTGTGACCCCACAATAGTGTTATTGTTAATAAAAACAGACGGGCTGTGGCAGTAACTATTTATTTGGAGAACACACGAGTAAAAAACAATAAATATTATTTAGTACAAAACCATCTTGTAGAAAGCTATCAACCGGAATGGCATATCTGACGTTAGCAGATATGTCATTAACTCTTACATTCTGCCCGTCATGCGCAGACGATTGGAAGTCAAATATAGAACTCCGTACGGCCAGTATGTGCCATCACCAGTGTACACACACCTCATTACAACACACCCCCTCAATCGACTGCTCATGACAGACCTTGAAACACTGATGTCTATTTTTTAGAAAAACCCAATTTTAAATTTCCAATTAAATAAACCATAAACCATCAAAGGTATACAAATAAAATATCACGTTATCCATTTATCTAAAACTCTAAATACATATAAAGCTAACATACTTTAGCATACTCCTTCTCATACATATAGCATATAAAAACCCCTTTATAATTTTACTCTATTCCCTTACCCGATATATCAATATACCAACCTCCACATTTATCATAAATACTCCCCACTCAACTTCATAATACTTCAACATATTCAACTCCTTTATAACATTATACACTATTCCTCTACTCGACTCATCAATATACTAACTTCCACATCATAATAAATTCTCCCACTCGACTTCACAACAGCTACAACATATTCAACTACTTTATCATATAATAGCTATATCAACATTATTCACCTACTCGACTCCACAACTACTTACTACAAAATATTCAACTACTTTTTAATATTGTAGATACTTCAACATTATTCACCTACTCGACTCCACAACTACTTACTACAAAATATTCAACTACTTTATAATATTGTAGATACTTCAACATTATTCACCTGCTCGACTCCACAACTACTACAATATAAAACCACACAATAAGCAAATACAAACACTAAACCTGATATAAAACTTAAGGTTACCAAACCTCACACTAATTTACATTTATCACTCACAATATTAACTATTAAAATATAAACCACAAAATAAACATTCACAAAACCTAAATTTGATATAAAACCATTCTCAGTATTAATTTACTTTTAACATTCCCCATTACAACAAAATCTAACAATGTATTCATTTACATATTATTCCCCATTACACCCCCTTAAATGAATCATTATAAAAAGTTTATTTGCTTTATCATCCACAGCTCGAACTTCGTTTTCTTCACTCTTCGAAGAATTCTTCACTTCCATCAGAATATGTAATATTATCAAAAATAAAATCTTTTACAAAATTATCATTATTATTCGGTATACTACTTTCATCCACACTTCTTCCATTATTTTCATCTGTTTCATTTTCATTCCTTTCAACTTCACTTATTTCACCTTAATTTCCTTCGGTTTCATTTGTTTCATCTTCATTCCTTTCGGCTTCATTTGTTACACCTTCATTTCTTTCGATTCCAATTGTCTCACTGTTATTTGTTTCATCTTCATTTGTTTTTCTAAATTTTCTGCCTTCTCGATCTTCTTGTATTGTTCTCAATTATTTATTTTCTAAATTCTGTTTCCTCATTTTCGTCTAATTGCCACATCCCATTATTTTCATCACTATAAAGATAGATTCCTTGTTCGTCTTCATTTATATTTCGTTACAAACGAATCAATCGATCGGTCGACGTCAATCCGTCACCGTTGGTTGCTAGGCTTATAAAATCAACAACTTTCTTGTTGCTATGCTTACAAATCTTCTTGTTTTGATACGATAATACCGTTTATTTGAAAACCACTCAACACAACCGTTACTTTGTAGCTATACTGCGCCCATAACCTGTTATTGTTAATAAAAACAGACGGGCTGTGGCAGTAACTATTTATTTGGAGAACACACGAGTAAAAAACATTAAATATTATTTAGTACAAAACCATCTTGTAGAAAGCTATCAACCGGAATGGCATATCTGACGTTAGCAGATATGTCATTAACTCTTACATTCTGCCCGTCATGCGCAGACGATTGGAAGTCAAATATAGAACTCCGTACGGCCAGTGTGTGCCATCACCAGTGTACACACACCTCATTACAACAAATAGATCAATTTAGTAGACTCCTAGTTTGGAAGTCGATGGAGAACTGATGGTTCCGTCCGTTGTACGGCTTATGTACCCCTTAGGGTCCACATTCTAGAATTTCCGATTCTAAATTCATAATTTAAAATGTAAAAAGTACCAGGACTACATAATTATATAAAATTAATACAACCTTATCCTAAAAGTATAAAACCTGAACTTCATAGCAGCGTGATTGAAAAATTGGCGTAGCTGTCGTTGTTTGACAAATTGTTAAAAAGATAAACAATTAAATTAATAATTTTCAGAAGACCTAGTGAAAATAGAGGCAAATTACAGCCCAAAATAACAGAAAACAGGTAAGAAAGGTGTGCCTAAACTGCACATTAACATTAACAGGGCGCAGAAATGTATTGTTTAAACTTTGGCGTTTCAAAAGGAACCAAAGGCCTGCAGCTCGATAAATATTGCAAGAATGTCTAGGAAAACGGCAAATGAGCAAAAGGGAGGTTGTTGTACGTGCAGAAATAGTATTTGGCAGCAGCTGCAACCATCAGAAAAACAGGTACGTTACAAATCTTCAAAAACAATCGGTCGGCGGCGGGCGTCACGCTTAGAATTGACTTATTTGTCTATAGGTAGACAGTTTCCTTATTTGTATGAAAAAGATCTTTTGCGGAATTAAGCACTCGCAATTCTTGAAAATGAAAGCTCAATAGCCCGATCCTGCTCAATGTATCAAACAAAATATACCTGAAAATTGGGTTAAATCTCTGAAAGAAAATTGCTATTTTAATGAAATCGGATGGATCCCAGCCCAATCTACGTATAAACGAGAGTCAAATTGAGAGAAACAGACGACTGTATTTAATATATATTGATTACTTCATCGTAGCATTTATGTATAGTGATAAAATGGGTCAGCGATATGACCCATTTTATCACCAATCTTGTATAATTACTCTGAAACATTATTTTCTCAAACATGCTATGAAATATTGATGTTGTGTTCTTCATAATGGGCTTCGAAGTGTTACGTTTCGGGCGGAGCGAGACGAGAGATCCGTAATGGCATTTCATACAAAATTGGAGGCCTGCAAGATGTTCTTTTTTAATTTTCTATTCCACAATTTGTGTTCAGCCATGAAAATTAAAGTTTGATTTCTTGGAGTTTTATTTATTTATTTGATTCCATGTTTGAGAAAAGCACTATATACATACCTCGGCGTGAAAAGGGGTTGCCAGCCTCATAACTATCCGACCTCGCTACGCTCGGCCGTCTATAATATGTAATCGGCCGGCAACCCCTTACTTCCCGGCCTTTGTAGTAATGTACTATTTGCAATAAAGTTTAGTTTTGAATAAGTTTCACCTGAGGCTCCCTTGGCGGGGCACCCCGCGAATTCTATTGACCCCCGTTTACGATACTACAAAAGTATGATTTGATTTACAATGCTACTCTCGTCTCGATTTGAATACGGTAACTACTTGTAACTATTTCCACATTCCCCTGTGTCTTTCAGAACATAATTTATAGGTAAGTATTCTTATCTTCCTCCCAGAAACCTTTTTGCGTTGTGGTAAAATGTAGATTGTTACCAGTTTTACCTTTAAAAGAGAAGTGTGAATTGCAGTTAAGAGTAATGAGGTAAAAGTTATATAAAGCTATATTATGCTTAAGGCACTTATGTAAAAGCACCTCTCGGGCACTTAGCGCGCGCAAAATTATTTAACGTAATATGGCGAATTTTGCAACGTCAATCTTCGACGCTACATTTCAATTTACTAAGGATTAGTGTACTTGAGTTTATTTGTAGACCACTCATCAGTGACCCGCCTGCCCCTTCCTTCTCTTACAAAAATATGACTTGAAAGGTGGAACCTTGTGTGTTGCGAGGGATCAAGATGTAGTAGTCGCGTGTTAGGATCCGCGATGCGTTTGGAGTAAAATCTGTTTTCTCTAACAAATTCTGAGACGTGACTCTGTGTGAATAAAGGGATCCATTTAATGCTGCCTTAAGTTGAGCGGATTTGGGAGTTACTTAATAGATGCCTATCTTAAGGACGAATGGATTACTGTTAATACGAACCGAAATTACCCTGTATATGTCGGGACTCTGTTCTGATTAGGAAGCATTAGTTAGGGTATTTAATATTGAACAATCAGTGCAATTAAGCGTCTTGATCCTAGCAGCTGGCGCAATTTATGTTTAGTATTTTCTTATTCCTTATACCCGTGGTAGTTTATATTTGAATTATTACAGTCTTCATTTGTTTAAGTCATGTTTTGGCAATTACGTACTGACCTTTAAGCATTGGGCACAAACGAGGTTTAACATTATATTATGTTGTATGTAGAGATCTAACTAGTCACGCATTGCATTAGCAATACAGAGAGGCACCGCCGCCAACGTAATGGGCTCCATGCCACAGACGGAACTGCTGGAAGGGGTATTTTTGCTATGAATGGGTTAGGTTAGTTAGGTTAATTAAGGGGGGGGGGGGGGGGGTTATTGGGTTAGGTTGGGATAAGTTCGCCTTTGTACCGATTTAATTGTCTGTAATTTTACCTGTGTCTTGTGTACAATAAAGTATTTACATACATACATACATAATTTTTTTTTGCACAATAAATTTATAATTTATTGTTACTTCGTTTATTTTATTTATTATGTTGATAGGATTTTTTTTATTCTTTCCTAAAATAAACATTCACATTTTAATAAATTATAACCGTAAAATACCGGGAGAGAAGGGATGAAAGGGGGTGATATGGGATTTTAAGGCTACTGCTACAAAAATAATGTATTCCAATTTAAAAGAGCTATAGTAATACTCATAATAAAAAAACGATCCAACAATCTTCCAAAATCACCTTTGTATGAAATCCCATCTCACCCCAATTACGAGGGACTACGGGGTGAGGTGGGACTTCCTGTTTATCGTCAAAGTTATGAAATGGAACTACCCAAAATAAAATACAAACGTCCAGAACACTTATTATATAAGGACACCATTCAGTTTGCAGTAGTAAAAATAAAATGTTATCGAGGTTTGAATGTCAGTTTTGCCCCTACTCACCCCATTTTACGGTATGCAATTATACGCGTGTTGATACATTTACGGTTGAGTTTACATAGATTACGTAGTGGTAAAATCAACACACAGTAATTTATGTGTGTTGATTTTACCACTACGTAACTATGTATAAACTCATATTTAGTTCACTTTATTACTTAATGTTTACTAATAGGTAAATATATCATTCGAAGTTGTGTCATAATATTGTGCAGTTGTCATCACGTCGTAACAAACAAGTAAGGTACTTACTTAAGGCGGTGCATTGGAAATTATCGCGTGCTTAGAAACGCCGTTCTAACTTGATTAAGAAACAATAAGGTCTGATTTTCAGATATATGATTCTTGACTATATGATTTTTCATCTGATTTTATGGATACATGATTGCTTAAAATTTCCTCTATAGAAAAAAAATCCAAAGTTGGGCCTGTTTTTTCCTTTTTTTACTCAGCCTACTCAAACGATACATTATTTTACGACACAATGAAGTAAATACTATAGTATTTTATCTCATCTAAAATCTCACTTTATGAAATTTTAATAAACCTTCACTAAGTTAGATATTTATCGAAATTTGTCCAAAACAGCGATTCCCGAAGAGTGTTACATCTCTTTTTCTCGTGGGCGGAAGGCATCAGCGTGTCTCTGTCTAGGGGGCGTGTACGACTCAAATCAAGGCATCCCCTTAAAACATTTCATCATCACATCATCATCAGTCCGTCGTCTTGACCGTAGGCCTCCATCATGTTGATTATATTCGATTCCGGGCAAGCGTAGAGTTGTAGGGCGTCCCGCAACTTGGTTATTATTAAGAATGGGATTGCGTCTGCCTTCGTCTAACCTAATAGAAAGTTAAGACAAGACCTAAGATGGATCACCCACAAAATGCCTGTTCACTCAGTTCACAATGTTAACATTTGCCAAGCTTAAGGTGACTTCTAGCAGTAGGATGGGAAAAGCCCAGTAACGAATAAATAACCCTCAACCGTATTAACTTTTTAACGCTTTATTTATTCTATTTACTTATTTATTGAAATCAGGCAACAAGGCCCATATTACAAATTCCTTAAAGACTAACATACATCTTAATATAAACTTATTAATAACTACAAAAACACAATTACTGCGACGCGTTGCGCAATTTCGTGGTGTCAGGTAACCGACCGCGAAAACGTCGGAACTTGAACTTCGGCCAAACTTCTTCCTTAGTGAAGGTCGATAGCTGGTCTGTTGGAACTCTGACCGCAAAGGAATTAAAATTCACGTTATAGTGAGACTCCAACCTCACGACGCTCAGGATGAATCCGGTCTCCACGCGCACATACTCCACTACTTCCTCTGACTTCGAAGTGTAATGCAGCCGGGACACTTATGAATTAGAATTAATGTAGTTTAAGTTTTATAGTATACTAGCTTCTGCCCACGACTCCGTCCGCGTGGAACTCGTTTATATCGTAGCTCCATACAAACTTTCACCCCCCATTTTAGGGAAGTAGGGGGTTAGAAAGAGACAAAAAGTAGCCTATGTCACTCTCCATCCCTTCAACTATTTCCACTTACAAAATCGCGTAAATTCGTCGCTCCGTTTTACCGTGAAAGAAGGACAAACAAACAAACAAACAGACACACTTTCGCATTTATAATATTAGTATGGACTAGCTTCCGCCGGCGACTTCGTCTGTGTGGACCTGGGATAAAAACTATCCCATATTTTAATCCAGGCTATAAACTATCTTCGTGCAAAATTTCATTCAAATCGGTTGAGCCGCTTAAGCGTGATTGAGTAACAAACATCCAAACATACAAACTTTCGCATTTATAATATTAGTAGGATATAGCATGTATTGTTAAGTCGTTATAAATGAATGCATCGAAAATACCGGTTTTTAATAAATAGTAATAACGACGAAAGAAAAGGGGTGGTGAAATTCTAACCCGACACCCTACCTTCCTACTGGGTACTCTCCTTTCTCATGGAAATCGTGCATAATTGCAGCAAAATACTTTTTCTGGGATTCACTAAATTATCACTCGTTAAATAAAATTATATAAGGTGGTTCGTATTCCGTACAAAACATCTTTAGACATTCGCAGGCTAACGCTAAGCTATTTTAAGAAACTTATGTATTGTGGCTATCAGGCAATTACCCTCTTTAATAAGTTGCCTGTTGAGTTTAAGTCCATTACGAGTTTACATATGTTTAAAAGAAATCTCAAGGCTTTTTTGCTAAGGAAGTGTCTCTATTCGGTAGACGAACTTTATCTGAATGATGTTCAGTAATTGAGTTGGTTATAAAGTTTGCGTAGTTATTTAAATTAAGTACTATTATTAAATTGACGGGAACCTGGTATAAATGACACATTCTATTTTATTGTTATAATTATATTGTATACATCCAATTTATTTATGTATTAGGAAATATCTGCATTAAATTAATTTGACAGGAATCAATAATAATGGTAATTATTGTTGTATTCTTCTTTTTATTTCTTTATGTTGTCATAGTTAAGTATGGTAATTATATTTGACATCAGGCAATTTTAATTAAACTGTATGTAAGAATAATAATCGTAATTGTGTATAACATCATATTCATTATTTAAATTTGACAACAATGAAATTGTATACTTATGTACGGAATCGAATATGTAATTGTAAAATTGTAACTGTGCCTCACCCTACTTAATCATTTCAAACACAATGTATATTGTTCAATGAATAAATGACTTATGACTTATGACTGATGTAACACACTTTCATAAAATGGCGTTCCATTTACGCGAAATTCCCTCTTTCCTAGATTAAACTAGTATACTTACTTAAACTAGAATAATTAAAAAAAAAATGTTTTCCAAAATCAGTTCAAACTTATTTCACAAATTATTCCAGTTAATTCAAGTTTATTCTAGAAAAGGGGAAATTTCGCGCAAATAAAAAGCAAATTTATGAAAGTTTACGACATAAGTTTCTTAAAAAATCACGCTGTTAGCCTGCGAATATCAAAAGACGTTTTGTATGAAAATCGTACCACCTTAAATAACTAAAGAGCTAGCTTTTATCTCTAAGTTTTGACGGTTTTTTGTGCAAATAAGAGAGTTTGATTCTCCCCATCGTCAACATTTGTCCCAGATGACAGAGTAATTTGTCTTGCTCTAGATATGTGAGACAAAAACTGAGGATTAGTGCAATGTGCGACGCACTGGCAATCAGACAGGCCTGGAACAACGTTCTTGGCTGCAAAGTGTAGGCAAGCGAGGCGTTTGGTGGGGCGACACGCGTGCTGTTAGAAATCAGAAAACAGAAAAATTATTTACTTCAGATACAGTCAGAGGGTTCTTAAAAAAATGGTCCGCACAGGCGTGCAAATCATTAAAAAATATTAAATGTCACAACTTATTATATTGCAGCAGTTAGGTACGGGTACGCGGGGCGGCGGCGGCGGCCGCGGCTGCTGGCGGAGCCGAGCGGCAGAACCAACTTGCTTCGTAAAGCGCCTCTCGGTCGCGCCGCGCCGTACACACACTAAACCTAGTTGCTGACCAAACTGATATTTTTCATTGTTCAATGTCCGAATTTGTTAGAGTGTGTCTGTGTGTCTTGTGCAAGTATAATAATTAGGTTAAATCAATTAGGTACCTATTTAAGGCGCTATTGCATTAGTTTAACCTGTAAAAATAGTTGCTATATTGAAAAAAATAAACAAAAAAAAACTTATTTTTAACTAGTAATTTGGAATAATACAATAATAATTAAAATAATCGTATAATTTAAATATAGTCACAATAACAATAATTAATTTAATTAATTTATTAATACAATTAACATAGATTTATTGAATTATTTAATTACGCTCGCTCGAGGTAAGCTTTGACAATATAAAAAATTGAGGCTACGTTTAATAACGGGGAACGTTCAAGCACTTTCAAGTTTGCAGGGAGTTTGTTGTAAACCACAATGCACATATTAAAAACGTTCTTATTATATAATCATGCTTCCTGTATGTCAAGCGAATATGGAAACGCTCACGCTCACTGTAGGTACCCATTTAGTTGCCAACTAATTTTGGTTTTTAATAGTTAAACTTTAAATTCTCCAGTATAAATAAAGTGAGCTATAAATGGCTCAAAAATGAAAGTCCATGACTGTACTGTATACCCAAACAAACTGGGTAATACCATCATGTATATTTACTTATTTATTTTTATCATAAAATAATATCTAAAAAAACCAGTGTCATCTTGTTTTCCGCCACAGCAAACAAATCGGATGCTCTTGATATAGGGTTAAATGGAAGCAAAATTTCGCAAACTGATCTTGTTAAATTCTTAGGAGTCCATATAGATGCACTGTTGAACTGGAAGTATGAGATACAGACATTAAGTAACACCATAAGTTCTTCTTGTTATGCCCTTTGCTGTCTGAGAGACGAAATTCATACCATTCAATTAAAAATGGTATACCACGCTCTTGTAGAGGCTAAGCTGCGTTATAGTATCAAGTTATGGGGAAATAGTTATAACTACAACACTGACGCAGCCTTCAGACTCCAGAAAAGAGCTATCAGGACCATTATCCGCATACCCCAAAGGGAATCTTGCAGAGAGCACTTTGTCAAACTCAATCTACTTACCGTGCCGTGTCTTTACATACTAGTACTCTTGACAGACCTCGTAAAACATCTACACAAATATAAGAGTCCCACTGACACAGAAATTCGGTTGTCCACAAGACGAAAAGACATTAAAAACACCATGGTCCCGAAGCTCAATGTTACGAAGCATGCCGCATACTATCAGGCTGTGTTTCTTTATAATAAGCTACCAATTGAGTTGAAATCGTTGACGAATAGTAAAGTTTTTAATGCGAGGCTTAAGCAATTTCTTTTGAAAAAGTCGTATTACTCTGTATCAGAGTTTATAGCTGATGAATGATATGTTAATTGTATTGTTATATCTGAATTGTTCATTGGATTATATAAGATTACTTAATAGGGAAACATTGTATTGACATTGAATTTATTGTATCGACATTTGAATGTATTGTATTGTCATTTGAATTTATTGTACTGACATTAACATTAGGATTTTTATTGTATTATTATTATGTTTACTGTAATATTCTACACAATTTCTTTGTTATGAATAAATGACATGAATGAAAAAATATACAAGTATCGCAAAGATCTAGATCTTAGAATATTACCAGAATAGAGCGACTCTATGAATAACTACGAGTAGGAAGAAAGAAAGAAAGTATTTATTCGTGACAACAAACCATTAAATTGTGGACACATCCCATGGAAAGACCTCTGACGCATCCTAATTCCAGAATATAAAATTACAGTACCTACTTAATATAACATTTTTTTTACTATTTTATTGTTTCGTGCGGAAATAGAAATACTGGGAACCACTTCACAAAAGATAAGAAGGGCTTTAGGGTTTAGGGTCTCCACGCTTGTTAGGGAACTAAAAGCGATGCTACAGACACACAGATTTATATGTTAAACTTGCAACGCCAGTCTTTATCGTCGGGAGTAAACACACATGTTAATTGTCCATCTAACCCAAATTCAAGATGACACAAACCTTGCACCCAATTTGTTTGGAAAGTACCGCATCCAAATAGATATCAACGCTTTTCGCGCGTTCGCTCCCACGCGGCTTGAGCGAATTGACTATCCGAGCTAACCCATTGAGACGCGAATATAATGCGAAAATTATGACCCAAACAAAACAAGCCCCCTTCAAAGGCTGAGGAAATCCTTTAAACGCCAGCTTTTAGTGAATAAAAGCTGGCGTTTAAATGATTTCCTCAGCCAATCCACGTTCAATTGCGGTGGACGAACCAAAGCAGTTATTCATAAAGCAACTAAGGTTTTACTTTCACCAGTATAAGTCGAGTCCTGATTACTCATATTTTTTATTTATACTGAAGTTAAATTATATTGGGGACGACCCAACAGTCGTGGACATAACGGTATTTGAAAAGATATGCCCATCTTCAACTGCCGTTACTCGTTATCTGGTTCACTGGAAATGCATTTTTGGCAAGCTTTCGGCAATTCAATAACAATGTACAATTTTGGTACAGTCAACAGCACAACTTTAGGCAACTTTCGCGTTTGGTTGCACAATAATTGATTTTTTTATACCAACATCTTCAAATAATTTTGTTAAACATTTTTTACTAGTGTTTTTGTTTCATACCTATATCGGTTACCTTGGTTCTGCTGCGGATAGCTTCATTTCTGATGCGATCACGCAGAGAAACTCCCAACATGGCCCTCTCCATTGCCCTTTGGGTGGCTTTGAGCCTTCTCATGAGGCCCATAATAAGTGACCACGTTTCAGTGAAGGATCCATACTAAAAATAAAAATAAAGCGGCCAAGTGCGTGTCGGACCACGCACAACGAAGGGGTTCCGTGCCTATGAAAAGGTCGTATCGTTACTAAAATCTTATGGCACTTACGTCCTTTTCTTTAAGGAAGGCAGTTTTTTAGAAATATCTCAAAAACCTTTGAACCGATCTTGTTCAAAACAATTTTCGCTGAAAGAATTTAATAAGCCCTATGTCCATGTTTTTTTTTTCATATTTTTAAAATACACGGTTCTAAAATTTGCGTCAACCTTCGACTCTATTCACTTAATCAAAAAAATTGCTGAGTAACCTTATATTAATTTGAAAGGCCTATCGATTGATGTGCCACACGTGGGCTTGCAATGAAAAAAAATGTTTTGACTTAGTTTTTATTATGTATGGAGTGCACCCCTGAATAAACTTTTTTTAGTAATTTAATTACAAAACTGTAGCGCCTAACAAAATACACCTATCCTCAAAATTTTATTCAAATACACCTTATAGTTTTCAAGTAAAATGCCTGTGACATACGGACGGACAGACAGACAGACATGACGAATCCATAAGGGTTCCGTTTTTTGCCATTTGGCTACGGAACCCTAAAAAGTGTCTGTCTGTCTGTTACCTCTTCACGCTTAAACCGCTGAACCGATTGAAATGAGATTTGGTATAGATATAGTTTGAATCCCGGGGCAGGACACAGAAAAGTTTTTATCCCGGAAATCCTCTCCTAAGTAGGGGAAATAGGGGGTGAAATTTTGTATGGGGCAAAAGCTATACAATATTTATACTCGTGATGAGGGAGTCGGACTCTAATGGTCAGTATAAACGAACCTAAACGAGCGAGTGCTATCCATACTAATATTATAAATGCCAGAGTGTATGTGTGTGTTTGTTTGTTTGTTTGTCCGTCTTTCATGGCAAAACGGAGCGACGAATTGACGTGATTTTTTAAGTGGAGATAGTTGAAGAGATGGAGAGTAACATAGGATAGTTTTTATCCCCGCAATCATCCCCTAAGAGGGTGAAATGGGGTGGTAAAAGTTTCTATGGATCTGCGATATAAACGAGTTCCACGCGGACGGAGTCGCGGGCAGAAGTTAGTTAAAAATAAAGTTGTAGCTTGAATATACGCAACAATTTTAGTTATTGTGCTCAAAATGTGAGCAAACCATGAACCTAATATACGGACCAGTCTGATATGTATGTACGATTTTGAATGCTATTGCTCGGACATAACCTCCTGAGTCCCTGAGTCCGTTTTAAAGGCCAAAATCGAACCATGTTTAAAGACCGAGCACCAAAAAATAAAGTTATTCATAAACGCCGAGTGTCCGTTATAACGCCCCTAATGTTTCGCACTTAAAATCGGGCGATAGTGGCGTGATCCTGAGAACCAATCGGTATCCTCCAATCCGGCATATATCTATCTCGCTTTAGCAAAAACTATTGCATAGAAAACAGGAATATTCCGGTCAGTGCGACGCCACGAGTCCAGCAAGATGTCGCGTCGTGCAGGTGGAGGTAAGTTCAATCCCAAATTTTTCGCTCAATCCTGTGTGTGTTGGTCTGTTTTTTTATGTTTTTACTGAGTATTTTGTATGGTTATTATTATTCCGTTACTATTTTTGTTGTAAATATGATATTTTAAATACAATTACAAGTTAAATTCGTTTGACCTTTGTAAAGCCCTCTCGGACTATGTTAATAGTATAGTTCGCCATGTTTCTGCCGTTTTAAAGGACTCTCGGTTAATGTGCTGTACTAACATTATGGTAAAGTAGTGATTTTTGCTTGTATAAAAATATAGGTGCCTTGCATTTTGTGAGTAAACTCAGTTGAACAATGTTTCTTCGAAAGTGTAGTATAACTATTTTTCTTATCGTGTATTTCAGCTCTACGGCAAGAAGACATAAGTCTGATTGTCAACAATTCTGACTTCGAAGACGATTCGGCAGATGAAGATCCCGACTACATGGAGCCCAACTTGTTCTTGTCGGAAGGCGAGTCTTCAAGTTCTTCAGAGGAGGAAGATGAGGGTGAGGAACAAGAAGACCAAGTGCAGCATCAACACCAATTGCCACAGGATCGAAGTCGTCCACGGGTAAGAGGTCCCTGCACTCGCAGAGCTCGCACTAGAGGAGGTGCACGTCGTTTGGGTCGCGTTACAGTACGTGGTACCGTGGGGCAAAGGGACTCTCACACTGCTAGTGATTGGCGTCGAACTAGTTTCTTGCCGAATTTACCAAATCTATCCCAGCCAAGTTATCGTCCATTAGATGTCTGTCCCAGTGACCTCTTAGAATATTTACATGAATATCTTGACGACAACCTTTTCCAATTGATCGTTGAGGATTAATAATAAAGATCTCACACTTGTTTTGAACAAGTTTTTAGATAGTTTTATAGTAGTTAATTAAATAACTACGAACACAAAGATATTGTTTGTTATAAAGAATTTAAAAATTGTTGTTAGGTATACAGAAAATGTATAACAATTGTTCTAAAGTATTAACTCTGTAAGACAACTATTGTGATTGTATTGTGAGAAGTACACTGATTTTGCTATGACATTTACATTACATTTTTACGTTTGTTATGTTTTTTCCAACAGAATGGTTCTGTGTTTTTTGTTATTTTAGATTACAATACCATTTTAACAATTATTTGCATTTTATTTAATTGTTTAAATATATACCCGATTCCATACAATATGACCAATATTAGCCATATTAATTACATAATCTTAGTCGTATAAAAGCCGAGAGGCGTTTATAAAGCCCAAATAACTAACAAATAAAATTATGCTTAAAGTATTCCTCATAGAGTATATAATCAACTTTGTTCCAACGAAAATCCGAGAAACTCATTTTAGACCTTAGAGTAAGCAACAGAAAGTTCAGGACTCAACGCTGTTTTCTTTATAAAGGACTCTCGGCTTTTATGCGAGTGTACTCATTTTTTTAACCAGGACTCAGGAGGATAAGCTCGTTAGCGTATACAGGTTTTTGCAAGTGCCTATTTGCAGTGCAACACTGTGCTGCGATGGAAACTAAGATCATGGGTTATTGGGTGAAAATGGGTTATGGGAGGAGACTAGCGGACACCTGCCGTGACAATCAGTTCCAACATTGTGGAAAGGCAGGCGGTGACTCGCCCACTCGCTAAGTGGGCCCCACAAAATAGTCGATGTGTTTTTAAGAACCTTTGGTTTGCTCAAGCTGGTCTAAAATTACAGACATTCAGATAAACTTTTCGAATTATAATTGCAAAAACATAGCAAACAAACCGAAATTATGTAAAATACCTTAAACTTCCACAAGTATTGAGCTCTAGAAATCGTCATCAATATTTAGAATTGATGTAAGCAATCAGAAAAACGTTTGCATTAAATTAAAGCCAGGAAACCGTATCCGTATTTTTTATTTAATTAATCAATCAATATGACTCCATCGTCGTTATTCCATGCCTTCTGTTTGCATAAATAAATTTCAATTTATTTAATTACCATTTTGTTGTACTTAAAAAAGCCATAATATTACTATATTTTAGTAATATTGATGCAATATCAACCAAGTGAGGTATGAACTTTCTTAGGTAATTTACCATTCCAAGGAATATTTGCAATTCTTTTTTATTATTTGGACATTTAATATTAGTAATGGCATTAACCCTTTCAGAGTAAATTTTCAAGTCTTTTTCGGAAAAAATATGCACAAAATATTGGACCTCTTTTAGTTTGTATTGATATTTATTTTGATTAAATCTTACATTTTTTTTTAGCGCGCTCAAAGACTTGGTTTAATATTGCATCATGCTCTTCTTCTGTCTCACCACATATTAGCAAGTCATCACAGTACACGATGACGCCTGGGATGTCTCCAAAGGCATTTTCACTATACTTTTGAAAGACTTCCGGGGCTACTGAGATTCCAAAGGGACATCTTAGAAATTTATAGCAGCCAAATGGGCTGTTTGAATGTGCACAAATTACTTGAAGCCTCCTCTAATTTAATATTATAGAACCCATCTGAGAGATCTAACACCGAAAAAAACTTACTGTTACTTAAGTCTCGAATGATTTCATCTGAGGTTGAGATCAAGTGGTACTCTCTGATTAAAACTTGATTAAGGTCTTTGGGGTCTAAGCATATTCTAAGTGAACCATCCTTCTTTTCAATTATTACCAAATTGCTAACAAAACTATCAGGGTGATCTACCTTAGCTATGACTTCATGCTTTACCAGAGCCTGCAGCTTGTCCGCGAGGCGTGTCAGCAGTGCGTGCGGCACTCTGTGCGGGGGTCTCACCAGGCTCCACACCGGGTCAAATCTCTACGTCGCCCATAACTGTTGGGACGCTTCTTCGTGCATTTTTATCTTCTTTATTGTTAACTAGCTTCTGCCCGCGACTCCGTCCGCGTGGAACGCGTTATATCGCAGCGCCATACAAACTTTCACCCCCCATTTCACCCCCTTAGGGAATGATTTCAGGGATAAAAACTATCCTATGTCCTTCCCTGGGACTCAAACTTTCTCTATACCAAATTTCACTTATATCGGTTCAGCGGTTTAAGCGTGAAGAGGTAACAGACAGACAGACAGACAGACACACTTTCGCATTTATAATATTAAGTATGGAAGTATGGATTAGTATGGATATTAGGTTATCGGTACCGGAGAAAAAACGTGTTTTTTTAAGTAACGTGTTCTTAATCCGGCTTAATCTGCGTGGATTCCTCTCCGTTATGTATCTCCGTATCGTTATGTAATAAAAGATGGTCAGTAGTTCTTGTATTTAGTATTCTTAATATCTTAGTACAAGGTTGCGTGTGATCGGGTAGCAGAGAGGGCTGTCAGTTTGTTGTCAATGACAAGACTGCGTTTAGATCTACAATCTACAATACAAAAACTAGCTAAAATTTAGTTGAATTGTTAGTGGCAGTTCAACTAATTCGTTAAGGGAGGAACCTACCAATAAAAAAACCCAGGTATGTTTTATCCCGACGGGTTTCCCTGCGTTCATTGTAATACGTTAAAAACAATATAATAAAATAGAATAATCATTATTACAAGCTTTTATTTAGTTTCACCTGGCCCGCTGTCTGTCTGTCTGCAATCAAATCTTGCAAGTTAAATTTGACCCACTTCCCGGTGACCGATTGAGCTGAAATAGTTTAGATGACTATTCAATATTATGATACCATCGAGCTGATCTGATGATGGAGACAGAAGGTGGCCATGGGAATTCAGTACTTAACTGACGTAACCCCGCTGAGTTTGGGCTCGTTAGAATCGTCTCAATGAGTAGTTGATGATGGTATACAGAAAAGTACAGTCGGCAATAGAAGCTTCTACCAAAAATTAAATTTTTGACAGAAGCTTTGTTTTACTGTTGGGCTGTGTAAAAGGATGTTAATTGAGATGTATATACTTATTATCATATATTTAGACTCAACAGTTTGTCCATCACGGACTCACATAAAACTCTGAAACTACCTATGTCAACCATTGTTTAAAGCATACGTGCAAACACGTATGCAAAATCATACTCTAGACGATAATCCACTCTTTTCCTTTACCGGCTGTAGATGAGGGTAGACAGTAAAGTGGCACATTAAATTATGCGTGACGTTAGGTAAAGAGGGATAATCCTACAAAAGTTCCGCTCCTTTATTGGACACAGCGCCATTAAGCCCCTCACTTTTTTATCGTCATCCAAAAATGTACATTGTACAATGCCTGCGTTCGTTGTCATTATTCAAATTTAAAATTGGCGTTATTAAATAAGTTAATAATTTTGGGCGTTTTTTGTAGAGCGGCTATTAGAGCGTGGGCAATATAATAAAGTAAAGCTTTTCATTCAGCGAACGAGAGTGGTACTTACGCTTTTACATAGTACACCTACGCGTTCACATGCGACAGCGAAATGACGAAAACACTGTAGGTTCCATGGCAGCGTTTCGCATATGCTATGTCTCACTCACTCTACAGTGAGAGTACACATGAGATAGTTGCGTACTTTTCGGTTCTTTTTCGCAGGCGAATGCGAAATGGTCGTTACACAGACGCAGAGTTCACTAGTGGTGTTTCGCATCGCAAGGCGTCAACTACGTGTTTCTGTCCGGGCAGACAGTATTTCGCATAATGGAAGCCGAAAATATAGAACCAAAAAACTGTAGTGTACTAACGTTTCGCAGAGTTTCTCGGCCGCAATGGTTTCGCAAAGACTCACTGCCGTATGCGAACACGTTGGTGTACTAAAGACGTTAGCGCTAGCATGCTTACGCAATATGTAGCGAAAAAGTATCGTCACTGTGCAGCTGAATAACTCGCGAACAAGCTTCTGTCAAAAAAATCATTTTTGGTACAAGCTTTTATTGCCGACTGTACTTTTCTGTATACCAACATCAACTACTCTTGAGACCATTCTAACAAGCCCAAACTCAACGGGGTTACGTCGGTTATGTACTGAATTCCCATGGCCACCTTCTGTCTCCATCATCAGATCAGCTCGATGGTACCATATTAATATTGAATTGTCATCCAAACTATACTTACTCGTATACCGAAAATTTCAGCTCAATCGGTCACCGAGAAGTGGGTCAAATTTAACTTGCAAATTTGATTACAGACAGACAGACAGACAACGGGACAGGTGAAACTAAATAAAAGCTTGTAAAAAATACATCCTTACTAATATTATAAATGCGAAGGTGTGTATGTTTGTCCTTCTTTCACGTCGCAACGGAGCGTCGTATTGATGTGATTTTTTGTATGGAGATAGTTTAGAAGCTGGAGAGTGACATAGGCTACTTTTTCCAGCGGGAAAACGTCTAATTCCCACGGGAAAATTCGACATGTTACATTTTCCTATAACCACGCGGGCGAAGCCGCGGGAATCAGCTAGTATTTTCAATATTTCGAACAACTGAATCAACAAAAAAAGTCTGTATAATTATTGGACTAGCTCGTTCGCTTCGCTTGCTCTTTCAATAAGCATCCTAACCGACCTTCTTTCTGGGTCAAAATGAATAACCATAACAAATGTGTATATTATGATTGACAATCAATTGTTTTTTTTTGTGTAGTATTTTACACGGGGCCTCAGGAGGAAAACAAGGGAAATAAGTGGATAAAATAAACCTGACACAAATGAAGCGAAGCGAAAATGACGGAAATGTGGGAATAATCTACATATGAGACAAAAAAGAGATGAGTGCGAAAATGTGTGTACGATAAACGTCTTAATGTTTTGTATATTAACACTTTTACTGCCAGGAACCCGCTTAGAGGGCGCCTACGCGATTTTGCTACGGTACATCTTCCGCTACATATTTTCCCCGTATGCAGGATTGGCTACGAGCGTAGCGCATAGCGTATGTAAATGATTAGATTTGATTTGAAATTAAGATATATATATATATTTTTTATAGCGATCCTTGGCAGTGAATGCGTTAGTATCATTTGAGGGAAAACATCGTGTCTACATTTCCCCCTGAGTTGGAAGGTCCAATGGCAGTGCTTTCGTAAAACTAGTTTTTAAGCCACATCATTCCAAACTAATAAATAATAAATAGACCCGGGGAACTCGGGGAAGGACATAGGATAGTTTTATCCCTGAAATCAGCCCGGGGGTGAAAGTTTGTATGGAGCTACAATATAAAATAGTTCCACGCGGAAGGAGTCGCGGATAGAAGTTAGTGATATTATAAATGTGAAAGTGCACGCTTAAACCGTTGAACCGATTTAAATGAAACTTGGTATAGAGATTCCCGAGGAAGTACAAGATCGTTTTTATGCCGGAAATCATCCCCTTACGGGGTGAAATGGGGGATAAAAGTTTCTATAGAGCTACTATATAAACGAGTTCTACGCGAACGTAGTCGCGGGCAGAAGCTAGTAACAATATAAGTACCTAATAAACATTTGTTAAGTATATTGAGACGTGTTGAGAAAGAAAATAGGAATTCGGCGCAGCATATTTCCTCTCAACACATGACCAGGAGAAACAAGGGAAATCCATTACGGATTTACGATTTCCTTGAAACCAAAATAATGTCTTTAATAAGGGAAAAACGATGTTTTCTTTGATATGTTTATCGGATGCTTTTTATCGCCGGACGAAGTGCGCTGCTATAAGTTTAACACAGGCAAGGTAACCGATATAGCCCTCCAAATCGCTAAACTTAAGTGACAGTGGGCAGGCACATTGCACGTAGAACCGATGGCCGTTGGAGCGGAAAGATTCTCGAGTGGTGACCACGTACTGGAAGCCGCAGCGTGGGTAGGCCAAGGAGGACTGATGACCTGGTAAAGGGCGTGGCAGTTCGCTTAATGCGGGTGGCGCAGTCACCCGCATCAAGCGTCACTTTGGGCCTCTTTTGGGAGGCCAGCAATGGACGTCTTTCGGCTGATATGATAATGATGATCTGTCTGTGGCATCGTTGCTTCTAAACGGATGATCCAAGAGTGCTATTTTAATCAGAAGTCTTATCTGTCGAGATGGTGATTTGCCATGTCTATTGTTTCACAGGTGTTTTAATTGCGTGCAATGTAAGTACTCATCTGTAATGCCTTTCGGATCATTTACGATTATTAGGGTTCCGTAGTCAACAAGAAACCCTTATAGTTTCGCCATGTCCGTCCGTCCGTCCGTCTGTTCGGCTTTGCTCAGTAACCCTTGCTACTAGAAAACTGTAATAGGTATCAATCAATCACGCCGACAAAACAGAAGAATACAAAAATAAATATTTTTTTCGGGTACACCTCTCGATAAACCTATAGTGTGGGGTATCGTTGGATAACTTGTGATATTTGGTTTTATTCGCACGAGGGAGTGAAGCGAACAAAGTAAGTACTATGCTTCAGCTTGGGCCGAAAATTGTTTGTCCGGTGGCGGTGTCCGATGTCCCGCTGTCCGGTTGTTCTCCTCAAAAGGTCTCGTTTCTCAACCGATTCTCGTGAAATTGTGTGATCATACAACAGATCAGGGGGCCTAGACATGGTTACAATCGACAAGCGCTAACGCCAATAGAAACGAATAAAATGTATGGGAATGACAGATGTTAACGAAAAGTGTTTCGTCGGCATCTGTCATTCCCGTACATTTTATTCGTTTCTATTGGCGTTAGCGCTTGTCGACTGTAACCTTGTCTACCGGCCCCAGGTGTTATAATTATATAGATTTTTTGTCAATCCACTATATATAGATATAAAAAATAAAAATAAATATAGTTACGCACGCAAGTTCTACATCTCACAGAGCCACTAAATATTTTGTTTTTTAGGGATTTATTTGATTACCATTGTAATGGGACCTATGTCAACTGTAGTTCTTAGTCATAATGTAACTTGCCTTAAGAGGGCTACTTCATCAGAGGATTATTTCATCATTTATTTCTCAAAAATAAATTTACATTTCACTTATATGAGAAACATTTCATTAAAAATGTACATATTATTTATTATTATTATAAGCTGTTTTCTTTGAGGCTATATAAACATATTTATTCCAGCAAACATGCAATAGTAATTTAGAAATTATGTTATTTATATATGGAAGTAATTTTTATACAATAAAAAGGGTAGAAACAATATTAAAAAATTTCACCTTTCTAAACTGGCAACACTGGCCAAAAACCCATCTGTTACTTTGTTAGCGCTTCAGTGTTCGCAGTATCATCATCATGAACATATCAGCTGAAAGACGTCCACTGCTGGACATAGGCCTCCCCCAAAGAGTGCCAAAGTGACCGGTGCTGCGCCACCCGCTAAGTTTGTTGTTAAACAAAATTGTAATTTGTAGTTTAGTGAAAAACGCCCCCAGCTTATGCAACATAGTATGTAATTACAGATATTAGAACCCACATTCTAATAATTATATAGTTTGCATGATTTAATTTGTCAGATATCCATATTTATCTCGCTTGACCATGCGGGCGCTGTAGAAGGCTCGAAACGCCGATGTACGCAATTAAATACGTTATATAATAAACTTACTATTCTATTTTCATTTCTCATTTGGTTGATAAAGAATAAAATGAAAACT
Source organism: Epinotia ramella (assembly GCA_947578815.1). Classification (NCBI taxonomy): domain Eukaryota; kingdom Metazoa; phylum Arthropoda; class Insecta; order Lepidoptera; family Tortricidae; genus Epinotia; species Epinotia ramella. The sequence goes on from OX388211.1 coordinate 20,260,683, forward strand.
GGAGTAACTATAAATTGAAGGTGCTGTTGAAATGTCCACTGAAATCAGCAATTTTACCTGCCGGCATTGAAAAAAGTCATAAAGTGGAGAGTTTTTCCATTCCTCGTCTTTACAATGAGACATTTCTTTCTGTTCCTATATACAATTGTCAACTGAGTTGTGAGTTTTCGAATACACGACATTTGAAACATGTGTATTCGTAAACATTTTCAGTAAGGACTTTGGGTTTGAAATTAATAGAAACGAAATGATAAATGGCATATGTTGTATAGGAAACCAATACATTTCGAGACGTGATGTTGAATGCGCAATGTATTTTGCAAAAACGAGTTTGTAACGCCTCTCAAGGTGGACATGACCTGGGAAAGGTCGCAAGAGTCCGCTGGATGCGGGTGGCATAGAATCGGTCATTTTGACACTCTTTGGGGAAGGCCTATGTCCAGTTTAATCACTAACGACCCAGATATAACTAATCCCATTGTGTATAAAAACTCTAATTTTATTCCAGTATGCCTTTGGAAAATGAGAACCTGCTACGTTTGCATAGAGATTCCACTTGAGGCGACCGTGTCGAGGACTCATAAGGACTTTGCCCCACTTTTTTATTTATTGAACCATGCATTTTTATAGTATCAATTAAAGAAATATAGCTGTGGACGTCTTTCAGCTGATATGATGATGATGAATGCAAAGTAAGATACAGTCACGCTTCATGTTTTTAAGTCATAAAGGCCTTAAATACAATGTTTGAAAGCGATAAGTGCAACTAAAATCTATTTTCTCAGTGCATGAAGGTGTTAATTTATCCAAAATTCCGATTCGGTTATTAAGACAGTGTTAAGTACCTACGAGCGTGGCTCTATTTTCCACTATTTCCTTCATACGCGTTCAATGTTTTTGTACGTAATGTGTAATTTGTTAGTGACTTGGAATTGATTCATTTACTTTACAAGTAAGTACCTAACTAAGACAGCCCCAAGGGACATTTAAAGTTAAAAATTCAGAAAAACAAAAAAAGAAATATCGAAATAAAGCCGAACGGTAACCACCACTAGATAAAGTAAGCAATATTTTACATGCACAAGATGTAGGTATGTAGAATACAGATATCTAGGTAAAAAAAAACAATTCATGTTTTTGAAGCTTTTGTAATGATGCTAAACGTGCAATCTCTGACGATCATCATCCTCCTAGCGTTAATCCCGGTTGTGCCCAAATGGATCCCGGTGTCCGCTTTGACGCCTAATCCCGAGATTTGGCAAAGGCACTAGTTTTTATGAATGCGACTGCCATCTGACCTTCCAACTCAGAGGGAAAACTAGACCTATTGGGATTAGACCGGTTTCCTCACGATGTTTTCCATCACCGAAAAGCTAACGGTAAATATTCCGTACATTAGTTCCGAAAAACTCATTGGTACGAGCCCCAGTGGTCTTGGGGCCGCTTGGCAGCCGCATCTCTGACTGCATACTTCGAAAATTACACTTCACATAGCTGGTCGGTCTTGCGCCAAGGGAATTATACCGCGTTTGTTTAGCCGCCCCATAAATCCCCTCGTTTGCCGATATTTCAATTCAGGCCATGCGGTATATCAATCTACGCCAACTACTTCTGTCAAGATCCCGGTAATGTATAGCTCAATTTCTCCCAAGTTAAGATGACCACTACAAATGGCACGGCAACCTCCAAATTAATTGTGGTCGAGGATCCTTTTGCGCAGTTTGGGGAATTATTCATCTATTTTACTGCGGCAAGGCGTTGTTTGTTAGGGGAGTTCGGAATATTTAAGGCTGTTTATGTACTAGATCGTTTTTGGGTTTTTCACTCGGCCAATGAGTTTTTTGGAACTCACACAGATAGAGCAGTTACAATAGAAAACTCAAAGATACAGGGAGACAGTAGTAGAGGTGAAACAACAGGCGGTCTACTTGGTCAAAATATGTTACGGAATGTCACTTGAAAAAATTGAAATTTGAACTGGTTATTTCAATAAATCACAATTTATTTATGTTTCCTGACTTAGCACAATCTTAACTTTACCACTTGAAATAGTGAAAGACAACATCGCGATGATCATATCAGAAAAACTCCAAAACAATCGGGAATATATTATAAGGTAAAGGATGGTCTGTTACGGTTATGAATTGGGCAGACTTTTTTTTACTTTTATTTATTCAAAATATAAACTTATGCTACTACATTCACTTTATCTGCAAGAGTAAAAAAACTGTCATTGGCATTCGAATCTTCTACCTTGGGCGTTAGACTTGGTTTTTGAATGGACTATAACTCAAAAAATCTCAAGACAATATTATAACGGGATTAACACAAGTGTTGGATGATGATTAAATAGAATAGGCTCACCAGTGGGGCGTGCGAGCGTCGATAAAAAAAGTGTTGTGTTAAATTTAATTATGTTTTATTGCACATAAATGGGTCGCAACCGCAAAAGTTATCATATTATCATTCAAGAAAATAAACCTAATAAGGCGCATCAAGTTTTCACTGGTTTGACCGAGGCATGCCCGTCAAACCCGATAGATATAGAACAAATGTGTCTCTTTTTACGATTAACCAAAAAATTAACTCGACGTTTCTGAGACGTTAAAGTGGCCAGTTTCTAGTCAATTTACCTTAATTTGAAGTGGCTATTAGGAAAATCCGAATCGAAAAATAGTAATAATTGGGTTTGTTAGGGCAAATGCGTATAAAGAAACGTTTTTCTAATTATATATATGCCATCGTTACAGGCCTCTATTAACATGTCATTTATTGAGAGCACTAATGATAATTGAAGATACTTTCGTTATCCTTCCTTATAAAATCGATACCAAAGTATACCGGAGGGTTTAAATTCCAGGTAGGGGCGAAAATCTCAATCAAACTTTGAAGCTTCTGGAAAGTATTTTACACAACTTGGAACTTTGAAAACGTGACAAGTAGTTGAAATATTAACGCTGAAAACATTTTGCCAATATCGATCCAAGTTCAAATCACTTTGGGCGTTGAAAATGTTTGAAAGAGTGTTTAAAATATATAAATATTTCAATTAATTCTAAGTAAGTTACGGAATCCAAAAAAAATGCACTTTTTTACGGAGTGTTCAAAATAATTAAACATTATTTGGGGCCAATCTTACACAAATCAACTACACTGCGGGAGCCTCTGTCCTTGGAGATTTAAATGCAAATATAGATTATGCTCCTAAAACTGAACTACTTTTATTCTACAACTTTTTAAAAATATGTTGCTTTAATATTTTTATTATTTCGTACAAATTAAATTCATTTTTCAATGTACATCACACAATGGTCATGGATATCAAATAATGAAGCCGTGTTTGATACATTGATGCTAAATACAGTGAAAGTTCAAACACTAATACATGATAGAAATAATAGTTATTTTACAAAGTTGCAGAACAAAAGTGGTGGCACACTGTATGCCTCATCGCATAAACTCGTAACATTAGAATATTAACGGACAAAATCGTCTACGTTTCTTCGTTTATTACAAGCTTTATATTAACTTGACCTGTTCGTCCGTCAAAATTTGCAATCTATTTTTCAGTCACTTGCCGTTATCCCATTGAGCTGAAATTTTGGATATTAGTAGAGTTTGGATGACTATTCAATATTATGGTACCATCGAGCTGATCTGATGATGGAGACAGAAGGTGGCCAAGGCATTTCAATATTTAACCTACGTAACCCCGTTGAGTTAGCGCTCGTTTGAATCGTCTTAATGAGTAGTTGATGATCGTATACAGAAAAGTACAGTCGGCAATAGAAGCTTCTACCAAAAATGAAATTTTTGACAGAACCTTATTTTACTGTTGGACTGTGTAAAAGGATGTTAATTGATATGTATATACTTATTATCATATATTTAGACTCAACAGTTTGTCCATCACGGACTCACATAAAACTCTGAAACTACCTATGTCAACCATTGTTTAAAGCATACGTGCAGCAAGCAGTCGGCAATAAAAGATAGTACCAAAAATGATTATTTTGATAGAAACTTTTTAAATATTGTACTTGTTTTACTTATCATGATCATTAAGTGCTTGTCAAACAGAACAATACCTACTAATGTTTCTGCGTTTTAAAATGGTTTTCCTTGAAATCGGATGGCTATTGATGCAGGATTTTTCTGATGTTATATGGAATAGGGTCATACAGAGTCTGATTTAGAGTTCTGACCGGCCTAGGCTAACTATGAAATGTAAGTAAGTCTCAGCTCAGTGCCGCGCCTCCCGCCGCCCCCTTGCTTGGTCCTTGCGCCTGTGGGTAAATCAGGCCCTGGGGTCATAGGGTATAGTCCCGTAGTAAGCTCAATAAGGATTTTGTTACAGGTATTGTTATTATTATTAGAAGCCTATGAGGTCCCAATGCTGGGCAAAGACCTCCCCTCTTCGTTCGCAGGCATCCCGATCCCGAGCAGTCTCTGGACAATCCTTTTAAAAGTAGTTTATCTCGTCTCGTCATCGCTGGCGAGGTCTGCCGCGTCTCCGTTTTGAGTTGTCGGGCTGCTATTCAGTGGCGATCTTCATCCGCAGCTCACTTGGCATGCGGCGTTTCAGGTACTGGACGACGATATATTTCATTTGTAAAAAACGGGAGCATACCTATAAAGCGCTTATTCCCAGTAGTTCAAGAAACCAATGGGTTCTTTTTCCCACAATTTTCTCCCTCGTGGCCTTAAAACAATAGTTGCAAAATACCATATTGGCTTAAATATCGCATTCCCAAAATACCACATTTTCTAAACACCGGTTTCTTTTAAAACCAGATTTTCGACCGCCCATACTCTTAATTTATCATGTTACCATTGATATTACAATTTCAATATCACATCTTTTGAAAACAGGAGATTCCCTAAACACCAGATAATCGGAAAACCATATTTTTCACAATACAATGTTTTCGAAAAAACGTAATTTTACCACATTACCATGATCACATTATACTTGATTTCTCGAACCAAACCAAACCAAATATGAATATATATGATATATGGTATGAATAAACCAAAATTTAAATATCCCAAGTTTTTAAGACACCAGTTTTGCAATAGTACATTGTTTAACGAGGGGCGGAAGTGAAATATTGCGAACAAGAGTCTATCAGAAGCCCGACGCCGAAGGAGGAGAATCGCATTGATGGACAGGTCATTCTCTTTGCACCATTAATTTATGATGTTAAGCGCTCCTTGCATTAAGTTCGAGATTGTGTGGAGGCACGGACCTTTGATTATGACTACAAGGTCGTCGGCATATCTTTGCGTGTCATAGTCTAGGTCCTTCATAGTTGCTAGGAGTTGGTCCACTGCTAGGGTCCATAGTAGTGGGGATAGTACGCCTCCTTGAGGACATCCTCTTGTGGTGTAGAATGTATGCTCAGTTGCATTGAGGGTCAGAGTGACTATTCTATTCGAAAGCATGCTCTGGATCCATCTGATGGTGCTTTCGTCCACGCCCTTTGATGCCAATCCCCTGAGGATAGTTTCTGTGGGTGTGTTGTCGAAGGCACCCTCGACGTCAAGGAAAGCACATAGAGCTGTTTGCTTGTCCTCTAGGGTTTTTTGCACTTTGTCGACCAGATCAAGTAGTGCAGTTTCCGTAGATTTCCCCTTTTGGTAAGCATGTTGGTTCAGACTTAGTGGTCTGACTGCCAGGTATTTGGCTCTAATGTGCTGATCAATGACTCTTTCCATCGTTTTAAGTAAGAAAGATGATAGACTAATTGGTCTGAAGGATTTGGGCTGTGAGTAGTCCTTTTTCCCTGCTTTTGGTATGAAGCGTACCTTGACTCTAGTCCATTGTTCCGGTATGGTCCTCCAAGCAAAGCTAGCTCGGAATATTCTTACCAGGTGCGGAAGGATTAGGTTTTGTCCTTGCTGTAGTAATGCAGGAAAGACACCGTCCTCTTCCGCCGATTTAAATGGTTTGAATTTTTTCAGTGCTCATATAACTTGGTTTGGTCTGAAGATATTTGCAGCCAAATTCCAGTCGTTGTTATGTGCCCTCCGGGTTTGTGTGCTCCTTTGGGGGCATAACTGAGTATCACTGGTGGGGTAAGAACCTGGGAAGTGGATAGTTCTGAGCAAGTCCATTGTTTCCACCTCCGTGGTCGTGAAGCTGCCATTAGGTCTTTTAAGTAGGCCTAGGTAATTGGTTGGTGTCTTGGAGAGAATTTTGTGAATTCTCGCTCCTTTATGTGTTTGGGCGATCTCTTCACAGAACTTCCGCCAAGACCTCCTTTTTGCTTTTCTGATCTGTTTGTTATATTCAGTCAATGCTCTACCATACCTTTCCCACTCGTTTGGTCTGGTTGAGTGATTGAATATGCGACGGGTGGACACACGGAGCTTTTCTAGCCTTCTGTTCCACCATGTCGTAGTGTATTGTGTGATTGATTCTCTCAATGGGCAGCTTAGTTCGTAGGCCTTATAGATGCCTTTGGAGAGTTGGTTTACTGCTATGTTGAGGGAATCTGGATTTTTGACATATTTTGGGATATCCTTTAGATGGTCCTCCAGGTGAGCCTTGTAGGCTTCCCAGGAAGTTTCTTTTGGATTTCTCCGTGTTTTTGGTTCGATATCTAACGGGCCCTTTACACTAAATATAATATGTTTGTGGTCCGACATTGAATTCTCGCAACTAACGTGCCAGTTAATGAGGCAGTTTGCTGCCTTTTCAGTTGCAAAAGTTATGTCTAATACTTCTTGTCTTGCCCTGGTCACGAAGGTTGGCGTGTTGCCCCTATTTAACAGGTGTAGACAGTTAGTAAAAATAAATTCTGAGAGTAACTCACCCCTTTTGTTGATGCCGGTGCTCCCCCAGATGGTGTGATGAGCGTTTGCGTCGCAACCCACAATCAGTTCTGCCTTTTGTGCTTCAGCGTACTCTACAACTTTAGCCAGTTCTTCTGTGGGATCATTTTTTTCTCCGGGCAGGTAGGCGGAACAAATCAACACCTTTCGTGAGCCCTTTTCTTTGAGACCAACATACGCAGCTACAAGATCATCGCTGCATAGTTCTGTAACAGGCAAGAAATTCATGCTTTTGTTAAACACGATGCAGGCACTTGGTTTGGAACCTTTTTCGTGTATTAATACCTTACCTGCTTTGTTAAGTCCTATTCCCATGGTTTTGGTGTTGATCCATGGTTCTTGTATGAGGGCGATGTTTAGGCCATTTTCACCGAAAAGTTTTTCTACGACCGCTGTGGCCGCGATGGCGTGGTGTAAGTTGGCCTGCAGAAACGTCACCCCCCCCGTGAGCTGCATCGTTATTGGATGCAGGGTTGGGAAGGACTGCCCGTTTTGGTCCCGGAAGGACCTTTCGGGCGGGTGTGTGGTTGGGGTCCTTCGATGTGGACGGGTTTTGCGGTGGTGGGGTTGGGGATGTGTTGGGTTCCGGCTGTTGGGCCTTGGGGGTACCCTTTAGCCGAAACTGGACCTTTCGGAAGCCTAGGCTTGCCTTTAGGTCCATCTTTCGGAGATTCTCCACTGACTGGTCGTCTAGGGCTACAGTCAGCATGACCCCGCCTTTCTCGACCTTTGTGTGGAGAATCTTCCAATACTCTGTGTACAGCCCGAAGTTCTGTGCACAAAGTAGCGACAGGGACATCTTCATGTCGGAGTCGCGTAGATCAGGGATGAACACCATCCCTATGTTTGGCTTTGGAAGCTCATTTTCAGGTATGACCCTGAGGTTGGCTTCTGGCCACGGCTTGAGGGATGGTGTCTTCTCTTCAAGCCAGGCTTTGGACCGCTGGTCCTCGCACGTAATGAGCAACCAGCCTGGCTTGTGCGCATAGCCTACGAATTTAGGTCCCTCGGACATCTTCAGAGTCGAGATTTTCTGCAGGATGGTGTAGCAGAGAGACTCCAGTTGAGTGTCCGTCATCGGACGGAGATCCCGACTCTGATTTGGCTTAGGACCTCGCTGTAGGCCTGCGCTGGTTGGGGTTGGGTTATGGGTTGGGTAGGGGGGGTTTCACTCACCCTCGGGTTTTTGGGTAGGTTACCCTGTGGTGATTCCTCCTCCGAGCGAAGCCGTTTGACCGGCTTTTGCCCGGGTTTGGATTGTGAGCCCCCAAACTTGTAACCCATCTTTTTGAGTTCCGCAAAGCTCTTTACGGACAGTTTTAAAGCCTCTTCGTGCTTCAGTCCCAGTCCTACTAGAGCTTTGTAGCGGCCTCGTGTGGAGCCTCCCAATTTCTTGTGAGGCTTGTCGGTGTGCGGATTCTCCGTTGGTGGTTTAGGTCGTTCAACGTCATTTTCCACTGTGTCGGTGCTCTCCACCACCTCCATTGCTTGCTCTGACATTTGGGCGGTTTCTTCCGCGCATACTGTCAGGGGCAGTAGTTCCTGGCATAGGTCTTCCAGGGTACCTTCAGTTTTTTTGTTTTTGTCTTCCATGATTAATCCCACGAGAAGCTAGGGAAGTTGGGTCCGTTCCAGCAGAGCCCCACTTGCTGGAATAAGGCAAAAGTTCTCCTCGAGGTTGCCCGGTATCGAGGGTCCACCGTTAGCGACTGAGCTCCCCCTCAGTCACGCATCTCTGGGCACGGTAGGTCACACCTATAGATTGGGGTTTTTGGGGTTGAGGTTGTCTCCTCCGGGAATGGGTGTGGGTGAGGACCAAAGGAGTGTGAAAGGATGGTGATGGTGGAGGGATGGGATATTTGGAGTGAAAGGATGTACGGTTGGGAATACCTGAAGGGCGGGAGTGCCGGTCCAGGTATCGCCTCTCATACTTTGCTGTCTCAGATCCGGGGTAGATGGTAAATAGTGTGACGCCCGTTCTCGATCTTCGACATTACCAGGGTGCACGTCCCACGCGCACGACACCCGCGCTTGTGGGTTCGCCTCAGGTCTGTACGTCGGCAGTGCCTAAGGCGACGGGGACGTGTATGAGCAGACTTGGGGAGGCAAAACAATAGCTCAGCGTCACATACCAGAGCGTGTTCGCCCCCCCTGCACCCCAAGATGATGGTCATACTCAACCATGGGACCAACCACGAAATCGCAAAAAAAATACAACTGTTCCATACATTAACTGTGCATTCATTGAGAGTTAATGTATGGAACAGCTGTTTTTTTTGCTTTCGGGTTTGGTCCCACATGGGAAAAGTTGTTTAGTATGATTCTTAGGTATTCGCTTTTGGCTATTCCGGATCATGACCCCAAAATCACCGAGTATCGGTATATTATTTACAACTCGTTTTATTGCCTGACCTTACTTTTATACATTTTAAATCCAATAAATTATAACTATGGTATAATTTATTGGATTTAAAATGTATAATCGAATCGAACCTAGCTATACAGGAATTATATATATTAAACATCCCATGTATCGGGAATACGGTAAACTGGAAATTTGGTATTAAAGCTATCTGCTATATTGATTAAATGGTGTATGAAGTATTAGTTTTTATTGCATATCTGGTATTTTTAGAATTTGATGTTTAGGGAATGTAATATTAACGAAAACATCTACTGAGAATATGGTATCAAAATACCATATTCTCAGTAGATGTTTTCGTCTTAAAGGGAAACCGGTACAAAGAAAATGTGGTATTTTGGGAATGCGATATTTATATATTCTGGTACCTATATCGGAAGTCTGGTATTTTGCAATTATTATGATAAGGCCACGAGGGAATTTTCTTTGTTAATTTTAAATATAGATGGTACCGTTGTTTCTCAATTCCTATTGGTAGTTCCTTCAGGAGGATTAAGGGTTGTCAGGATGCCTGACTTTCCTTACAAACGAAGTTGGGTTGTCATTGTAAAACGACATCCTAGAATAATAAAAAACTTTGTATACACAATGGATTCTGCCATATGTAGGACGGAAAATAGTTTCTGTTGGTAATATTTATAATAAAATAAATATAGGAGAAAATTACGCGATTAAATACTATATGAAAAACATACTACACGCTCCATTTTTTTCCATTTTAATTTCTAGCAAAAGAAACCAGTTTACGACCTAAATGCTGATTCAACTGTGTATAAAGAGTTTCATATTATTCCAGTATGCCGTTTTAAAATGAGAACTAAGCTACGTTTGTATGGAGAGTCCACTTGAGTCAACCGTGTTGGGGACTCTTAAGGACCTTTCCCCCACTTATTTATTTATTGAACCATGTACTTTCACTGCATCAATTAAATAAACGGGAGTAAGGATTGAGCTGTGTGGAGATACTGAGAATTAAACGCACCGAGTTGTATTCGATGCATGCATCCACAATTTATAGCCGAAGTAGCTCCCGCCCGCGACTTCGTCTGTGTGAACCCGGGATACAAACTATCCTATATTTTAATCTAGGCTTTAAACTATCGTCGTGAAAGATTTTATTTAAATCGGTGTAGCCGTTTCAGCGTGATTGAGTAACAAACACCCAAACATCTAATCCTCCAAAATTTATCATTTATAATATTAGTAGGATTAGTACGATAAACTACCTTTTGTCACCTACAACCCAATGACACTGATCTATCTACTAACTCTATGCGAACAAATTCTCTTCTATTCTATTATATTTTACTCCACTACAATATTGCAACGAAAATGGAAACCCTGCTTCAAATCCTATTCAGAATCGGACTAAACGAAAAAGTGCACGTCGCATGAAATTCTATATCTCGTGTGGATACCGGTTGGAGGGAATAATCAAAATGGGATAACGGACAGACGGTGGACTGACATACTGGAATTTGTATACAAATTTAAACTGGATTCCCCAGGGGTTAGATAAAATATATAAGGTGAGCTAACAAAATGGAGCCGAGGACTAAACCTGATTCGATAAAAGATAGCGTAAACTGCTTTTCGAAATCACGACGCTAATTAAAAAATAAGAAATGATTTCAAAATTAAATATTGATATAATATCCTTGTCCAGTAGTCCGCTGGCGCTGGACCGGTAATTGTGGCACTCTTTTGGGGACGCATATGTCCAGCAGTGGACGTATTTCGGCGGCTTAAATAGTTCATGGGCGCTTTTCGCCCACGGTCCCAGTCTCAACTCCAAACGGTGCAAAATGTTAGCCACTATTGATCACGTTATCCACGTTAATCATCTGACCCCGATCACCTTAGGGAATTAGCGGCAATTATTTTATATTCAACTAGGAAAAAAATATAATGTTCGGTTATGGCGCTTTGCCGGACGCTACCGCGTCACGCTCGCTTCGCTCGCTCGGTTCGCGCGCTGTAGAACCTTACCATTTTTTCCCTGGGGGATCAGGCTAGGGGATTAACGTAGACGACAGCCTATTGATGGATGTGTACTTGCGTCGCTTGCGCAGTTCAGTATTTAATTTTTGTAAACTTTTTTCGGCAGACTGTTAATGATTCAGGAAGCCTATTTCCCCACATTATATCTTCACATTCTTCAAAAATTGTAGGTTCTTTTCAGACGAGCGTTTGGTAAACTCGACATGCAAAAAATTACAATTACATGACAATACGAAACGTTACACAGTCGACCAGCCACTAATCATTTTGAATACGTAACATAAAATACAGCGGAATAAAATATACAGATATGTTTCACTAACGCTGAAAACATTCCAACTGGAAATGTGTGGAATGCAAAATTAGGAATGCATAAAACATGCACAAGCACTTGCAAATATGAGAATTTTGCATCAGTACAGCACGAATGGAAGTTAGCATCCTTATTCGTAACTCTTCTTATATCTATACATATATTTACCTTTTCACGGGCCAATATAACGACGACCTTCAATTAAGCGTAGTTGTTACGAAACACGGGGTCTACTTATACTAGAGATACGTTGAGAGTTCAGACGAGACAGACTTGTGATTCACATGGATGCAGGTTGAAGTTATAATGCACTTACTGTCCATACATTCGTTTCAAATGGTTTGTTATACCTCTATGGTGGAATGTTGAAGTAGGTAATTCGTCACATTATTTCCATTGTTGTCATCAGATGATTCAGCAAATTAATTGTTAATAGGTTTGTTTTCATGTCGGTGGCTGTTGGGGTCTGTTCACCTTAGTCTATTTACGCTTGCAACTCTAGGTGAGTCAAATGCCCGTTACCGACCTCAACTTCATTCTTCTAGCGTTATTCCCGGTTTCGCCCTAAAGGAATCCGGGGCCCGCTTAACACCGAATACCAAGATTTGGCATAGGCACTAGTTCTCCGAAAGCGACTGCCATCTGACGTCCCAAACAAGAGGGAAAGCTACCTTATTGGGATTAGACCGGTTTCCTCACGATGTTTTCCTTCACCAAATAACTAACGGTAAATATTCCGTACATAAATTCTGAAAAACTCATTGGTACGAGCCGGGAGTCGAACCCACGACCTCCGCTTGACAGCCTGAACCACTAGGCTACTCGGACAGTAAATTAACATTCGTTACCCTCCGATGAAAATACGGCACAGTCTGTAAAGAAACATAATGTCAAAATCAAACATTCATTCACTTTTACTTGTCCAACAATAATCATTCCAATATTATAAATGCTTAAATGTTTGTTACTCAATCACGCTTAAACGGTATAACCGATTTGAATGAAATTTTGCACGAAGATTTTATGGCCTGGATTTGAATATTGGATAGTTTTTATCCCGGGTCCACGCAGACGAAGTAACAGGTGGAAGCTAAATTTACAATTAAAAAAAAACTTCGCAGCTTACCAGAAAACAAATATAGTACAGCAGAAAATGGCCAATTTTGACAAAAGTCGTGGACACGCCTTCTATATACCTAAAACTGGTATGGATGTGTTATGTGTAAGAGTCGAGCGTGGTGATATTTAATGGGTGCGTAGTTACCTAAATGTATTATTACTTGATTATTTATTTATTTACACCAACAAAAATCTATATTTTTGGAAAGCTTATAAAATCACCTATCTTTTTAGTAATAACTTTAATTGCGCTAAAGTTATTATTTATTGAGTTACAAGCGTGTTTTATCAGTACTAATTCAAACGCGCGCGGTATAAAAATCATATTTTTTCTAAGAATTTAAAAACTGTTGATTGCACATCATAGCAATTATATTACGTTTAATATGACACCTCACACGAAGCAATTAGTAAAAGAGAACCCGAGATTTGAACAAAAATCGATGACCGTAGGCCGCCATCTTTGTGACGTCACAGCTATGTCCGTCCCCCTCTCCCTTAACTAAAACCGGTAGATTCGTACTTTGGAGACAACAAGAAATACATATATACCAGTTTTAGGTATATAGAAGAGATGTCCACGAAAATGGTGAAGGAGACGACTTTTTGCGATTATGCCACCGTACTAATATTATAAATGCGAAAGTTAGTATCTTTGGATGTTTAGAAGTTTGTTGTTGCTTAAACGGTTCAAACAAAACACAAAAATAGGGAGATTAGTAATATTTTCAGAAATGTACCTATAGGACAGAATCAAGAACAGGATGATATCTCTCGTCATTACAAAATAATAAGAATAACAATGATTTTATGTTTTGTATGTATAAATAATAATAAATAAATATTAGGGGACAATCTTACACAAATCGACCTAGTCCCATAGTAAGCTCAATAAGGCTTGTGTTATGGGTACTAGACGACGATATATATAATAGATAGAAATACTTAAATACATAGAAAACATCCATGACTCAGAAACAAATATTCATGCTCATCACACAAATATTTGCCCTTACCGGGATTCGAACCCAGGACCTTCAGCTTCGTAGGCAGCGTCACTACCCACTAGGCTAACCGGTCATCAAAATGTCAATGTATAGTTTTATATTTTACTTTTTATATACAACGTGTCCCAAAACTCAACGATAAGCCGGCACCAGAGGATGGAGCTGCTTCTGATTAGTCGAGAAAAAATAAGGAAAAAAATATATCTCAATTATTTTAGAAATTACAGAAAAAAAATGAAATTCATCGAAAATCGACATCCCTAATGGTATTTTTAACGACCATGTCTACAAATATTCAAATATTACTGTTTTTTTTTTTGTTTTTGGAAACTTAAGTAGCCCTGCTATCTAACACATTTCTTAAAAATACCAAAATACATGTAGTTTTTAAACAAAAAATAATCAAAATTCATTTTGTCCCTACAATTTTGAAAGATTTTTTCTTACAGTCCACTTTCAATCATCATGGTGTAAAAAAATAGTATTGACACCACTATGGCAATTATTTTCAAAAGTTGACGCAACTAACCAAAATTCCAAAATGGTATAATACTTTGGGAAACCTAGTCACAACAAAAACAACGTTTTTAAACAAGAATCGTCATTATTTAATGTTGGCGGTAATCACTTTTACTGTACCCAAAAAAGGATTTTTGTTGTTGAAAAATGTTGAATAAATGCAAAGAAATGGTACAATTTTTTTTAATTCATTTACTACATTATTAATACTACAGTAAATGTTCAAATTGCCTGCCACCGGCATTAATACAGACATGACATCGCCTTAGAAATGATCGTTTTATCCGTCGTGCATATCTTCTACCATTGTGATATGATCCGCAGCTTGTGTGATTTTTTGGCGAAGCTCGTCCAATGTTGCTATGGGTTTTGAGTAGACTTTGTCTTTAAGACAGCCCCAGTAGAAGAAGTCCAGGGGGTTCAGGTCGGGCGAACGGGGTGGCCACAAGATAGGACCAAGTCGCCCGATCCAACGCCCTGGATACTCTTGGTGTTAGATAGCAGGGCTACTTAAGTTTCCAAAAACATAAAAAAAACAGTAATATTTGAATATTTGTAGACATGGTCGTTAAAAATACCATTAGGGATGTCGATTTTCGATGAATTTCATTTTTTTTCTGTAATTTCTAAAATAATTGAGATATATTTTTTTCCTTATTTTTTCTCGACTAATCATAAGCAGCTCCATCCTCTGGTGCCGGCTTATCGTTGAGTTTTGGGACACGTTGTATAATGATTGTATAAACCTAACTTAAGATGAAACATAAATAAAGAGATAACAATAGTATTCAAGTCGTTACAAAACCCTTTCAAAGATGAACGGACCGGACTCCACAAACAGCACCCGATCTCGAGTATGACGCATATCTTAGCCATAAAGAATCATTCTAGCGTGTCGTATTAATATAGGCTTGCTAACCCTTTAAAGGTCCAAGAGAATTCGCTCAAACTGATTAAAACTTGATCTATGATCATTTTTTAAATATAATTGTGTTAGATATTTAATTTCCTTATAAAGTTCGAGTCGCTTCGGGTACGGAAGTTGAGAAGTCCAATTTTGTACTTAATTTATGGAAAAACTTTATCAACTTGGCATTAGTATGAAAAGAACTCTTTCTTAAAACATTGTGGGGATTAAAACTAAATTATGTTAATGTATTTGAATTAAAATTTCAAGTATTCACGTTAAATCGATTTTTTTAATTTGTTAGAGTTAAGCTTATTTTTAGTAAATTCAAGGCAAAGTTAGAATACGCTTATTGTTTATCATCCATTTCCGAGGTAAAAACGTTCTAGTATCGCAAAAAGTGTACTTAATTCCGGGAATCAAACAGTCACTTGCGTTACGCATTTCAATTTGATATCAGGGTACCTTCCTATCTCTTTCTGACAAGGCCGTATCTTCTTCTCTTTCAATCTCTGATACGGGCGAGCGTGTCAGAACGAGCTAGCAAGATACACTGTTTTTAATAAGTTTAACGTGTCTGTATGTGGTATCGTAGCTCCCAAACGGATAAACCGATTTTAGTTTAGTTTTTTTTTGTTATAGATAATTTTATCCCGAGTGTCCTTAGCCATTTTTCATGAAAATCTGTTCAGTCGTTTTTGAGATATTGGTCTTTGAAATGAAAATGTCGGGGTTTTTTAACTTTTCTAAGTTGTAGTTATTCTTTATTTATCAAAATCAGACCTAACCGGATTTTGACTGGGTTTATATTTAAACTAGGTTCTGCCCGCGACTCCGTCCGTGTGCAACCCATTTGTATCGTAGCTCCAGACAAACTTTCACCCCCCATTTCACCTCTTCAGCGCATGATGTTCGGGATAAAATCGAATAAATGTCCTTCCCCGAGATTCAAACTATCTCCATACCAAATTTTATTTCAAGACAGACACACTTTGTGTGTTTATAATATTAGTATGAATATACGTTGTAGTGGGAGTTCACACAAAATCGCGGACCAAAGCTAGTTTACTACAATAAATACCGTCACAAGTTATGTAATCGTAGAAAAACATGATAAAAATAGTATACCTAATATATTCGTAAAGCCAAATTCAATACCAGCCTTATTTTAATGCAAATGTTTAGAACACGTCTAAGTTGAAGGTCAATATCCATTTAGTTTGCTTGCGCATAAGTATTTGATCTAGTGCTCGGCAGATCGCTCTCGCACGCGCTATGGCACCGGATCCGCAAGCGTGTAGTTTTACGCTTTCTGATTTTTTTATATGCTTATCAATTGCGCAATCAACTAACGCGGCAGCGGAATTAAGAAAATCTGTAAACCTTAGTGAGCAGTCGTCGGTGACAGATACGCTCATAATAGATCGTCAGAAGGAACCGGTAGGCTACAAGCAAAAACTGTTATATCATCCGAAAAAGAACTGGACGATACCACTACATTCATCAGTGTATAAACAGAACTTAACTAATACGGATGCAACACAGCGCAATCCATATTCCGGAGGATACGGATATCCAAAACCGCAACCATCAGGACCAGGATATCAAAATCATTATTATCTGAATTCTCAACAACGTTCAGACGCTGGGCTGGAAACAAGTGCTTCAGCTGCAAAATCTATACACAGTTCATTTCTGCAAGCATCTGAACAAATAGCAGAATCTCATTATGACGGTACATTATCAAGTACGGAATTTATTATCAACCAAGAAACAGCATTGCTGTCACACTCGAATTCGAACAATGGGAGTTTATCAAGAGATGGATTTAATAGCGCGTTACCATCACACTCTTATCGTAGTAAGGAGACGTTATCCAGAGGTAAATTGACTACTATCAGCCAACGAAAAACTTCACAGTCACACTCACGCAGCAATGTGATTTTACCAGAAGGATTAACAAATGAAAAATTCGAAAATCCAGCACCTCAAGAATCAGGACTTCAAGATACAAACGTAAATACTGATCTTCTTGTACCAGCGATCAATGTTAACCCAAAAGAACCTACGTACAACCACATTTATATGAGAAATAGTATCAGTGCTAATATTAATAACAGAATTAGATCTACACATTATCACTATGAACCACCAACGCATGTTTACTTTGCAACCGATGGAACGCGAAATCACTACCCTGTGTATAAAGACACATTGCCAGCTTACGTGTTTGAATACAGGCAATCTAAAAGCCGCTTTAACGTTCTGTTGACCGGCCTAGCTTTATACAATCTTGGTAATCTGTCAAAAAATCACGTATTACACAATGATTATAATAGTTACAAACATGGAAGTAACGAAATTTGCAGATTTGGCATAGATTATGATAGTTTTACCTACGACGAGGTCGAAATTGACTACCGTTTAATCACAAATTTTATATGGTCTGTGAAACGTAAGAGTATTTCAAAGGTTAATACTGTAAATCGAAATGACAATGGGTTGGCTTATCCACACGTAATTCGAATTCAGAGTGAAGAAATAATTGACGCATTAGATCCTTAGTTTAATGGCGCGTCACCTGAATTAAAATCCAATATGAAATGCTATATGAAGTATTATGATGGTTATTTTTTCCTACGACAAAATATATCAGCTGTGGCCTTATACAGACGTATGGCGAGAAATCATTTTATTCAGATAATAAAGTTGCATCAATATTGCTTTTGATCGTGGCAGGTACAGGTTTACTTATTGTCCTTTTATTTGTTTCATTATCCAGTAATCACTTAACAGTTAATGGTTATAAGAAGAAAAATAAACGTAATGAAGATAAACATGCAGACAAGGACATCAAATACTTCCTTTCATTTATATTTGATCACACACAAGAATTTAAAAGAACATTATGATTTAACGTACGTTCAATAGTCACATTCACGACCGTTGCATTGGGATGGCGCGTGGGCGCATAAAGATTTCCATTCGTTTGGATATCCTACGGGCCTCGCCAACTGTCTTTTTAACCGATTTCAAAAATAAAAGCGGCCAAGTACGTGTACGACCACGCACAACGAGGGTTCCGTGCCTATTAAAAAGGTCGTATCGTTACTGAAATCTTATGGCACTTACGTCCTTTTCTTTAAGGAAGGCAGTTTTTTAGAAATATCTCAAAAACGGGGTCCCTTTGTTTCCCATAAACTTATTGTTCCGAATTTCGATAGTCAGAAATTGATATCCATACAATTTATAGACATAAACATCAATAGTCATTTTTTTTGTTAAGTATAACGCTTTATAGTTCTAACATTAATGACCTATATTATTAAGTATTATAATCACAAACGTCAGAAAATTGATGTCCATAACGATCAAAGGTCTATCGATAATTATTCATAAATATTCCAAGGCATATATTTCAACGTACTAATGGTTGTTAATTCATATCGTTTTAATGCCTAAAGTGAATTATGTCTAAGAGACCAACTCTATAACATCCAAAGTCATATAGATAATTACTCAGAAACATTTCCAGACATACTCGTACATTTGAAAGGGGTACTAGGTACTACTGTGCGGTGGGTTTATGATTGTTTCGTAAAGAACACTTTTAAGAGTTTTAAGTAAGCATGTTTTGTAAGACTTTTTTCTCTAAAATCAGCGATCGAGCGAAGCGAGCGTGCCGCGGTAGCGGCCGGCGAAGCGCCAGAACCAATAATGACAACATCCATCGAAATTTTTACAAGGACAGATTTTTCCCAACTTTCGGGTCAAATATCTCGGCCATTTTTGATTTTAGACAAAAAAGTTTCAAACAAAACATACTTATTTTAACGTATTCTGATCACTAAACAAAACAGTGAGCGGCATACATACCTTACAATCGCATCACTCCATACCCTCTTTATTTTTGCCCAAGTACCTACATTAATTATAAAGCAGTCTGGAAGAACGCGTTCAATAACATTCGGTAGTTAAAATTTGATGTATTTTATTATTTTTCTTGGAGTGCGTTTATTATGTACATTATGAAGTGTGACAGCACCATGACATTGAATGATTATGACTAACTAATCAGATGACTACCAATCATTATGACTTGCGAAAAAAGACCTTACAATAATCTAGTTTATAAACTAGATTATTGCTTTTAACATTATGTAATTGCATACCACCGGGACATTGAATGTTATGGCTAACCAATTTTATGACTAACAATAATGATGACCTGCAAAAATCGGAACTACAATTTATATTGTAAAATTTTATGACTTTCGACAATATGACTAGAAAAAAATATGGTGGAAAATGTTATGGACTGAAAAAAATCGGATCTTAAATTTTATGGGAAACAATAGAGACCCCTCAAAAACCTTTGAACCGATCTTGTTCAAAACAATTTTCGCTGAAAGAATTAATTAACCCTATGAGCTTGATTTTTTTCATATTTTTAAAATACACGGTTCAAAAATTAGAGGGGGGGGACACAATTTTAGTGACTTTCGAGGCGATTATCTCCGACTATTCACTTTATCAAAAAAATTGCTGAGAAACCTTATATTTATTTTGAAAGGCCTATCGATAGATGTGCCACACGTGGGCTTGCAATGAAAAAAAATTTTTTGACTTTCAGTTGTATGTATGGTGCACCCCAACAACAATTTTTTTTTTAGTAATTTAATTACAAAACTATGTAGCCGTTAACAAAATACACCTATCCTCAAAATTTTATTAAAATACACCTTATAGTTTTCGAGTAAAATGCCTGTGACATACGGATGGACAGACAGACAGACAGACAAAAGACATGACGAATCTATAAGGGTTCCGTTTTTTTCCATTTGGCTACGGAACGCTAAAAAGGAGGAGATTCTCAATTTGGATGTTTTTTTTTTATTATTTTTTTAAGTATCATTTTTTTTTTTCAATGTTTGTTACCTCAGAACTTCGTCATTGATGAGCCGATTCGTAATTTTTTTTTGTTTGAAAGTATTTGCTTCCAAGTGGGTCCCATATTTTTAAAAAATTCAGTTGGATGATGGGATCTATGACTCTATGGGAAGGGAACTCCTCAATTATATTAGGCACGCGTGAAGTGATTTTGGTATTTTCTATTATAACTCGTGTATTTACACCCGGAAATCATAAATTTGGTGGACTGGAATTGATGATGAAGACCACAGATGACTTATGGAATTCCTCAATTATGTACTTAAAAGTACAAAAGTACGTCACAGATTCTGATAAGATTCCGTTGAAATAGCAACTAATGAAGTTCCACAAGGATCACCTATGGCGGTGATCCTTGTGGAATCGACGGAAGTCCTCAAATATTTTCGGGTCACATATAGCGATTGGGTTTTTTCTCTAATATGATTATTTGCTCTCGGAAATCAGTTCAAGCGGTAAAATCGGAAAATAAATGTGGAAATGTTCTCGTGGCTTGGCGGAGTACTAAATTGAGGTCGGTTAAAACTTTGTTTTGAAAGTAAATTATTACGCTACAGTTTTGACATCCCTGTACAGATTTTGGCGCGGCGCCTTTCCAGGGCTCGTTGAACAGGTCATGAATACCCACCCCAAGTTATGCTCATTATGTCAAGAATGCGATGGACCAAACCCGACCAGGGCTGATGATACTATCCGCGTTGATGAATAATGACCGCGACCCTCGGCCATGATGCGTTGCAAGATATTTCGTCACTTTCTTGCTACATACGTTCTTTTTTTTTTAAACGGCATACATTTTCTTTTTGAAAGACAGTACGGTTATAGGCTAAAATCTAGCACTCTATCGGCAACAATTGAACTATTTAATTACAAAAATTTAAAATAATTTGGATCAAAAACACATAGCTCTAGGTATCTTTATCGACCTGAAAAAGCCACTCGCTACTCATTTCGAAGCTATCTGACATAGGAATATCTGGGAAGCATTGTTAATGTTAAAATCATACCTCTCACGTTGTCAAGTTGTGAAAATACAACACAATGTAAGCTAGCCAAATACTAGCTACGGTGTGCCTCAAGGGTCTATATTAGGACTTTGACACCTATATTGTTCCTAATTTATATAAACAATATTCACGAAATAGGTCTACGAGGGTACATCACTTTGTATGCTGATGATATTTAAAGCAATGACGCGTAATTTAATGTCAGAGAGGCAACCGAATGGCTCGCAGTATTTGAGCTCCCGAAGTGTTGTGGAACCGCCCTGTGCAACCCGACCTGAGCCAACTGTGACTGGTCCGGAAATAGGAGGGGGGTGATCACGAAAAAATTGTCGCGAGGCAACCGATTGAAACGCGGTAGCCTGAAAGTGTGTACGCTGTTTATTTAATGAAATTTTTATGCCAACCGGAGCCAAGTAAGCGAAAGAAGAAAAAAAAATGGGCAAAAAAATAAATGATATGCACAAATGCCATCCCTCTGCCATGAAATTTCATCCCGCTGTGGCCACCCTTACAAATGCGAAATTCGTCAAATTGGAATACGCGCAATAAAAGGTTTTGCAATCAATTGCCATGGACAATTTTCGCGTGGGAGGCATGGTGCGGGGTCTCTAGTTGCTGTACAATTCACCGGTATTTACGCCTTCATACATATGTATCATACATATGTCCCAAAACTTTGTCACACGGATTGAAAGTACCTTAAATGTGGAAGATAGGAAATTTTACTGAGAGAAGAATTCATTTTATTTAAAAGTCATTGGAACTGCATTCAAACATTTATGAAAAATCATTTGCCAGGGACTGAACCAACCCAATATGATTTTTTTTTTTTACGATACCGATCGAAATGGATTACTCATTAGGATTATTGTTTCTTGAATAACACAGCATCTAAAACAGAAGGAAGACCATGAAAATTATATAAACAGCATACACACTTTCAGGCTACCGCGTTTCAATCGGTTGCCTGGCGACAAATTATTCTAAATTTGTCGTCTAATGAGTGCTTATCAGAGTACTACAAATGTTAATCAAGTAAATTTGTGTTTATTTAAATTAATTATTTTCGTAATAAATACATACCAAGTTACCAAAAACAATCATGATTTTTAATTAAAAGTTTTGTTTTAGGAAACAATGTTGTTCTACATGACAACTTATTGTTTGCGTTTTTTAATGAAAATGCCTGTTAGTCCATTAATACTCATGAACATGATTATTCTTACTTATGAGTGAATTATTTGAGTTTTATATTATGTTGACCATGATGTATGTTTGACAAAAGGTTTGAATGAACATACTTATTCTAACTTATGAGTAAATTATTTGAGTTTTATATTGTGTTGACGCTGACGAGTAAATTATTTGAGTTTTATATTATGTTGACGCTGATAAACGTTTGACGAAAGGTTTTTTATGAACATAATTATTCTTACTTATGAGTAAATTATTTGAGTTTTATATTATGTTGACGCTGATGAGTAAATTATTTGAGTATTATATTATGTTGACGCTGATATATGTTTGACGAAAGGTTTTAATAATACGTATTGTTTTCTATTAAAACAGTTTTTGTACTACACAAAGTATTTTTCTTTATTTGACTGTGTCAAATAAACATAATATTTACTTACCTTGTAAATTTAGTAGCTTTAAGAAATTTTTAAATGACGTAAAACTTCAATATTAGTAGACAGTAAGTACTTTTCTCACTGAACGTGTCGCGCTTAAGGCATGTTCATGTATCATGATCGTCGGCGTCGCTTGACAGGCTTAACTCTGTTATAGCTTATAAAACATACAGAACACACATATACAAAAAAAACAATTCTCATAATATACAGCAAATTTTCACCTTTATGTTGATATGTTTTTTTTTGATATATGTCATAGGCAATCTGTGTAATTTTATACATTGCCTAAAACGTGCAGGCGTATGTGTGGCAAACGTGTATGAAATATGACTTATTAAACACTTTGCCTAGGCATTGTATATAATGCCTATTGAACATCAGGCAATGTGTGAAAAAGACGAAAGCGGGAAGGAAGGCGCATGCGGAAGGGGGATGTAAATGCGTCATAACGGGGGCTCGGGGGCGAAGCCCCCCGCATTAAAAGAAAACCACAAATAATCGTAACAATGGTGTTATTTGTAAGTAAGTAGGTTAGGTTAGGGTAAGCGGGGTGACGTCGACACGCTGGCGGTTAGGTTAAAATGCTGCCACTCCAGCTTACTAATCTTGGAGGCTGTCAATCACCTTGGTTCTCTGACGGATCACCTCATTTCAGTTAAGATAGGACATTATAGGACAGAAAGAAGGTTAGAAGTTGTCGCTTATTAACTCTATTTTATACTTTGCCCGTAATTCAATGGGCATTCTATACAATGCCTAGGAATTGTAGGTATACATTGCCTAAAGGCATATGTTTAACGGACCACCAGATATAGTAAAATATGAACACAAAAAAAATACTTTTGACGACCAAAAATAGTAACTGAGCACCTAATTTTTTTCACCATTTTAATGTGAAATGATAACCTAAATAATAACATCTTACTATCCTATTTAAAGAAAATGTCTCCTAATTAATCATTGCTAACACATAAATAGTAAATGATCACCAAAATGTTACCACCATTTTTATGTTAAATGAAAACCAAATTATAACATCTTACTATCCTATTAAAGAAAATGTGTCCCAACTAATCATTGCTAACCCAAAAATAGTTAATGAGGGCCAAGATTTAATCACCATTTTTATGTTAATTGATAACCAAATTATAACATCTTACTATCCTATTAAAGAAAATGTCTCCCAACTAATCATTGCTAACCCAAAACTAAGTCAGTCTCCCGCCCTCCGCCCGGGCTCCCGCCAGAAACTTGCTTCGTCGGCCCTTCGTTTCACGTGCGCGCTCAGGACCTCCTTCGCAAGCTTCTGTCTCCGCGGGCTTTTATATACACTCTAGGGGTAAGACAGACAAGACCACGTGGAAGTGGGGTACGCTGATTCGGGTTTTGGTAGCTATTTTTACCTTTCGATCGCTATAAACAAGGAATCATTTAGGTTACTAGAAAATGTTTACTAACCTGATACCTCTTCATATTCCCTAAATTCGCGGCGCGGGCGGGGCGACTGAGTTGAGCGGCAAGTACTACTTTATTTGGTAATATGCATACATTTTATGGCAATCATAGTGACTTATTTAGGTAGACATATTGTAATAATTTCTTCGCTAAGATTAGGTGCTCAGTTACTAAATTTGGTAATCATATACTAAATTTGATCTTTGAATACAATTTAATTGTGCAGTCGTTACTAAAACAGGTACTACCATTGTAATGGTAGATTCTTTTTTAGGTGTTCAGTACATTTTTTTGGTAAGAAAGCTTGAGGGTATCAAAGTATTTTCTGGTGGTCATTATATTTGTTCCCTTGCCTAAATGACCAGGGCATTCTATACATTGCCTAGGCATTGTATAAAATAGCAGCATTATACAGATTGCCTATAACATATACATGGAACCATTCGGTAAATGACAATTTTCTACCGCGTTATCTCAAAACTATGTTATTTGAGTTACACGAGATAGGATTGACACGGCAGAATAGGTCTACGAGGGTTACATCACTTTGTATGCTGATGACACCTGCCTGTTATATTTCGGTAGGTCCATTGACATAGTAATCAATGAAGCTCAGGCAGATCTGATGCTACTGGAGAAGTGGTTTCTAAGCAATCTATTAACCATGAATACATCGAAAACAGAATACAAAAAAACATCGTGAGTGACTTTTAAGTTTATAAGTGTATATTACCTCCTCCGACGACCTCCGTAGCCTAGTTGGTAGTGACCTTGCTTGCTTGCTTGGGATTCGAACCCGGGACCTCCGGCTTCGAATCCCGGTAAGGGCATTTCTTTGTGCGATGAGCACAAATATTTGTTGCTGAGTCATGGATGTGTGTTCTATATATTTAAGTATTTGTTTATCTATATAAGTATGTTCATCGTCGTCTTGTATCCATAGTACAAGCTTTGCTTAGTTTAGGACTAGGTCGATTTGTGTAAGTGTTAGGGCTTGTCATATAACGTCATCGATTTTTGACGATTTTTGATCACTAGCTGTCATCATCAGAGATCGGAAATTCGGGAGCCTTTATACCTAAACCTAGCAAAATCCCGGAAAAAGCGAAGCAAGTATGGAGTCGGCTTCTTAAAAAGAAAATTTTAATTATTTAAGTTCCGGGATTGTATAAAGCATCATGAAAAGCCTACCTTTTTTTTAGGTTATGACTATTTTCAGCGATTATTGTCAACATACACGTTGGTAAACAGTTTTAACGACATACATTAGACAAGGACGGAAATGCAAAAATACCACGTGTGTCGCTGTAGGTTGATTACCTATTCACTTTTGTGTGGCTATGTACATTTGTTTTAATTTATTGATTTAACAGAGATACTTACGTTTGTACCATTATTTTTAATAAAAGTTACAAAACAATTTTGGTTTGATGTTATCTAACTGTTTGTTAAATGAATATGTGAATTAAATAATATTTTGTAAATAGGAACAACTAAAATAGTTAATTTAAATACTTTAATACGTATGTGTTCATGTTATCCTAATCTTCGGTATTCCGGGAAATCTCTGGAAATTTATTAGTAAAATTAAATTGAGTCCGCCTCCATGCTACTCAACAACAACGCGGTGTAGGTACTGGGGCCGAAGTTTAGGTATAAAAGCTCCCGAATTTCCGATCTCTAGTCATCATTCGGTTTATTCCTTGAATGGACCCTCCCCGCCTAATAAAATGACTACCGTCATCCAATTGTCAGAACCCCCTTATTTTGAAATCACATAATATATGGACAGCCCCTTATCAGCTGTGTTCGGCTAATGAGTTGGCTCTAAACATTTATGCAAAAGTTTAACCGAGTTGTTCTAAATTGAATAGAAAAATACCGTAACTTTACTTTGTATTGCATAGGTACTTAATTTGTAAGACTCCATTACTATATACTCAAATGTTGTTTGTTTCTCGCCTAAGTGATTTGTATTTTTAAATACATAAATAAATCTGAAATCTGAAACTAAGATGCAAATAATACACTTTAATATAAATCATTTTTTTTTTTCCAAGTGTGAATTTTAGCAAACTATATTAATATTACCAGGTCATCAGTCCACCTTGCGGGGGGCCTACCCACGCTGCGCCTTCCGGTACGTGGTCGCCACTCGAGAACCTTTCCGCCCCAACGGCCATCGGTTCTACGTGCTATGTGCCCCGCCCACTGCCACTTAAGTTTAGCGATTCGGAGGCCTATGTCCAGCAGTGGACGTCTTTCGGCTGATATGATGATGATGATATTAATATTACCCTATATAATTGTGTCCCTATCATCATCATATCAGTCGAAAGATGTTCACTGTGACTGAGTTATTCTGTGCCACAATGACTAGTGTGGTGCTCCATTGTTCTTATATTAGTTGCTATATGTAATAAGATTCTGTCAAAACGGTCATGTCACGATGGATTGAACCAAAATACCCAAAGATATATGTACCATACATACATACATAGATTAACGCTTTTATTCCCAAAAGCCTGACCCTTTTGACATGAAACTTATGTTCCAGTGCCCCTTACCATAAATGTGTGTTAACGCTCAGCGTATGTGTGCCATGCAAGCACAGGCGCACACACACACTCACATGCGTCAGCAACCAGCCAGCGCGGATGGGACCGCGCCCCACTCTCAAATCTACCGAACGCATACGTTATTTCATGTAAAACTTTAATTAAGTAAAAGGAGTCAAAATTCAAGAGTTTCTTCATTATTTGTCACCTCCGTCCACCGCCTGAACTGCTACTCGCTCCTGTCTCATCAATGTGGGTATAAAAGATCAGCAATATGTGATATCGCAGTGATAGGTAGGTACAACCCTTCAATATCATTGTGTATAATGAACGCGTCTTATATTAAAGATTAAGAGGTTACTACAATGTTTGCTTCAGATATCCTTTAACGCAATATTTCTTCGTAAAGGTTTTATTTATTTACGAGGTACAATCATGACGGCTTTTCACGGGATTGCCTTTTTGTTTATTAGAAATATTTACACCATTAACTCGAAAAAGCGACGACCCCTAAGGCGAGGGGGCGCTCCGCGAAATCGGGGTTCTTAGATTGAATATTTACCCATGACAAACTAAAGCGAATGCCAGGAAAAAGAACATACCAAAACTACATCATATTTGCAATTGAATCGTCTGAACAAAACCATACAAAACCAAAATTGCCTCGATAGAAAAGAACCGCCAAAACATGTCTTATTTTTACTCAATTTCAATAGTGTGAGGTTCCCGTGCATATAAATTAAGTAAAAGTTGAGTGTATAATAGCTTTTCACATTACCTAATGAAAGTACTAGCGGGGTATTTTTATGTAGTCCCTTTTCAGACTTATTGAGGTGAAACGTATTTGGCGTATAGGCCTTTTTTATTTAGCGCGATACCCTTTCTCCCGTCGCGTGTTTCGTGCGGTTCTGTATATCTTTTGTTGCCGTTCGCGGGCGGAGTCAGTCGTAATCGCTCCGCTGAGACGAGAGGACTACGTTCTGTGCTCTCACGACAGCACGATGAACATAATTATTTCAATAATATTGTGACCCAGTATATTCGTCCAGTGAATGAACGTATCATTACATTCCAGTAGATATTTTGCTACATTTTGAAATAATATATTTAAAAGTCGACCTTAACATATAGATCTTAAAGTTCAAAATACAACTATAAGATTACGCAGCGATCGGCGGGTGACCGGCTTCTTAGAATAATTTGTACAGTACATGCAAAACTAGACGAACATTTTTCTGTCGATCGTGTGTTCACTTTATGAAAGATTATCACTATCACTATTACTACATAGTATAAAACAAAGTCGCTTCCCGCTGTCTGTCCCTATGTATGCTTAGATCTTTAAAACTACGCAACGGATTTTGATGCGGTTTTTTTTAATAGATAGAGTGATTCAAGAAGAAGGTTTATATGTATAATATAGTATCCGTGCGAAGCCGGAGCGGATCGCTAGTTGAGAATAAATCCGATTATGTTCAAAATCGATGTCTGAGAGGTCTAAATACGAATTCATAGTCAGAAATATTTCAAAAAGTGGTCGCATTATTTAAAATTTTTGAAACATTCGTTGTAAATTAATATGCGCGTTTCTTTAAAGAACAACATACATTGGCAGGCTTCTCGAGGGTGAAGATTCTAGAAATGTTGTCCATTTTGAATTCCAAGATGGCGGACATTGCTTTTCGAATTTAAACTTTCGTGAGCTTGTTGAAACAGTACTAATAATTACACGGTTCAACTCACGTATTAAATGTCACTACGGGCGACATGTTTCGAACTCTTCGGGAATTCTTCTTAAGGATGAGTGTTTTCGCGGCGGTGTCGCTTGAATCTTGTCGTGATTCAAGCGACACCGCCGCGAAAACACTCATCCTGAAGAAGAACTTCCGAAGAGTTCGGAACATGTCGCCCGTAGTGACATTATTGACATTGTTTTTCTTTAAAGTCATCACGGGTGTCGCTTTTAGGGTTATCGAGAGTGCAGATTCCAACAATTATTGCCTGCGAACTTGGACATTTTGATATTAAAAAAGTGAACATAATTATGCACTTTCTCTTTAATATGTTCAAAATTGATAACTAAAGGGCCAAAGCGTCTCCATTGTCTCCAAGTACGAATCCGAGATCAGAATTGAAAAATTTGGCCGCCACACAGTAGTGGCCTGAAAATCTGACTTTCATAGACATGATCGAAGTTTTCATAATATATTATAGTTTTTTTTTAATGCTACTAATAAATTCACGGTTAAATTCACGTATTAAACGACACGACAGGCGACATGTTTTGAACACTTCGGGAGTTCTTCTTTAGGATGAGTGTTTTCGATGTTTGTTTTGAAGAAGAACTCCCGAAAAGTTCGAAACATGTCGCCTGTTGTGACATTTAATGCGTGAATTTAACCGTGGATTTGTTAGTAGTATTTTAGACATGTCTCACAAAAGTTTAAATTCGATTATAGCTTTTTTTTGCTTTAGGCTTTTACTAGCCATTATTATGCTAGCTCACAACCCTTACGTGTTTTAGTAAAAAAACGGAAGGCCATATGTACAAGCGAGCTGTACATTGCAACTTTTATGTCTATATAGCACAATTATATTGCGTCGTTTACATACCTACCTATAATTCGCACCGTTTATATAAAGTATGTTTGTGACTACCTTTTAGTGTCAATAAAATCACTCTACAGAACACATCTTTTACTTTGACAACAAACTACATTAATTCCACGGGCAGACAGCCCGGAACATTGGTCCTTCGAACCGGATCTAGTCCTAGTGCAGTATCAACGTGTTAGTGAGCGGTTCATCGATCTCCTACAAGTGGGCATCGCCAGTGGACTGCCGACTTTCGCTACTGGGCCGCGTCAAGGACTGGATCAACAACACCACGACACCAAGTGAACAACAGCAGTTTTACTACTGCATTTACACCTTCGCCTACTCTTGCTGGTTACCCCACATACATACATTTGGAGCCAGCACCATGGAGGCATTATTTGAACGTCAAAAGGAACTCGCCGACAAAATCAACAATGCAGCTATCAACTTCGGCAAGGACTCCGTGAGCAGGAAGACCGAGGATTACATTCAACGCAGAATAGAAGCCATAGATAACATGTGGAGCGAGTTCCAAGGAAATCATACGAAGCTCGCCAGTGCGGATTCCCCTTTTAGTGCGCAAGAAACAGAGATGTACGAGACTCTCAAACAGCGTTACGAAAAGTTTCGTCAGGCATTGGTGACATTCACTGCATCTCCACACCCGAAGGCTAGAACAACAACAGAAGAGAGATCGGCAACCTCTAAGGCTGATGAACTTAAGTATCAACAAGCAACGAACTTTCGGGCCTTTCTACGAGTCATCAGAGGCATCGATATCGACAAGATGTTCGAGAAGTGGGAACTGGAGGACAAGCTGCAAATGTTACAACAGCGCTGGAAAACAGTTGATGACCTACATTGGCAGATCGACAATCTACTAATGGGATCTGACTTAACATATGAGCAGGAATATTCTGAACATGAAGCAACATACGAAGCCACAAAAATGCTGCTGAACAAGAAACTTAGCTCCACATCGCACATGCAGCAATCTACGCCGAAAATTGAGATCCCAATATTTGCGGGAAACTACACACAGTGGCCTACATTCATGGATCTCTTCACCGAGACCATACATAACAACCCCACGCTAACGAAGACCCAGAAGATGCAACACTTAAAAGGAAAGCTGAAAGGTGAAGCCGAACGACTGGTACAGCATCTTCACATAACTGCCGAAAACTACGACACGTGCTGGGAACTACTTTCCTATCGCTACAACAACGCGCAGCTGTTATTTACGAAGCAGGTGCAACTACTTATGAACCAACCTTCGGTACATAAACAAACTTCCTATGAGTTGAAACGCCTCTACGATACAAGCATGGAAGCTGTGCATGCCATGCACAACCTCGGGATCGACACTTCAACATGGGACCCTATACTGGTACACATCATCACTGAAAAATTGGATTCCGACACCTATTCATCATACATGGAATCCAGGAAGGTACCACGTGCCCTCCCTGTCTTCGATGAGCTCATGACGTTCCTGGAAAGCAAGTTTGCAGCTCTTGAACCCATGAACAAAGCCAAGAAGTCGACAACGTATACGCCAGCTATTCAGAAACCTGGTGGGATTAAACATGAATTCACACCGAAATCTTCTCAATACAACAATTACAAAGGAAAAAATCTGTACACATCCTACCACGTGAATAACGATAGAAAATGCCCGCTATGCAAAATAGACCACATACTTTTCTATTGCAAAACGTTCCAAGGCATGACGTCGGAAGCTAAGCATAAAACAATTGAGCAATTACATATTTGCCCTAATTGTTTATATTGCCACTACTCATCTACAAAGGGACACGCAAAGTAATGAAGATCAAGAGGAGATGTCCGCAGCCACAGCCTGATCCAACCCCGCGCACAGAGATGAGAAGCCCGAGCTACGAGATGCAAGTACTCCAGACACCCGCATCGACAGAGGCCGCCCAGCAACGACTTACTGCCGACGTCGCTACATCTCCGACCATGACTAGACAGTCTCGGAAATAATAATTTATGTTTTTTTTCTTTATTTCTACCTTTAGTTGTAGGCAGCATGTACAAGCGAGCTGTACATTGCAACTTTTATGTCTATATAGCACAATTATATTGCGTCGTTTACATACCTACCTATAATTCGCACCGTTTATATAAAGTATGTTTGTGACTACCTTTTAGTGTCAATAAAATCACTCTACAGAACACATCTTTTACTTTGACAACAAACTACATTAATTCCACGGGCAGACAGCCCGGAACAGTTATAGCTCCGGTGGTTTTTTAAGCAACAAAATGTAGGTAGTGGTATTCCTTGGGTAATTAAAGTAATTTGTACTCTATAAAGTGAGTGTTTTCGCGGCGGTGTCGATTGAATCTTGTCGTGATTCAAGCGACACCGCCTCGAAAACACTCAATCCTGAATAAGAACTCCCGAAGAGTTCGAAACATGTCGCCCGTAGTGACGTTTAATACGTGGGTGAACCGTGTAATTATTGACATTTTTTTTAAAGTCATCACGGGTGACGCTTTTCGATTCCACCAATAGGGGCGTAGACACTAAATAAAATAATGTGTTATTTTCTCGAAGCAGGATAAAAAAAATTGTCAAATGGAGAAAAAATCAACGCAAAAGGTTAAATAATCACGAAGTTATAAGTGTCGAAAGTTTTAAGAAGGGATGTGTTCTGTCCCTTTTTCGCAAAACGCAACTTCATATGAAACGATGACGCTGGAAGAATGTGACGTCACAGAAGACGGCAACGTGCCGCGCGCATCGTGGTCGGCGACGCCGTCGACGTGGCCTGCCGGCAGCATCCTGTAATGTGACGTCACACACCGTTTGCGTTTTCTCTCTCTAACAAGCAATATTAAAACGGTTGTAGCTTCGTAATTCTTTGAGATATCTGAATGGGATTTTCATCACTATGCATCTTTTTTTGCCTTCTTTCTTTTGGAGTAATAATAATTTTCGAGTCTGCACCCGAATTATTGCCTGCGAAGTTGGACATTTTTATATTAAAAAAAGTGAACACAATTTTGCAGTTTTTCTTTAATACGAGTATGTTCAAAATTGATAACTAAAGGGCCAAAGCGTCTCCATTGTCTCCAAGTACGAATCCGAGATCAGACCCCGTATCATGGTCGGCCTTATCACTCGATAAGTGACAAGATAGGGGCATCGTCTCGTTCTATCAAACGGTGTCAGCCAGTGACGGACGCTCTATCCTGTCACTTATCGCGTGATAAGGCCGACCATGACACGGGGTCAGAATTGAAAAATTTGGCCGCCACACAGTGGCCTGAAAATCTGGCTTTCAGAAACATGATCGAAGTTTTCATAATAAATTACAGTTTTTTTTTAATGCTACTAATAAATTCACGTATTAAATGACGCGACAGGCGACATGTTTCGAGCTCTTCGGGAGTTCTTCTTCAGGATTAGTGTTTTCGATGTTTGTTTTGAAGAAGAACTCCCGAAGAGTTCGAAACATGTCGCCTGCCGTGACATTTACGTTAATTTTTTAACCGTGGATTTATTAGTAGTATTTTAGATATGTCTCACAAAAGTTTAAATTCGATTATAGCTGTTTTTTTGCTTTAGCCTTTTACGAGACATTATTATGCTAACCCTTACGTGATTTAGTAAAAAAACGGAAGGTCATATTTCAGTTCAGCTCTCTAAACTGACTTAGCTACTAGCGAAAATTATATCTTCAAATATAGGTACTTACAGATTTTGTCTTTCTTTCCACTTATTATAATTATCTATAGGTATTCATCATGTTTCATCTGACTGTCGGGGCATATACTATGCGAGAAGGAGCGGGGCAGCAATAGACGCATCAGCGCGGCAGGTACGGGGCGCGCGGGTGATTTCTGATTTTTCCCTGGCGATACGCCCCCTCTTAAATGGATCACGAAGTCAACAAAGCCCGTTTATTATTGTGGGTTTAACTAAGATGATTTATGTATGTCCTCATTTATACTTTTATGTCTACATACTAACATACGCTAGAGTAAAAAGGCTAATGTAAAATGAGCCAGAGATGTCTTTAAAATGTTTTAAATGGCAACAGTAATATCATTGTCAAATGTGTCAAACGTCTTATTTGTATAATGTCCTCGAGGACCTTTTCCTTACTTGTTTGTCGCAACCAGAATTGCCAATTTCGCACATTTCTAAATCGACTGTGTCAACCGTAGTTGCCAAGAGAAGTTTGGCGGCTTTGAAAAATAAAGGACATTTTGTACCCGTCTAAACGCAAATATTTGTGTGATGAGAGTATGAATGTTTGTTTCATTGCAATCGGATAATGGCAGGCATACTAACAGTGCAAGTTTGTAAAAATTCAGTACCATTTTGCTGGAAAGATTTTAAAATTTGTTTACTTACATACTAATTTACGTTTATTACCTTACCTTATAGTAATAAACAAGCAAATAAATAAATGTTGCGTTATATGTTTATTATTCCCGTTGACTTCCCTTCGAAATACGTATGATCATCTAATACCTCGGAAATAGCTTGTTTACTTCACAAGACCTTAATAGACGGAACTTGATATAGATAATGAAATCTTTTGTTATAGGTACCGTACCACTAACCAGTACGGTGTATAAAAATAACATTTGCGATCCCTGTTACGACGGCAAAACAATGGGGCTTATTCATTTCAAGTTGCCGTTAATGTCCATTTTAAAAGCCTATGGTACGTGGGTTATACACGAGATTTCTTACATGTGGACATTATCAAAGTTAAGGGCTACAAAGTCTATTTTTGGTTGGACTTAATCCGCATAAACGGTCTTTTTTATATATTATTAGCTGTTGCACGCGACTCCATGCGCGTTGAACTTGTTATCGCCTTAGAAAAATAATTGCTATAACATTATGTTCTGCCATTTTAAGGGATGATTTCCGAAATGAAAATTAGCCTATATCCTTCCTGGGTCTCATATTATCTGTACGGAAAATTTCATCTAAATCCGTTCAGGGATTAAGCGTCCAATGGGATCGTTAGTTTAAATTGCTAAATCTAAATTGAAAACTCAGTTTTTTACAAATATACATATCTTGAGAGTCATCAACAGACGTTTCCGCTTAAATTGTTTATTTCGTATAATGAATTAACGGCCATTCTCAGAGAGCTAAATTTTGCACGTCCGGGCCAAAATTCGTATGTAAACCAAATTATAATAAATTGGTATTTTTTTGTAGGATAGTTTACGCGTATACCTAGGTGTTGCACCTTAGATCGAAGCTTTATCATTCGTTGTTTAATAGATATTTTTTTTCAAAGCCCTGTTCTCAAATTACCACAACGCCTCCACGCGCTTTCTTAGTTTACGAAATTGTCTTAAACTTTAAAAGAGTACAGATTTTTGTTAATTTTTAACGCATTTTAAATAAAGGAATGGTTTACCTAGTACATATAAAAAATACAACATAATACATGAAATTTTCTTCAACAAAATAATTAATGAAAGTCTTGTCCAGCCTAAAGGAATAATTGCCTACACCGCTTACAATCGCGGTCGCACAGCCCTAGTCAACGCTATCTGGCACATCACTATAGCACAGGCCGCGAGCCATCAGTTCTGCCGAGGTGCTCGATGAGTGCGGACGTATTTGTGTCAGTGATGTCGCGGGACTGCACATAAGTATCTAATTGCCTCGACTTTGGTTTTCAAAATTTCTAATTCCTGTTGTCATGTTTAATAATTCATCTGTTATTATCAGTGGGTTACAGCTTATTATAAAGAAAGCAGAATTGTGGGCTTCGCTGGTTCTGATCTATATATTTAAGCTATCTTTTCGTTTAACAGCTGTTTTTCTACGAAAAAATCTTTCTCTCTAAGAGCCACGACGCTAATTACCAGGATTTTTCTAATTGCCATCGTGCGAAGGGCTTGTTGCTTAGTATTGATTTAGTGTTAAAATATATTATGATTAACATTCCATGTAAAAAAGAGGCCAAGTCTCGAAACTCTTCCACCGTAAAAAGTTGTGAGATATTTCGTAGAGCCAAGTCTCAGGCATTCTTATTAATCTTTATTTGCTTGGTCTGGCCATTGCTGGCTTTGTTCTTCTCGTCTCGCCTTCACGAGTTTCTCGTAATGAGGGATGCTAATGTCGAGGACTGCCTTCTTTTTATCAATATGTTTTATATGTTGTAATAATGTTAACGGTTAAAGTCACTAAGTGCATGTATCTAACGAGACAGAACTGCCATTACATTTATTTTGTCTAGAAAGTGTATTCTTCCTAGTATAGCGGTCATTTGAGAGTTTTCACACGTTGTTGGGGTAGGCCTATGTCCAGCAGTGGACGTCTTTCGGCTGATATGATGATGATGAATACGTTGTTTACATAACAAAATCTATGTTTTCTAATCGCCGGAACGGAGCGAATTTCAACGTTCTAATTGACAGGACCCTAGAGAAATAAAGATCATCATAACTCAAATACCTCGTATGCTATTATAGTGCTAAAGTAATTAAATAGGTAATTGTCATGTAAGGATTCCATTTTCAGTCATATTGTTTGGAAATAATGAAGGAATAAAAAGGGTGGTGGTAATTAGGCTGAGAACGCCCGCAGTAAGAATGGCCGTTAAATGCTTTTTTTATAATAATAATTTATAATGGTAATTTTTGCCTAAATCTGTCCAGCAGTTTTACTCACGTTAGTTAGTCCGGGCTACCTGTGTAGTTTTGAAAGCAAAATTTTCCATCTTATCCTCAGACCACATGTAACGGTGTTAAAGAATAAATTATTGAAGTGAAAACTTCTTTAGCGGCGCTGAGCACTTTTTGGGATGGGGATAAATACGCGACAGAGTTTTGTGACGTCAGATGTGAAGGAGGTCACTTTTTGCTGCTAGCCGATTCGACTTCATTCATAACTGAACGCTATTCGTAAGAGTATAAAGCCGTTAAACACTTTTTGCAATAGCATATTCTGCAAATAAATTTGTAATAATACCAACGCGTCCTTCACCGTTTTGCTATTGAGAAAATTCGAATAGTTCGAATTTGGGCGTTATTCCTAAAGAGGTAAAGCTTAGAAAAATATTTGGCAATGGCAAAAACAAATTGGTATTGTGTTTGCCGCCGCCCGTTTGCGCGCCGACGGGCGACCCGGCGGCCCCTCGCGCCCTACGCGCCCGCGGGCCGTCCGCCTAAATAATTGATAATTGTTTATAAATTTGCGTCAAATTCATTTTTAGGGTGACACCGTAAGATGTCACGTGACCTGATTGAAAAACTGTTACAATGTTATTGAGTTTTCACTTCTGCCGGCACTCTCGGAGTGCAACCCCGTCTTTTTTTTGGTAATCCTTAATAAACTTTTTAAATTAACCAAATAATCCGCAGATTTAATCAAACATTACCTTCTTCTCGGTTCTGGGAGCATCGCAGTTCTAACCTAACATAACCTACATTTCTGGTACCTGTTCGGTTCTGTAAGAGTTGTGGTTCTAACTTAACCTAACCTACTTTTCTGCTAGCAGTTGGATTATGTATTTTGACTAATAAACGGCTTACCATATAGTATATGAATGACCGAAGAATTCCTATAAGTACTTCAAAAATTATTTGTATCTCATACATACTTCCAACCCCGTTTAACCTCCTTAAAGGATGAGTTTTAAGAAGCGCTGTATACAGTTTTCTAATCTTTAACCGAAATTACAGTTCCCGTACTTTTTCCCCGTACAAACTTCTAACTCCTTTTACCCCCTTAAGGGGATGAATTTCTTTTTATGGAATCAATTTCAAACAGTCTAAAACAGAAGTTACAAATCAGGGATGAATGAAAAAAACACTGAAATTTGTTTTCTAGTTTCTAAACAAACAGTGTAAGCCCGAAGTTATAAAGCTCTTACATTAAAAATGTCTTGCTCTCTTTACAACCTTTGAACCCTCTTTTAACCCTCTTACGGGATGAATTAAAAAAAAAAACGCTGAAATCATTTTCTAACCTATAAACAAACATTTTCTAACCTAAAAATCTCTTACTTTTACAAATATCTTGCTCTCCGTATAAACTTTGAACGCCCTTGAACCCTCCTAGGGGTGGAATTTTTCCAAAACTCTTAAGTACTTTTTTTCTTATTCTAATAACTATTTTTTCTACAACGTTTCAAGTCTCTAGGTCAAAAAATTGTTTCCAATCCAAACCTTACACCCCTTTTCAATTACCTTAGGGATGAAATTTTCTAAAACGCACAAAGGACTTTTTTGTATTCTAATAAATAATCTTTCTACAACGTTTCAAGTCTATAGTACAATAAAAGGGTTTTTCATACAAACCTTGCACCCCTTTTTAACCCCCTTAGGGATGGATTTTTCCAAAACTCTAATAGGATATTTTTGTTTTGTATTTAAAAAGTAATCTTTCTACATTTTTTTAAGTTTATAGCTAAAAAAAAAAGTTTCCCTCATACAAACATTATACCCCTTTTTCGGCTGAAAAAGATGTTTTGGAAAAATCATACCCTAAGAGGCTTCTTTTTTTGAAACGCCAACTTTTTTATTTTAATAAGTAATCTTTCAACTAAGTTTTAAGTCTCCAGTAAAAAGTATATCCAGGCATCGTTAATGTTGTAGCATTTTTGGTGTAGCGTAGTGGTATTACGAATCGCTAAACTTAAGTGTCACTGGGCGGGGCACATTGCACGCAGAGCCGATGGCCGTTGGGGCAGAAAGGTTCTCGAGTGGCGACCACTAAAAGGAAAGCGCAGCGTGGGTAGCCCCTGATGACCTGGTAAAGGTCGCGGGAGTCCGCTGTATGCGGTAGGCGCCGGACCGGTGATTGTGGCACTCTTTGGGGGAGGCCTATGTCCATCAGTGGACGTCTTTCGGCAGATTTGATTATGATGTAGTATTATTAACGGAATTGGTATAAACAATTTCAATCGTGCATAATTAGCATTAATAATGGTATTTACGTAATTAACTTTATTGATCGATATTCTGCATACCAACTCTGTTAACAGAACCATGCTGCACCGAAAATGTTACAAAATTAACGAAGTTTACCGTCATTTTAACCAAAATATATTTCTAATTTTACTATGTTAATAGCAAAAAAAAGCTATCTGAAGTACCTAATCGGTCACCATAGGCTATGGACGGCTGCGACTCCAGAGGAGTCACATGCGCGTTGCCAATGCTTTAATAATTTGGGAATGCTGCAATTGTACACATATCTGCAGAGACAGAAAATCTACGTGCATCCAGAAGTTTTTCTAATTCAGGTGTTTAGTTAATAAATTTTCTTTGAATAAATAACTGAATATATTTTTTTTTTCTTTTTTTTTTTTTTTGGTAAATTTAAAAACATATTTATAAGTCACATTTAAAATATACAGTTCATAATATTAGGTACACAGTTTACATTATATTACATTGGGTGATGTGTTAGGGTCAACGGATTGGTTATTTGCATAAACCCTGAGACCGTCTAAAACGCTAGGTCAATTAACATTTTCTTCACTTTTTTAGAGAATACTGCGTTGCTTTTCGCCTCTTTTTTGTTTAGGGGAACATGGTTATATGTATATGCTCGTTCCGACAACACTGAGCGCCGCACGGGCCTTCGCCAGCCGCCGGTTCGGAACTATTAGCAGTACTTTGGTTAATAGGGACACTGTTACATAGGATACACTTCAAATCCATAAGATATCTTATACAAATGCTTCCATTTCGCCAAAGGCTTTGTCCCATTAACACCATATTAAATGATGAAACTCAAAAGTCCCCATTTAACTTCAAACTAATCAAACCCGAGAGACGTCCACTGCTCCCCCAAAGAGTGCCAAAGTGGTCGGTCTTGCGCCACCCGCATACAGCGGACCCGTGACCGAAAAGTCATCTAGTCAAACTCATCGACAAAACACACATACATTTCGCGTTAAAAGTAAAATGTAACGATAACTAGAGCCAAAAACGGAAAAAAGAAATCATCCACCCATGCCAATTCATAAGTAAAGTAACCGCAGCAATATTGTCCCGCATCACAACAAATGATCACTTGAAAACCAATCCTGTGTTGAACATATAAGCTTTGAACTGAAATAGCAAAATAAAGGAGAAGGGGCAAAAGCGATTGCTGTCTCTATAAGCGAGATTTAAGAAAAGAGACCTTAACGCAACGTGCAACTGGGTTGTATTTTCCGTAAAAGAACATAATATATATTAAGGAATGATTAATACCCAAGTGATTAATCAATCGCCCCATGCAACTGATTGAGGTCAAGATGCTAGGTCTAGTGTTGGGAATGTTGGGATTAATTTCGCGTGACGCTGACAATGCGATTGCTGATTGCTTTTACATGTTGCTATATCCGGGTGTGAGTTTCAGCAACAATATGTTTAAATCTATTAATATAAAATTTTATATACTAGATGCAACTAGCAACTTAATGGACACGTTCCCTCTAAAAGTTCAGATAAACTTGAGCATTCACGTGTACAAACGCCAACACGGTTCACTGACCATCCTGCTTTTATATTGAACCTTATTAAAATATTGAACCTTATTAAAATATTTACAATGCCCATAAAGTGCACGAAAGGTCAGTTAACTGTGTTGGCGATAGTACTGAGCATTCTAGCGAATATAACATTAAAGGTAAAAGCTCACAAAATAAACAGGACCGCTTTAGAGAGCAATCTAGCAAGACGACAGCAAATTTCCTCCAAGCTATTTGCCGAGCCGAGCAATTTTGTTATTATTCCGACACTGCCGTCCCTCTCCGCCCACACAGCGTTTTTTTAATACAACGACGGTGGCAAACAAGCGTACGGCCCGCCTGATGGTAAGCGGTAACCGCAGCCTATAGACGCATGCAACTCCAAAGTAAGATGGGCGTTGCCGACCCTTGATATGTTTGAGGATTCACCGTGTTGACAGCTGAAGGAACAAATTCCCTCGCTCTCAACACAACGCATCCTCGGGAGCTCTGGCGACCTTGCTCACCTCCAGAAACACAACACTACTACAGAGCAAGTAGTAGTGTTATTATAGCGAAATGTTTGGCTCTAGGTACGCTTAGTTCTGTTCGTTGTTTAGTTCGACAAAGACGGCGAATGCTCGATGTTCAGTTAAATGTGAATGCTCAAATCGAGTTAGCCTAGTGGTAGTACCTGCCCACGAAACTGAAGGTCTTGGGTTCAAAAACCGGTAAGGGCAAATATTTTTGGGCATTAATATTTTTTACTGAGTCTTAGATGTTTTTTTATTTATTTAATGTACATGTATTAAACATATTATCATCGTCTAGTACCCATAACACAAGCCTTATTGAGCGATTATTATTATTTGTTTAAGATTATCCCCTAATATGTCCTTTACTGAAGCGGAGTGTTGTATATCATAGGTCAATACCTTATTTAGGTATTTTTTTGATTTTTCAATTAATAATAACATAACATTAAAACTAAACTTGGTTACTAATAAGTTTATGACAAAAAACATATTTTTGGTATCAGCTTTTATTGCCAACTGTACTTTTCTGTATACCGTCATCAACTACTTGTTGAGACGATTCTAACGAGCCCAAACTCAAGGGGGTTACGTCTGTAAAGTCTTGAGTTCCAATGGCCCCTTCTGTCTTTATCATCAGATCAGCTCGATAGTACCATTATATTGCATTGTCATCCAAATTATACATCTCAATCGTTTGAACATATCTGTTTAAAATTGAGTTGCAAGATACCACCCTAACAAACATGGCAAGTTAAATAAAAGATGGTAAAAAACTTCTAAATAAGGGATCACTTTCTTAAACCTAGTAAGATACAAGTACATTAAACTCAATAAAACATGTAAAACATTAAAGGGCAACACAAGCTCTCAAACTCACCCACGCCCATTTTTGCGTAAGCCCGATAATATATGGCTCTAGTTAAAACTTAATTCACCAAAGTGTTTTAGGCTAAGTGCTGGAGGCGGGAAATTCGCTGCAAAGTGTCCATTAACAGTCATTTAAGTTCACCGTTAAACTCCGGATGAAGTAGAGTCAGGGTGAGTTCAGCCCTTAGCTGTTCTATGGTGAAACTATTATAAATGGCTGAAGATTTGCCTTAATAGAAAGGGAAGCTTATAACTTGAGAAGCCGCCCTCCTAAAAGATAAATTGTCAATAAAATTTGAATCAACCGTAATAGAAAATAGAGAAGAGTTTGTATGGTTTTAAATTCGAACAAAACGAAACAAATGCAAATCTGCTGCGATATAGTTTCTTCAAGGTAAAATTGATACGTAGTGTTGCTAAATGGATAGTGAACCATCAAATTATTGTAATAATGTATAAATTACAAAATAGAATTAAAATCGTAAAAAGATATGGACCGTGAAAGTTAGTAGTAGAAAAATATGCATTTTTTTACTGTCCGAGAGTAAATTTAAAGATAGCAAAATAATCATTACGCTTTACGACCTAAACGCAGTAGTTCGCAACCGAACGAGCAATTTACGATTAGTACAAATAGCAAAATGTGACGCCACAGTTCGATATCAATTTAGCATGAAGTCTTTCGCCTGCCGCCAGCGAGGTCCGTCTTTGACATTATTTTTTGGAAAATTATGTTCTTTAAGAGGCTGTCAACACCAAAAGTTGAGGATTTTGGATAGCGCGCACACTGTCTTTTTGTATCGGAGTAAACGAGAGCGAGTTACTGGGCAGCCCGCTTTTAGAAGAGGTGGATTATTTGTGAAATATGACTCGCTAGCGGTTTAGGTATGAATATGTTGACTTCATGTTTTTAATTGCAGATCCATACGTCAAAAAAATAAAGACAGAACCGTTTAGATGATTTTAAGACCAATCTTTGGAATTATTTTCCATCAAGCCGATTTCGTCCAATTATGTATCGAGCCCGTCCACGGTCTTTGAAATATGGTGAATATTAACATATATTTTATTTGATGTGCTAGAACAAATAGTTTTTCTTAAAAAACTGCCTTAATAACATCAATTTCACTAAATTAGGTCTTGTTAGCCTCTTAATTTTATTGTAGTTGCTCATAGGACCAGTTTGTGCAGAAGAACAAATGTTTGTATAGACAAACAAACAAAAAAAACTAAAAACAGCCGTCAGTCAGGTCGGACGTGTCTCTCAATAAAAATAAATATTCATCTGCATAATTGTGACCTATAGCTCGGTTCATTAGGCGTTAGCAATAATTTTAATTGACTAGTGAACTCTAATAATGTTAAGTGGTGCTAATTATTTCAAAACCTAAGGATGTCTCACGGAAACAGCCCATTTAGCAACCGGAGCGGGCTAACGTGTCGTAGCCCTCCGCCCGCGCCATCTCAGCAGCCCTTGTCCGCGCCCGCGCCGTCAAATCTGGAAGAAGCTCCTCCGAAGATATTATCTACAGGGGACCTCCAGGGCTGGATGAACTCGATCGAGCAGCATTTGAAGGAAGTGTGCACTATCTCTTCTGAAGGGAAATTAAACTCTGATAAAAAAAACAGAGTGAGAACCTTATGCCGCAAAGTGGGTCATTTCACATCTCAATTAGCTGTCGAATACCAGGCTCTGAAACAGAAAGCTATCCAAAACTACCATTCGTTCAAC
Source organism: Epinotia ramella (assembly GCA_947578815.1). NCBI lineage: Eukaryota > Metazoa > Arthropoda > Insecta > Lepidoptera > Tortricidae > Epinotia > Epinotia ramella. The sequence continues at coordinate 20,303,602 of OX388211.1, forward strand.
TTTCTTCAGGAGAAAGACGATATTTCCCAGCGCATCCAGGAACTTAAACAGTGTATAGAGGAATCCACAAAGCCTTCCCCGGAACCTGTTACCTTTGCCAACTTGCTTAAGAAAAATACTAGATTCGTTCAGCCCTCTAACATTAGCTCGGTAGCAATATATCCTACCGACAAGCAAAAATCGAGCGAGGAGACTAAAACACTTGTCCAGCAGTTAATCAGACCTGAGGAAATGAAGCTGCACGTAAGAGGATTGCGCAAGGTTAAGAACGGTGGAGTGGTCATAAGCACGGACTACAAAGACGACGTCCTGAAACTGAAACAGTCGACGCAGTTAAAAACATCTGGACTCACGGTGTCCGAGCCGCAAAAACTGAAGCCCAGAATTGTAGTCATCGGTGTCCCTGCAACTATGGAGGAAGCGGAAGTGTTCAAGTGCATTTACCACCAAAACCTGGCCGATAAAATGCGTGATACGACACTGGAAAAATTTCTGTCCTCGACTAAGTTGAGCCATAAATCGGGAAAGAAGAACTCTGAGACCTGTAACTATGTAATTGAAGTCCCTGCCCCCATTCGTAAGGTCTTAATCTCAAACGATAGAGTTTTCGTAAACTGGGACTTTACCCTAGTGACGAGGTGCTTCAAATGTCAGCAGTACGGTCATGCAGCGAAGTCATGCAAGATGGAGGTCAACATCTGTGGGCATTGCGGCGTTGTAGGTCACTCAATAAAGGAATGCACAAAGAAAGCCGACTCACCAAAATGTGCAACACGTATGCACTTTAAGAAGCCGTGTGACCACGAGACTGGCTATGCCGAATGCCCAGCTAGAAAACTAGCCGAAAAAAGGTACCTTAACTCTATAGATTATGAAGGCGCCTAAGAGCGCCTCCCTACATTTTTTGTACAACTTTTTGTCTTATTAGCTTAGATTTTATGAGTAATAATTTAATTTCTGATCTAGATAACTTCTCTGTAGCTGATTATTTAGTTTTCTCTATTACAGATCATAGGTCTGCCCTACTTTCATTATTTCGTAAATTCCCATATATAGCACGCACGCCAATAATTTCAAAATTAAATGTAAACAAACTTGAACGTGATTTACGCATCATTGAATTTGGCCCAGTTAACAACTCCGCTGACGCTAGTGCATGTCATACCTGATTCAAAAAGTCCAGCAAGCAATATTGAGTAATACCGTAAACCTACGTACAAAAGCTGTCCTATGACGATACAGAGAAGTTATTTATCGTTTTAAAATAATTTTATACTATCTTTTATAGGTACCGCCTAAGTTATAACTTCCTAATTATTTGTACTTGTTAGTCAATAAGAATGATATTGTATTATATTTTGTATATGAATAACTGTTTCAATTATTAGTTCTTTTTTGCCTGAAACACAGGGTATTCTTGCTCAGGCACGTGTTATTTGCCTCTAATAGTCAGCTCCTAGTCTATAGTAAAACTGATGTACATTATGTCTTATCAATAAATTATTTATTTATTTATTTATTTTAAACTGCTTTGAAAGGCATCGTATTGTTGTTTAGGACACAAGCCTATTATTAGATATCCATCTAATCAGCCCGTATCTACCCACTGAGAGTAGGCCTCTTCTTTATTAAGACACTCTCCTCAATCCTTTGATAATCTTATGCTGCAATTTAGAATGGTATATATTAAGGGTTTTGACGACCGGTTAGTCTTGTGGGTAGTGACGCTGCCTATGAAGCTAAAGGTACTCGGTTCGAATCCCGGTAAGGGCGTCTATTGGGAGTTGGGAGGGTTGAGATTATGATGAGAGAAGAGAACCAAAAGCTCTACTGGGGCCGTAGACAAGGTTACAATCGACAAGCGCTAACGCCAATAGAAAATTAATAAAATGTAGGGGAATGACAGATGCCGACGAAACACTTCGTTAACATCTGTCATTCCCATACATTTTATTAGTTTTCTATTGGCGTTAGCACTTGTTGATTGTAACCTTGTCTAGGCCCCCCGTACTCGTTCTATGCCTTTTATTAACATCACATATAAATATATGTGACAATGCATGAGTGTGTAGGTATGTTTGTCGCTGTCATTAGTAGTAGAACAGCGTCATTAGTACTCATTAGTCATAAATTCTTGTAAGTCGATTTCATCCAACTTATAAATTTCAAATTAAAGGAAAAACTTAATGCTTAATAAAATATGACCTTTAATTTGAAATTTAAACATTTTGTTAGCAGCGTTACTGCTTAATACAATATACATTTTTTATCTACGTTTACAGTGTAGATGACAATAAAATTGTATTATTTGGTAACGTCAAGTTGATATGTTGCGCGGGTCATAAAGTTTGTCATAAATAAACACTAGTGTGGCTCTGCGAGCTGTAGAGGACTCGTTAGAAAAAAATAGAAATAAAAGTTTTAAATGAAAAAAGAAAACGAAAAAATCTAATAAATATCTAATAATAAAATAAACCTGCTCCCAACATTTTAGGAATCGGCTCGTTAGCTTCGCTCTCGCGATCGATTAATGGAATATCAATAATTAAATGTTTTCCGCTGCTTTCATGAAGAACTGCGATTTTAACGAGCAGCATCAATGTCGAAGTTAACAAGCAGTATTAAACTCATTCAAAAACAAAATTGGAGTCATAATTTAATCACCGCATGAACATCGAACGACAGGCTGTTTTACGTCAAAATTAAGACATGGTGGTTATAAAAATCCACGTCACAGGTGCTTTAGATCGTTAAAGAGCATTTAAAAAATCCCAAACTGTCTAAATTATATATGGCTGTCGTATCGTGTCTCGTCAGTCAACGCTGGGTGTTTTATTACAGTCTGAGACGCGCCGTCTCCCCTCTTAATTATTTCATCCATTTTGTAAAGAAAAAAAGAGCATCAGATTTTGTGATAAATTTAGTTCACCCTCTACTTTTTTGTGAACGGTGTATAATTAACGCCCTTTTGTAAGTTGGGTTTTAATTTTAGATAATTGTGGTGTTCATGCAGTAGTTTTTAGCTTTTAGTCAAATTCATGCTTTTTATCTGACTACGAAGTATGTTTTGGCGTTTTCAAGAGTTAATGTAAGATATTAAATTTTAGTGAACTACTTTAAAAACAAAACGATAAAAAGCAAATAAATAATCTTTTATGCACACCATTCAATCAGAGAAAACAGAACATAATCAATACAAATAGAGGTATACAAAGGCGGTGTTATCGCTAATGAGTGATCTCATTCAGACAACTTTTGCGGGTGGAATGGTTCTCGAGTGGCGACCACGTAGAGGAAGGCGCAGCGTGGGACTGATGACCTTCCAGAGGTAGCGGGATTCCGCTGGGTGCGGGTCACTTGGCACTCTTTGGGGGAGGTCTATGTCCAGCAGTGAACATCTTTCGGCTGATATGATGATGATGATTGTCATAGTCCCGCTACAATTGTCATGGCGATGAAATAGAAGCCTGTTAAACCCATGAAACTAGGGCACTGAGATCATTTCTACAATTTATTCGATGCTCAACGACACCTGGCCAGCCACTAACGGCCCAATAAGGTGTTCCCCGGACGTTATTGGTTCTTATGAATTATTTTACAAATATTTGGGTGGCTTTCTGATTTGTCGGTGCGAGGGCGGTACCTACTTACATCATATCAGCCGAAACACGTCCGCTATTACATCCGCTTTCTCTCTTGGCGAAGTGCAATCTATATGCGGTATTTTCTACTACTTCAACGACAATAGGCATGAGGCGTCATGTTCAAATTGATAACGTAGTGATGCTAAATGGATAATAACCATCAAATTATCGTAATAAAGTATACATAATAAAATGTAATTAAAATCATAAAAAGATATGAACCTTGAAAGTTTAGAAAAATTATGCATTTTTTTAAATTGTCCAAGAGTAAATTTAAAGCTGCCAATAGAATCCTTACGCTTTTATAGAAACTAAATTGTATAATAACTATGTTACTTAACCGCAGTATTTCGCGAACAACAATTTACCGGATTTTCCATACAACGATACAACTACTTTGTACAAGTGACGTCATACGTGGGTGGGTATCACAGTATGAAGCGTTTTGCGCTGCCGCCAGCGACGTCAATCTTTGTCTCAATTTTTTGGGTATTTATGTTCTTTAATTGTAGTTGCTCCCATACAAACATTTGTTCCTCTCCAAAAACTGGTTCGAATGACATCATAAAAAAATCTTAGTCCGCATCCCTATTGATTGATGTTGGCAAATTTCCTTTCTTGTCGGTATACTGCCAGTACTTACTCGTATGTTAATTGTTTGCTTCCGCCTTCCACGCATCCCGCGGCATTCAGTGATGACTGATTGAAACCTAGGCGCAATAAATAATCTCTACTGACTTGGCACAACTTACTACTGGCGTACCGACTCCTCACCGGCAAAGTCCTAAGACTTAAACATCAGAGTACTTTTTTTATGTTGTTACGAATATGGTTTTAGTACGGTACGTAAAATGAATGCACCTTCGATAATTCCCAAGGTCGCGATTTTTTTGTTAATATTTAGAATATGATGAGTACTACTAGTAGTAAAAAAAGATAGGGAATTTTGACGTTGCTTTAGGTATTACACAGCGTTTTCTTAGCGACCCTTGTAAATCCAGGGATAAATTATACAAGTGGTATTTTTCTTCAATAGAGTATCACATTTCAGTATTATAATCTCCACTTTAATTTGCTAAAACTTTCGTCAAGTGCTTACGTCAGTATAATCCGAAACGAATAAAAAAAAAATATTTCCTCTAAAAGATTATACAAGTGGGTTTTGATTACTGAATACTATTAAAAACTATCAAAGATAACCTAAGTTTGAATTAATAACATATTTATCAATAGATTAAATTTTTATGAACAGTTTAATGTTAAAAGCCTTCTAATTATTTTAAAATAAATCTCAAAAAATTTCAAGTCGACACATATAATCCAGCTTTATCATAGTAATCTATTGATACAAAATCTAAGTAATTCATCAATAGCTCCACATTGTATTCATTTATCAATTATTTTTTAAATTTGAACGCACGACGAACTGCGCGCGAGTCTAGTGCGCCGACGGCGAGAGCGTCATGACCAATCACAGCACGCCGTCGTTACTTGTTTCCAACGCGGTAGCCTCCCCTCTGTTGATCAGCTCACTTGCAAAATAAGAATGTTGATTTTACGATTGTGTTCATTTATATTAAGTGTTGAATTTATAAATAAATCTTTGTAATGATGAATGAATTTATAAATAAATCTTTGTAATGATGATTTTTCCGTCTATTAATTATACACTCATAAGCTTCATCAAACTAAAGAGTAACTATCAACGTACCTATGCAATTACTTATTCAATAATCAACTTATTGTGTAGCTTTAACAAGCTAGGTTGATCCACTGAAACAACGTATGAGTGACCGGTAGGTCGATCACGTAACGCTTTATACGTACGCTAGGTAGATCTAAATGTATTTTTTTATATCGAAAAACGACAGTTGAATTGTCCTAACGCGCGTTTGAAAAGTTTTGTGATTACCTCTCAGATCTCTAGCCGACCCAGCCGCGGCCCGATTTCTTACAGTCGGTTAACGGGTTTCTTCGGTTTCGGTTAAAACCGGTTTTGCATTCCCTACTCTCAACCAACTGAGCTATAGGAACAATCCACCTCGGTCACCTTTTTTTTCAATCAGTTCATTCTTACAACGCCTTAGGGAGAAGACGGCATTACATAAGTTGAAATAAATATGAATTATGCCCAGCCAAATAAGTGGTTTTCTTTGTCCAGCGTATGTATGTAATCATAGTATAGCCATTTGGTTTCGTTGCTATATTTGGTAAGGTTAGCCTTAAATATGATTAAAGAGAATGTTTCGCCTTAATATGATACAATGTGTATGTTAACTTAACATACAAAACTAAAAGCAAGCGTTTACGTAACGTATGCAAGAAATAGGGAATGCAATATGCAATTACCGGGCAAAATTCAAAACCGGTAAATTACCGACTTGAGTAGGACAAAACCTATTAACCGGTAAATTACCGGTAATTTTAATTTGGTTTATAAGTAGCGTTATTTGATGTTTATTTATCGTAAAAATAAGCTAAAAGGTAGTATAAAGAGTAAAAGGCGGTTTCATGTTCCGTAAATGTCGTAATAATCATTTTCATTAATATTTAAAACTTGCTCCGTGGTAGGAGGGCTAAAACATAACTGAAAACGTTCCTTGGGGATTAGCAGGCAGGTAGGAATAGGAATTGGTCCCAGTTTTACAGATTACCATTACAACATCAGTAGGGTCAGTACAATACAAAACAGTACCAGTAGTGAATATGGAGTGACGAAGGTTAACGTGAATATTAGTATTATGGTGCATTGCCTGTTCCCCTTCACCCATCATTGGCGTCGGCGGGTCACACAGTGCCCTCGGTCATTGTTTTGATTCCTAAATCTACAGATACGCAACCCTACGGATTTACAATCCTAAAAAACAATAATTTACTGAATAAAAAAACAATCAAACTAATACAACACAAACTGACTAGTTGACTACAAGCCCACGTAGTAGTAAAAAAAAATATTTTACCAAATAGCTGTTTCTAAGTAATGTTCAAAAGACGTAACCAACCATACCAGGAGCGAAAAGAGTTAGATAGAGAAAACGGTACTAATAGTAACCGAACGGTACGGTACTAATAGTTTGCTAAAGAGCGTTCGGACAAATGGTTTATTAACTTTATCTAGGAAAAGCGTGTACTGTTGCTCATGGGGTTCCAAATTGTGGCATCGGTTTAGCGATTTGGGGGGGCTAGGTCTGTATGTATACTTTCTGTATCCTAGCTCTCCTGCGGATAACCTAACGTCTAATGCGATCACGCAGACAAACTCCCAGTATAGCCCTCTCCATAGCCCTTTGAGCCTTCTAATGAGGCCGATAGTGCGCGAACACATTTCAGTGTCATATGTCATCACTGGCACCACACATGGGCCAAAGACTCGTCTTGAGACACTTCGGAATACTAGACGAAAAGATGTGCCGTAGCTTCCCGAACGAACGCTGCCCAGCTGAGTCGACAGGAGACAGTTTATCCTACGTATATACCATCGTCTACAACTTCGAGCGTCCGATTGTAATGAGAGTCGGTAATACATGGGCATCAGATGATCTTCGTCTTATCCATCTTAATTCTTAGACCAACCCGCTCAGAGGCTTTATAGTATTCAAGTCCTCCATGGTATACGAAGGTGAGTGATATACTCGCCTTCTCCAGTCCAGTCTTTAAAGCATCCACCAGTGCAGCGGTGAACAGTTTTAGAGAAATAACATCTCCTTGATCGACTCGCTTCAGCGGAATAGGTTTCGCGTTCCAATTCTGGAGTCGGATTTACACAGTGAAGTGGCATTCTCGTTTGATTGATTGATTAAAACTTTACTCATTGCCACAACATACATGGCATTGATAAAATACGAAATTTAAACAATAAAGGTAAAAGAAAATAATAATAATATACATATCTGAAGAAAGCATGCAAGAAGTACATTCTAAAGAAGCCATGTGTCGTGGCTGAGAAATGGCGCTGGCTTAGCGAGCCATGCCAGGGCCTTAAATTACAAAATTAAAATATATAATACTTGGCAAAGCTGGAGAAACTGTAGTATAGCCCAGGTTTCGATTGAATCGTCCAGAAACGCTAAGCAAGAGGGCAGATTATACTCCGCAGCCTTCTATATAACTTGACGGGTGGTCTTATTTTATCTTATCTAGGTGAGGGCCCTTTCGGATACACTTCGACCCAGTGGGATCTTTTGTGCATTTGCCGTCTCATTTATGACTACTCCCAAATTGCTCCATCATTTCTACAAGTGGATGATACAGCTCAGCGGAATTGGTTGCGGATAGCCGTTATCAAAGTAATTAATTATTTTTCTGGCAAGGGCATGACATTCACACAGTAAGTGTTCCATAGTATCATCCTCCTCACCACACATTCTACAGTCTAAACTATCCGATAGTCCCATCGTGGCCAAGAGATTCTTGACCCCGAAGTGACCTGTCAACACCCCAAATATAATTCTGAGTTGCTTTCTGCTGGATTTCCAGAGCTTTTGGTCAAGCCCGAGTCCACTCCTTCTATAAGCTGGCTTAGATTGCCTTAAGCCAGCCTCATTCCTCCACTCATGTTGGTGTTTGGTTTTGGCGTAGGCTTCAAAGGCCGTTATCATGGTTCCCTGCGAGAGTACCACAATTTTTTCTGGACCTACAATAGTACATTACTACATATGCCGATCATAGCGAGGCCGGATAGTTATGAGGCTGGCAACCCCTTTTTACGCCGAGGTATGTATAGTGCTTTTCTCAATGCTGCTTTTTCGTTGCCGATGAAGCCCTCGTGCCCTGGTATCCAAGCTAGTTGGTTATCTATAGTGCTAAAGCCTCTTCGGAAACTGGCTTGTTCGGGAGGCTGGAAGTCATCTAACCTGCGCACGAGACGATTTGAAAACAGCTTTTACACACGGCTCAGAAGTGAGATGGGTCGGTGTTTCTTAAGCAGGGTGTTGTCACCATTTTTAAGGAAAAGCACCAGCACACCTCTGTTCGATGCCTTTGCCGTTCACTCTTTCACTAAGACAAAGAGAGGTATTTCCTTGTTTTGAAAATGAAATGATTAGTATACCTATTACCTACAAACTATGTTAAATAAGGCGCTCTCTGTCGTACTTATCCAAGCAGATAATTTTCATATTTTATAGAACGGAACCGTGTTTGTATTTTAAGAAGCTTCTGCAAACAATATTGTATTAATTTGGTACTATAACGCTAACCAGTTAATCAATTGACATTTTACATGACAAAAGGAGGGCATTGATTGAGATATAATCATGACGATCAAGTATTAATAATTGTAAAAAAAAAATATTTTACTAATAATTCATGTTTAGGTAAATTGCCGGTTTTGATTTAAAATTACCGGTTTTATACCGGCCTTATACTCAGAAAATTGACCGGTTAACCGGTATGCATTCCCTAGTAAGAAATATGCATCGAAATTCTATAATTTCAATAACTCCGGATTTTTAGTATTAATTAATTAAAAAAGTCCTCTTCCGCTTCGATGAACAACAATTTTTTTTGGTATTTCGATCATTTAGTGTTAGGCTCTAATCGGAATTTGAAAGATTCTTGAGTACCTAACTTTCGGAGTTTACCTCCTACCTACACCCTAATTTTACTACCTACTACTACTTAGAATCCGACTCGGCTGGGCAGCGTTCGGGAAGCTACGGCACATCTTTTCGTCCAATATTCCGCAGTGTCTCAAGACGAGAGTCTTTGACCAGTGTGTGTTGCCAGTGATGACATGTGGTACTGAAACGTGGTCGCTTACTATGGGCCTCATAAGAAGGCTCAAAGTCACCCAAAGGGCTATGGAGAGGGCTATATTGGGAGTTTCTCTGCGAGATCGCATCAGAAATGAGGCTATCCACAGTAGAACCAAGGTAACAGATATAGCCCTCCGATTCGCTAAACTTAAGTGGCAGTGGGCGGGGCACATAGCACGTAGAACCGATGGCCGTTGGGGCGGAAAGGTTCTCGAGTGGCGACCACGTACCGGAAGGCGCGGCGTGGGTAGGCCCCCCGCAAGGTGGACTGATGACCTGGTAAAGGTTGCTGGAGTTCGCTGGATGCGGGTGGCGCAGGACCGGTCACTTTGGCACTCTTTGGGGGAGGCCTATGTCCAGCAGTGGACGTCTTTCGGCTGATATGATGATGATGATGACTACTTAGAAAGATACCTAATACTAATAACCCTGTATATATACTGTAAGCTTGGCTTGTTTATAATATATAAATATACAAACACAGTACACAGCTTGGTAGTAATGGTTTTAATTATCACAAAGTTATTGATTAACAATAATGAATGTACGCCATAGCTGTCAGGCGGGTGCTCAGGTCGCGTTCCAAAACGTCGACACGAATCATCAGGATTGAGCAGTGGTGCGTTCCGTTTCATCTTCCTTCTTTAGCGGTATCTCACAGGGACCACGACTGGACGACCACCGCGAGTAGTTCGGGATTGAGGCACGACAGGCGCAGGCGACGTGGTCGGTTGCTGCGTGTTCTCCTGCGGCGGTGCTCTCTGTGGTGAGGGCGCTTCTGGTGGCGGCGCGACCATCTCCTGGATTGGAGTTGTAGGCCTGGCGACAGGAACAGAATCTGTGGACAAATTAGGGTTAGCAGCAGCAGGTTTCAGAAACCACGAGTTTCTTTTATATGTTGCTCCGTCCTCCGTTCTGACTTTATAGGCACGATGTCCTTCTGGCATTACAATTTCCGCTGGTACCCAGTTCTGATGACCTTGACGTAGCATTACCTTTTCCTGTCTGGTAAATTCTTTTCTCTCTTTTTTGCTGTTTGTTCTGTCTGCCTGGTCTTTCGCTTTTTTCTTCAAATTTTGAAGCTGTTTGGATACATTTTTTACAATATGGGGTGTAAAAAGTCTTTCATTTGTTGGTAAAAGTGTTTTGGTTCTTCTGTTGAATAGTCGCTGAGCTGGGGATCCAAGGTCTAGTCTCGGTGTGTTTCTATGATGCAATAATGCAAGTTGGATGTCGGTGTTATCTTCCATGCATTTTTTCATTAAATTCTTAGCTTCTTGAACATAGCGTTCTGCTAATCCATTAGAGCGTGGAAAATGAAGACTTGACATTCTGTGCTCAAAATTCCATTCATTTTTAAAGTGTCTAAATTCAAGGCAGTCATATTGCTTGCCTCCGTCTGACAAAAGCACATCGGGTATTCCAAACAATGCAAACCATGATTTTAATTCCTGTATGATGTTGTAGCTAGTTATGTTTCTTAGTTCTTTAAAGTCAAAAAATCCAGTATAACTATCTGCAATGACAATGTAGTCTTTCCCTTTTAGATGGAATAAGTCTGTAGCTACTATACTCCATGGTCTTTCAGGTGCATCTTGCATTACAATGGGTTCCATTTGATTGCTTTTCTGTATCTTCATACAAGCTTTGCAATTTTTTATATACTCAGTCAGATCTTGTGCCATGTTATGCCAAAACACATTGTCTCGTGCAAGTTTTAGTGTTCCTTCTATGCCTTTATGACTTAAGTGGCAATGCTTCATTACCAGGGGAATCATTGATGTTGGTACTAAAACTCTGTTATTCTTGAAGATAATGTCATTGTACACACTAAGCTCTTCTCTATAGTACCAGTACTTTTTTATGTTGTCGGGTACTTGTTCTATTTTTTCTGGCCATCCAGTTAGTATCATGTTCTTTAACTGTGCAAGTTCTTCGCATCCTTGGGTTTCTGTTTTTAACTGTTCTCGCCGTGTTTTTGTAAATGGAACAACCATGCATATTTGCAGGTTTTCAGTATTTAATTCTTCACTGCTGAGGTTTTCACAGTCTCTGCTAAGTGTGTCAGCTATAAACATCTCCGAGCCTTTTTTATAGGTTACTTTTGGGTTATATGGCAGAATCTGATAAAACATTCTTTGGAGTCTCGGTGGAGCCTCCGTTAGTGGTTTTTTGAAAATTGTTTCAAGGGGTTTATGGTCTGATTCAATTGTTAGGTTTTTGCATCCCCAGATATAGGTATGAAATTTCTTACAAGCCACTAGGATAGCGTTGGCTTCCTTCTCCAGTTGGCTGTAGCCTTGTTCTGTTTTAGTGAATGACTTGGCACAATATGCAATGGGTTTTTCATTTTGAATAAGTACTCCTCCACAAGCATAGCTACTCGCATCCACTGACAGCAGTATTGGTGCTTTGGGATCATAATATCCGAGTATTGGTGGGTTCTTCAACAGATCTTTTAGTTTCAAGAATGCCTCTTCCTGCGGATGATCCCAAACCCATTCTGTATTTTTCTGTAATAAAATCCTCAAGGGACCTGTGATATCAGCCATGTTCTTTAAGAATTTTGATAGGTAAGTTACGAGTCCCAGAAACCTCTGGAGTTCCTTTATATTTTCAGGTCTCTTGATCTTGGAGATAGTATCCAGTTTCTCTGGATCTGGTTTCAAGCCTTCGCTGGTCACTATGTGTCCGAGAAATTTTACTTGTTGAGTGTTGAAAACACACTTTTCTTTATTTAGTTTAAGGCCAACTTGTCTGAATTTTTCTAGTACTTTTTGTGTAGTCTTTTCCAGTTCTTCTTTGCTGGGGGCATGTATCAACACATCGTCCATTGACACTTCTGTCCTTTCTATGTCCTCAATCAGTGAACTCATGACTTGCTGAAACACCTCCGGAGCTGATGCTAAACCAAACGGCATTCGCAAGCAGGAATATCTACCGAATGGCGTACTAAAGGTGAGATATTTAGATGTGCGTGGTGTGACCTGTAGCTGCCAAAAGCCTTTTTTACAGTCAAGTAAGGTAAACCATTTTGATGAATGAATGCGTGCAGTGATTTCTTCAACTGTATTAAGCGGATAATACCGCCTCTTTAGATTTTTGTTTAATTCCGATGGGTCTATGCAGATTCTAATTTTGTCGTTTTTCTTTACTACAACCATCGGTGAAACAGCTGGTGTAGGTATAGTTACTGGTTTTATAATCTTTTGTGCGACCATGCTGTCTAATTCCTCCTTTACTTGTTGTCTTATTGTATGTGGGATCTTCCGCGCTGGGCATATAGGCAATTTGGGATTGTCAACCAGATCAATATTATATTTGTATTGTTTTAAACACCCTATTCCTTCAAACAGGTCATCTTTTATTGTGAGCATGTTTATCCTCTTCATTAATTTTAAATTGACACAAGTTGACTTCCCTAGCACTGGTGAAACTTCCTCATCAACAACTATATACTTGACAAGTCTTTTTTGGCCCTTAATAATGGTTTCGATTTTTACCTCTCCGAGAACAGGCATTTTGTGGTTTGAAAATGATGTTAAAAATCGTGTAGTGGACGGGCTGATGTGTGTCTTGGTCATGTCTGCTATTTTCCGGCTAATTACATTACATTGGCTGCCTGAATCAAGCTTAAAATTGACTATGGTACCTGTAGCGTTCAGGGTTCGATTCACGATGAAAAAATAGGCAAATTACGCGACAAACTTATATTTTTGGAAATGGTCGGTACATAGACAAAATTACTAGCTGGAGGAGCGTGCGGCGAGTGCATTAGCGTATATCGACTGGTTTAAATTTGCTACGGTGAGGTAAAGTAACGGTCGCACCCCTCCCGCGCATCTCGCTCTCTCCGCGCGCCCCTAGCTTTGACAAATAAATAAAAGGTAGTTTATAAAACTGTAATTGCGTCGCTCACATGCCCCACCCCAGTGCTGTTCTAGCAGCACTCTTCTCCAATAGGTATCCGAGCGACGCGCGCGGCGGATCGGGTAAGGACACCTGTTTTCGTCCTTATCTTAACCATTCTGGTTCGCCCGTCTCTGCCGGGTAAAGTTTGCTCGACAATGCCTCGCGGCCAAATATTTCGGAGTCCATCAGGGTCGACGACAAAAACTAGGTCTCCCACTTGTAAGGGCCTTTGCTCCTTGTTCCATTTCTGTCGTGGTAGCATATCGGGCAACACTTCTCGCACCCATCGTTTCCAATATGAATCGGCAAGCCTTTGCGCGATCCGCCATTGTTTCCGTAGATAAAACTCAGAGTCATCGAAAATGCCCATCTGAGGTAAGTTCGACGATGACCCCAAGAGAAAGTGGTTTGGGGTCAGTGTTTCTCTGCTTCCAGTTTCGACAGAGACGTGGGTTAGGGGTCGGCTGTTAACAATATTTTCCACCTCAGCGAGGAAAGTGTTAAAGGTCTCCTCCCTAGGTGCGCGTTCTTTCAGGACGACTTTCAGCCAGCTCTTTACGCTCTTAATGAGCCGTTCCCATGCCCCACCCCAGTGTGGGCTTGCGGCCGGAATGAAGGTCCATTTAGTCCCATGATTGATAGCTGTGTTATGAAGCTCTTCGTCATTTTTCAGTTCCTGAATTGCCTTTTTCAGTTCAACATCGGCGCCACGGAGATTCGTACCGTTGTCAGAGAAAATTTGCTTCGGCCATCCCCTCCTCGCGGCCATACGTCGTAGGGCCATAATCAAGGAATCGGTCGTGAGAGAAGCAACCGTCTCTAAATGAATGGCTCGTACGGTGAGGCACGTGAATATCACTCCGTACCTCTTCTCCCGTCGTCTCCCAATCGTAACTTCATACGGTCCAAACAGGTCAATTCCACAGAAAGTATAGGGTCGCTGGTGATGAGCCATCCGTGCTTCAGGTAAGTTACCCATTCTTGGGATTTCAGGTCTACTCTTCTTAATTCTGCAGATCATACATTTAGAGGCAACATTTTTAACAGTAGGACGAATTTTAATAATCCAATATTTTTGTTTTAGGTTATTCACTACAGACTCCTGGTTCTCGTGAGCAGCGCTGACATGGTAAGATTTAACGATCAATCTGGTTATGTAATCTCGCCCGTCTAGAATTATCGGTCTTTTAGTTTCAGGTGACACTTCGGCAGCAGCATCGATTCGGCCCCCGACACGCAGGACTCCGTGCTCATCAAGATATGGTGATAAGGTAAGTAGTTTACTATACTTCTGTATATATTTACCTTTTTTTAGGTTATTAATCTCATCGTTAAACGTCTGTGCCTGCGAATATCTTATCAACAGGCGCTCGGCTTCTTCCATTGTTTCGTAATTGAGGTCATCGGTAAGTTTTCGACACTTCTTTATAAACATTAGAAAAGTACAAGTACTTCTTAGCAGGCGCAACCATGATGAAAATCGTGTAGGCTCGGGTACAGGTAATAAGCTTTTGTTATTTACCGTTTGTACAATAGATATGCATTCTAATTCAAGGTCGTTTATTGCAGGTTGCATAAAATCCTTTGGCCAGGTGCGCTCATCATTGTATAAAAATACCGGTCCGTGAAGCCATTGATTTTGCAGAATCGTCACATCGTATGCCTCCCGTGTTCCTACGTCCGCTACATTAAGGTGCGTCGGAATGTACCTCCACTCGTCACTGCAGGTAAGTTCATCAATTTCGCCTAAGCGATTGGCTATGTATGGCTTGTAAGTGCGAGACTTATTTCTTATCCAGTGTAATGTTGTGCTCGAGTCACTCCAAAATATTTTACGATCTGCCTTTATTTTGTGTTCTTTTATTATAGTATCAGCCAATCTAGCACCAATAATGGCTGAAGTTAATTCTAGTCTCGGTATAGTCTGCAATTTGTTAGGCGACACGCGGCACTTACTAGCCACAAACGCTATATATACTTGCGCGTTATTCTCCCAGCGCCAGTATGAAACGGCGCACATGGCTTTAGAGGACGAATCGCAAAATGTGTGCAGTTGCAAGTTGCTGTAGCAGGCGACGCTCTGAGGCTGTGACGTAAGCGGGCGCACCGGCGCGGGCGCGTTATCTCGCTGACTGGTCGTGGCGGCCGCCGGGTTCGAATCGGGCTCGTTCACCCCCGTGTTCGCTGCATTGTAGTAATATCGGGGTAGCCTTATGTTGTGTAATGATTTCAGACAACTTATCCACTTGCACCATTTTTCGTATAATGAATCTGGTATTTGGTCGTTCCAATCGATATTTTGTTGCCAACATTGTTGTAAAATAATTTTCCCATTAATAGTAAACGGAGATAAAAAACCGTAGACGTCAAATATGGACATAACAACACGTAACATGTCTCTCTTTGTCGGCCGTTGTGTTCCGTTAATTATGCTTTCAGGGATCTTCTTAAAAGAAACATCGAATCCCAGTGCATCTTCATGTGGAAACCAGATCAACCCAAGTGTTCGTTCGCTTTCATATTGCTCTCCGATTTTGAACTTTACTGCCGCTTCGCCGAGAGTTTCTTTTGGCATAGACTCGAGAACTTGTTTACTATTAGAAGTCCAGTTACGTAATTCGAAGCCACCTTGCTGATGAATTGTTTTTATATCTCTTATCAACTCGATTGCAGTTTTCTCGTCCGGGACGCTGTCTATATAATCATCAACGTAGTGTTGGTTGTATATAGCTTGACATGCAGGCATCATCGTTGGTTCAAAACGCTCAGCGTTTTTATTTTTAATGTATTGGGCTACAAAGGGACTGCATGTAGCTCCAAATATAAGAGAAGTCATGACATATGTCTTCACGGGTCCCTTAGGTTCGCTTCTATATAAAAATCGTAGCGCATCTCGGTCTTCTTCTCTTATTTTCACCCTCAGGAACATATCTTTTATGTCGCCGGTTACACCAATTCTTTGCTCTCGGAACCGTAGCATTATTCCAAACAGTGACCTCAGTAGGTCCGGGCCCTTAAGAATGTAATCGTTCAGCGACAATCCGTTAGTTTGGGCAGCACAATCAAATACGAGACGCAGGCGCTTCTTGTTTTTATTATCCACTCCAAAATGAGGGAGGTACCATGATTTGCTAGTTGCCTCAGTATCGTGCAATTCCTGTGCGTAATCGTTGTCGAACAAATGCTGGACGCGATCGTTGTATCTGTCTTTGTACCCTTCGCATTTCTCCATCTTTCTCTCCACTGATTTGAGTCGTGACAGTGCGTGAGGAAAGGAGTCTGGCATCACGCAATCTTCATTCTTCCAGGGTAATCCGACGTACCATCGCCCATTAACCAGTTTAGAAGTTTTGTCTAACTTTTCCAGGGCACATACGTCGTTGTGGTTCTCACGTGGCTTGCTACTGACGCCCAATGAGTCGAATGTGAAGGACCGACGAACATCTTCATGTAAAATTTGCAGCAATCGTTTGTTCTCAGCCACGTCATCGCTGACGTCACTATCGCAGATAAACAATGTTGAGTGAGGCTGAGGCGCGTGCGCAGATGACGTCATACGCACAGGAGCCCTTCCGTGCAAACACCAACCAAGCGGTGATCGTGTGGCACAAGGTTCGTGAGGATTGCCAGTGACAACTTCCAACGGCAACAGTAGTTGGTAATTGTCTTGTCCTATCAAAATCTCGGGTTTTAATTGTTCACAACATAAGTCATTTTTTAGTCTTTGCAAGTGCATAAAGTTATCACAGTTCACTAAGTTCAGGCCTTGACTAGGTAAATTAAGTTCATTAACACTTCGCGCATTAATCGTAAACATTTGTCCATCTCGGTTAGATAAAGATAAATCGACCAGGTAGGAGTCGCACACTAGTTCAGTGTTGTCCCATGCGCCACGCACACGCATACACTCGCGGCGGCCGCGCAACCCCACCCGCTCTGCGAGTTTGGCACTTATTACAGTCACAGAAGATCCATCGTCAAGGAGACAACTAGTACTAATTACACCGCGCGGTCCGTGGATATTTACCGGCACTACTTTTAATAAAACTTTCGAAGATGATTTCATGTGGGCCACTACTTGGGGATCAGATTCAGTCTCAATCTCTGTCACTTGGACAGCACTGTTGTTATTGTTCTCGTATTGTCTTTCACTAGGCACGAAATGTAACAAGCGATGATGCGCCAGGCCGCAGTTATCAATATCGCACACGGGTGCCGGGCACATCTGTCGATCGTGATGACGTAATAAGCACTTATAACATAGTCCGAACCGTTTAACATAACTCCAGCGATCTTTTCTTAATGACTTCTTGAATTTTTTACAGTCAGATAGATTGTGATTAGGTCCATGACAATAACGGCACTTTGAATAACTTTGTTGACTTTGCAGTAAGATTGTTTGTGAGTTAGCATTATTGTCCGCATATTTACGCCTATAATTGTCCTTTGGTGTGTTTATTAACGCGACACTGCACTTAGATATTTTAACGGCTTCTTGGTTTAGGAAATCCGATAGTTGGTCGAGTCTAGTCGTGGTACTTTCAGTGTTGTGTGAGTAACTGTAGTCAGCCCATTTAGACAACAGGATTGTAGGCAGTTTTGATAACACAACGGTAATTAGACTCGAATCTTCAAGGTGATTTTCACGGCCAAGGGCACGCACAGCGGCGACGTAATTTTTTATTTTGTTTGAAAACACAATAATGTCTTTGTGATATTCTGTAGACACTGGATTTAACTTCTTGATTTCTTGCCTTATACGAGACAAGATTCCATCTGGGTTCCCGAACTGCAGTTCCAGCGTGGATATAAGTATTTCAGGAGAAGTAGCCGTGATAAGTAACGCCTGGACAGCATCCTTGGCTGCGCCACGAAGGCACTTTCGTAGGCGCCACAAGTTCTCCGAATCACTAAATTGACACAATCGGGTGGATTCTTCGTAGGCCATTTTAAACTGGAGCCATTCCATTGAGTCACCAGCAAACAGCGGCAGATCCTTGGGTGTGCTGATGCGGGTAAGTAAATTATTATTATTGTTGCTGTTGCATGCAGAGGTAGTTATCATATCCTTAAGTACACAGGCTAACTGTTGAATTGGACCATCAGTGCCGGCGTCCATGTTCGCCGGCGGGCACAGCACACCTGAAGTTTCGTCCTGCTTGGTGGCATGCTGTGACTCCAATTCTATTTGGCTGCGTTCTACCCATCTAGCAACATCACTTTGTTTATCGGTAACTGAAGACTGTGGACTGTATTCTTCTTCTAATTCAGCAAGGTCCGCTTCTAAGCGTTTATCGATAAGCTGCATTTCAATTCGTGCTTTTGCCTCGGCCGCTTGTAATTCCAGCTTCTTTTTGCGTGCTGCGACGGAGGATGATGAAGATTTTCTTGACAAAGACTTTTGGAAGGTAGGCTCATTCGGTTTTGGCATCTCGGACTTAACACTTCCGGCATCTATCACTATTGTTTTGTCAGGTTGCACTTTTTCTTCAACATCTGGAGCTGCACTTGTACTTGCCTTGCCTGGGTCGACCTCAGTAGCAGTAACTTTATTTTCTTCTTGTTCTTTCCTTACGGTGCTGCGTGTTTTAACCATATTTTTCGACGGCGGCGTGAAATACATCAAGATTCGGTTCGAAGACCACTTTGTAGCGTTCAGGGTTCGATTCACGATGAAAAAATAGGCAAATTACGCGACAAACTTATATTTTTGGAAATGGTCGGTACATAGACAAAATTACTAGCTGGAGGAGCGTGCGGCGAGTGCATTAGCGTATATCGACTGGTTTAAATTTGCTACGGTGAGGTAAAGTAACGGTCGCACCCCTCCCGCGCATCTCGCTCTCTCCGCGCGCCCCTAGCTTTGACAAATAAATAAAAGGTAGTTTATAAAACTGTAATTGCGTCGCTCACAGTACCTTTAGGCAATAATGCTTCTTCATACCAATCTAAGTCTTTCACATCATCTTTATCACTATACAGTGATGACACCACAAAGCCATCATCTTCATCCTCATCCTCTTGTTGCAGAGTATCTACCTTTTTTATTTTACAACATTTGGTGAGATGGTTTCTTCCTTTACATCGCTGACAAACTTTCCTATATGCTGGACAATTTCTCCGACTGTGAGTTGTATCACATCTACCGCAATGGAATGTTTCTTCAGTATCCTGTTTTTTCTTTTTATTAGTTTCAGTAGTTATCTTATTCCGGGTTACCATGTCCACTGTAGCAGCTTGTTTCATTGTGCTCACCTGCATTTTGACTTGCTCTGCGGAGTGGCAAATGTCAATGGTCTTCTCCAGTGTGAGGTTAGTTTCTGCTAGTAGTTTCTCTCTAGTAGTATCACTTTTTATGCCGACAACAATTCGGTCACGGATTAAATTGCTTTCAAGTTTTTCATATCCACAATTTTTTACCTTTGATCTCAATTCAGTGATGTATTCGTCAAAACTTTGATTTTCTTTTTGAATTAAAGAATTGAAAACATACCTTTCATAGGTTTCGTTTATCTTGGGCGTGAAGTAAAGCGTAAACTTCGCTTTTATTTCTTTGAGTGACTTTGCCTCGGCGTCTGTTAGACTAAAAGTATCGAATACGGCTGCCGCGTCCGGACCGACGCACGACATGAACACCGCGACTTGTACTTCTGGCTCTTTCTGCAGCAGATTAGTAGCGATGGACCACCATTCGAACTGTTGAAGCCACAGCCTCCATGTCCTGGCCACATTCTCATTAGAGTTTATAGTGAAACATTTTGGTGGCGGTATATTTACGACTTCTATTGGCTTGTCGCCCATTTTTTCATGTCCCTGGTTTCGGCACCATGTAAGCTTGGCTTGTTTATAATATATAAATATACAAACACAGTACACAGCTTGGTAGTAATGGTTTTAATTATCACAAAGTTATTGATTAACAATAATGAATGTACGCCATAGCTGTCAGGCGGGTGCTCAGGTCGCGTTCCAAAACGTCGACACGAATCATCAGGATTGAGCAGTGGTGCGTTCCGTTTCATATACTTTCTGTATCTACTTCATATTAGTAACATCAGATATGACACGCGACTAGTAAATAAGTACCTACAAATAAAACTGAAGCTAATTTAAGTTTAATACTAAATAACCCTATATAACTTTCTTTATTGGTAAAATAAAATAGATAATTGCAACCGAAAAACAACTAGTAACTAAATATAAAGTAAAATCAAGTACTAAAAGTTTGTACCTACAAGTTTGAGCGTACGCACGGCACGGCCTTGGAGAGGTACTCGGCTGCCAGCACGCTGCAAACGAATCGCGCGAGTCGCGCGCGAAAGATTTAAATTGCGGATAATAACTGATAGGCTAATGCAATTAAGAGCTATTGATGAATCCGTTAGAATTTGTGTTTATATATTCTTCGATAGAACTGAAATTAATTACGCCGACTTGAGAATTTATGAGATTTCTTTTATGGTAAGGAGAATGGTTTCAAGATATAATTGCTAATAAAAAAAAAGACTATTGATAAATCTGTTAGAAAGTTGTGCTGCAATATATTTTTTTAGTTTTGAATACACTATAGTAGCCACTAGTCACTTGAATATTCTTTCAGGAGATTTATATATTTTTTAATCGTTTCCTTTTTTGCTGACGTAATCTCTTGACGAAACTATTAGAAAACGATAAGTAAGGTTTGAATAATCAAATACGATGCATTATAGGAAAAAACAATAACTTGTATAATCTTTGCAAGGTTTTACAAGTGTTCCTTACAAAAAAGTTAATTATTCGTAAACCAATATCAAAATCTGTTAGAAATTATTTTTCGCTGTTAGTACTTAAGGTACTCTAGCTGATAACAAAAAAAAATCAAACTTGGGAGTTATGTTAGTTTGACGACACATTACAGTGTTCGCGTACCGGACTATTTAGTTTCAGATAGTCGAGTCTTTGTGAATCGTAGATGCTGACATTCACCTTTTAATGGGTTCACATGTGGCACTTCGTTCCGGACGTATCAGAAACGTGGGTCCAATTGCGGAACGCGATTTTGACATTTCATAATGATGTGGGAATTAAGTGAGATACTGTTATTAAGAAAGGAATGAAATGATGTCTGTCTCCAACAAACAGCACCATCATCCGAAAGACGTTGACTGCTGTCTGCTTTTATATCATTTTAATTTAATTCTATTCGTCATTTATCACATTTGTCTGTTTAGTTTTTTATTATATTTCGTGTTCTCATAATCACATATTTCTTTTTTTGTTACCAAACAATTCATATTCTTAATATCGACACGAATGTGTATTTTTTTCACTATATTATTTGTATTTGTACTCTCTTCTTGTGTATGAAGTGATTCTCTTGCCAGCCATCATCATCAACGTTAGGCATACCCAATGGGCATAATGGAGCTATAGTTAAAGCAATGACACGTAATTCAATGTCGGAAAGGCAACCGGATGGCTCGCGGTATTTGAGCTCCCGAAGTGATGTGGAACCGCCCTATGCTACCCGAAATGAGCCAACTGTGACTGGGTTCGGAAATAGGAGGGGGGTGGTAAAAAAAAAAAAAAAACGCGAGACAACCGGATAACAAGCGGTAGCCTAAAAGTGTGTACGCTGTTTATATAATGAAATTTTTATGCCATCCCTCCTAGTGCGACCGGAGCCGAGAAAGCGAGCAAAGAAAAAAAAAAATTGGCAGGTAACCGCTTGAAATCGTCTGTATGTGATGAAGAACAAGCGTGCCAATTTGCAAGAGTTTAGTGTGAGATTGGAATGAAACAGTAACTTGTAAAATAGAGGCACGCGTCGCCGAACGCGCCGTCACGTGTCAGCACTATAAATAGAAACTACATTTCATATATTGGGGTCTGGGAGCTCTTATCACGTTTTCGCTCCTGTATAAATCAATCAAGGTAGTCTTTGGCTGCCATTTGAAAGAAATTTTGTCAAAAAAAGATACGGAAAGTACCCTGAAAATTCCGTGAACGAAATTCCTTAATAGTTAACCTACACAACTCATATAATATTGCTTTGAAATAGGTGAAGCAATCCAAAAACAACTTAGCTTTAAACAATGTATAATTACGACGGCATAATTATGTATGGAAGGCCAAGCATAATTAAAGAGAAATTTACAAGAATTGCAACCCAATTACCGCAGTGCGAAGTCTTTAATGAATTATATTACCATGATCAAATAATAATTCGAAGTAAAGCATGACCGGTAATAATATCCGGAGGTATAAAACAAAAGGGAACGTAATGACGAATTCTGTCTATTAAACTCAACCCACTGGTTTGATATCAGTATGCCGTCGCAGCACTCACTGGATCCACAGAAAACCAGCGCCGATGGCACTTCTGTGTCAACAGTATGACTAAATTGGGCCTCTTCAATTATAGGGGTAAAAAAAGATGTTTAATGACAAATATCTTACTCAAATATCTCAAGAAATTACGAAGCTCCAACCGTTTTAATGTTGCTTGTTACAGAGAGAAAATGCTCGGAGCCCGAGACGTCACAATCCTTGAGCGTCATACTCGTAGTAAATGACAATTGTTTCATATGAAGGTGCGTTTTGTGGAAGAGAGATAGACCATACCCCCTTTTTATAATACTAACAGTTACACGGTTCAACTCACGTATTCAATGTCACTACGGGCGACATGTTTCGAACTCTTCGGGAGTTCTTCTTCAGGATGAGTGTTTTTGCGGCGGTGTCGCTTGTATCACTGCCCGCGCTCGCTCCGAACGCCGAGCGACGCGTGACGCACGCCCTTTTTATACTTTGGACACTTATAACTTGGTGATAATTTGACCTCTTGCGTTGCTTTTTTCTCCATTTGGCTACATTTTTAATCGTTTTCGAGAAAATGCAACATTGTTGATTATTTTATTAAGTGTACAACCCCATATTAAGGTTATGTTCGACAGTTCTTAAAGTCCTAGATCATTGTAAGTTGACCAATTCAGCATACAAGCCATCATATGACGTAGCTTTTTTTTTCACCTTGTGATGTAATAAGTCTAAAGATGTGTCATCCCAAAATCGATACTAATATTATAAATGCGAAAGTGTGTCTGTCTGTCTGTCTATCTGCATGTCTGTCTGTATATCTGCATGTGTGTCTGTTACTTCTTCATGTTTAAACCACTGAACCGAGTTAGATGAAATTTGGTATAGAGATAGTTTGAGTCCAAGGAAAAGGACATAGGATAGCTGTTATCCCGGAAATCATCCCCTAAGGGGGCAAATGGGGGGTGAAAGATTGTATACGATGTAAACGAGTTCCACAAGGATGGGCAGAAGCTAGTTTAATATGAATGTGATTTCAAAGCTACACAGTCTAACAGACCCCTCGGTCTTTTAGCAATATCGGGAATCGCGAGGTGTGGCCCAGCAGTAAGTCCCGACGAGTTTTATTAGGGCTTCATTAAATTATCCAGCAATTTTATTTTTAATCAACCTGAGTATGCCACGGACGTATCTGATTATTAAGGAGAATTTCCGGCCACATATTTTCCGCTTTCCTGGAACGAGGTTGTTTGGTATTCCCGCTTTTATTTATTCCACTACCCACTCCATTTAGCTTCCTGCCTACCTGATTTACTTTTTTGGAAATATCCTTTTGAAATTTTTAGAATATATTATGTTCATTAGGGCTTAAAATGGTAACGAAAAAACCGGCCAAGTGCGTGTCGGGCTACGCGCAGTGTAGGGTTCCGTAGTTGCCT
Organism: Epinotia ramella; assembly: GCA_947578815.1. Classification (NCBI taxonomy): domain Eukaryota; kingdom Metazoa; phylum Arthropoda; class Insecta; order Lepidoptera; family Tortricidae; genus Epinotia; species Epinotia ramella. Next base: position 20,327,650 of record OX388211.1, read on the forward strand.
GTCTGTCTTTACGCGCCAAGTTAATGGTGCGATTGTGTTGGTCGAATTAGTCGGAAAGTTAACCTTTTCAAGTATATTTTAAGTTGGTTGACTACTACTCGGTAACTAGTATTGCCGTGATAGTTTTCCTTTTTAATTCATTATATGAACTAAGTTAACTTGGATGTAATTCAGCCAACTGATATAATCTCAAGGCACCGTTGCCGCTGCCACTCGAAGTGGGAGCCGAGCCTAGATCGACTCCCTTTTTTTTAACGATGGGGAAATGCGTTTGCGCACCCCGTCATGTCCGGGGAGACAGCGGCGCTACCACGAAAATCGAATCTCGAAGTTCGTGTAATTGTATCCCTGTCACTCAAATAAGTAAGTGCGATAGAGATAGAGATATCCGAACTTCGACATTCGAAGTTCGTGGTTATAGCAGGACGGGTATTACAGACTAACCGCTGCTGGAATCGTCTACAACCACCAACGATTACCACCACTATCTGACGAGGAGTTTACTACTACTTGGGTTCTATCAGCGAAATATTTCCCTGGGCTGCATGGTCCAAAAATTGATTAAACTCAGTTTAATTCCTAATCTAAGCTGTGCTTGGGTCAAAAGGTGTAACCACACGACACTCTAATCTTACCCTGTACACACAACCTACATGAGATACTGGCTAATTAAAAAACATCACGTGCCGCTGCCATAGAGTAGAGCAGCCAGTTCACTTTTTTCATTAGACTATGTGTCCCACAGATGGGCAGACGTCACCTTGGAATTACTTCACTCACTCCTCATCACTTTCTCCCGCAATATATGGCTAATCACTTGCGTGAGGATATTCATAACCTTACGAGCGAGTGATAAGACAAATCAACTGTCATTTTCCCGTACAAAAAACGAGACCTAAATCATCCTGACCTACCTGATTTTAATCTACTTGACGAACGTTCAGAGCGTTACGCAATCGACCAGCAGGCCATCCCACCATCTCCACCTTCGTCCATGTTTACTCGTTAATTACCTAAGGGATTTAATAATCCCTTAGGTAATTAACGAGTAATCAACGCCTTTACAAAATTGACTAGCAAATATGCTTTAGTATTCATTATTCCACTTACATAGAAAGTTCAACTCCCCATGTCACCCGTTTAAGAGGGATAAAAAGCTTTGCAGCAGCTAGCAGCTCGCGACTGACACTTCTTTGATGACTCCTCTGACTGGTACTTTTTTGATGACCATTTCGGGAGAAAACAGTTTCCACTAAATCTTAAGGGGCTCCCGCCAAAAACCAACGAAATTTAGTAGTTTTCTTTTCGACACTCGTCCTCGATTTATTGAAGCTAGCTTTCCAGGTGCAGATATGGGAAGGTTTGATTCCTGTTTAACATTTTTGATATTGAATAACTAGAAAAATGTTAATACTGAATTAATTATCCATTTTTAAAGAAATGTCTGTAAAAATACAAAACCCGACCTCATCTTCATTAAAACTTTTATACACCCGAAACTCATACCTACTCATACATACTGAACTTACCTATAATTGTGATATGCGTTTTTATAATCTTACCAGAAAACCAGTTTTTTGGCCTAAAATTGTTCAACTTTGATGCCAAATACCTCGAAAACAACGAACTTTGAAGTAAATATGGGATACTATATTGCTTAAAGCCGTTGTTGTTAATATAACAAGCTACAAAAAACATTAGAAAACTAAGGGATTCAGATCGAAGGTCATTGGCGTATGGGAGCCCCTTAACGAATCACTTTGATTTTGATGTCGATCGTTTCAGCATAATATATTCTAGGTTCCGCTTCAAAAAAAAAGTTTTTGAGGTGCCTAATGCCTATAAGTTTGATTTTATTGCAAATTTTAAAAACCTTTATAATAGACCTAGTCTTTCATTGTGTCAATAACGTTCTAAAAATCATTAAGTTTGGAAAATAAGAAGTGGAAAAACTTATTCTCCTTTTGTATCGACGAGTACGTAGTATTCCAAAGGTATGCTTCCCTCTTATCTTAAGGGATGATTTCCAGGATACATTTTTTTTTATAACCTTCCATACCTTCATCTACATCTATCCAGCGGTTTGAGAGTGAAAAGTAACAGACAGACCGAGTTAATTTCGAGCATTTTTGATATAAGGCGCATCACACACTGCCGCCGCATCCCGCTGCGGCGTGCGGAGCCGCGTACAAATTTCACCGAGGTGCGGTGCGGTGTGAACTACCGTGCGGAATTTATATACCGTTGCGAACCGTCGCTCGCCGCAGCGGGGTGCAGCAGCAGTGTGCTGATGACCAGTTTAATAATAAATAATAATAATAAAACATTTATTTCAGCCAACTAACGCCCATAGTTACAAATAAAAATACCTTACAGACTAACATACATACAATATAATATTAAAACACGAATTATTATTTAGGCTAGGAATCAGTGTGGCTCCGTTGCGTCGTCAAGTCCGGGGTAGAGTTCGGTAGGTTGCCCCGGAACCGCCGAAACACGACACCCATCGGCCAGAAACAAGCACACGCGATGGTCTCCTGCAGCGGCCGCGGCACGCGCACCACAAACGAGCTGAAGTGCACGTAGTGGCGCGAACGCAGCTGGAAAACCCTCAGCAAGTAGCCAGTCTTCTGATGAATATACTGCACCATGTCATCAGCCGTGGCGGAGTAATGCAAGCGCGACACGTACACAGCGCTTTACTCGGTGTCGCAACCCGCAGGCCCGAACCAACTGGCTCTGCTGTACCACACTGGCTCTTTCGCGGCTTGCGCTTACTAGACACCTATGTGAAACCCTTCTTATCCTCATCGGTGCGAGGGGTTAATATATAATATAGTAAGTTCTCGTATGTATTTAAATTACGTACTGTACTGGTCCATATCTGTTATAAGCCTTATTTGTTTAATTTTATTCTGTGTTACGCACAGTTTCCCGTATGCAGGGTGTGTGTGTCGACGTAGGTTATTAAAATTGTCCATGACATACTTACTTGACATACTTACTTTAAGCTCGTTTTTGAGTGTCTACTTAATTCAAACTTGAAAAATACCTTTTTTATTGTTATGTTGTGAAATCGGTACTTACTTATGCGGTATTTTGTGCTTTACCGAGAGATTATATACTGATACTGTCTGTATTACATTTGCGCAGTAGTAATATCATTAGCTGTGGTTTAGTATAAATTGTTCTGTTAAACGGTCTTAGCGCTTACGAACATTATTTATTATATAGCACTATATTTATACTCTGGGCGCGCTACAGTACCTACTTACATTGAGCAGCAAAAATAGGTTTACATTGAAAATTCAACGTAAGAATGACCGGTCCTTTTTGATAGCCGATTTATCCTCAACCAAAGGCTTTTCCGTGAATTTTTCAAACAATTGCCCTCCTAATTGAATTAGGTGGATGAACATTGGAGAACTGGATATTAACTGAAAGACAAATGGCCGCGTTTCATGCTCAACACCACTAAATTCTCACGGCGTCGATAAATCGTGGGTTTACTTTCGGTGATTAGGGCACGAATAGATACTTGTTAGCGCCGTGTTTTTGCACTCAAACGAGTTAATCTAAATATAGTGCTGAAAGAATGAATAAGCAATGTTTCAAAATAAATCATAATCACGAATTCAGAAAAGTAAACAGTTGAAATAGATAACAATATTGTTTTAAAGTATTTTTTATACTCGTCGACTATAATCTTTAAATTAGAACCTCGCAAACCATAACGCAATGGAATAATTTTATTCTGATGAAAAAGTTTCTGCTCTATGGTCAATCGAAATAATTATTTCGATACGCTCTAGACAGCCGAAAAAAAATTGAAAATAGAACTTCGTATTTCTATAATGTGTCCGTCCTTGTTTAAGGAGACTCGATCCGATACAAGATTGCCAATCTATGGCGTTTCAGAACGTAGCAGCATCGCGTCATCTGTCAAAAATCTACTTGAACTTGCTCCTGTATCCAGGGCATAAAAATTAAAAAAAAACTACACTTTGCTAGTATTTAGACAATCACAGCACAGTACTGCAACATTACCGACGCCGATGTGATAACTTTTCTTTTCAAAGTTAAACTTAAAAAGTTAAAATAAAAACTAAGAAAATGAGTAGTGACAGTGACGAAACATCTTTAACTCCTCAAGAAATAACTAATATGGCAGAGGAAGCCACACTTACCTTGCTACCTGAAAAGTCAAAGAGCCGTTACAATAGTCGACCTAGACAATATAGTACCTACTTACGATATTTAGTTTTCTTATATACTCGTATTAATGACTTAAATTATTAATTTTAATGAACTCGTACAAAAAGTATTGTTCACAATAGTGTCATAATCAAGCTTTTTAATCTTTTACCTTACTTAGGCCACTCAGCAAGCTTCGTGGCCTAAACACGGTACTCGACTAAACAGCTCTCTAATATAACATATCACACATCTCTAATATTCATAATAAAGGCATTCGATTATTTTATTTACGGCTGCAATTATAATTTGTGGGTGACTGTGCTTTTGACTCTGAATATTTTCTGGTTATTCCAATTTACTTTTTTCGTAGAAACGGAGTTTAGAAATAAGTACTGTTTATTTTTTTAATTCTTTTTTATTCCAATAACTTAACCATGGCGACAAGCGACAGAAAATAGTTGATTCACCCAGCAAAGCTGAAGGTCCTGGGTTCGAATCCCGGTAAGGGCAAATATTTGTGTGATGAGCATGAATATTTGTTTCTGAGTCGTGGATGTTTTCTATGTATTTAAGTATTTCTATCTATTAAATATATCGTCGTCTTGTACCCATAACACAAGCCTTATTGAGCTTACTATGGGACTAGGTGGATTTGTGTAAGATTGTCCCCTATATTTATTTATTTATTTATTTATTTATTTATAAAGCTGTTATATAGTTATTTTATGTGACTAAGGGCGGGTTCACTTACGATTACAGATCGATCAACCTTAAAAATGGCACCGGCAGCTGTCATCCCATAGAAACTTGTCAAACTTTCAATACATTCAGATTTTAATCAATCAATCAATCAATATCATTTATTTTCCAGAATACAGTAGGTATATAATACAGATGTCAATAAGATTTCACAGCACAGTGTATTCAGCCCACATGCAGGCATGCAAATGTCTTGAGTTTCATTACATAGGTGCATAAATAATCAATTACAAAAAGTCAAAATTTCACTACACAATATAAAACAATGTCAAAATAATAATCATAATATCCTATTGCTGTCAAAGAACTCCTGTACACTATAATAACAATTTACCAATAACCAGTCCGTCAATTTATGCTTAATAATAGGCCCTTGTCTTAATCTTATGCCATTTGGTATACGGTTGTTTATTTCAATACACATGTCATAAATGTTTCTCCTATAGATATACTTCTTGCATAATGGTCTATACACGTATAACTTGTTCATCAGTCTTACTCTTGTTTCTTTTTGCCTGGTATTAAGTCTAATTGTAAAATATTGTGAATTAGACGTGACAAATACACACACTTCTCTTATATATAGGCACGGTAAGGGCAACACGTGCAACTTTCTGAAAAGTAGAATACAGCAATCGTCAATCTTTGCGTTACAAATAACCCTAACACATTTCTTCTGAATCTTGGAAACTCTGTCTACGTACTTAACGAACACCGCTTCCGATTACAGACGGTTTGGTGCAATTTACCCTAAGAATAAAGGTGGTTATACGCACAAGACAACGTTAGAATTAAAACATGGAATTTTTCTCAAACATGCAATGAAATATTGACGTTACGTTGCGTTCCTTATAATAGGCAGCGAAGTGTCACGTTTCAGGTGCGGAGAGACGAGATACACATAATGAAATTTCATACAAAATTGGAAGCCTAGGCCTGCAAAGTGATCGTCTTTTGTTTTCATTCGCCATTTATTTGTGACACGGCATCACGGAATTTAGCCATTAAAAAAAACTATAAGGATATTTGCTTTTTGGTTCGTTATGACATTCTGCCACTGTTTATAAAATAAAAAACAACAAACGATGTTTGCTATATTTTGCTGTTTTATTTATATAAAATCGTCATGAACATAATAAATAACGCATTATTAACAAATCCCAATAATTTTAAGTTGCAATTTTAACTAGAAAAATACACATTTAAATAATTTCATCTAAATATTAGCGGTAAAAATGTCTACTCAAACCGCGTAGATATTTTTTTACTATCAATGGAGGCAAAATTGAAATTTTTTCATTCTGTGATACTCTTTTATTGGATTTATTGTGATTTTGTTATTTAATATGAGTTCCGACACTTCCGATGAAGAAATGAATATAAATTGCACCCCGCCGGAGTTGAGAGCGGAAGCAGAAATGGCTTTAAATAACTTGTTGCCGCTAAAATCAAAGGAAAAGTATATGGTTGCGTATTACAATTTTATAAATTGCAAAAATGAGAAAAATGCCCACATTTTCTCTGAATCAGTTTTTCTGGCATATTTTAAAGAACTGTCAGTAACCAGAAAACCTTCAACACTCTGGGCATTATACTCCATGCTTAAGGCAACGATGCAGGTGAAGCATAATATCAACATAAAAACCTATCAAAACTTAGTCCTGTGGCTCAAACGACGGTCAGACGGATACAAGCCAAAAAAATACAGGATATTTACATCAGAAAATGTTCAAGCATTCATTAATCAGGCACCCGATGATATATATCTAGCAAGCTTACTTCTAGAATTTATATCATAATCATTATCTTTATATTTGCATAAAAAACACAATTGCATGACCTAAATTTCGATGACTATACAATATCAAGAATAGAATAGAATAGAATTCATTTATTGCATAATTATAGGTGTTATAATAAGCTTACATTATGTATTTTAGTAGAATCACTATAATTTGCCTTTCAGGCGTACAATATTAGTTTACTTAAATCTAAATCTTAATTAACACATTTTTAATTTTTACCTAAGAAGAAAACATAAGGCACTTACTAAGTTGTAGATAAATCTATATCGAAAAAATCGTTTATATTGTAAGGCACCCTCTTTTTCAGTATTCGAACTAAAGATTTTTTAAACGCCTTTACACCCTGATTTTTAATTGAGTCAGGTAACTTATTGAATAACTTAGCAGCCATTACATATAAGCTTTTATTATAATAGGCAGTTTTTACAGGGAGTTTTGGGAGTATCTCATATTTATTTTGATGGTTTCGCGGCAGGTTTTTTCTATTTTCCTAAAGAGGTTTAAATTTTCTTTAACAAATATGCACGCTTCCAATATAAACATAGAAGGGAGAGTTAAGATACCAAATTTATTGAATAAAGGCTTGCAACTATCAGTATGTTTTGCTCGTGCAATAGATCGAACACATTTCTTTTGTAAAATAAATACATCTTTTTTATTACAAGAATTACCCCAGTGCAGTAAACCATATCTCAGGATAGAACATACTTGGCCATGATACGCACAGAGCGCAGTATTTTGGGAAGACATAATTGAGATTTTCCTAAGAGCATAAACATATTTACTAAGATTTTTACAAAGATTATTTGTATGTGCTTTCCAGCTTCCATGACAGTCTAACGTCAGCCCAAGAAATTTAATTTCTGTTACTTCTTGTAATGGAAGATCCTCATATTTTAGTACAATCTCTTTTGGTTCTGACTGTGGCAGGTAGAACTGCATAAATTTTGTTTTACTTAAGTTAACAATGAGTTGATTCGTAGTGAACCATTTCATAACATTGTTTAATGCCAAGTTTAGTCTGTCTTGATAGGTACCGCTGTCATTTCCTGTAACTAAGATAGTTGTATCATCAGCAAATAGAACAGTACGATTGATAGTTATGTTGGGCAAGTCGTTGATAAATAATAAGAACAACAAAGGCCCCAATATACTTCCCTGCGGTACTCCTCGTTCTACTGTTCTATTTATCGAGTTCGAGACAAGTTCGGTTTTGCTTTTTTTATCAATGCGAGTTATGACTGTGTACTGTTTCCTATTTTCTAAATAAGATTTGATGAGGTCGAAAGCGGTCCCTCGTACTCCATATTTATATATTTTTTTTAGTAATAACTTATGGCAGACAAAATCAAATGCTTTCGTCATGTCCATGAAAATAGCTGTGACTGGTTGACGAGTATTTAAGCATTCTGAGATTGTGTTCATTAATTCGACGATAGCTAAAGTAGTGGATCTATTTTTCCTAAAGCCGAACTGTTCTTTAGCTAATGTGTTATATTTCTCGAAAAATTTACTTAACCTGTTGTAAATAGATCTTTCGAATATTTTCGAAAAGATTGAAGTTAAAGCTATCGGACGATAATTCTCACACTGTTCTTTGTCGCCTTTTTTGTATATTGGTTTAACAACTGTTACCTTTAGGTTTTCTGGATACATGCCAGTAAGTATACTTAAATTAACTAGGTACGAGAGTGGTTCTACTATCGCATTTGAACAGTGTTTTATTACTTTCGTACATATCTCATCGTGTCCAACGCTCGGTGTGTTTTTCAAGTCCTTTATAATAATTGATATTTCTTTTGGGGAAGTTGGCTGCATAAAAATTGAATTTTCAACAGTGTCTATATTGTTTTCAGGTATGATCCCTGTATCTTGTTCAAAATACGTGTTTGCTAGTTCAACAAAGGTGTTATTAAAAGCATTCGCGATATGCACTGGACTGTGTAATATTTCACCTTTGTAACTTATACGTTTTATCTCTGATCTGGTGTTTTTGTATGTACTCTGGTTTATAATACGCCATATTGCTTTACTTTTGTTATTAGACTTATTGATAAAGTTAAAATTTTCAAGTCTCTGAGAGTACGTAACTACTTTTTTTAGCAATTTATTGTAATTATAGTAGTGATTTCTGTACAGGTTTCTATTTTTCAGGTATTGCAGGTATATTATTCTTTTTTGTCTACAAGATTTCCTAATGCCATTTGTTAACCACACTGGTTTTTGTTTTGTTTTACATTTTACTAGTTTAAATGGGAAGCATAAGTCATAGAACAATTTAAAAGTATCATAAAAAATATTGTATGCAGTATTGCAGTCATCACTCTCGTAAACATCAGAAAACTTGAGACTTTCTAAACAGTTCTGAAATTTAAATAAGTTTTCTTTACAATAATCTCGTCTTTTAATAGACCATGTGTCGAGAGTATCTATTTTTTTAACAGGGACTTTTAGAAATTGCGCCGAATGATCTGATAGGTTCAAATGTAGAACTTTACTTTGGCACCCTCGAATATTGTGGATTATATTATCTACACAAGTCCCACTTGCTGGTCTTGTGGTTTGTTTAAATTCCACTTTTAGATTGTAACTAAGTAGTAGGTTTTCAAATTCTCGGGATATTTTAGTGTCTTGCATCATGTTGATGTTAAAGTCACCGCAAATTACGAACCTTTTCTTAAACGAGTTGCATAATTTTAACAACATTGATTCCATAATATGCATAAATTCAATTAAATTAGCACTGTTTGGCACTCTATATATACAAACAACTACTATGTTATCCTTTAGTAGATGTACGGCACAACATTCAAATACAAGATTAACAGATAATTCCTTAAAATCTATTAGTTCCTTATATTCTAAACCTTTTCTTACTAGAATACACGCGCCACCTCTTCTTGTATTCCGACAGTGAATGGCTGACACATTAAAGTTTATAATGTTCAAATTTGTATGTTCGCCCTTTTTTATAAAGTGCTCCGTTAAGCATATGACATCCACTTCATTTCCCGTAATCAGCATTTCATCTAACGCTGCCTCTAGATTTTCTTTCTTATTTAGAATACCAGCAATGTTTTGATGAAGAATTACCATGTTACTCAATTTCATTGTTTTTTGGTTCTCGAAAAAAAGAAATTGTATTGTTTATCTCTTTTTCTGCTTCAGTTTGTAGATCTGTTACTGGTTCCGGGATTTTTTGCAGTATCTTTGGTTTGAAGTAGTCCAGAATTTTGCTTTGTTTAGCTTGTTTAGGTTTTATATACTGTGTTTTTGTTTTATAGTAGTCTGATATTTTTCTCTGTGTAATTCTACTTACTTTGTGTCCGCTATTGATTTGTATATCAGATATTATATTCCCAGTTATGAAATTTCCTATATGGTGTATGATATTTCTTATACCGCTGTCTTTAATTTTCCCGGTTTTTGTAGAAAACATTTCTATAGATAAGTCTAGGTTTGAGTCGAAAGAGTAGTGCCGTTTGTGAAAAGGTGTATTGTTGAGCAGTAACGAGTTGAAATCCTCCACCTTTGAATTGTATATTGGTTTATAATATAATATACAATTCAAAGGTATATAATATGATATATGATTCTATTTACAACTTTGCCTGAACATATAATTTAAATGAATAATATATTTCATTAAAATGTATGACTTAAAATTACTAATAATAAAGTTCAAAGATATGTATACACTTTTGCACCTTATACATATTTTTGACGTCGACCGTACACTTATATCAACAACATTAACAGGTTGCTTTGATCTTGGGCATCAATGGTGCGTGCAGAGGAATGGAGTTGACAAATATAACTACCGATGACATTGAATTCCAGGGTGAACTAGCGATATTTAAGCTTCGAGACACAAAGACTAAAACAGACCGAACCTTTGTGATCCGGGATGAGTTCCTAAATGTTTTCAAAAAGTATTATGACCTACGGCCTCAGGATATGCAGTCTAATAGACTTTTTCTCAACCACATAAATGGAAAATGTACCAAGCAAGTGATCGGACGCCATAAAATCTTATCCCTGCCGAGACAAATAGCCACATTTTTGAATTTAGAAAACCCCGAGCTCTATACTGGACATTCCTTCCGCATTCTAGCCGACTCCGGAGCCAGTCTACAAGTCGTCAAGAGGCATGGTGGGTGGAGGTCCGACAAAGTCGCAGAAAGCTACATAGAGGATTCCATTGGAAATAGACAAGAAATTACAAAGAATATCACAAAGAATATTGTCCTGGAATCCAAAAGTAGCACAGCAGAGTCTAATGAATTTGTACATGTACACCCATTTTTATCACACCAGCAGCATACATCACTTTACACAAATCCACAGCCAGGCAGTTCCCGTGACCCTCCGACAGTTTCCATTAAGCATCATAGTCCTCCAACATTTGCCCCTTATCAACCGCCAGTATTCCCCAGCCAGTGTCAAGACTTGCACTTGTCTGCACTTGGTGAATCAGATCCTCAGTTACCAATGCCACCATTGCTTTCTCAGCAGGAAATAAGTGCAAGTGAACAATCCACCAATCGCATTGTGTCATCACAAACTGCTACATCGGCTGAAGTTCAACAAACCAACATTAGTGCACCTGGCAAAATAATAACGATATCAATAAGTAATTGCCCTAATATGTCAAATGTCACATTTAATGTTACATAAATTTGTCAAATACTTTGTAAATAATCTGTTTATTAATAGTCATATTTAATGTTTTGTAGAAAGGAAACAAGCATCTTACAACCCGAAATGCATCGTGTTTAAAAAAAGAGGTTATAATTATAATTTTATTTGATTGTCACAATTGACAAGACAAGAATGACACGTTTCGTTTCGTTCAGAAACTTACTTTCGTACATTTTAGTATAGTTTTGTAGTAGTAGTTTTCGATTCAATTAGACTTAGAAATTGGACGAAAAAAATAGTAATATTATGTATATATATGTGTTAGTTAATATTTTGTATATAGTTAACTTTTTGTTTTTCTATAAATTCAAGTTTGATTTCTTGGAGTTTTTTTTATTTATTTCAATGCATGTTTGAGAAAAGCTCTATACATACCTCGGCGTGAAAAGGGATTGCCAGCCTCGTAACTATCCTATATGTACTCGGCCGGCAATCCCTTACTTCCCGGCCTCTGTAGTAATGTACTATTAATTATCAATGTCTGACTAGGTATAATTCATTAAGTTCCAGATCTAGCATTTGTTAAGCCTACAATATTATTTTATGTATTACTAGCTGCCCGCGCAAGTCCACCCGTGTGTAAGAGAGAGACGGAGAGATATAATATTTAGTATGTACCACACAACCGTGTTATTGTAAGTTGTAGGTGTCTTTTTTTTGTTTTTATTTATTGGTTTGTGCTTTTGCTTTTAAGGGGCTACCCGAGGTTTTCATCGATTTTTGACAAGTTTTGAATCGTATCTCCTACTTTTGCACTACAGATAGAATTATTAATCAAACGGCTATCGGTTCTTCAATCTATGATCTCCATTTTGGTTCACCGGATTTTGAAACAAATGAATTTTTAATTTTGTATGATTTTTTTAAACATTGTCTAAAAAAACACTTATTTCGTATCTCTATTGACGTGAAAGATCTAACATATACGAAATCTACATATTTGGGTTCGTCTGTGACGTATCTAAAAACTGGTAAATGGTTTTCATTTTAAACCAATTAACACAAAAGTTACGGCCAGAAAACCAGTTTTTTGGCCTAAAATTGTTCAACTTTGATGCCAAATATCTCGAAAACAATGAGCTTTCAAGTCAATATGGGATATTATGTTGCTTAAAGCCGTTGTTGTTATTAAAATAAGCTACAAAAACATTATAAAACTAAGGGATTCAGATCGAAGGTCATTGGCGTATGGGAGCCCCTTGATGAGTTCGTTCTTCATTATTTTTTGTTTTTGTAATTTGTGAAAATTGTCCTTGTGTGTGATCGTGACGTCATTGTTCCATGCTTCACCAAATGGACGGAAGACTAGCGCTGACCCTGCCAGCATTACTTTGGAAGTGCGTATGTGTTTACACTTTGTTTTTCAGTCACGAATAAATGTTTTATTTCTTTCTTTCTTTAAATTGTTTCCACAGCTCCGCGTGAGTTAAGATGACATTTAGAAATTGGATGAGTAGTTGCGGAGATAGCCCCTTACATACAAACTAACAAAGCTAGATACAAACTCGCAAACTTTTCCTTTTTGTAATATTACGAGTAGTATAGATTTTTCACACCGTAAAAGCTGCCATAGAGTACTTTATTTGACTAAATCTATGAGTCTTATTTAGCTTCGGTATTTTAATAGATGCAAAATATGTTAGGCGTAAAGGTACGAGTATACATAAATGTTCCGTCATCAGCCCGGTCTTGGAACGCTGTATGTAGTGTTAAATAATAATATTCTTAAATAGGTATGCGACAAGCCCTCTCTCTCAATATTCTCCCCAGCTCATCCCAAATATCTATAATTAATCATTGTTTTTATTAACATTTTACATTAAAACACCCGTAGTCAGTCAGGATTTTAGTTAATATTGTTCAAATATACGGCCAGTAATTAACACGATTTGTGTGTGATACATTAACGAACATTACGATCATTCATCACCGAACCGCAGACGGCGTTCGACGCATCACACCTCGGGGAGTAGCGCACTTTTTCAAAACGCTCTGCGTCAAGCAGCCCCCAACCGTCGTTCTCACATCCCGGAAACACATTCATGATCAATGGACACCAATGGCAAAATATTTCCGCATTATTCCATTTACAACAACAGCCCTGTATTTTCACAATAAAATCCTGTATTTTCCGATTGTCTACCTTTTCCTGTATTCATATTTGCTATTGAAAATGCAACCCGGATTTTTATGGCATGATATCACGACAAGATTTGATATGAAATTCTGATTCCACCTGAATCCACATTCACATCTGGTTCCAAATGATGATTACGCAACGTATTCTATACAGTATTTTTGAGATACCACTCTGGTAAACCGCTCTGAAATTGTATAGCAATTTATCGTAGGCAGAAACCGAAAAAACCGCAGCGAATTCTTCCCCAATCTTACCGCAAGCGGGTGGTTTTAGAACGAGCTCAGATGAAAAGATTCGCGGTGCTGACATGTAGGCGAAATTGACATTTGTGGGTGTTTGCTAGCTTAATAAAATTTTGTGACTTGGCAATCACAATAGTTACTAAGTAAGTACTTACATACTATAGTTTTGGGTAAGTATGCAAAAATCCATAAATGTAGTAAAGTTGTGTGATTGCCAAGTTGCAGAATTTTATTTAGCTAGCAAATAAAGAATAATGAGAATGCCTGAGACTTGGTACTACGAAATATCTCAAAACTTTTTACGGTGGAAGAGTTTCGAGACTTGGCCTCTTTTTTACAATGGAATATTTTTATGGGTGTGTTTTACGTATCAGATATCGATTGTAATGCTTGCATGCGAAGTAACACTCAATATAACAGACGTAACAATGGCCTGTAATAGAGCAAAATAACACCAAGCTCAAATGAAATCAAAGCAAATGCTGGTTACTGTCTTAATTGCTTGAATATTTCGCGCAACGAAAACCTTTTTGCGCGTCATTCCAGCTTGCTTATTAGTGAGAACAGAGTTTGTTAATGGAACCGCATATACTGCTTCTGGCCTTAATGTTTCCCCGGTGAAAAACGACAGAGTAACGTGTCGTTGTGAAACTAGACTGCTTGTTACACCGTACTGTAACATACAAAAGAGAGGGATCAAAATCGTAGTTTTCTTCCCTCGATACGCTAATGATTGCAATTTTTCGCTTCATTCTGGATTCAACATATCGCGCCCTCGCCGTAAATGTATAATTTTGCTCCCTTGAGACACAATCCACTATCTCTCCAATATGCTCGGAAATGTCCGCCTCAGTGTTGCAAAAATTGTACGTGAAGGTTCTCGTTACTTACAAACTCCCATTTGAAAAGTTAAAAATCATTACTGTACTAAGTCAGCATCAGAGAAAAGTGTATGAAATGCCAATACCTACTATATTATTTTTTTACTTTTAATAACAAGTTTTGACTAAGACAAGTTACTGCAAATAGTCAAATGCTCTTAACGTACATTTTATGATAAATACCTTGCACATGTCAGTACAAATTTTTGTTGTTAAGACTTTCACTGTCTACGCCGTAGTCGCTTTTCCGCTACATACGAGAAAAACCACGGGATCGTAGCGATTCTTGGCCCTGAATGGTGGATTTGGTAGCGCACGGGGACGGAGGACTGTGCGGTAAAAGCCCATAGGCCGAAAGGGGCGAATAATTGGTCTGTGAAAGGGAATGAACTTGATGGACGCTTATGCCGTACCTGATATTCCTAGTCGAGGTTTTCGGGCGGCCGCCACTTGCAAATCTCTTCAATTCAAGGGACACTGGTTGTTGTTCTTCTTGAGTGCTCAAGTTATGGTTTTATCGCGTAGGTACTTAGTTAAAAAAAGTTTTATATACTTATTTCCAATTTACATCAATTTTTCTTGTGAACTGTTATTATTACATGTTGTTTATTGTTTACATGTCATGATCTAATGTTGGCAGAGAGGCTATAGTGCGGATGATATGCGAAAGGAGTTTGTAAGTGAAAAAGTATGGATGATATACGTGACAATGACCAACGGCGGGTAAAAGAGAGGGCGTTAACATTTCCCCCGACCTTAAAAGGTAAAGAGCTATGCTGAATGAGGAAACTCAAATGCGACACTCAAGATAATAAAACATAAAACACGATAATAATACTATTGGCCAGGTAGTAGACATAGTCGCACGACAGGGCGGGTAAAACTGCGTCTACTCGTCTTCACAGTAATGCCACGGTGGGCGCCGTCTTTTGATGGGTGAACGGCCTCTACAGTCTACAATGCCTAAAGTCCAAGAGAGTAGTAGTACCTATGTAGCACACAAGGACAATAAAAGTTGCAGCAACCTGCATGGACCCATGTAAACAACTCCGGTCGGCTTTCATACCACTAAATGCTTAAACGACTATAAATTGTCACCGAGTGTGTTACCTTACCACTGTTACGAGACTATGTCAGCAGTGCCTTAATGTAAAAGAAAAAAACAATCGAGCAGCGCATTTTCACTAATTCAGCCAACTGTTTATTACAGTTGGTAGCGAGAATGTTTTCGACAGGCTAACCAGTTTTTTATCTGTATCTACAGTTTTTTAACGTCAGGTATGCCGCGGTGAAGCTTCATCTCGATTCAACGTGTTTAGTTTTATACAGGGAGGCAATTTTTATGTACTTGGGTAATTTTTACCATTTTCATTACTTTTTTGGTAAAGGCCACATTAAGATTTATTTTCGTAACAAAATAATCATTTTTAATAGACATGCTAACTTTTATGTTAAGTTCCCGGTTGCGCCCAAAAGGTCCGCTTTGGCACCTAATCCCAAGATTTCGCATAGGCACTAGTTTTACGACAGCGACTGCTATCGGATTTTTCAACCCAGAGGCAAAAGTAGACCTTATTGGGATTAGACCGGTTTCCTCACGATGTTTTCTTACGACGGCGGGGTCAATAACAGTTTGGTCGTTATAGTGACACACCGTCAAAGTATTTCAATATTCACCGTGTTATCGCAAGGCATCGGTAGCCCAGTGGTACAGTGGGCTGCCTTGGAGTGGATGTAACCGGATTCAAGACCAGCGAGGGACATGAACTTTTTGTATATTTTGAATTCATAGTGAGTACATTTTCAAAACGCCGAGCCGCCGACTAAGTAGTAGCATGATATTTTCTGGAAAGAGTAAGCGAATAGAACATTCAATTCTTACGGAAATTCGAGAAACGTGGACTTAGTACGTTTTAACTGGAAAAGCCCATACTGCTCAAAACTTTGGCCCTGGAGGGTAACTTCGGCTTTCGCCAATTACTCTGTCCACCGCTTTTTTATGAATTTAGATTCTGATCATCTTATTTTTAGTTTCAGCTGACTACTCACGTTGTCACTTTTTTGTATGACATTGCTATGTGTCGTTTTTGTGCGGGCGAAAGATACCCACCATTAGGTCAATGTAACCCCAATGTTTCGGCAAAGACCGCCACGGAGTAGAAACCTTTGAATTCGAAAAGGAGACGCGGCAGACCTCATCGGCGATGGCTGTATCAGTTGGCCTCATGCTCAAAGGAATAACCTAATGAAGCTAAAAATCGAGAGCAGTTGAAAACGAGGGGGGAGGCATTTGCCCAGCAGTGGGACACATCAGGCTTTATATAATAGGTATATACTAATATATTGTTTACGTATTTTTGGGATGCCCTCTAATTGGGACAAAGCAATCTTATTGTAAAAAGTCCTTTACCTACGCTTAGAAATTAACTTCTCTTGCTTTAGATCACGTGATTTTGATATAATAGGGATGATGACTAAGCTTTTTTTGTGACGTCATTCGAACCAGTTTTTGGAGAGAAACAAATGTTTGTATGGGAGCAACTACAATTAAAGAACATAAATACCTAAAAATTTGAGATAAAGATTGACCTCGCTGGCGGCAGCGCGAAACGCTTCATACTGTGTGTCTATACAAGTGTGACGTCACATTGTTATATTTGTACTAATCGTAGTATGGAAAATCAGGTAAATTGTTGTTTCGGTCGCGAAATACTACGTTTAAGTACATAGTTGTCACACAATTTTGTTTCTAGAAAAGCGTAAGGATTCTATTGGTAGCTTTTAATTTACTCTTGGACAATAAAAAAAAATGCATATTTTTTCTAAACTTTCAAGGTTCATATCTTTTTATGATTTTAATTATATTTTATAATTTATACTTTATTACGATAATTTGATGGTTTACTATCCATTTAGCATCACTATGTTATCAATTTCAACATGAGGCCGCATGCCTATTATGTTTTCGAGACCTCTTTCAAATACGCTAACAGCCAGAATATTTTAATTGGGAGCTTGCAGTCACTTAACGCCTCTTCAGTTGCTTCTTGTAATGACCATGCATGTAGTATATGAAGAGGTCAAAACAGATTTAATTACGTTAGGTACTACAAGAACCTGTTTTTGAATAGCGGCTTTTGGTAGAAGTGTAGGTACCTAGATTAAAAAACTCATCATGTTTTATTCCTATACATGTAGATATACTACATAACCCCTTTCAGTTTTATGTCGTCATCATCATCATACCAACCGACACACGTCCACGGAAAGACATAGGCCTCCTCCGAAAAGAAGGACGTTGTATGTAAGTATCAAATATTACTATGATAATAAAGTTTCAATATTAATATTTTATCTTATCAATACGTAAGAAGTCAGATTTGAAGGCAAAGTGACTGAGTTAGGAATATGTTGAATTATCTAGAATTAAGCGAACTTTTTTCGGACCAAGGTTTATTCTTTTATTTCATTCAAGAAAAAGGCGGTCTTTCTAATTTATTTATCTTTAGCATGCAATGCAAAGTAGGTTCGTGTAAAACTTTCCATTAAATATACTAGAAAAAAAACACAGGCCGGTATTTCTGGGAGCTTAATAATAATAACCTGGTAACCAATTTGACAGGAAATCCGGTCGAAAAAACAAATTACTATCGAGCCCAAGCGCGAGGGGTTAATTCGCGAAAAGCCCATCCAAAACAATATCAAATGGAATCGCTCCAAAATAAATGGGAGAGAACTCATCAAAAACAAAGGGAGGGAAAAATATTTTGTAAGACGCTATTTGTCTAATAAACGCTCGGATCTCGAGCGAGGGAAATCTATTGAATAAAAAGTGTAACAATCATTTTTCTTTCTCGTGAATAAAAGCGGAGCTGCAAACGAAAACGGCGGAGGCGAGTGCAGGCCCAATTCCGGTAGGCGTTTTTGACATGATTTGTGAATAATCATCGTTCATATGTCTCTTTTTGTGTTTCCGCATTACCACATTCGCACTGACAGGCAGATTTAAATTTAATAAAATAAAATCTTATTTCTTATGTGAGATGGAGGCCTAGTTTTGTGTTGTTGTAAGCTCTTATTAACGATGTAGATAGCGGTGGCAACATCATTTACAGTGCATATGGTGCTACTTTCCCGTACTAGTGCGGAAAAGAGCACTTTTCGTGCATATGTCGAAACTTTCAAGAGCCATATGTACAGTAAGAGCCTTATCACACTTGCGATTTCCAAGCGTATTTTGTATGAAGGCGATCACGCAGCGTGTTCGCCGCGACTGATAATTGTATAGAAAACACGCTCGCAAATCGCAAGTGTGATAAGGCTCTAAAACGTTGTACGATACACGTGCGAATAGGTAATTCGCAACTAGTGTCGATTTAAAACACTCCCTTCGGTCGTGTTTTAATTTATCTCCACTCGTTGCGAATTTCCTATTTTCGGTACTTGTATCGTAAATAACTATTAAAATTTGTGAGAGGAATATTTACGCCCTAGGAATATTCCATAAAATTGCGCATTACCTGACATAATAAGTAATACCGGAGGCGTCGAATTTGGTTATAGGCATAGAGCACCAGATATAGCGGCGATGTACCCGATCGACATTGATATATGGTCAGTATTTGATGTAGGATTTTTTATAGTATCTATCTCACTTTCCTAATACTACTTATACAACGTGTTAAGGGGCTACCCGAGGTTTTCATCGATTTTTGACAAGTTTTGAATCGTATCTACTACTTTTGCACTACAGATAGAATCATAAATCAAACGGCTATCGGTTCTTCAATCTTTTATCTCCATTTTGACAGACCGGATTTTGAAACAAATTAATACTTAATTTTGTATGTTTTTTTTAAACATTGTCTAAAAAAACACTTATTTCGCATCTCTATTGACGTGAAAGATCTAACATATACGAAATCTACAAATTTGGGTTAGTCTATGACGTCTCTAAAAACTGGCAGAGGGTTTTAATTTTAAACCAATTAACACAAAAGTTATGGCCTAAAATTGTTCAACTTTGATGCCAAATATCTCGAAAACAATGAAGTTTGAAGTAAATATGGGATACTATATTGCTTAAAGCCGTTGTTGTTAATATAATAAGCTACAAAAAACATTAGAAAACTAAGGGATTCAGATCGAAGGTCATTGGCGTATGGGAGCCTCTTAATATAATAACGCAAAACCTGAAAACCTTTTGTTCAGAATCGAGAGTAGAATGCGAAAAAAATAAAAAATAAATTTTTTGACGCGATTTATTTTTTACATTTGTATGGAGCAGGTCGCCCCAGTCGGCCAACACTCCATACAAATGTAAAAAATAAATCTTGTCAAAAAATTTATTTTTTATTTTTTTCGCATTCTATGCTCGATTCTGAACAAACGGTTTTCAGGTTTTGCGTTATTTTATTAACACGTTGTATATAATCATTTACTTTGTCATGCCCTGGAAACAATTGATCCGTTCAATAATTCTCTTCATGGATGAACAATCAGAATGTATTAAACGGTCAGATTCTTATGGAGTCCCACGTCCCGTGTTATCACAGGCCAGGCCGGATCGTGCCACGCCTGTGGACGCCTGCCCCATTCTGTAACTTGTTTTAAACTCACCTGAACGAGCGTTCAGGTGAGTTTAAAAGAAGTTAGAGAATGAACGCAATGCGTAGTAACTAAGAGTAAGTTTCGTAACGGGTGATCGGCGGGGTGAGCCGCATTAGCGCCAAGCGAATAACAGTCCCGTGCGGCTGATCGCGTCTCGCGTCGAGCCTTTCCCACGGCGCGTGTCGGCCTGTACCGGCATGTCTTTACCACTTACTATGTTGATCGTTCGTCTACTCTATAACGTGCGTGTTCGCGTACGCGCCGCCGCAGGCGCACCCGTACCAGCCGCGACAGGCACCGTGGCGCCGCGCCGCGCCGCGCCTTTGAACTTACAGACTCCCGATGGATGAGACGGGCGACGACAGGCCACCGCAGGCCTCATCAGATGCGACTCTTCCCACGGCTCGTTGGTCCGGCCTGGCGCGGCAGGGCCTGTGGGAAATCGCCTTTAGACTCAGCAGCACGCTATCTTGAGGCGACCAATCATCAATAGTGTTGGATTGATGTACCTTAAGCACTGTAGCAATATATTCTAGTAATAAGTCTGTATTTGTATAGCCTATAACTTGCATGTTTGGTTTATCTGTAAGTGTAAGGTGGCCACTAAATTAATGAACAAAAAACTTTGATTATGGGTACTAGACATTATACTGAATCGGAATCTGAAAAATATTTATTGCCACAAAATGAAAAGTTTACAATATAACTTAGCGTAATAAATATTATATACTTAAATCAAAAACAAATCAAACAGTAAATTACATTAAGAGAGTGAAAACTAATAATAATAATAATAAAAAATAAGGTAATGGGTCTCAGTCTCAGCATATTGTGTTGGGCAGGTGGCCCAGCGCTGATTTTCAGACTGAGCCCTAGTGTTGTCGGTCGCAAAGATTAAAAACGTTGGGGTTTGGTGCTTATTGCCAAATTACATGTTTACAAAAAAAAAAAACAATAAAATATACATGCATATAATATACCTATATACAGAAATCGAAAACATCATTGCCTCCATAACTAATATTCACGCTCATCACACAAATAAATGTCCATACCCAAATTCATATCCATTCATTAACAAGTACACTAGGAACTAGGCTTCTTACAAACACGACAAATATTATGTAGAGGATGATAAAATTTGAGTTTCAAAACGTCTTGCAGAATCTTATTAATAAAACCCCTGAAGGGGTTTCTATTTAAGTTCTCCATGTTGTGTTAGTTGAATCCGTCCAGTCCTGTTTAAACAAGGGGATATTTCTAAGTTTCTACCTTAATTAATGTGGTTAATAACAGCTTGATTCATTAAGTGGAGAGTGCTCGTAGTCGAGTGTTATCTGGGCATGCTTAATTTACTAACGGTCCGTTATCTCGACGAAACTTGGCAAGTTTTATGGCATTAAAATGGAACTCATTTTGCGTGGCCCAATTTTCAGTTTCGTAGATTGCATCTGTAATTTCAGATTTGGGTTTTTGTGTATTCCTGTGGTACCTTTTTCAATGCATGCTCTTTCGGTATATTTGGCTATTATGTTGTGCCTCGAAGTTTAGGCTGCGATTGTGGAAAATAAGTCATACACGTAAAAATTGATTGCGTATACGTATATGCCGTGACCATTTTCTTGTTTATTACAGAGGTTAGTGGCATTTTTTATGTCCAAACTAAAACTAAAATTTAAGATTTAATTTAGCCTTAAACCTTAAAGTATAAATTAACTAAAGTATATGGACTAAAATCTATTAATTTATTGGGATGCGAGAATTTATCCTACAGTTCCTTTGTAATAAGGTGTAAAAGGCGTGCGGGCGGCAATAGAGTGGATGCGTTCACGGATCGCACAAAATAATGGCTTCCACTGACGGTGTAATTTATTATTGTAACTTGCTATGTGTTTTCGTTGTTTGCTTGTTTTCTTTTCTTCTAGTTTTTAATAATTATTTTCTTTTTGTTGTTTTTTATTTCAATCTGTCAGTGTTTTTTTTTGTTTTATTTAACTTTTTGGTATTTTTTCCTTGTTTTATGTTACGTGTGTTACGTTCCGTGTCCTCACTGGATGGACCCAACGGAAGATCAGAGCTGGCTGCAAAGCCAGCATCATGCTGAGTTGGGCCCATTTCGTGACACTACACAGATTTACTTCTTCTTTTGTCTTATAATACTGTGTGTTTTGTTGTGTTGTGTCTCGAATAAATATTTGATTTGATTTGATTTTGATTTAAAAGTGTAAATATGTCACTGTCGTCAACGGTACTTAGGATTCTGTTATTATATTTTGGAGATTATTACCACATTGGTTTGCTTCACTAACTTTTATATTTAAAGTTTTATTGAATCTGCGTCGGTGATATTTTAAATCTAGCCAATGAGTGTGTGAAAATACTATTTGGGTCAAAAAACATTTTTTTGGTTTGATTTAGTGTTAAGTTTTTCCTGAGAATACATCCAATGTTTGACTGTGGAGTACACAAGTATATATATGTCGGAGAGGAGAAGTTTCATGCAGCGCCCTCTATTACATTCATCGTGACTTCGGTCGTAATGTGCTCCACTGTCAATCTACAAATGTCATCATTGAAATACATGCGAACGAGGACATATTTGTCTGGGCAAACTCGGGAGCTCATTAGTTCCGCCGCGCGCCAACAGAGGGCTATGACGAGTATTATTTTGAATTAGAAACAGAACAACGGACGGGTGTGTTCGCTGTCATTGAGGAAAAAGCCTGACAGGAGGTGGTTGCTCTCTTGGATGGAGAATTAATCGTTTAGAGAGAATGGTGTGACGGAATACGAGAACCGAAATTGCCAGTTCACTGTATTTCACATGAATTTTGTAATTATGCTGTGGAGAAGTCCTTAGTAAAGTTTGTAATCATAGTAGCATCGTTTCCTATCAATGCCCGAGAACCCAGGATACGCCCACACCTCGACATCAGAAGTGGTGCCAAATCGGGCTCATGAAGAAACTTGAGAGAAAATATCTTTGAAGAAATTGTAATTTGATCCATGGAAATATTGACAGATGTCAGAAAAGATTTGAAGGAACAACTGGAAATAATTTGTCTACATGTCTGCTGGGAACTATTGGAATAAAGCGGCATTTACCTACTGCCGAGGCAGGAACCACCAGGTCCACAAGATCATAGTTCGTGACGCGGTTGAAATGCGAGCTATTTTGGAGCGTCGAGAGGACATGAGGTTCCCATGGGCGAGAGTCTGTCGTTAATCGAGTGAGTCGTTTTCATTTTGTTGGTTCTGAGTCTTTTGAAAATAACGTTGTTGAGGAAAATGTACAGGCAAATCTATAGAGAGTTAAGAAAGACCACAAGTAAATTTTAAAGTTGGGTACAATTCTAACATAAGATGTGCAGTTATCGAAGTCATTTATATCATAGTTGACTGATAAGTAATTTAATTCAATTTCCATATTAAAAATTCAAGTTGATGCTGGTATGTCTCTAAAATACCACACCATAAGCGTAAGAATGATTAATTCGTCCGTGATACGATGAAGTAAAATCTAATGCTAACACAGCACAGTTCTGTTGCTATTTTGGTAAAAAATGTGGGAATGACGTACGTTTTGGCCAGATATTTTTTTATTTTTTCATTATGGGATATAGAATTGAAATGGGTCAATCAGCTTTTTCTTGTTCTTGTTCTGGGCCAGTGAGCCGGGAGACAGCAGTGACAGAGTTTCTATGCAGAGGAGATATAACAGAATATATAACAAAACACGTGTTTGTGATTAAAACTCAATAAAATCATAGTTTTAATTAGTGACCCAGGAGACGTAACCATGGCAACGAACAACAAAAAATAGTTTATTGCGTCAAATACAACATACGGGTGATAGTTTGAATGCCAACGACACCTATACAGGTCGTGAGCTGCTTTCATCAATGAGTGACATAGACATTAGACTTGCCATCAGATTATATCTGACAATTTACAGTAAAATATACTGCCTATAAGCCAATCTCCGTTGAGTAACTAATGTTTTTTTTCTTTGTGTCCCTTAGAAGCTTTTATAACATTATCCACAGTTTAAGATGACTTCGACGCTCATTTTATTTGAGCCAGTTTCAATTTGGAAATAAGTGTTATATTTCCTGAGTGAGTTATTCAATTAAATTGGAATAATAAGATTTTAAGGTGTAGAATCATAAACAGAGCTTGAGATCCGTATCTATGTTCTCTGTCGAGTTCGCAGTAAATGCTCGCAATGTTGTTTATAAGGGTATTTTTGAAATAATTGTAGTCGAAAATTGCGCTTTCAATAAGTTTTCAAAGATTATCGTTTCACCCTTATTATTAAAACCTATTTTTAAACGTCAGCTGATTAGACGAATAAGCAACGTCAATATCTGTGGCATATGACAAAAGTGTTAAGTCGAATATCAAAATATTTACCGAATAAAATACAAGAATGCGATAAATGCTTACTTAGTTAAATGTTCAGTTGAGGTATTTTACGTGTAATCGACGGCTTGAGATTTCAGCCGATGGAAAATATATTCCATATTGTAACATTTTTCGTAAGTAAAATGTTTACTATTCGCCTGTTCTTTTGGGTATAGAAAAATATGAAGCGTAGTAAAAATAACATTGCCTAGGAAAGTACATACTTGCTTGGTGTAAGTGTTTCAAGAAACGTGATAACCTGTGTAGTAATGTAAACAAAAATTGGGACAATCTGAATATTTAACAAAATTGTGTACGTGCCAAGAGTATTTTACCCGTTCAGTAATTGTACGATTAGTCTTACCTAGTGATCCTAGTGCCTGAGCAAGTGAGCACATTAACTATGTGTGTCTACCTAAAACGTTTGTCGGAAAATAAGTATGATTTTGGAACATGATCATTTAAGAGTAAACACGAGCCTTTTCAGTAGTCTATTTATGACGTATGTATGATTGGTGAAGTCTTTTCATTACACATTATATAGCATAGTGTATAGATCTACAGTTTATACAGGGTGTTACAAAATACCCCTAAAGCCGCAAGGGGGTTGAGGGGTCCCTTGTGGGGAGTCTGTTAGCAGTATTTGAGAACCGTAGTCCACAAAAAGTGATTGACAAAAGGAGGCAATTTGGATGAATCATAGAAGAGTATGTAGCTAGGAAAGTGGTTTGCATTTTTGCCAAGTGTCATCTGAGAGGTACATGACAACAACCATGACCGAGTTAGGGTACATGTTCATGTTTCTCAATTTATGACGAATCGGCAACATGAACACGAAATAGTCATTTAGTTGTGAAATGTAAAAGTTGATGAAGATTTAGTGAGATGGCTTGTAATTGATACCTTTTTTTTCTTATGTTATAAGTACTTAAAGCGGTTTGATTTCCTTTTATTGAGATTGCAAACCTATTTTGTAATAGGTATAGTGGTTTATTTGCTTTTAAACTGGGTACATATGATAAGCAATTGGTCTTTTGTTGAAGTAATCTATGAAAATTTGGTTTGATCGACGTACAGGTGGTTGGGGTTGGTACTTTTTTTTCGGTTAAATAACGGGTTTCTTTTTCATGGGGAATTATGAAACAAGTTGTATATGGTTGGTCTAACGCCTCCGAAACAAAACTGCAGTAACTTACGCTAGACAAGTCAAATTTATAAAGAAAAAGTCATTTTCACGTTTAAACTGTTTGGTGACGGTGGTTAGTCTTAGTAGCGGTACGAATATCTCATATGACCCCCGGGACCGAACAAAGAATGTACGGCGAATACTCTTATTAAAGGAACCGATGTTTGTCAGCTAGAAAACTCAAATAGTGCCGGCCTGTTCTGCCGCCTAGCACGTGCCTTTTCATTTAGTTAAGGCCGTTGGTGCGTTTTGTGTAACAATGATAGTGGAATGCCGGCCGTGCGATTATGCCCGAACGAGTCACTGTCCGGCGGTGTGAGCCGCGTTCGTGTCAATTTACACCTCGGAGTTGTGCGAGAGCTGAGTTTGGCTTATTTGATTGTACTTATATGTGGACATTTCACGAGAGCACGAATACGCGTTACTGCATACCTACTTTAACTACGCAAAATAAGTTAATGCAATTTAAATTTGTTATTGTCGGTCTTAGACGTGTACGTTTTCATCAGAAAAATTATACTATAGTCGTCAGTATTTTAGTAGTTCTCTATATTTGTTTTACTCGGCCAGGATTTTTTTTTTTCACTTTGGGTATAGCTACTCCTATTGACTTTCATAAAGTGGAAGTACATACCTAATTAAATGGTAATTTGGCACAATCGTAATCTTGCGAGGGACAGGCAACTTAATGATAAGTTAACTACCTACTTTGGGCGCTTTTGACGTAAATATACCTACCTACACTACCGTACAAATCGATTCGAGTATGATTATGTCAGTTGTGTTGACTGGTATTTATACCTTTGAAAGTCAGCGGTTTATTAATCAATATTTTTATTTAGTAAATATGATGATTCCTAAACTTGTAATGGTTGACGTTTCATTTGCGCTCAAAGTTGCAAGTATTGAGTTGGTAAATCTTTATTTTCTAGCGAATTGAGCGATCACGGAGGGTTTATGTGAACAGAGAATTTTGTTTTGCGTGGCATTCAGAGTTACTAACGATAATTAATTAGTTAATCAATTGGGAATCCATAACTTTAAATCGGATTCAAGATATTCCGCCAAAGGGTTTCTAAGAATTAAAGACCAGGGTTATAATAAGTAAGAGAGATTAAGTGACATTTTCCAAATTGGCAGAATGGAGGTGCTCGTAACTTATCTGGGTACTATATTAACTGACTTATTAAAAGGCAGACAAGTTTGACGGTTGGAAATCAAGTGTTTGAGCTCTTGACGCCGTCGTGCTTGATAGTAATGTGAAGTTTATTTTCGGTTCGAAAATAAGGGATGCTTTTCCGTATAAATTAAATTGCTTTTGATGTCGGTGACGTTGTAGTGATATATGCGTTGGAGGCGCTACATGAATCAGTGGTCGTAACCGCAACTCGGAGGGGTTGTGGACTGGGCGATGAGACTGATTATGTAGATGTCGGAGACGTTGGAGTGATATTTGTGTTGGAGGCGCTACATGAATCAGTGGTCGTAACCGCAACTCGGAGGGGTTGTGGTCTGGGCGATGAGACTGATTATGTAGATGTCGGAGACGTTGGAGTGATATTTGTGTTGGAGGCGCTACATGAATCAGTGGTCGTAACCGCAACTCGGAGGGGTTGTGGACTGGGCGATGAGACTGATTATGTAGTGGGGCCTTGGTGTTGACAGACTTGGTCTGGTTGGAGAATGAGTCTGTATGACTCTCGGTGATGTACTCATGGTGATGATGTTGATTTTCTGTCGTGGTTCTTTAAAAACAAGCAAGTTTAATTTGAACGGATTGGCATTTATAGTGTGGCAATGTTGAGTAGGTGAAACACGGGATAGTATTTATTGGGTGTCAAGGAAGTCAAGTGTTATCATTGTCGTAGACTATTATTTACAAAAATCAAACGCTCAAGTTACAATTAGAGCAAAACATGATTGAAATGACTGAAGCCTCGCCTGGGTGGATATTGAAAACTACAGCAAGTACTGGCAGACATAATTTTGATTAGTTACTTGACAGCTGTACTTACTTTCGTTTAGATGGTTCTGAGCGTGCGTCTAAGTGACTTACTGTTATACATCAATTTTATTAAAGTTTTACGAACGTATAGGGATGTTATTGTTCAACAATGCAACTGTTAGGCGTAATTAAATTGGTGAGAGAAAGGGCCCCTTTTGACGTATACAGCCTTTTTTTATGTCAGGTAGGCCGAGCGATGGCTTTAGATACTCCAAACTTTTGTTTTTACAGGTGTACGCAGGGACGCGTACATTGTCAAGTTGGCCGTGTCGGAGAGGAGAAGTTTCATGCAGCGCCCTCTATTACATTCATCGTGACTTCGGTCGTAATGTGCTCCACTGTCAATCTACAAATGTCATCATTGAAATACATGCGAACGAGGACATATTTGTCTGGGCAAACTCGGGAGCTCATTAGTTCCGCCGCGCGCCAACAGAGGGCTATGACGAGTATTATTTTGAATTAGAAACAACAACGGACGGGTGTGTTCGCTGTCATTGAGGAAAAAGCCTGACAGGAGGTGGTTGCTCTCTTGGATGGAGAATTAATCGTTTAGAGAGAATGGTGTGACGGAATACGAGAACCGAAATTGCCAGTTCACTGTATTTCACATGAATTTTGTAATTATGCTGTGGAGAAGTCCTTAGTAAAGTTTGTAATCATAGTAGCATCGTTTCCTATCAATGCCCGAGAACCCAGGATACGCCCACACCTCGACATATATAAAGTGCCTCTGCTAGTTCTAACTTATATGATCACAACATATAGTATAATATGTAGGTATACTTGTGATTTTTGAGTTGGCCAAATTGCATCAAAGTACACCATTCAATATCCATAGTAGAAGATTCCAATTTCAATGACAGCTTTATAAAAAGTCGGTCACGGTAAAACGTTATCCATTGCATTGTCTACAGGAACAACACTTAGTTTTTGTT
Organism: Epinotia ramella; assembly: GCA_947578815.1. Classification (NCBI taxonomy): domain Eukaryota; kingdom Metazoa; phylum Arthropoda; class Insecta; order Lepidoptera; family Tortricidae; genus Epinotia; species Epinotia ramella. Next base: position 20,356,521 of record OX388211.1, read on the forward strand.
CTTGGTTTTGACGTTCATATTTCCTTGAAAGATGAGTATGCACTTGATATGATGGGTACAAATCTAGTCAAAGTAAAAACCTGCAAATGTTTACAGCACATCAATAACAACTCGCCGATAAATCCTCCAGTTATACAAACAAAAATAAAAGGAGCGTAAGCAAATCTCTGTTCTGCAGGGAAGCGATTTTTTACGAGATGTTTTGCTTGATGAACCCTTCCTCCTGCCAAAGGCAATAAATTACAAAGTAATGAAGACGAAAGCGCTACCACGTGCCAAGTCAACTGACAAAATAATCAGCTGAAAAGTTTTTTCGTATTTTGCCTACGAGTATGCAAACCTAATGGCATGCCTTGCAATGTGGAAAAAGATATACGCCTTCTTGAATCAATATAATATTATTGACTAGCTTCCGCCCGCGACTTCGTCTGCGTGGAACCGGGATAAAAATCTTTTATTTTAATTTAGGCTATAAACTATCTTTGTGCAAAATTTCATCCAAATCAGTTAAGCCGTTTAAGCGTGATTGAGTAACAAACATCCAGACATCTAAACTTTCGTATTTATAATATTAGGATACATACTTACATCATGTCTCACAGGTCAACGTCAAGCCAACAACAGGTGATATAATATGTCTTAACAGTTATCAAAAGAAGAAAAAAAACTCATGGGCTTATCGCCCGTTTGTGGCTTGACGTTGACTTATAAGACAGCCGGTATGTTGATTCTAATTTTTCATGTGGAAAACACCATAATTAAAATATTTTTGATACAGAAGCCAAGCACAATGAAAACATCACGTTGGACCGGCCATCCAGAGATCTCAGAGATGTCAGTTCGATTTTGACCTAAGCTACTAACTGTCAACCACAATTTTTTTTACAAAAATATATTGAAAACAAATTGACATTTTACTTTAAATTGTGTTTTTTCATATTTTTTTATTTGACTTTGACGTGAATGTTTTTAGGATAATGTTAGGGTACAGTATATAAATACGAGTAAGGAGTTATTAAAAATCATTATCATTATCATTACCCAAGAGCCTTGCTCTTGTCAGTGGAGTAACCACCATGTCCATTGCTAACCTCTTGACTTCCTCGTACGACTCGAGATCAGCTTTATCCTTTACTTGGCTAAAATATGTTAGCCTAGGCCTTCTGTGCCTCTTTTGCCTTACATTTTACCTTCTAGGATGTTTAAGAAGAAATTGTTGTGCCCTATGAGGTGATCCACCATCTTGCCTCTTCTATTTCTACTAGGTACATCCTAGCAAACATCTTTTCTCTTCTACTATCCTTAAAACCTCTTCGTTGTTCTTTCTGTCCGTCCAGCTAATCCTTTCCAACCTTCGCCAGCAACACATTTCGGAGGCCTCTACTGCCTCTAGTCGTTTTCTGTCTCTCTGGGTCAGCGACTCACGATTTGCTCCCATATACAGCAATGCTCCAAATGTAAACTTTAAACAGGCGCTTTTTGCTGTTTTTGATATGCGTTCTTTTAAGAGGTGCTTTTTGTTATTAAATGCCTTTTTGGCCATAGCAATCATCTGTGTGATGTCAGGGGTGCACTCGGAGTCACTAGTGTTGATACTTCCCAAATATTTTATTGTCTGAACTTGCTCGCTCTAATTTCGTATCTCTGATTACGATTGGGTTACTATATACTGTTGTGCATTTAGGGTAATTCTTGAGAATTGGGTTATTCATCTCATTTGACGACCGCTTCAGCCTAATTGGTAGTGACCCTGCCTACAAAGCAAGAGTCCTGGGTTCGAATCCCGGTAAGGGCATTTATTTGTGTGATGAGCACGAATATTTGTTCCTGAGTCATGGGTGTTTTCTATGTATTTAATTATTTATTTATGTACATAAGTATGTTTATCGTCGTCTAGTACCCATCCATAGTATAAGTTTTACTTAGTTTGGGACGACGAAATAAGATCCTATCCTCCTTTTTGAACTTTGGAAATGTATGAACTCGACTGGTATGACCAGAACATAATAAAATTGATGTGTAGGTACCCAAGCTTTGTTTTTGTTCCTAATTTGGTATGTAAATAAATTGAATGAATTAATTAGACGGATTAAGATTAAGACTTTAATCGTAATGATTATTAATTAATAAGAATAAAATAATAATAATGTATTCCTGAATAAAACCAGCTGATTTTGATGTTATAAAGTCACTTTTAACATCGCTATGTTTCAACAAAAATACAATATATTTAAGTACTATGTCTGAAGCAGCATCATACGAAAATTAACCATCAAATCTTCAAAACGATACTCGACCTTAGTTTTACCTAATTCAACCAGAGAACTAACTTGAAGTTATCTGACATCATAAAACCCACTTGTTTTACTCTACCAAAGGGTCATGCATTGGAAAAAACTTTATTAAAATAGTAGGGGTGCCAAAAAGCCTGAAACAGTGATCTACTGTCGACGGGCGCGATGATGGATGATCGCCGATCCGAGCTGGATATTAAGAATTACTTCTGTTGGCGTGAGTGACAACCCTGTTTAATACTATTCCGATGGGTGGAAATGATTGAGATTATTTGGCGTATGCAAGAAACACTTAAGCAATTGACGTGAGCATTCCAATTCATGAAAATAGGATATTTTATGTCTTTTGAAGTGATGACATCAAATACCTTACTTAGAGCATATGCGATTGCGCGGTAAAATAAATGAAGTTAATTTTAGATTATCTTAAATCCTTTCACAGAGACTCGCATTTAGTGAGTGGTATAGAAAATACTACCAAAACTAAAAGTATCACCAAAATGGAAAATTATTTTTAACCTAAACATTTATATCTCAGCCAATATTGAAGATATCAATTCCTAGATTCGATATCTTCAATATTGGCTAAGATCCTTTCTGTATCTGTGGTATAGTAAACGTAAAACCAAAAGCTGGAATTGTTAGCTTTAATTTTGGCACTTATCCTTACACAGGTAGCTGGTCATCATTAGACGTTTGAATAAAAAGTGCTAAAAGTATTTTTTTTCCAAGTGCTAAAGCATTAAATCTGAACATTGAACTGAATTTTGGAATTTATAGCTTCAATATTAGCTGAGATGTATTCACAACTAGCCACACAGTGTGTTTTAACCTTTTATCTTGACTAGTTTTATCTTGACTTGGGTACGTCATTTTTAACCAAAATAATGCCACAAAGACTTCAACACGATACGAAATCATGACTTGTGTTCATGAGCCTAGATTTTATTCAACTTTTGTCAAATTGAGTGTCGTAACTCATCACAGTATGCTATCGTAGATCTGGATTTGTTTCATCGTGGGCTGAATTGCACTAGTCAAGCCCTTCCATTTGTACCTATATTGTAGGGGGGCTATAATATAAACAATATGTAATCCACTTGGATTTACTACAATACTGAATACAGATAATTGTATTGTCATGTCCTTTGTGGAGGATGGGAGTGCGCTGGTGTGGGACGCCACTTGCGCTGACACGTTGGCTGCGTCCTACCTTCCTTCGACTAGCAGACGAGCTGGCGATGGCGGGGCGGCAGACGCGCGGGAACGAGCAAATGCGGTTAAATACAATTGTCTCGGCACGCGGCGGGTACGAGTCTGTTCCGTTTTGTGTCGAGACACTTGGCTCGTGGGGCATGGGCGCGCGTGGGCTTCACGGGGCGCTCAGCAAACGCTTGAGGAAGGCAACAGGCAAGGGCAGCAAATGCAATTCAACGCGGGGATGCTGCCTGCGTGATGGGAACTTTGCCAATGGGTACAAAATAAATTATGTTTTTAGTTTTTGTTAAGTAGGTTATTTTTAAGTTAGTTTAAGTTTCAATTTTAAATCTAGTTTTAATGTTTTTTTCAATGTACCTAATGCATTTTTTATATTGTAATGTGTATGTTTTAACAATAAACATGTATGATGTTGATTGGTATTAATAAATGCTATTCTTAGAAGAATATGCAATAAATACAATAGTTTTGAAACAATTCATTATAAAAACATACTTTGATTGATAATTGACAAATAAACCGGTATGCTCGACTGCGGTGCAAAGGTGCCCATAATGCTAGCGACATTTCCCTGTTGAATGGCCAAGGACAACCTTTGGATCAGAAACGACTCTAAACCCATCCTCACCCTTTTTCATGAGACGTTTTATATCTCGGACAAATTTCTTCGCGCCTGATTTCTAGTAAGCCGCAGTTTACCGCCAGGTGTACAAACATAAAACCTAATATAACCTGATGCAAGGAGTCCATACTTTTGTATATAAAAAAAATATACATACATTACTTTCACGTTCGGACTCTCTACCTCAATTAAATCGTTGTTAAGCCTACATAATGTGACGTCTATAGACGTTGCTCGACCGAATCATGTGGTCAAGAAAACTGTGAACAGACATGCTTAGTTAGTTATTGTGTCTTTTAGTGTTTAAAAACTCATCAATTGACCATGTTTTCGGTGTGATTCGACTTGGCATTTTATATCCGTTACTCTTTTACAGAAATATTGCGCATTTGCATCCATTAATTAGGTACTTATAAAAAAATATCACTCCAAAATCCATTTAGAAAATTCTATAAACTTAAAGCGGCACTTTTTCAGATTAACAATAAAGATAGAAATAACATTTATTTTCTAAATACAAGATGATAATTAAAAAGATGAGAAACAAATAAGAAACTGTGGACAGTCTACACAAATTGACCTAGTCTCAAATTAGGCAAAGCTACTGTACTATGGATACTAGACGATGATAAACATACTTATATAGATAAATAAATACTTAAACACATAATAATAATAGATGTTAGGGGACAATCTTACACAAATCGACCTGGTCCCAAACTAAGCAATTCCTGACCTATGGGTACTAGACGACGATAAACATATTTAAATAGATAAATAAATACTTAAATACATAGAAAACCTCCATGACTCAGGAACAAATATTCGTACTAATCACACAAATAAATGCCCTTACCGGGATTCGAACCCAGGACCTCTTGCTTCGTAGGCAGGGTCACTACCAACTAGGCTAAAGCGGTCGTCACATAGAACACATCCACGACTTAGGAACAAATATTCGTGCTCATCACACAAACCTCCGGCTTTGAGGGCCGGGTCACTACCAACTAGGCTACGGAGGTCGTCATATAACAAATTATACCAAAGTGTCACGTATAACTGAGCATTTAATTAGTCAAAATAAAATGATTATCATAGCACCAGGACACACAAACTAAATATTAAATAAATTTTTGTCAAAGCGAAATAATAACACATGAATCACGATGTCATAACTAGCTCTGCACTAGAAACTTTAATTAATTACACATTTTTAACCAAGTGTCAAGTGACGAACAAAAAAAAGTCAATATTTCAAATGGTCAAAACGAAAACCCGGCCTTTATAAATATTTCTAAATAGTCAAGCTGAAGTAATAGGATCTTATTTAACCCTTGACGAACACACGAGACGTGTTTGTGTTGCTTAATGTTCAAGACAGTCATTATTTAGTAAATCTCGTAGTCTTATTCCCATCTACCATTATAAAACATATGTAGTGGGTGAATGTGAATGGAAACATTTCGATCCGCCCACATGAGAAAAAAGCGTATTGAGCAAGCAGGCGCTCGATATTATGCATCTCGTTTTAATCATAAAACATATGTGGTGGGTAGATGTGAAATGTGAATAGGATTATTTCAATCCACCTACATTTAAAAAGAGCACTGAGCGAGCAGGCGCTTGATATCTTGCGTCTCGTTCTTGTCATAAAACATGTGTGGTGGGTAGATGTGAATGGGAGTATTTCGATCTACCTACAATACGAAAAAAAATAGGTAGTAAGCGCAGCGCGCGATATTTTCATCTCGTATTAATCGATACGTAAATATGACTGCAGCGCGCGCTTCAGTAGTTCCTGAAAATTGATGTACACGCATGTATTGTAAAGGTGAGAACGAAATTTGGATTGACAAATTCATACTCATATTTGTTCGATTAAGCTACCTTGGTTAGCATATTTCTTGTGCTTACGTATTAAGGGGAGACTGTTCAAGGCAGCCGTCTGTAAGACAAATACATAGCTTTGACTCTTTATTTTACCATCTCAACAGCTCTCTTTGGTTCATAGGTTTCGGACTTATGTCAAGGTACTTTCCCCTACAGTTAACATCTTATATGAGCGGATTGGTTTAGTTTACTAACCATCCAAATATACCCGGACTTGACAATAACGTGTAGGTAAAAAGCCTCCGTTAAGAGCTTTAAGCTCCAAACATAAATAGGTAAACGAAGTTGTACCATTTATAGAGGTCACACCTTTGGTAGGTGTGCCTCATGATCCGAATATTCCTCAATGATTGTGACTGGCCTGGCCGCCTGAAAAGCCGGTGGTTGCGAAGCTTTCAGAGTGCGCTTTGCAAAGCTTCCAGTCACATAACCAAAGCTGGGTTCATTTAGTTTTCATACAAGGTTGTTTCCATATTTTTCTAAATTTATTTAATTAACTTAATTTATATTCGACAGTAGAATCACAAAACAACCTTTGCCTCCTCATTCCTCATTAATTCTGCTTAAAACGGCAATGCGCCGAACGTAGTTAAGGATATAAACAAGCGGCATTATGCCACAGAAGCTCTTTAAGCTAATTAGAAGCATGTATTATAGTCATTTCCTTTGCATAGCTCATGTTATGGTAGTTTTCACTTGCACTATGCTCATCATTCATAAATATTAGACAAGCCTTAAGCTTAACATAGTAAACTTTACTACATTATTAATCTACAGTAAGATATTAATCTAATGAAATAACCGAGAATAGTGCTTACGACCTCTGTTAGATATAACAAAGCAATCAAAAGTATTAATTTGCATAAAACTACAAAAGTTTAGTGTTTAGATAGGTATGTCACCTAAACTATTTGAAATGTATTCATTTAGCCTATTAACAATTATGCACTGAGTAATTCTGTACAAGATTAACATAACTTAAGACCTAGATTTACCTAGATTAAGACGGTACTGGAATGTAAACGCTAAAACCTAAGACGAATTTGTGTAAAGAAATGACTGTTTTCATTGAAATAAAGATGTTTTACGTTATGGTAATGCTGGAAGGTTTATATATAAGGTGGAGTACAAGCAAAATGTTCACTCATAACAAGCTCGACTATCACTAGAGCAACATATACCCATCTCGCTCCAACCAACCAGCCGTGCCATCAAGCTTTCTCAAGAGTATCGGAGTTTTATTTCCGCCTGTGGATCCCACTTGTGTGTGAGCGCGACGACAACAGAGCTCCCGTCACGCTCGCACCGTGCCTCCGCTGCTGCAGGGAACAGTCAACGGCCACACATGCCAATTTGTGTGCACGTCGACCACTTCCGCGGTTCGGACCAGCGACCTCACTAGGTCAGCCCCCCTTGGTCCGAGGCTGTCGAAGCCAGGCACCATACGTCGCAACCCTCTTCCCGTGATGTAACTACGGGGCACCGCGCCGTACACGTGTTTATCTTGACGAATATAACCGAGATTAACAAAACATCTTACTTTGGATTCCGAGGCGATCCTGCGAGGTCATGCAGTCCCATTATCATCATCCTCCTAGCGTTATTCCCGGTTATACCCTAAAAGCGCCCGAGGTCCGCTTTGACATCTAATCCCAAGATTTGGCAAAGGCACTAGTTTTACGAAAGCGACAGCCATCTGACCTTCCAACCCAGAGAGAACACTAGACCTTACTGCGATTAGACCGGTTTCCTCACGATGTTTTCCTTCACCGAAAAGCTAACGGTCAATAATCCGTACATACTCGTAAGTTCCGAAAAACTCATTGGTACGAGCCGGGATTTGAACCCACGGCCGCCGCTTGACAGCCGCATGCCTGAACCACTAGGCTACTGTAGCTTCATGCAGTCCCATAAACTCGTATTATATAGAAATCATTTCATGTTCACTTACTTATGACACATTACGAGTTAATTTATTCTGATAATTTACAATAGTTGACGACCGGTTAGTCTAGTGGGTAGTGACGCTGCCTACGAAGGTGAAGGTCCTGGGTTTGAATCCCGGTAAGGTCAAATATTTGTGTGATGAGCATGAATATTTGTTTCTGAGTCATGGATGTTTTCTATGTATTTAAGTATTTCTATCTATTAAATATATCGTCCTCTAGTACCCATAACACAAGCCTTATTGAGCTTACTATGGGACTAGGTCGATTTGTGTAAGATTGTCCCCTAATATTTATTTATTTATTTAATAGTCAGGAAAATTTGACTTAATTTATTGTGAATATTATTTTGGGACCTATTTCATCAGTTTCTTTTGGTGTTGACTGTACCAGGCGGCGATGGGTTGAAAAATTGTTTTTGTTTCTTAGATGTTTTCTACGAGTATGTAAGTCTATTATGTCTATTAAATTTATCTTTGTCGAGTACTCCTAACACAAGCCTTTATTTAAGTTTATTATGAAGCTATAGTTGTAAGATTGTTCCCTTATTTTTTATTTGGTTATTTGAAAATAGAGGTACTTAATAAACGACCTTGGTGGTGGTCCCATATTAAGTCGGTGCAAAGAAATTCAACATCGAAATACCTATGTATTTCTTTATACTATCTAATAAACTTTTCTGATGTGCATAATTTTGCTTTTCTTTTACCATTTTGATTAGTTTAGCGTCCTCAAGATCAATGGTTCGCTCCGCAGAGGTGTATTGGTCCCATTTTCGTCCCTTAACCTCAAAGCCTTCCCAAGCTGCCATTCCCTCACAGTCTTCACTTGGGTTCCTGGAACCACTGAATCATCGTATTCCGTAGCATTACGTAATTCCTCTCTGAATGTACGCAGTTGTTCTTTTATGTATTCAATAGGTATTTCAGATATGGCCAGTAAGTTTGGTTTGTAGTCGCGCGATGTCGGAGAATTCGGTGTGTTCAGTGTTTCGTATAACTCGTAGATCAAGTGTTTGTCGTTCATTGAGGGTTTCCTGAGGAATATTGTGTAATCGTTGCCTACGTTGAGAACGCCTTGGAGGCTGGAGTCGTGTGGCGCGCCATCCAATTGTTGAAATAAATGTTGGAGTCTCACTGCAATGCATGGTGCAGTGAATACGCAAAATGCGATCAGTGATTTCTGAAATGAGAATGAATTATTCAGAGATTGATTTTCAAATATATTATTGACAAGCTGCTAACGCGGAACGCAACCAGTCATGGGATAAACTGTCACTTACGTCGATCCCGAAAGATCTATTTAGCTGGTAGAAGATTTTTTGAAAACATATGAGTACCGTAAAATGGGGTGAGTAGAGTTCGCGGGGAGAGTTGGGTTATGAATGGGGAGAGAAGGGATGAAAGAGGGGTGAGATGGGATTTTAAGGCTACTGCTACAAAAGTAATGTATTCCAATTTAAAATGGAGCTATAGTAATACTCATAATAAAAAAATCGATCCAATAATCTTCCAAAATCACCTTTGTATGAAATTCCATCTCACCCCAATTACGAGGGACTACGGGGTAAGGTGGGATTTCCTGTTAATCGTCAAAGTTATGAAAGGCAACTAGCCAAAATAAAATATAAACTAAAATACAAACGGCCGGAACACTCATTATATACACCATTCAGTTTGCATTTATGTAAAAATAAAATGTTATCGAGGTTTGAATGTCAGTTTTGCCCCTACTCACCCCATTTTACGGTAGTCATTTTAAGGTTGCCAGAGCTTTCGAGGATGCGTTATGTTGAGAGCGAGGGAATTTGTTCCTTCAGCTATAAACACGGCGAATCCTCAAACATACCAAGGGTCGGCAACGCCCATGTTACTCCTTTGGAGTTGCATGCGTCTATACGCTGCGGTGTCCGCTTACCATCAGGCGGGCCGTGTGCTTGTTTGCCACCGTCGTTGTATTCAAAAAATAAAAGTCAATGTATGTTTAAAACGAAATGAAAAAAATGAATAACCTCCGCTCATTGTTTCTAAAATTCATCATTATCATTAGGCAGGGTAAATATGATCACTATACAAAAATTATTAAAAAGAGTCCAAATTCGTCAAAGTCGATGTGGCAAATTGTAAATAGAGAGAGAGGTCAGGAAAGCGCACGTCGTTTGATCGACTGTACTGACATCATCGTCGACTCAGATGGAACTAGGTACAAATCCAAGTGTGACGCAGCGACTGCAATGAACGATCGGTTCGCTCACGCGGCGGCGGCGTGCGGCGCGCCGCACGCCGATCTGCTGCTAGTGCGCTCCGCGCTGAGCCTCGCCCGCCCGCCGGCAGATCGCAGCTTGCGCCTGCGGCCATTCTCTGCGGCTGAGGTCTTTCGTATCATTACAAAGATTATCCCGCACAAACCAACCAAAGACCTCTACGGCGTGTCAATGGAGCTTCTTTATCTTGCTGCTGCTCCTCTATCGCCGGTTTTGGCGGACTTGTACAATCAATGTATCTCTGAAGGAGTATACCCGACGCCCCTGAAAGTTACTAAAATCTCTCCTCTTTTCAAGGGTAAAGGGAAAAGAGAAGACATTGATTGCTACAGGCCCGTCTCAATCATACCGGCGGTAGCAAAAGTGCTGGAAAACGGGCTCAGCTTGCGAATTACGAATTTTCTGACAGCAACTGATGCGCTGTCTACGCGGCAATATGCCTACCGGGCAGGACGCTCGACGAACGCGATGGCACGTGTAGTGGTGCGCCGTATGATGGACGCACGTGAGCGTGGCCAGCACGTCGCGGTGTTGTGCTGCGACCTGTCAAAGGCATTTGACGTCGCGGACCATGGCGTGCTCGCTATGAAATTTCGCCACTACGGCATAGATGGCAAAGCGCATGCACTAATACTGGATATCCTACACGGCAGGTCACAGGTGGTAGTGAGTGACGGTGGGAATGTTAGGTCAGAACCATTATCCACCACAATGGGAGTTGCGCAGGGATCATCGATATCCAACATCCTTTTCTCGCTACTTCTTAACGACCTTCCGGATGCGATCCAAGCGGGGGACATATACATGTACGCTGATGATGTCGCCGCCGTGGTTTGCGCGCCCGATATTAACAAGCTCGAGCAGTGTCTGAATCAAGTAGCAACTGAGCTATCGACGTATTTTAAAAGGAATGGTTTGGTCCTGAATTAAAAAAAAACTAATTTCCTCAATTTCCATCTAGGTGGCAGGACTCCTAGAGACCTAACAGTTTTTGTGGACGGCATCAAAATAGAGCAAGTTAAAAATACTACTTTCTTGGGCTTTGAGCTGGACAGAGGTCTTCAATGGGGAGCACATATCCAGAAAGTCTGTGGTAAGCTAGGGAGTGCCTGCTTTGCGCTGCGTCGTCTAGCAAGGGTACTGCCCAGAGGTGTGGTGCGCTCGTGCTACTTTGCCACAGTGCATTCGCTCCTACAATATGGCGCAGAGTTATGGGGCCGCGCTGCCGACTGGGAGCGTGTCTTCATAATGCAGAAGAGAGCCGTACGTGCAATTGTGCAGGTGGACCAGGGTACCTCCGCGAGACCGTATTTTAAGGAGCTACGGATATTGACGCTACCTTCCGTGGTAATTTGTCAGGTGGCCTTGTATGTGCGAGGACATCCCGACGAATACGTAAGGCGAGCTGACGGTCAAAGTAAGAACCTGCGATATGGCCACAGAATCGTTGGCGTTAAGCACAGACTCGCGAAGTCCACTAAACTCACCCACGTAATGGGCCCGACGGTGTAGAACCGCCTGCCGGCGCGAGTTACGGGCGCACCCTCTCTGGCGAGCTTCAAATCGCAGCTCAAACGATGGCTTATCGAGCACACTTTCTATAGTTTTAATGAATTTACTAAGTACTATAAAAATACTTAATTATTTGTCAGATATTTCATTTGACATTAATTAATTTATAATTGTTTACTCATGTATTTTTAATACATTTCTTAGTAATATTGGTTGTGAAATTGTGATGTGCCAACATCAATGACATGTAATATGAATTATTATTAATAAATGAATATGAATATGAATATGAATATAAGAGAAATTAATATTATGACCCATGCTTCTTTTCGCTTCTTTTGCTAGCTTTCATTTACTTGATTGCATTTACTTGTATGTCCGGGTGAAATCATGTAAGTTTTCGACCAACTTCCCGGAGTCAATTGAGTTTTGTGCACTTGTGTAAGCCAGATGATAATGCAAATTACGGTACCACTAGCTGCCCGTGCAGCTCCGCCTGTGTATTTGAAAGAACCCAAGCGAAGCCGCGTAATAAAATATAGCCTACTAGCTTCTGCACGCGACTCCGTGCACGTGGAACTCGTTAATTCATTTCAGGAGTAACAGGTAGACGGACAGACACATTTATAATATTAGCACGGATGTCTTTCCTAGACAAATACGTGCCAAAAAATACGGCCGGCAATAAAAGCTTGAACAAAAGTGCAATTTATGACAGAAACATAATTGCTTGCGCGGCGTGTATTTTTATTGTTTGTATCAGATCTTTTTATTTTCCGAAGTAAATCAATTGTATTTTTACTATATATTATTCTACATACCAAATCCATAGATTAATAAAACTCACGTCGAAGTTCAACAAATACACAGTATATTTTATGGTTGTTATATTTTTTATAACTATTGGTAATAAAAACTGTATAGAACTCGTTAAATAAATATTTTACACGCATTGCTTTGAGTTTTTTTTACGCATATTTGTTTTTTCTTTTGTAAGTACCTAGAAAGTCGCCGTTTGCTGGTCGATTTAACAAAGACAGATGGGCAACTACGGAACCTTACTTGGCGCGTGGCTCGCCACGCACTTGGCCGGTTTATTACATACCAAGATCTAACCTGCCTGATAGTATAAGCAGAACCGTAGTCTATCGATGCTTGCTACCATGAAAATGTTTTTAGTGATACACTTTTAGCGTTAAATTGCTTCCCTTAATTGTTTTATTTTTTAACATTTATCTAATTACGTTCATATTCATAATTAAATTCATCTGTCAAAAAGTCCTCACCACAAGAGTTTTGCATATATTTAAGTATATCATTTTGTCGTGCGCGGAAAACATAGACGTGTCTCAAACACTGTATGGATAAGACATCACTACATTATAATAATAATGATGGAGATTACTGCGGCTGGATCAAGGGTCAGGTACAGAAGGCGATACTCCTGGACACTGCGCGGATGGAGGTTCCCTGTCTCTGTCGCCCTGACCACCGGTAGCTTAGGCCCCGCCTCGCTACCGGATACCCTCGTTTAGGTTTTCATCATGATCTTCTGTTTTGTGTGGATAGTTTTATATTTTACTTTTATATAAATTCTTATACAAACCTAATTTGAGAGTAGAATAAAAAAATCGGCCAAGGGCGTGTCAGGCCACGCGCAGTGTAGTGTTCCGTAGTTTCCAATCTTTCCCCACTCACTTGCTTGTGGCAACCAAAGTTGCCAATTTCGCGGACCCCTAAACTGATGGTGGCAACTGTGGTTGCCAATCGAAGTATGGGCTGCTTTGATAATGAAAAATGAGAAGCAGTTTAGGCTACGTTTTTAAAAATTCGAAAGCAAGCGAGTGGTTAGTTACATCGACACGCGCGCGCCATCTAAATGGTTGCGTTGCCGTCGGCCGAATTTGTACGAAAATTGGACTTTCTAAGTACATTTTAAATTGGTCGACTATTACTCGTTAACTACTGTCTACATGACACAACTCACATGACTCGAACAATAATTTGGGCTTTAAAGTCCAATATCTCGCAAATTGAATCACTAATGTGAACTATTACCGAATATTAAATTTGAAAAAAAACTGTTTAATTGGCTCCTTGACAAGTGTTTTTACACAATGAACGAATTTTTTGACCACTAGATTTATATAAGTGCATTGACATAGTATATTGATTAGTTTATAGTTATAATTTAATGTTGATGTGTGCAGCATGCTTGAATAAATCTAATATTGTAATTTAATTCTAATGTAGTAATTTTTATCAGATAATGTAACATAACTAATATTTCCACGCCGATTCGCGGCAGGATATGCTGAGCATAATATAATTATACCATCAACTGTACTGTACCATATTCAAGGAAATAAACATATTCTATTCTATTCTATTCTATTCTATTCGAAATCGTTTTAAAAAAAAGACATCACCACGTGTAGGGGAGGTACCGTAGGTTAGATTTTATTCTTCTGTTTTGTCGGCGTGATTGATTTATAAACCCATGCCGAATTACGGTTTTCTAGTAGTAATGGTTACTGAGCTAAGCCGAAGACGGACGGACAGACGGACGGACGGACGGACAACCAGACGGTCATGGCGAAACAATAAGGGTTCCTTGTTGACTACGAAACCCTTAAAAAGAATCACGATGGAGATTTCTGCGAAGCATTGGGCTACAAATTGCCACAGATAATAAATATACTGGTACGTTACGTAGGTACTTAATCTAAACGAGAAAGGGATTAAATACATCCAACATTTTACGCAATCAGATAGATTTACGACCTAGGTCGCTATAAATTGCTCCCGCGATTACAATTAATACGGCTTTAATATTTTACCTCGTTAGGGACCGCGAGTGAACCTTGTTCGTGCAATAATTAGTAATGTGGTGTCGAGAGCAATTAGCAAAACCTATAAGCTTCACTCTCTTACTGATCACGCAAAAACGGCTGGACGGACTTAAATGCAATTTGACGTAACACTAAAGAAATACATTTACAACAGAAATTAAGGAATATTTTTAGATGGCATAAATCAATCTTCTTTTTCGAGAACCAAATCAGGTGGCTGGGTTGAGGACGCTTATCTAGAATATTTTTTTGTAGAAAAACTACTCTACTACTGGAATTCACGCGGACTAACTAAGTCGCAGCCAAATACTAGTATGCAATATAATGTATATTATATAATTATGGAAATAGGAAATATCATATATCAGGTAGGTACTTACTTTGATAACCAACGTATTTCACAACAAATTGGTTTGATATTTAATTTTAATACATACATACTTGAAGCATTGATTCCTTTTACTTTGACAGTAATAAGTTTTAATTATGCAAGACCAACGAGATTTATCTTTTCATTTCCAAATGAAAAATAATTTTATGCAAATTACGCTTCATAATTACACATTCCATGGAGGCTTCTCGTCATTATGAAAATGGAATTATTATTGTTATTATGAAAGCATTTTTTTTTCATTTTATCTTAAGTACCTAATAATAGAACTCGTATAAATCGTAGGTCCAAACAAATTTTCAGCCCCATTCTTAAAAACTATCGCGCACGAAATCGAACGTCAATATTTAATGATGATTCTATTTATTTAATTGTGACATTTGTAATTATGATTTTAATTTTATTTTTGATTATACTATTGACATCGACACTAAATTCAATAAATTATTTAACAGTTTGTCATACTATATCGACATACAGTTTTCCAATTAAAAAACTTTAATTTAATTATAAAAAGAAAAAAATGACATGGTTGACAGACGAGATAATGGAGTACATGGGTAAATAAAACACTTATGAAATCCAACGTCAATATCCCGGAAACTCGATTATTTCTGAATGTATCGAACATTATTTTAATTTAATTAAACCCACAACGCTACGCGCTAGACAATACCATATTGAATGAAGGATAGGTGAGCGCAGAAATCCGTCAAAAGAGATTTGGAAAGTGGTCAATGAGGAGATAAGTACCAAGACAAAGCCTCTAGATATCTGCCTCAATGGTTCCTCGCAAGCAATGGTACCGCCTACCAAAGTTCCGCATGAGTTTAACTCGCATTTTTTAATTATAAGTTCAAAATATGCTATACAAACAGATCCCGTTTTAAGCAGGCGTTATCTTTGCAATTACCTAAATGACCTTGACGTACCGACGATGACTTTGCCGAAGGTCACAGGCGACCTGCTGAATAATGTGATCCGAAATATGTTAAAGACACGCGCAATTGTTGATACATATGACATTTCACTCAATATGTAATTATGTATATGGCCAATTATTTCTGACATTATAGTTACTTACTTATTTATATTAATTTTGAAACAGGTGTATTGAAACAGGTGATCCGGAAGTGTTAAAGAGTACCAGAGTAAGCCCAGTGTATAAGGGAAAGGGTGAGAACATAACAATAGTCCCCACAATTTCTAAAATTGTGGAGTGTATCCTCTCATCTCATAAAATGGCCCATCTAGAGAACAATCACCTATTGACTGACCGCCAATTCGTTTATCGGCAAAACATGTCCACTACAACAGCTGCGTCCAAGATATTTGATTGCATTGTTTCCGGTCTGGATGACAAATGCAAGATGGCAGGTATATTTTGTGACTTGTCCAAGGCTTTTGATGTGATTGATCATGAATTGCTTTTGGACAAGTTACATCATTACGGGTAGTGATGTGCAAAGTGCGGAAAGTTTCCAAAAAGTTGGAAAAGTTCTCGGAAATTTCTAGAAAGTTTTACAAGGAATTAAGGAAATTTCCATTTTGGAAATGGAAAGTTTCAATTCCCATACAAAAATGAAGAAAATTTCCGAAATTTTCCTATGTTAAATTGCAGAAACATTTCGCAATATAGGAAACTTTCCGTCCGCACATCAGTAATTACGGGATACGGGACTTGAGTCACAAGTTAGTATATCGTTTTTGTCCGGCCGGAGACAGGTAATTAAGGGGATGCCTTGATTTGAGTCGAACACGCCCCCTAGACAGGGACACGCTGATGCCTTCCACGCACGAGGAAAAGAGACGTAACACTCTTCGGGAATGGCTTTTTTGGACAAATTTCGATAAATACCTAACTTAGAGAATTTTTATTAAAATTTCATAAAGTGAGATTTTAGATGAGATAAAATACTATATATAGTATTAGCTTGATTGTGTCGTGAAATAATGTATCGTTTGAGTAGGCTGGGTAAAAAAAGGAAAATACGGAACCAAATTTGGAATTTTATTCTATCGAGGAAATTTTAAGCAATCATGTATCGATAAAATCAGATACACAATCATATAGTCAAGAATCATATATCTGAAAATCAGACCTTATTGTTTCTTAATGTAGTCAGAACGGCGTTTCAAAGTACGCGATAATTCCAATGCACCGCCTTAAATTATTTGTGGGCGGTAAACGACAGAAGTCCAGTGCTGGCAGCGTGACTACAGGAATCCCTTAAGGTTCGGCGTTAGGAAATACCCTTTTCCTAACGTTTATGAACGATCTTCGCGCTGCCATCACAGCTGGTCTCTCTGTCCTATTCGCGGATGACACCACAGTGGTCGTCAGTGCGCGCACTGATGAACAGCTTGGAGACGGTTGATATATTTGTGTTCTTTTGCTTCTGGTTTGTTTTTTCTAATTATTTTTTATTGTGTTCTTACATTTGTTGACATTGTCTTATTATTACATTTCTTTTTTCTGTTTTTGACGATCGTGATAAATTTCTTTTTTTTTTTACATGTATGCAAAATGCAAATCTTTAATGTAATTTTTTATCATGTTATAAATAATCTAATATCATCTAATCTATGTCCTCCACCGGAACTCAAATTAGCTAAATCGGTTCAGCGGTTTAAGCATGAAGGGGTAACAGAAAGACAGACAGACAGACGGATAGACAGACAGACAGACATACTTTCGCATGTATAATATTAGAATGAATAGTGTGGATTATGAAAGCAAGATTTGATTTTTATTTTTACTTTACATAATACTTTTTGACAATTTATATTTTACTAGCTGCCCGCTCGGCTCCGCCGTTATATGGCAAACAAGGTAAATAAACCCGCGGAGTACAGTACCTATAGCCCTTGTCCATCCAAAAAACCTTTCTAGTCACAAGCTGTATACATAAGTATCTTAAAATATCACACCGTTAGCCTGTGAATGTCAAATGACGTTTTGTATGGAAAGCGAACCACCTTAAACGCCCATATAGACCCTTAGTATTTGGCAGAGACTTATAATAGCGTTGTCAGATGTTTTTGTCAAGGTAAAGAGGCGTAAGCACACATTTAAAAGTTTTTAGAATGTTCAACGTAAAGTCAAGCGTAACACAATAACAGCATGGTACCTAATTTAACCACCCCATTCTGTATAGAAGGATCGATAAATGCCGAAAAAAGTTATTCATTCTGTTGTTTCTCCTGAAAAGTAAATGTTTTGCTTATACGCCTCTTTAGCATGAAACTCTCTAAATAAAAAAACTTAGAGCCATTATCAAAATGAAAATTCGAAAAACGATTCAAATTCACATAACATTTTTGTCTACGTTTGAAAACAATATAAATAAGACAGCCTTAAGTAAACAATCCGAGTACGCGGAGAATAAACTCCGGCTAAAGAAAAAACATTTGAAGTGTTTTTAACGAAACCTTGTTAGGGAATTGTTGAAGTTTTGCAGTGTAAACAATGTGGTTGTTAGGTTACTCTTTGCATTAACATTGTGATGTTTGAAGTAACTTATTCAAACACGAATATATCATACAAGCTTCTGCCCGCGACTCCGTCCGCGTAGAGCTCGTTTATATCGTAAAACTTACAGCCCCCCATTTCATCTCCTTAGGGAATGATTTCCGGGATAAAGACTATCCTATGTCCTCCTCAGAAAAAGAGTTTCCCCCATACAAGCTTTGCACCCCTATTAAAACCCGCATACCCGGGGTGGATTTTTCCGAAACCCTAAAATTCCTTTTCTTGTATTGTAATAAGGAGTCCATAAACAAAGTTTCAAGTCTCTGGCTTAAAATTTTACTTCATCCCCACACAAACTTTCAACACCCTTTTTACCCCCTTGAGGGTGGATTTTTCTTAAATCCCTTGTTAGTGAGTACTATACCAATTGTGAAAAAATGCAGCTTTCTAGGTTCAACGGTTTGAGCTGGGCGTTGATTTAAGTGAGTGTGTGAGTCAGTCAGGACTTTTAGGTACTTACGTTATTATATATATATATAGATAGAGTGTCACGCAAGCTAAGGTGGTTCGACTTTCCATTTGCGCGAAAGTCCCCCTTTGCTACAATCAGCTTGTACCAACTAGAATCATTTAAGATTTTTTTTTTTCGCAAAGTATCACGTGCCAAATTTCTCTAGTTCTAGGAAAGGGGGAATTTCGCGCAAATGGAAAGCCAATTTATGAAATTTAGTTACATATGTCTCTTAAAATATCACGCCGTTAGCCTGCGAATGTCAAAAAACTTTTTGTATGGAAATCCACCTTAACGCTCACTTATCGCCACCTGACCGGATCGCCTCTGACACACCCCACCAGCCCGGCGTCGCCATTCTGTAACTTGTTTTAACCTCGACGCTCACCCACAAATATGTCTTGTCACCGCGATTAGTAGCGAAAGCGACTAAACGTAGGTAGAGGTCTAGTTGATTTAGGCGTGACGGGTGGGGCGCATGAGCGCGTAAAGAATAACACGATTAAATTTAACATAACGAAAGGACGCAGCAGCATCGCCTCAGCAGCGCTGAGTATGTATTTAACCCCCGACGCAAAAAGGGGTGTTATAAGTTTCACGTACCTTTGTATCATGCAGTGTGTCTGTCTGTGGCATCGTAGCTTCTAAACAAATTGACCTATTTTAATGCGGTTTTATGTCCGAAAGCTGACGTGATCGAATTAGTTCTAAGCTACGATTCAACAAATTTCGTTCAGCAGTTTTGAGATATTGGACTTTGAAATGAAAATGTCAGGGGTTTTCCAACTTTTCGTAGTTGTTAATTATTTACGTTTGTAGCAGGCCGCCTCGCCCGCGCGTCACAAATGCGGCGTCCATGCCTCAGACGCAGGCCTTTAAATAGCGCTATTTTCGTATAGCGCTATCATTTATAACGTTATTATTCCTAAAACCGCTTTACTCGAAAACGATATTTGACGCGCTGTATAGCGATATCCATTATAACGTTATAAATCTAAACCATTAATATAAAACCGATACTTTTTTAACCGATATAATAATGTAATAACGTTATAGGCTACCCCTTTCTCGCATTCAGTATAGCCTACTCGTGCAATGTAAGCGATGTGATTACGTAACGTAGGTTGTTTGTTAGAGTGCACGACGTCATAGTAAAATAGAGAATTTTTCGATTTGCTCGGCTTGTCGGCGCAGGTTGTAGCCTGATACGAATATCCTGACTAATAATTTTCAAATCAGATTGTCTTTAGCTACTCTGTGCCTCATTAATCGGAAATGCATCATCCCAAAAAAAACATGCCATGTAAAAAAGAGGTCAAGTCTCGAAACTCTTCCACCGTAAAAAGTTGTGAGATATTTCGTAGAGCCAAGTCTCAGGCATTCTTTTATCTTTATTTGCTTGCTAAATAAAATTTTGTGACTTGGCAATCACACAATACTACATAGCTTTAGGTATGCAGAAATCCATTAATGCAGGAAAGTGGTGTGATTGCCAAGTTACAGAATTTAATTTAGCAAGCAAATAAAGATTAAAGAATGCCTAAGACTTGGCTCTACGAAATATCTCACAACTTTTTACGGTGGAAGAGTTTCGAGACTTGGCCTCTTTTTTACATGGAATGTTTTTGCTTGTTAAATAAAATTCTGCAACGTGGCAATCACACAACTTAACTGTATTTATAGATTTTTGCATACTTACCTAAAATTATGTAGTATTGTGTGATTGCCAAGTCACAAAATTTTATTTAGCAATAAATAAATAAATGAATAAATATTAAGGGACAATCTTACACAAATCGACCTAGTCCCATAGTAAGCTCAGTAAGGCTTGTGTTATGGGTACTAGACGACGATATATATAATAGATATAAATACTTAAATACATAGAAAACTTCCATGACTCAGAAGCAAATATTCATGCTCATCACACAATTATTTGCCCTTACCGGGATTCGAACCCAGGACCTTCAGCTTCGTAGGCAGCGTCACTACCCACTAGGCTAACGGGTCGTCAAGCAAGCAAATAAAGATTAATAAGAATGCCTGAAACTTGGCTCTACGAAATATCTCACAACTTTTTACGGTGGAAGAGTTTCGAGACTTGGCCTCTTTTTTACATGGAGTGTTTTTTATGGAATCTCACTTCTTTTTGAAGGTTAATGTGTTATCCATACATACAAACTATGAATGCAGGCCCATTCTTGCTTTTGAATTTTCCCATTCACTGCAAATGTAACTTTGTAATCCTATATATTTGTATAGGATTACAAAGTAATGTATACAGTTGGTGTATCTAGAAAACTGGGTTGAAATAGCAATTTTTTATAGTTTTCCCTTTATGTGGCCATTAAACCCTAACTATGTACCAAATTTCAGCTCTCTGAGTTTACGGGAAGTACTAGTTCTATTTTGATGATCATGAGTGAGTGTCATAAATGCGAAACTTTGCTTTCGCTTAACTTCGGAACTAAATGACCTACAGACTTAAAATTTTGGATTTTAAGTATGTGATTATAGCTTACTGGATGACGAAAATTTCTGCATTCTGGTCTTATCCAGAGGTTCTCAAATAGGGGCCTGAAAATGTGGCGAAATGGTTCCAGTAAAGGATGGTACGGCAGTGTTTGCTTCGCGCTCGACTTGGCGGGGGCACTGCCGTGCCCCCAGATATTAATGGCATTGTTATAACATGGTAAATTATTAATAATTTAAATGCCTGCATCAAATTTTTCTTCTTAGCACGTTGGTTGACTGGTAGAGAATGCCTTATAGCATTAAGTCCACCATATATACTTTTTTTTGTATTGTGTCACAAAGTTTAAATAAATTAAACCGGTCTCATGGCACCAGCACGCACATTACGGATGGATGGTCAGCTAAGATGCTTAAATGAGGTGGAGAGAATGAGAAATTTGATTTATCTATATATGTAAAAGAAGACTTCCTGACTAATTGATCAACGCACAGCCGAAACTACTGGGACTAAAAAGAAGGGACAAGATGGAATTTTTGGAAATCCCATCCCTAAGGGGGTTAAATAGGGGTGCAAAGTTTGTATGAGGGAAACTTTTTTTTAACTAGAGACTTGAAACTTTGTAGGAAGATTACTTATTAAGATGCATAAAAAGTTCTTGCAGCGTTTTAGAAAATTCCACTCCTAAGGGGGTTAAGTAGGGGACAGGGGTGCAATGTTTGTATGGAGGGAACTTTATTTTTTGAGCTAGAAACTTCAAACTTTGTAAAAAGATTACTAAACACAATAAAAAAGAGGACTGTCAGCGTTTTAGAAAGTTCCACCCCTAAGGGGGTTAAATAGGGGTGAAAGGTTTGTATGAGAAACACTTTTTTTGAGCTTGAGATTTGAAACGTTATAGAAAGATTACTTATTAGAATAGAAAAACAGTTAGTACTTTTAACGTGTTAGAAAATTCCATCCCTAAGGGGGTTAAAAAGGTACTTATGCAAGATTAGGATGAGAAACATTTTTTTTGAGCTAGAGATGGGCAACTTTGTGGTACGATTACTTATTAGAAAAAAAAATCCTTTCATCGTCTTGGAAAAATACCACCCCTAAGGGGGTTAAAAGTGTTAAAACGGTATTCAAGGTTTATATGGAGAGCAAGAAAATATAGTAAGATATTTCTAATGTCAGTCTTAGTCTGTATGTTAAAAGACAACAAAACTGATTTCAGAGTTTTTTTTTAATTCATCCCCTATAGGCGTTAATGGGGCTTCAAAGTTTATATGGAGGGAAAAGTAATTTTTTAAGTAAGATTTTTTAATTTTGGTCTTATAATAGAGAGAGCAGATTAGTAGATTTTTTTATTCATCACCTAAGAGTGTTTAAAGGGGATTCGAAGGCCGTATAGGGTCAAGACAATTCTAAAGTAAAACATTAGTGTAACTACGATTTTAGACGGTTTGTTTAAAACTAAAAAATACATTTCAATGTTTTTGAAATTCATCCCCCAAGAGGGTTTCTAGGGGGTTCAAAGTTTATACGAAGAGCAAGATATTTTTAAAATAATAGATTTAGTACTTAGGTTATGGACCGTTTGTTTAATGATTAGAAAACGATTTCAGCGTTTTTTTTATTCATCCCCTAAGAGAGTTAAAAGGTTTGAAGGTCGTATAGAGAGCAAGACCTTTTTTAAAGTAAGACTTTAAGTTAAGATTTGAACAGTTACCAGAAATGTAGGATAGGTTAGGTTAGAACTGCGATGCTCCCAGAATCGAATAGATTTAATCAACATTGGGTACTTATTATTATAACAGTAATGTAGCTTAGTAGACATATAAAAATATATTTTTCTTTAATACTGTATGAAAACGTCTGTTGATGATTCTTAAGATATTTATGTTTGTAAAAACGAAGTTTTCAATTTAGATTTATCAATTTAAACTAACGAACTCATCGCACTGTTACCTTTTACGTAGGTCTAATCCCTGAACGGATTTAGATGAAAATTCCCGTACAGATAATTTGAAACCCTTGGAAGGATATAGGATAGTTTTTGTATATCTTTAAGATGGTAGAAGTAAGCGATAAATAGCTTGCACCGAACATAATTTAATAGCAATATTTTTTCTAAGACCATACCAAGTTCCACGCGAACGAAGTCGCTGGCAACAGCTAGTTATTTATATAAATATTTAGTGACTAAGGATTAATTAGAAAAGGAGGATGAATCGTAAGAAAAGGAGGATCGATACATATTTATGTGTACCAACCGTCCTTGGTTTCCCCTATCTAGCGCGAGCCTATCTAGACAGATTATGGCGAAGGCAAAGAACCCAAATCGAAAATTCACACATTCTTTGGTTTCATAATCAGATTTTATTAAACTTGTCGTTTTCGGAATGGCTCTAAATCAAAAATAAAATAAAATGTCGGAAACTAAAAGTATATTTTAATTTTATTACGATTAATGAACAAAAGCACATACCAACATACCTATGCATAATTTTTTGCTCACGGCAACACTGATAGTCTGCGATTTAGTGCCAAGACAAACAATTAACATAAAAAAATATTGACCCTCTTACATATTGTAATAGTGTATACCTAGGGGCTATTAAGATTGGCACTCTTTCGTTTTATTTATGAGCAAGTCCACGAATCTGTGGACAGCGTTGCGTTTCCTGCGTCCCATTTTTATTCCGCCGCATTTATCGTCGCAACCAACCAAATATTCACAATTCACAACCAATTTGCAAATGATCGAGGTAAACAAGCATTAATAAGATTTAGAAGCTAGAACAACATAACGGCAACGTCGCACGTCGCGCTACGGCCCACGTGGTGGCATGTTGGCATTGGCACAGAGCGGCAACGGCGCAGCCGTAGCGCGCGGCTCGCATTTTAAAACGATATTATAACGTTATTATATATCGTTCTGTTATTCATTCTGTTACGGTATTTATATCGTTATGGAGAATATTGATTTTGTTATAACGTAATTTTCGAACACTAACGGAATATACCGTTATAATTCCGGTTCATTTTATAACGTTTTAAAGGCCTGCTCAGACGTGAAAATGATTCTCACGAAATA
Source organism: Epinotia ramella (assembly GCA_947578815.1). Classification (NCBI taxonomy): domain Eukaryota; kingdom Metazoa; phylum Arthropoda; class Insecta; order Lepidoptera; family Tortricidae; genus Epinotia; species Epinotia ramella. The sequence continues at coordinate 20,381,047 of OX388211.1, forward strand.
AGAGGAAAAACACACAACAATACAAATCAAACGGTACGATAGAAATGACTGGCTCAAGATGATTTCGCTTGATTCAATTAAACAACTTCATAACTTATTTTATCTTGGTTCAAGAATGATGAGATCGAATGCTGGTATGTTTTTGTAGTATTTTATTTAAGTTTAGATTCTACGCCTTCCAGGTCCTAGACATTCCGTTAAAGTGATGGACTAAAAATATACACGGAAAATTTCGTATTTTCTTTCACCCCTGCTACTTACTTACTACTGCTACGTACTTTAAGTTCATTGCACCTTACCCTTGTGTGAGTAAATATATCGAGATACTCTTCAAACCAACGTTTCTAGCTTTTCTTTCACTCAACGCACTAAGAAGGTGAGTCCTTTCCTAAACGATTTGAAATTATTTATTTAATGTAACCTTTTAAGTATGAGGTAAAAATATCACGTAACAGGTCAGTGATAAATATCACGAAGTGAAACCATGTCGTGTTGATTTTAAAACCTTCTATATGCGTATTTATTATGCCCCACAGAGTCCAACGCCCTATCCTAGGTTTGTTACCTTCCTTCATTCAAACCAAGGCCGATGGCTTTTTGTGCCGTATCAAACGTGCTACGAAAAATAAGTTTTTATATATTACTAGCTGTTGCCCGCGACTTCGTCCGCGTAGAACTTGTAACTGTCTTAGAAAAATGATTGCTATTAAATTATTGTGGGCGGAACCTCAATCATCGCCGACCCAAACAAAGTTCTACCATCTTAAGGGATCATTTCCGATATAAAAACTCTCATCCTTCCAAGGGTCTCAAATTATCTGTACGAAAAATTTCATCTAAATCCGTTCAGGGATTAAGCGTAAAAGGTAACAGTGCGATGAGTTCATTAGTTTAAATTGCAAAATTTCAATTGATAATATCTTAAGAATCATCAACAGACGTTTCTGCTTAAATTGTATATTTTTTCATAATGTAGGTATTAATGAAAGCTACATGACTGGAAATTTGCTTAAATCCGTCCAGTAGTTTTACTCACGTTAGTTCGGGCTAGGTAGGTACCTGTATAGTTTTGAACGCAAACTTATCTAATGCTAAAAGACGTAGAACTTTCCATCTCCATCCACCGTCCCCATTTAACGGTGTTAGAGAATAAATTACTTTGATTAAGCCGCTTTACCCCCTTATTTCACCCCTTTAGGGGGCAAATAGATCTACATATTATAAAAGAAACCTGCTGTAATGCTTTCATGTTTCTAGCCACAGTTTAATATTAAAAATCACACATTACTTACACACCCCTTCAAAGGATGAATTAGAAAAAAATCCCTTATCAATGTTTTTGACTGTGCATTAGGAGCTTGTGATCGAAGTTTTAAACGGCTAAGTTTAAAAACGCCATGTTTTCCATACAAACTTTCAACTCTTTTTTAACCCCCTTAGAGGATGAATTTTAATAGCAAAGCTAAATCATTTGTTTTGCTTTTTAGTAAAAAACCTTCATACAAAGATTCAAGTCTATAACTTTCCAAATGAACGATTTCCATACAACGGTTCGACCCTTATTTCACCCCCTTGAGGGTTGAATTTCGAAAAATCCTTTCTTAGCACACGTTCACGTACTTACTGCAAAGAATATATTTTCCAAATTTCATGCTTATATCGTTAGCGGTTTAGGCTGTGCGCTGTCTGTCAATAGATTAGTAACGAAGAGTTTTTTTTATATATAGATGACTTATCTTATCAGTATTGTCACCGAAGTAGCTGAAGACATTTTTTGAAGAACAAAAACACACATTCACTTTGTATTAGCATCATAATTATAATTTCAGTTTCATTCTTTAAAAAAAAAGTTTTTGATAACTAGTCCCCATAATTATTCTACCGTTTTGTTGTCGGCGTGATTTATTTATATACCCATGCCGAGTTACAGCGTTCTAGTAGTAAGGGTACACTATTCACTGAGCTTAGCCGCAGAAGGACAGATGGACATGTCAATACTATAAGGGTTCCTTGTTGACTATGGAACCCAAAAAAGGAGATATAGGGAGTCCTTCATTAATAAACTAAGGGCCTGTTTCACAATCTCCAGTTAAAACATATCCGTCAGATAAATTTTGGCTGTCACTTTTTTTTTATATGACGGGAGAAAAGGATAGCAATAATTTTAACTGGCAGATAACTTTATCCGGCGATTGTGAAACAGACAGACAAGTATCGAGATTTTTATAAAAGAGATTCTGTTTTGGAGATGAACCTATATGGTCTCCAAAAGTCAAAACAATTAAAACTAAAATCTTAAACTAAACGCGTGTCCGATGTGTTCAAGTAATCTTCAGCAAAATTGTTTAAATAATCATAATTAACATCAAATATTAAACACATTGAGAGCGCGTTCAGTTTAAGATTGGTTATACACATACCTACTATATTATTATATAGAGGAAAGGTCTGTGAGCTTTGTATGTACGTAATGGATGATCTCCGAAACCACATTTTTTTTTCTTTTTAGGGTTCCGTAGTCAACAAGGAACCCTTTTAGTTTCGCCATGTCCGTCCGTCTGTCTGTCTGTCTGTCCGTCTTCGGCTTAGCTCAGTAACCCTTACAACTAGAAAACTGCAATTCGGCGTGGGTATATGTATAAAACAATCACGCCGACAAAACAGTAGAATAAAATTCAGTTTTTTTATTTTTATGGTAATACATCCCCTACATGTAAATTGGTGATGTATTTTTTTTTTCTCGTTAAACCTATAGTGTGGGGTATCGTTGGATAGCTTGTTCAAAAATATTATGGGTTTTTTATGACTATTTTTCAACTAAGTTATGCGTTTGCGAGGTAATGGGATTTAAAGCCCTAATTTTTGTTCGAGTCATGTCCCCCCCCCCCCCCCCTTATATTTTTACCCGCGGGTTTGCCTGCGTTTTTTGCAATACGCGGCCGAATTCAATAATTCACACGGATACTAGAAAGACTCTATACGAAACAGGCAGTCAAGTCTAGACCAATTAACCGTAGACTTTTACGGCGAGAAACAGTGTAGTGTTTTAAGGGGCTCCCATACGCCAATGACCTTCGATATTGAAGCCTTTAGTTTTCTAATATTTTTTAACAACGGCTTTAAACAATATTATAGTATCCTATCATTACTTCATAGTTCAATGTTTTCGTGATATTTGGCATCAAAGTTGAACAATTTTAGGTCAAAAAACTGGTTATCTGGCCATAACTTTTGTGTTAATTAGTTTAAAATGAAAACCGTAAACACGTTTTTGGAGACGTCATAGACGAACCCAAATATGTAGATTTCGTATATTTATTTATTTAGCTGAATTAAACTACACATTTGTACATAATATATACGAGTATGTATGTATGTATGTATATAATTATATGTTAGATCTTTGACGTCAATAGAGATACGAAGTACGTGTTTTTTTAGACAATGTTTAAAAAAATCATACAAAATGAAGTATTCATTTCTTTCAAAATTTGGTTAACAAAAATGGAGATAAAAAATGGAAAAACCGATAGCCGTTTGACTTATAAATCTATCTGTAGTGCAAAAGTAGGTGATACGATTCAAAACTTTTCAAAAATCGATGAAAACCTCGGGTAGCCCCTTAACGCTTAGAAATATATTTTCTACAATGACGTTGCTCCTATACCGAGTTGAACTGAAATTGGAAATCTCTTTATATCTCAAATATTTTACTCATGGGATGATAAATAAAGCAAACGATAGCGTGTAAAATATTATTTATTTTTCTCATCTCAGACTCACGTCATAAATAAATAAGTAATTGACCGTAACGTCTGCAGAAACAGTAACACAATTGAAAAAAAGTTCATTCATGCATTATTTTACGGTTTTAGATACTGTATAAAGATGTAGAAGGTACATAATTCTATTTGCTCTTTTTTCGAAGCGTTTTGAGTATCGCAACACAAACAAAGTACTTGAAAGCGACGAATTTTGTTTGTTATTCATGTTATTATGAGGATTATATATCTTAATGAAATAAAACGGTCTAGCGGGTGAATGAAATGGGAGTCTCCGACCTTTTAATGAGAAAGATTTGTGTATCATAGATATTATGTATATTTTTATCGCAATTTTTTTTTGTAACTTATATTATACTATACCTACTACATGAAGTGAACTGTATTATCTGGGGACACGGCAGTGCCCCCGCCAAGTCGAGCAAAACAGTGGCACGGCCGTACCATCCTTTTCTTTTAACCCTGTTCAAATACATTAAAAAGTCGCGTAGGTCAGGGTAACTTTGGCTCCACGGCCCAAGGCCAAAGTAATCCGCGATTACGGTAGTAAAAAATATAGTATTAATAAACATGTTGGCTTGGCGTGATGTAAACGATTGCCATGATCTTTAGAAATACGACTGCAATCAGGAGCATAACTAAATATTAAGTTAATATGAAGCGTTACATGTCTCTTGTCTATAGTGTCACATATTTGAATGAATCTATGACAGAGTCACAACATTCATAGGGACATACAAGTATGTTAGAGTTGCACACACAGGTGATTCTTAAGAAGAACCCGTCTAACAGAGGAACGTCGATGGCAACGCATCATTATAAGACAATATAATTTATTGGAGTACAGTGAAAAATAAAATATGACAAGGAAGTAAATAAACTATTTTACCACAATAACAAAGTAATACTTGCATAATCATTATTATCACTAATCATCGACTTTCGAAGATCGAGCGGTATCGTTCATTTCTCGAAGCAGTTCAGGCCATTTTCGACCCCCCCTATAACTTCGTTGTGGATAAAACTAGAAGCCTGAATTTTCAGTAACCAAGCGCGCATTTAGCGATCGCTAAACTTAACTGGCAGTGGGCAGGGCACATTGCACGTAGAACCGATGGCCGTTGGGGCGGAAAGGTTCTCGAGTGGCGACCACGTACCGGAAGGCGCAGCGTGGATAGGCCCCCCACAAGGTGGACTGATGACCTGGTAAAGGTCGCGGGAGTCCGCTGGATGCGGGTGGCGCAGGACCGGTCATTGTGGCACTCTTTGGGGGAGGCCTATATGCAGCAGCAGTGGACGTCTTTCGGCTGATATGATGATTTATTTATTTATTTAGTGACAAATACATTTACGTGACATTACAGTTAAAACCAATGCGTCACGAAACTAAAAACAACTAATAATACTATTTAGGCGAAGAAACGGCGTGGCCCCGTTGCATCGTCATCTCCGGTGTAGGATTCGGCAGATTGCCCCGGAACCGTCGAAACACGACACCCTTCGGCCAGAAGTCAGCACATGCGATGGTCTCCTGCAGCGGCCGGGGCACGCGCACCACAAACGAGCTGAAGTGCACATAGTGGCGCGAACGCAGAAGCGGGTCTTCTGACGAACGTACTGCACCACATCATCAGCCGTGGCGGTGTAATGCACGCGCGATACATCTATATGTACCTTGCTCGGTGTGGCAACCCGCAGACCGGAACCAACCAGTTCTGCAGTACCACACTGACTCATGCGCGGCTTGCGCTTCCTCGACACCGTTGTAAAACCCTCCTTATCCACATCGGTGCGCGGAGGCTTCTCCTTTGGAGGAACCCGAACTTCACGCGCTCTTGTGGGCGCGTCTCTCCGGTCGGCTGCGACAGACCGACCAGCTATGGCATCAGCATAGCGATGACGTGATTTAGAGGATGGGGCGGGGGGAGGCCCGGCGCGGAGGGGGCACGCGGGCCGTGGAACGGCATGCGCAGTGTCAGCAACATGCAAACTGACCGAGTCGACACTTGACGCCCGGTCATTACTCTTGAAATTTGACCCCGCTGGTGACCGAGTTTCCGGGGCACTATTACGCAATCCGATAATTTCTTTGCGTAACTCGGCAATTGTAGCCTCCGAAACGTCAAACTTTTCCAAAATTTTAGCCATACCTGCCTTAAGAGCCACGATTTCCTTCAGCAGGCCACTCACGTCGACATGTTCTGGAATGCAGGATGGCAATCTGGAGACCTCCGTCGCCACGAACTCAGGCAAGTCGTTCTCACGCTCCCTCAGAACACCAACGATGTCCTTAAGGGATTTTTCTCCGGTTTCGTCTCCTCTCCGGTGAGGTAGGAATGTGCCGGCGATCTCGAGTGACTGGAACAGCACCTTCTTCGCTGCGCAGATGTCGGCGGCACTGAAGCTCGCCAAACAGATCTGCTCCGCGTCCAACTCATCTTCCCGCAGTACCCGCAGCAGAAAGGTGAGTAGCTCATTCACGACGGGTTCAGTCATCGTTTCAAAACTATTAGCAGCTGCCGAGCCGCGTTATTTAAATTTTTTAATTTAATTTAAATTAATTAATTAGTCATCAATGCGTCTACGTCGCTGCGCGCATTGGACTGGATTATTATTGGTGTTTGGATGATGAAGCACGCATTGTATAAACACGATATATTTCAAATTTCATTCAATTTGAACCAGTAGTTTAAGAATTATAACTAGTCAAAGTTTCTTAATTTTGTCACTCACTAGCTCACTACTGACTGACCGATCATCAAAAGTCTGAGGCATTTTTAGCGGACATAGAAGCTTCAAATTTAGAATACAATTATTGTTTAGTGTATAAATCAAGGGAAAACTAAAAATAATGCTATTTCCGTCTAGTTTTCTAGATACACCAACTGCATAAATAATCCAATTTACATGCCAAGTTACAAAATTTTATTAAGCTAGCAAATAATGATTAATAAGACTATACGAAATATCTCACAACTTTTTACGGTGGAAGAGTTTCAAGACTTGGCGTCTTTTTTCCATGGAATGTTTTGTATGGGTTCCTTTTTTACAAAATCATTTGGGCATATATTATGTTTATTTTTTTATTTATATAGGAAGATCATCAGCTTAAATAATACACAGTAACTTGAAACAATAGTAATATTAAGCTTATAACAGATCTGATCCTCACTGATAGCGTAATTAATTATATAAAAAAATACTGAAACGAAAGCCAACAAAAACACAAAGCTTTTGCGTCTTGTAACAGCTACATTGTTAGGTATTACCTACTTATTTATTTAAACTTTCGCACAATACAAAAAATGTGTACAAATAGCGGACTCAATGCCATAAGGCATTCTCTACCAGTCAACCATTGGGCTAAACCGAAATATTTGGTGCAGGCATTAAGGCGGTGCATGGGAAATTATCGCGTGCTATGAAACGCCGTTCTGCGACTATATTAAGAAACCATAAGGTCTGATTTTCAGATATATTATGATTTTTCATCTGATTTTATCGATATACCTATTATAATTGCTTAAAATTTCCTCGATAGAAAAAAAAATCCAAAGTTGGGTCTGTATTTTCCTTTTTTTACTCAGCCTACTCAAACGATACATTATTTTACGACACAATCAAGTTAATACTATAGTATTTTATCTCGTCTAAAATATCACTTTATTTAATTCAAATAAATCTTCACTAAGTTAGATATTTATCGAAATTTGTCCAAAAAAGCCATTCCCGAAAAGTGTTACATCTCTTCTCCTCGTGCGCGGAAGGCATCAGCGTATCTCTGTATAGTGGGCGTGTTCGATTCAAATCAAGGCATGCCCTTAATATATTTTACTTTGTTCTATAAATAGACTAATACAGAGAGTTTCCCAAACTAATACCCTACTCTTGCCGAAAAATTGGCGAGACAAGTCGTTTCACTGAAGGAACATCATCATCATCATATCAGCCGAAAGCCGTCCACTGCTGGACATAGGTCTCCCCCAAAGAGTGCCACAATGACCAGTACCGTGCCACCAGCATCCAGCGGACACCCGCGAACTTTACCAGGTCATGGACTGAAGGAACACTTGCACTGAATAGCTTTTAAAGTTATTAGTACTGAAATAATGATTTAGGCGGTTATCACGCTGCCACTGCGAGCTGCGGCGTGGAAATTTCGCCGCACGGAGGTGTGGTGCAGTGCAGTGCGTTCTACAGTGCAGAATTTATATCCAGACTGTAGTACTTGTATATAAAGAGAGGTCCGTATTCCCGCACACCGCAGCAGGATGCGGTGGCAGTGTGATGAACAGCCTTATACGAGTAGACTAATTTAATTATATAAACAAAATAATTAGTGATATTTTTAATAAACCTTCCAGTATTTATATGTACTTATTATTTATCAATTAATGTGTTAAGAAGATATATTATGTTGATAAATAATAAAAACAAAGAAATATATAATATTTGCGGCAATCTTACACAAATTGACCCTAGTCCCAAACTAAGAAAAGCTTGTACTATGGATACTCGACGACGATTGAACATACTTAAGTACCTATATAGAGAAATAAATACTTGAACACATATAAATGCCCTTACCGGGATTTGACTCTAGGACCTTTTGCTTCGTAGGGAGGGTCACCAAAGGCTAATAAAACTGGATTTTTTTGTTACGGGCAATGACATTTGTTTCTGACATTTTTACGTACCTCTATCCGTCTTGCTACCCCAAAATACCGTTAAAAAATAGTCTATTCGAAACCTGTCAGTCTTTTGGCAAGCCAGTGGTCCCCGATACAAACCCGCTTCGCCCAACTGGAAGAGATAACGAATATCTCCGTCTTTTGACGAATCTAGAGGGTCAATCTGCGACCACATTTGGCTTCCCAATTCTATTTCAATGTGTTTCGCGAGCTCGCTATGATGCCGTAGCTCGGTGCGGTAAAGCAAACTGTTTGCTTGGAACAAGAGAGGGAGACATTATTTCAAATGGCGTAGATAAATGGGCAGTTTGGTTTTAAAAGATATGATACAGAGAGAAAGAATATAATGGGACAATAAACCATCTTCGTCTGTAGCCGCCGACAGGATTTGAGTTTTGTTTTGTTCGAACTTATCGTTTATGGGGTGCCGTTCAGTCGCCATAAAAACAAAATTCATAATTGCAAGTAGCATACGTACGGAAATCATTACAAACTATTATCATAATAAAAAAATGCATATTTTGATTGGCATAACATTGAAATAACATAACACTCATTTATCACCACAACATTTGCTAAAACGTTTATGTGTAGTTGTGTACTAATCGCAAAACATCACTATCTTTGAAAAAAGATGTGCTTGTAAACAAATATATCGTCGCTGCGCTTGTAAAATCCGACATGTAAAAAAACCTAACTTTTCAGGAGACACAAAAAACATGTTGGTTTTGTAACCAGGGTCAAAACTTTAGAATTAAGTATGCCGAAAATTCAATTTATTACTGAGGCGTTGTATAATATAATGTTAAAAAAAAAATACTCACGTTTCTAGATGATACAATTTTTTTTTTGTATTTTTGGCACATGGCGGTTTTTAAATGTGTCATTTTAACCCTCTATGTAATTTTGTGACACTAAACGGATTATTGCTCCTGTGATATACTTTTACAAACAGTCTCATATAGCACAAATCGGATTATATTACGCATGGAAATTAATGAAAAAGTTGGTGTTTTGTGTAAATATGTTTATTTACGCATAAAAAGTGTGCGTTTTGGACAATAATAGAAAATTTCTTATGAACTACGGTGATTCAATTTAAAATTGTGCATTTAACAATGATTGCATCAATTTTTTTGTTGTTTGGTATCAATTATATTTTAGTTAGTTTGAATACTACCGACTGAAACCGATCGATGTTATTATTTTAAAATCTCAAATATTTTACGGATTTACAACTTACCTACTAGCGTTAATTTAATGATAATGATTGTAAAACTTACGTTTTTGGCACAGTTTGCCACATTAAACAGATTTTACTGTTCTTTCACTAAATAGCACGTATGGAATGATTTGACGGTAATTAATTGTAAACTTCAATTATACGGGTACCACCTACTTGTCGTAAAATCCGCTAAGTGCCAGTACAAGGCGCAAAATTTAATCACAGGTTTATTAGGCACAAGAAGCGCTATGTGGCGATGCAACACATAGCGCATTTTGAAGGGCATTTTCATACTTATTTCACATAGCTGATTTTTATTTTTCGGGAAGCAGTTACAATTTTGATAAATTGATTATAGAGGAAGATGCGCCTTCGGAAGTAGTTCAAAATTATGCCAAAAACCGAGTTTCAAAAATAAGCACATGTCGGATTTTACAAGCGCAGCGACGATATGCACTTTACAAAAGTTGTAAGTGTAGGAGCGCCGAGAACAGACACGTAATCGTTATGCGACTATCGAATTCCGACTGCTCGAGGGTAGACTCTAGCGCATCGATGAACGTTGGAGGGGGTGCCTATTGTCTTCCTGGTCCTGTGTACTACCTGAGTGATTAGTTAATTGCTCATTAGATATTTTTTCGGAAGACGGGTTTTGGCCACCTAAATGACTAAAATCAACGTATGTGAGCTGTTTTGCAAAATGAAAATATGCAATTTGTTTTATATAATAAATAATAATAATAATAAATATTAGGGGACAATCTTACACAAATCCACCTAGTCCCATAGTAAGCTCAATAAGGCTTGTGTTATGGGTACTAGACGACGATATATTTAATAGATAGAAATACTTAAATACATAGAAAACATCCATGACTCAGAAACAAATATTCATGCTCATCACACAAATATTTGCCCTTACCGGGATCCGAACCCAGGACCTTCAGCTTCGTAGGCAGCGTCACTACCGACTAGACTAACCGGTCGTCAAACAATACTATCAACACTATATGCAACATTACACACCCATTTTGAGGGCCGTTTAGTAAAATTAGTAGTGAGTAATGTAGGCTAAAATGCTTCTAATAAATCCACGATTAAATTCACGTATTAAATGTCATATGATTTGATTTAAAGATGGTAGGTACTTACATCTACATTATATTCCAGTGTGGTCTCGAACTGCGGTCATATGCAAGTAGGCTTAAAAACTTAAATATGCCGACAGTCTCAGATCGCAAAAATGCAGTGAGCTAATGACATTATACAAAATTATACACTCGTACATGGACTGTCACGAACTCCTCTGCTTTCTCAATTTCATTATCCGTTTCAAGTCTCGTACCCCTCCCCTCACCCAAAATATTCCGCTTACTTTATAAAAATAACAACTCTTTCTATAATCCCATTACTAAAATGTGTCGTTTGTATAACGAAATTGTTGCCGAGAATCCATCGTTGGACATTTTCAAATGCAGTAAATAAAACCGCTCACCGTTCACATCTCCCAGAATTAGTTTGCTGTCTCTGTTAGTTTTATGTCACTCAATGTTTAATGTCTGGACTTAGTTTTAGCTTTTTGGTTTAAATTTTAACAACTTGTTGCATCTTGCACTTATAAAAAGCAACCTTTTAAGGGTTCCGTAGTTAACAAGGAACCCTTATAGTTTCTCCGTCTGTCCGTCTGCCGTCTTCGGCTTAGCTCAGTAACCGTTACTACTAGAAAACTGTAATTCGGCATGGGTACCTATATAAATCAATCTCGCTGACAAATCAGTATAATATAATTTTGAAAAAATAAAAAAATATAGGCTACCTCACCTCCCCTACACCTAAAGCGGGGATGTATTTTTTTTTTCTCCTTAGGCCTGTTGTACACTTGTAAGTCCTTACATAAGTTCAGTACAAATACTGCTCACGTAAGTAACTTACAGGTGTAAGGGCCTTAAACCCATAGTGTGGGGTATTGTTGGATAGCTCGTTAAAAAATATTATGGGTTTCCTATAGCCATTTTTCAAATCAGTGATTCGTTTTCGAGATATTGGGCTGTAAAGCCCTAATTTTTGTTCGAGTCATGTGTCCTCCCCCCCTGCCGACTAAATGGCTACTACTGGGGATGTCAAAAAAATCGTGGTAGTAGTACATATAATGAATTTAAAAGGAAAACTATCACGGACAAGTAGGCATAAGTAGTTACCGAGAAATAGTCGACCAACTTTCGTACAATTCGGCCGACGGAACCGCACCGCACGTCGATGTAACTAAGACAGACAGGCAACTACGGAACCCTACACTGCGCGTGGCCCGACACGCACTTGGCCGGTTTTTAAATATATGTGCCTCCGTAGCATCTTATATTTATGTTCTTGATGTTTTAAATCCTTCTGTGCACACTAAATAAAGAGTCAAGATCTTTTTATTATGCCTTATTTATATGTCTTATAATGTCTGTAACTTGTTTTTGTGAACCTTATAATTAATCAATAAAATATTCCGCTGCAACGGCAAGAAGATGTTATTTCTCCAAAACTGTTCTACACTGGAGGATAATTTTAGTTATGCAAGTACAGTGAAATAAAGAATTCCGGCTCAAGTTTTGAGAAATGTTTGTTTTTTATGTTTTAACACTGGTAGACGTTCAAAAAATATGTCACAGGCAATTTAATAATAAAACAATCATAGGCATGGTGCTCATTAAATACTTGTATGAAATTCCATTACGGACCCCTCGTCTCGCCGCCGTGCCAGAAACGTGGTACTACGACGCGTATATTAAAAAGAACACGACGTCAATATTCAGTTGCATGTTTGAGATTTTTTTTTTACTGTATTCTACTCAAACAAACACTTATGTAAGAACTAGTACAAAATATCTTTCTTTTATTTATTTGCCTGGTAACGCAGTAAGTAATTATTACAAAGAAAAAATAGTTTTTTCTAGTAGGTATGAAAGCCTTAATCGAATAAACCGTCCAAAGCAATCATAGATTATAACAACGAAGGATAAAGTACTCAATAATATGGAACCATTACATGATTGGGTGAGCCGTTAATTTCCGGGAATGCCGATGAAATGTTTTATGCAAAACGTTTTCATAATAGCCCTGTCATTTATGGGTGTATCCGGTGACATGAGATACCTTTATCCAATGTGGATACAAACATGATACAAAATTGAACGACACTATTTGTTAATTTCGATATGGATTCAGGAGATCTCTTTGACCACATTTTTGTGATGTAATATTGGTGTGACATTCTTGTGTGCACTTGTTCTGAAATTAAAACAAATTTCTATAGGTTAACCTATTGAAGCCCACGCAACGCTTAGTGAGCTAGGCCGTAGCACGTAGCTGCGTTGTTGCGCTCTGTAGCGGAAATCGCACGTAGAGGCATGACTCACATCTGAGTCTGTTGGCCATAACGGGTTTTGACTTCTCACAGATATGAGTCATGCCTGTACGAACGCTTTTTCTACATAAATAAGTGGAAAAATACTGCTACATGCTACGGAGTAGCACACGTAGCGTTGTTTTGCTTCGAATGGGTTTTATGCACCTCGCTCTGATATGGAAAATCACCGACTATAATTATGTGCAAATCTCAAGTGGATCATCAACTATTGCACTCCCATTGAAACTTCAGATTCTGACCTTCCAACTCAGAAGGAAAACTAGACCTTATTGGGATTAGACCGGTTTCCTCACAATGTTCTCCTTCACCGAAAAAACAATATAAGTAGACTTTGATATCCAAGTTTATATTCGCAGTTGAAAATATCTTCCGTGCCGTTAAAAGTTTCAATTTCAAATATTAAGTCAACTGTTGCGTATAAACTCTCTTTTGACAAAGTCAAAGCACGGTATAACCGGGTGCAGACCACTTCCATCTAATTTCCAAGTTGCTTTGAGGAAAATTCATTTTTAGGTTCTCCCCAGTACTTGAGTTCGAGAGGTCTCGCTCCTGCCTGTAGTGTAGTGCTAGTCCAGGCAATGAACTGACAACTTGTATGGAAAAAATGTCAATTTTGGAAATAATTTATAATAGCTTATTTTTTATGTATAACGGATATATTATCAATTAAATAGTTACCCAGCGACAAAATCCGACAAAATTTCAGACATCGAAAAAATGATAAGTTAACTGGCTTCTAAAAAGTCGGTAAAAATATTAATAAATGTTTTTGTGTTTATTTTGGTTCATTTACATTTGCTCTATAATATTCTAGATAAATCGTACAAAAAAAGATAATGCATGCTTCATTTAAATCTACATAATTACTTCCGGTTGGAAAGTTTGTCGGATTCTTGACTAAATCATCTTAGAATAACATTTTCAAATGAAATCAACAAAAAAAACGCTATTATAAATTAATGTTTTTCAAAACCGTATTTTGCCTGGAGTATGCTTTGCGAGTTCAGTGACACCACTTCGCTTTACGGCGCCGCTTAAGTATATTAAAAAGTGAACGACGGCGTAAGTATAGTTTTATTGGAAATATTCTGTATTGTAACAAGTTAAATATTAGTGACTGTCTGAGGTGTAAAAATCGCAAAACTGTGTTTTTTTTTAAATATCTATTTAAAAAAGCCGCTCACAAAATTTCACAATGCGACCTGTAGAGGAGTACAGCTAGACAGCGTGACAGCAGGACAGACATAACGATGAAACGATTTTCGGCCTATTCTCTTAGCTGCGTTCGCTTAGCTTGCTCGTTCGAATATTTCTAGCGTTGAACAAGGAAACTTAGGAGTCATGATTCTGACCAAATTTTTTCGACTTAGGAAATTATTGCTATGTCACCTGTATATGTATAAGACTTATTTAAGCACTGATGTTTCATTCATTATTTATGGTTTATATTATGAGAAAACATTTTTTATATTTTTGGTTTGTTAAGTTTAGAGCCTCAAACTCTGACATTTCCCCTAACCTCAACCATTCATACCCCTAAAAATGTTTTTTCTTAAATAGGTATATATTATTAATATTCTCAACTTGAGAGTACAACAATGCCGATGATGATGATGAAGTACTAAATTAAAACAAAAGCAGCATACCAATTTGAAGCTTTACAATCAAGTTTTGACAGTTTAATTGTTTTATTTCAACAATACGCACCGTTTACACGTTGAGAAGATTATGCAAAACAGCGCCAAGACGGTGTAGTAATTTAAATTAATCAAAGGAAAGCGCGCGCTGAGGAGTAGGGCGATCGACCGCAGACGCGGCGCAGTAGACATTGTTTAGAACAGTGTCGTAGAATGAATATGAACATTTTGCACGAAGATTTTTTTTTATTTTTTATTTATTTATTTAAGGTCGCTCAAACATCTAAGGTCATTAGCGACCACTATAGGTATACCACAACATTAAATCGACTTATAATAATCAATTATTTTTAGAAATTTAACAGTGTTTTCTGAATTATTTAAACAATCTTTTAAGCATCCAGGAAGGTTAACAGTCAATCTTTCTGTGTTATACATTGGACAATCAATTAACAAATGTTTGACAGATAAATCACTATTACACCTTCGGCATTGCTTCTTAGTTTCTTTAGTGATAAGATATATATGGGTTACATTTTTGCACGAAGATTGTTTATAGCCTGGATTAAATTATACGATATATTAGACGAAACCGCGGGTGGAATACAAGACATGAGACAAGACATGAGACATGACATGAGCCATGAGACATGGGACTGATACATGAGACATGATAAGAGCCGTGACACATGAGAAATGAAACATGAGACATGAGACGTGACACACGAGACACGAGTCACGAGAGTTATGCTAAAACCTGTTCATACATTTTCGTGAATCTAAACTGAGTAAAGTTTACTCTATATATCAATATTTTCTTGTAGAATAACGCATTGGGTTTTTTTATATGTTTTTCTTTGTACTCATATTCAGCTTTACTTATTTTAGATAGGTAAGTAGTATTAGTTGTAATAAGCTTATTTACGTATAAAAAATATTACTCTTGAGTTGTGTATTATTTAACGTGTTTTTTGGCATCGCTCCTATAATAAATCCGTCATTTGTTCCGTGTTATTTTATTCGTAACCTAGGAGTGTGTTTTGTAATACTGCATATAATTTGTTTACCGTGACTTACAGTTCAATTATTACGTACAAAATTTTGGAGCTCAATATTTGGTATAAGTAAACTTTTGGCCATTGTTCATGTAATATTTATTCGCGTACATATTTTTCTCGTACATCATGTATACAAATAAACAAAACTCCAACTCCAATAATTTTGTTTTGTTTAAAATGTTCATAACCACCATATATATGTATCAATTGAATCGTTAAACCACGTGTCTCGTACTCAATACCTCTTAATACCACTTCAGCAATATTTCAGCGACAGTCCGTTGTATGATAACGGTTCTGCGCAGAGAATCTGTCGAAAGCTGAAAATACAGTCATCTGAATCGGGCAGTCGCCCGCCAACCGCCGCCATTACGAGACGCGCGCGCGATCTCAGTATCTCGTTCATTCACGCGTGCACCCACATTAACTTTACGAACGGAATTCTTACTTCAAATATGGAAACGTGCCAGTGTTCTTTGTGCCAGTGCTAACTTGAGTGATTCTTGAATTTTAATTAGGATTCGAAATTCAAAATTTAACAGCAACCAGTGCCGGTGTTGATTTTAAAGCGATTTGTTTGGTGGTGTTAATTAGGGGACTGGACGCATTGGGGCGTTTCTTTCATAATTAAGTTGGAGACGGATTGGATTTGTGATATCGGGTGAGTTTTTTGTTTTTTAAGTCCGTTAGTGAGAACTTGCAGCTGTAGCATGGGGTAAGGTCGTACGCGAAATGACAGAGTTGAATAAGATCTTGTTGTGTTCGATGTGGAACGAAGTATTATAAGGTTTTTGAGCAGTGCGTCCAGAATGAGATCTTGGAGTCTTCCACAGGAGAGTGTAAATGGAGGCTGGGCTGGAATGTTAAGTTGACCGACATAGCAAGATCCCCCTATGCTTAGGTAACTGGTTCGCAGATTTTATCAAGGTAAAGAAAAACAATTTCCAGCATTCCAAAATGCGACCCTCAGTATAATTTGTTTAATTTTTCGGAATTATTAGTTAATCCCTGATGTATCCTAGATGTCCTCAATTTTTCTCTTGGCCAGTGTATGGAGGTCAGATTTTACCAAACAGGTGTATTAAAAAAACTCTTCAATTTAACGTCAAAATTGTATTCAATACTCTTAGAACAAACTCTATACTCTTTTGGTCTAATTGACAATGGATCGATAATTAGGTACCTATCTTCCAGAATAAGAAGTTCTTTCAAATGCCAATCGTGTTGAAGGATATTACACAGAAATAAATACTCCCATCATTTAGAATTTCCAAGAGTTTGCCTATGTGGGATTACCTACTATTGAACTAATACACATTTAGATAATATCATTACGTTATTTTTAACCCCCAACCCAAGCGAGGGGGTTATAAGTTTAACATGTGTAGGTACTTATATTTATTTATTTATTTATTTCAAGTGACTAGGACTCATACATTAAACATTACATTACAATTACAATTGATACAATATGTGTATATGTGTGTCTGTCAGTGACATCGTAGCTTATTATGGTCCTTATTGTATTTTTTGAGTGGGTTTACTAAATTCAGTAACAAGTATATAAATAAAAAATGTCTCATTATTACTAAGGTAAGTAGTATATTAGGTACTGAAAGTTGCTGATTATTCTCAAATACCTTATTATCGTAAGTAATATAATGATAACGAATCTATTTTGACAAATTGTCATTCGGATGAAATATTAATGTTATTTCGTGGAAAAGCCTAGAATAATGTCTGGCTCAAGGGCGCATAGTTTCGTCGGCAAGATTCTATGAATAATTTAGGTTTCTCGCGAATCTGGAACGATTCTTGTAACTTGCATATAACTATGATTGGTCGTGGGCCTGGCGTTGGAAATAACGAGTAACAAATGAAGCCCTTCTAAACTAGGTGAGAAAAGCTTAGGGTTAGTTGCACCAAAACATCTGTAATCGTAAGCAGTGTTCGTTAAAATCGAAATGTATGGAAAGTTTGACAAGTTTCTATGGAATGGCAGCTGCCTGCGCCATTTTTAACGTTTATCGGTCTGTAATCGTAATTTGGTACACCGCTCTTAATAATACAAATAATAATTAAAAATAGAGCAGGAGAAATGATCAGTCACAACTACACCAGAAACATTTGAATCCGGTTGAGTACCTGGGGTAAATGACAATTGATTATTATTAGGTGCGTTTTGCTGAAAAGGGACAGAACATACCACCTCTATAACTTTGGACACATAACTTTGTGGTTATTTAACTTCTTGCGTCGCTTTCCTTTTGACTACATTTTTAATCCGTTTTCGAGAAAATATAATATTATTGATTATTGTATTTAGTGTCTAAAACCATGTTGTTGTGTCACAACGGAATGTTGTTCACTGTTTCAGTCTGTATGGCTAACTACCGATTAACAAGGCTAACTACTGGCCAAGAATTTGGTCCTCACCCAGTCATCGGTTCAGAAACTAAGTACACACTGGTTCATATACTTTCGTCGGTGCTCAGGGTACTCCAAGTACTCGGCTAAAAAAAGGAAAATAACTGGAAGAGAGAAGAACTTAAATGAGCCAAGTAGGAGCATGTAGAGGTCGTGATGTAGCAGGACATTCATTGTGCCCTCAACTCGGCAAAGATGGAGACTACTGCACCAAGCAGCACTGACAAGAGCATAGGCTCTTAAATGATGACGTGGGTCTGTGATACTTTGCGAGATTTAACAGGGACATAAATTAGGCAAGATGGACTGATGACCTGGTAAAAGTCGCGAAAGTCCGCTGGATGCGGGTGGCGCAGGACCGGTCACATCGGCACTCTTTTGGGGAGGCTTATGTCCAGTAGTAGACGTCTTTCGGCTGAAATAATGATTACGATGATGATAAATTATGGCTGTCATATCGATTGGACACATTAACTGGTCAATAAACCTGCCTGTGCCATGTGAAAGTCAAGGTATAGAATAGAATATAATAGAATAAGAGAATGTTTATTCAAATAAATAACACACTACTTACAGAACAAAAAAGTTGAGACTTAAATATAGACATGAAAACAGACAATGATGCTTTTGATATGAGTTCAGCAATGTTTGCTATAAATAATAGTATATAGGACTTCTAACACGCCCTAAGTGTTCCAAGAAGGTCGCGGGAGTTCGCAAGATGCGGGTGGCGCAGGACCGGTCACTTTCGCACTCTTTGGGGGAGGCCTGTCACCAGCAGTGAACGTATTTCGGCTAATATGATGATTATGATGATGACAAATTATGTCTGTCATATCAATTGCACACATTAACGGTTAATAAACTTGCCTGTACCATAAGAATATCAAGGTATAGAATATAATAGAATAGGAAAATGTTTATTCAGATAAAGCTCACACTACTTACAAAGATGCTAATCTTATGAGTTCAGCAATGTGTGCTATAAATAATACTATAGGACTGTTAAAACTCAAAAAGTGTTTCAAGAAGGTCGCGGGAGTCCGCAGGATGCGGGTGGCGCAGGGCCGGTCACTTTGGCACTCTTTATATATGATATGATGATGATGATCAAGCGATTAAACCAACGACCAATGACCCATCTAATGATGGGTTGTTATAGACACCCCAACCTCTTTGATCACGAAGCTTTTATAACTGAATCTGTCCACAAGCTTAAGAGATTTAGCAAGACCTTTAGTCCTTACAGTGGCGAGCCATCACTAAGTTTCGCGGAGAATTAGTGACCTTCCATTTAAGTCGCAAAATCTATATTCAAGATTTTATTTTTCATTTTACTGGATCCATCAGTAGATTTAGCATCTTACTTTCAATATACTACATTACAATACAAATGCTCTTTATTGCTTTGATTACATCTTAATATTTGGTATATTAATATTAATGTTTAAAATTGAGTCTTTCACTAATATTTAATGTTAGACAGAAATAGATGATCACTTATTATCGCAGAAAAATAATTTATTTATATCTGCCTTGATATCACAAGTTTTGAAATCAGGTGCAAACTTGGGAACTTTTGTGCTTAAGAAGGATTCTTATTTAGCTGTTAACAGAATTTATAGATTGAGCAAGAGTGCACAAATCAAGGTTCATAATACCTCTATTCTTTTCATACAAATTGTCTGGTATTCAATAGAGGAATCACTCTAATTACTGTGTTTTGTATTTTAGTCAGCTAATGTAATATCTTGGCATGGTTGCTTAAATATCACCATGGCCCTCCAGAAAATGATCAAGCTGATTTTATCACCGGAATGCAGATTTAAAAAGGCCTTAAGACGGAAAATATGCACGTCGGAAAAAAGGCAACATTTGCTTTCTAATTCACTTGCATTTTTTCGAAAACTATCCACAAAGGTTTATGTCAAAACATATTTGGTTAGGTTGGGCTTGCTCTACCACCGAGCAACACATTTTTTGACAGCGTTGGAAAAAAAAGGTTAGGAAATAAAAACACAGATGATGTTCGATAGTTGCAATGCTTCTTATTTTATTTACTCTTTGAACGAGCGAGCGAAGCGATCGAAACTCACCGTTTCAGCTTGGGCGAAAATCATTTCGTATGTCCGTATACATCTGGTTGTCTGGCTGTACGGCTTTTCTCTTCTACCAGGTCACATTTCTGAGATTTTTTAAGCAGGTTTCATATTTATTTATTTGCCCATTAAATTATCAGAGATTTAAAAAATATATTAATAAAGATGAGTACGCCGTTTATTACTATCAGGGTAGGTGTAAAAATAATAAATGTATTTTGTTTTGTTTCGGTTTCTCAAATATGGACTTAGGTTTTACTGTGTAGGTACCCAACTTCTAGTTTCAAATATTATAGCCTAATGCACTCCCACAATTATGATGATAAACCATAGCCTATGGACGGGAATCAAAAGCAACAACACGCTTTGCCGTCCCTTTATTAATTTCCAAAAAGTTAAGTATTCTGTGAATTGTTATGTCGAAGAAACAATATTCTGCAGATAATAGTTCTGCCATTTATATTTTCTAGCGACCTGCCCCGGCTTCGCACGGGTACTATATTATACATATAAACCTTCCTCTTGAATCACTCTATCTATTTAAAAAATCCGTATCAAAATCCGTTTCGTAGTTTTAAAGATCTAAGCATACATAGGGGCAGACAGCGGGAAGCGACTTTGTTTTATACTATGTAGTGATTTGTATTAAAGTTTTATTATCAGGTAATTATCGTTGAAATAAATAATCGATGAAATTAAATGACGATGAATGATTAGTCGATGACTTAGTGCATTTAGATTGAACTTTTTTTGTACTTTTTATCTGTGCAATAAAGTTTAAATAAATTATAAGAAATGATGATATGATTATGAGAATTGCGTAGGTAGTCTGACAACAATTTTCTGTGAAATGAGATTCGGCAAAAAACATGTCTACGAAATAAGGGGATACCTTATAAAATATTCCTGTCACATTTTGATTTATTATAGAATCGATCGTCACCTGCCATCAAATGCGATTGAGGTGAAATGCCAGCCTATTTTGCATAAAATACAATACGGGCTGGGCCTACCGATATATTTCAACCACGCCTTTTTGTTATTAGGTATCATGAGAATAAAAATATCCTCCTCCCTAACACATGTAGCTTGTCTGTCCTGTATTAATTTATGGAATAAATTAATGAATAATGAAACGGAAGACCAGCGCTGGCTACGCTAGCAACAATGCTGAGTTGCGGCCATTTCGTGACACCACTAGGACTGTATGTTTTACTTTGTTATTGTATTTTGGTGATACGAATAAATTATTTCTTTCTTTCTTTCTTTCTTTCTTTCTTTCAAATACTAATTGGACCAATTCTAATGTAATCATTCTCCATCCTCCTAACGTTATTCCCGGTTCTGCCCTAAAGGAGCACGGGGTCCGCTTTAACACCTTATCCCTTGGGATAAGGTGTTAGGTGTCAGGTGCCTATGGCAAATCTTGATTTGGCATAGGCACTAGTTTTACGAAAGCGACTGCCATCTGACCAACCCAAAGGGAAAACTAGATCTTATTGGGGTAAGACCGGTTTCCTCACCATGTTGTCCTTCACCGAAAAGCTAACGGTAAATATTCCTATGAAAAACTTATCGGTACGAGTCGGGATTCGGAACACGACCGCCACTTGACAGCCGCATGCCTGAACCACTAGGCTACCGTTGCCGAAGCGTTCTATAAGACAATAATTTGTGGTAACTGAAGTGTGAGTAGTTGAATAATCAAATAGGTTAACTAATATTAAAATCATCAACTTATTATGAAACGACAAAAACGTTCTGTTAGTAAGTATGAAGTTAACAGGGAAATAGGAATAAGTGACGTGATGATTCAGGATGAGTCGCGCTGCAACGTTTTCGAAGAAAAACGACGGCAGTTTTCCGCACAGCCCGGCGGAACCACGGCTAAGGCTCGGCAGCAGCATCTACCTGGGCGTTTCCCCCAAATGTGCGCTTTTACTTTTTATCTCAGTATTATTTTTTTTTGGTTTTTCTCTTCAGAACCATGAGCAGGCTTGATACCGATAAAGAAAAATATGTACCCAGTTTTCTATTCCATAATCTGACGTTTTTTTTTCATACATTCTGTATGTCCATAGTGGAATTAAAAAAATGTATGGAAAATTAAGGACAATTTCTTCTTTATCGGGACCAAGAGTGCTCATTATTCTGAAAAGGAAATACCAAAAAAATCTCAATTGTGAAAAAAAAGTAAAATTCGCATGTTTGAGTGAAAAAGCCCTCTGTCATACTACTTAGTATGTTAATATTCGGATTAGAATAACAGTAATGGTCGCAGTAATATCGCTCTCACAGCCTGGAATCCACTAGCAGAATAATAATAATACAAATCGTATGTTAATATGCGTCGAATCCAAAAATTGATATTTTTTTTATCACTGTGTATTAAAAAATCATCAAAATATCATGAATAAGTTGTACCATGATGTTTTTCGAGTATTTTCGTGAGTTTTGTTTATCCTTACATCGGTTGCATAAATAGAACTCCAAAGCAACTTTCGGTTGACTTCAGTTCCAGGGTTTTTTCTATTTTGTCCTTTCTTCCTGTATCTCCTATGTATGTTTGTGTTTAATAAATATATAAACTGTCCTGTATATATCCTGCGTTGTAAATATGCCAAAAAGTACAAACACTTATGTTCAGTACAACACATGACAACAAAAATCTTTTGTCTGTACATGCGTCACGAGAAAGCCAGACTTAACCTTACATCTGTCACTCTGTCAAACCATTAGACTAGGGATTCTTCTTCCGACTTTAATTCCCAAGGTATACAGGCAGGCAAGCTAAAGTAAAATTTCTTAAGAAATAAATGAAGGCAATTGAGGGCAGACCGCATTTTATTTTTACGCCACAGCCGGTTTAATGTCACTATAAATGAGTTTTTACATAAAAACTGGAAAGTTCAGCAGCTTTGTTTTTCATTGAACAGATATATAACTGAAGATTAAGAATACTTTTCATAAGTTCACACAGTCATTAGGAAGTTCAGACTAGGGTTTGGTCCCAGGACTGTATTTGTATGAGATTACAGCTCTGAAACAACTAAGACGTCAACTAAGGGACCTGGGTTGAAGTGTGTTGTAGGCGATGGGTTAGCAACCTATCACTGCAATATCACATTTTGTCGATCTCTTATACCCACATTTATGCTAAAAGTGGCGCTGGAACATACGTTTCATGTGCTCTGCCTACCCCTTTTGGGAGTAAAGGCGTGAATGTATGTATGTATGTATGTATGTATAAACAGCCCTGAAAATCATCCCAATTTCACATAACGTTTTTTATCAATCATTTCGAATACCAGAAACAGAGGGAGAGCTTTACCCAGCTGCGGGACACTACATGCTCTCAATAATAATCATTTCGAATATGGATACATCGGGGTTTTGGGAGCTTAGCGTTAAATTAATTCTCAGATTTAATTAAATTTGATCTCGGCTTTGTAAACTTTGCGTTAATTAGGCGCAGTAGCAATTACAATATCTTCTAATTGTCAGAGAATCAGCTGTAATCGTTACTATAATAATTCGTCTTGGGAATTCGAGTGCTGCTACATTTTTGCAATAATATCATGTCATGCAGGGAACACTAAACTTTATGTTTAACGGGTGCATTGGAAATTATCGCGTGCGCCGTTCTGACTAGATTCAGAAACAATAAGTTCTGATTTTCAGTTATATGATTCTTGACTATATGATTGTTTATCTGATTTAACCAATACATTGATTGACTAAAATTTCCTCGATAAAAAAAAAATCTAAAGTTGGGTCTTTATTTTTGGACTCAGCCTACTCAAACAAAACATTATTTTACGACACAATCAAGTTAATAGTATAGAATTTTATCTCATCTAAAATCTCACTTAATGAAATATACACTCAGAGGCAATGAAAACGGGTCACTTCCCATGGATTACTTTACAAAGTGACCCGTTTTCATTGCCTCTGAGTGTAATTCCCAATGTGAACTATTAAGGTACGCTACCTCAGAGGCAATGAAAACGGGTCACTTTGTAAAGTAATCCATGGGAAGTGACCCGTTTTCATTGCCTCTGAGTGTATATAAAACTTCAGTAAGTTAGGTATTTATCGAAATTTGACCAAAAAAAGAAGCGGGTTGTGTCGGAGATACAACCGTTACTTAAGTTTAAGTGCATACTTCTTTGTTGGCTATGGAACCCCAATAAAAACAACCGGCCAAGCCTGCTATTATGGTGTACCCGTAAAATGTATATCTGAATTAATTCACTAAAATTTGTATAAGTACAGATAAATCGGTATACAGGATGTTAACGGGGTCATGATCCGGAATGACAAAAAGCGAATAAGATGATCATACTGAACAACCTTTCCCATGGGACCAACCACGAAATCGCAAAAAAAAGAGCCAATTGGGTAAGGCCGTTATTTCTTGTTCCTGATTAAGCAGTTTAAATCGTCTACATTTTAATCACTTCCAGTGTGTTACGCCAATTAGCCATATAAATGGATTACTAATATTCGTAACACACTGGAATTGATTAAAATGTAGACAATTTAAACTGCTTAATCAGGAACAAGAAATAACGGCCTGATCCAATTACGAGTTAACTGTGAGTTAACTGCGATTTAATTGATAGTTAATGTATGGAATACCTGGTTTTTTTTTGCGATTTCGTGGTTGGTCCCATGGGAAAGGTTGTTCAGTATGATCATCTTATTCGCTTTTTGTCATTCCGGATCATGACCCCGTTAACATCCTGTATATGGCAACATTGACTGACGTAGCTCATTTCATTTGACTCGCGATACATTGAAAATGGCGGTCATTTCAGCATTATTGTCATGACCATGACCGCCACATAAACTAAATAACATTTTGTGATTAACAACTAATGGCAAATATAGAAGGATTTAAAGCATGTAACAAACAATTGTTTGAAATCAGTTTAGGCTTCTCTACAAAAAGATAAATTATTCCGTTACATTTTGAACTGTACCCCTATACTAGAACGCGAGCAAAAAAGTATCCACTTCAAAAGCTTATCCCGAAGAGAGTTGCATCTCTTTTTTTCGTGCGCGGGAGGCATAAGCGTGGCTTTGTCAAGGGAGCGTGGTCGACTCGAATCAAGGCTTCCCCTGAACTGTAAATCTTGAGTTAGTATTGTCGTTTAGCACCAAAGCATTGCTGCCATAGAATAAGAATAGTTTTAATAAGTTCCGATGCCATTAAAACAGCATCAAAGTTAGGTGGCAAAGATCCATATAACAAAGATGCTTTGTGCTTCAAAAATGCCAGTACGAGCAAGGGGAATATCTATAAACGCACAGTCCGACCCGCGATGCTGTACGCTGTGAAATGTTAGCCTTTAAGTAGGTAAGAAGAACACAAAACGCACTGCACAGAAATGCGAATGTTGAGATGGGCCCGAGGCGTGTTGGATAAAGTCTGGAACTAATATACGTGAAACCTTCAAAGTGGTCTCTAGCCAAGACGAGATGTGGGAGACGCGATTGCGCTGGTTTGGCCATATACCTAATGCACAGGGAGGAGACGACATAAAATGTTCTAAAATTGCAGAAGTAAAGTATATACTTTGAGCAGTACAGTACATAAAGTAAGTTTCTGTCAAAAATTTCATTTTTGGTACAAGCTTTTATTGCCGACTGTACTTTTCTGTATACCATCATCAACTACTCATTGAGACGATTCTAGCCCAAACTCAATCGGTCCCCGGGAAGTGGGTTAAATTTGACTCGCAAGTTTTGTCCCACACTAACAGGGAAAGTTAAATAAAAGCTTGTAATACAAAGGGAGACGCTAGACTTGAAATGGCACGAAAGAATAGGGAGAATCGAAAAGAAAGAGAAAGAAGAAGATCATCAGGAGAGCCGAGCTCCATTGATATGGGAACACAATGATGATGCTCTTATGGTTAATCGGCCACTATTTCTTTCTCATCTGAGGCCTCGTTTATGGACAACGCAAGGATACTAAAATATCCAAGTATTGGAGCGCTTACGTACAAGCGGGCGCGTTTCCGTACACATATTATTAACGTGATAATTACTCATCTTATTTTAGCGGTTGCGGACTAAATTAGCCCAGCATCCACTCGCCTAGCTAACATCATTTTTAGGGTTCCGCACCCAAAGGGTAAAAACGGGACCCTATTACTAAGGCTCTGCTGTCCGTCCGTCTGTCACCAGGTTGTATATCATGATAGTTAGACAATTGAATTTTTCACAGATGATGTATTTATGTTGCCGCTATAACAACAAATAAAAAAAATGGGTCTATATCTGTTGGTCTAAAATTGAGCGTAAGCAGCGTCACTACCTAGTGGGTAGTGACGCTGCCTACGAAGCTGAAGGTCCTGGGTTCGAATCCCGGTAAGGGCAAATATTTGTGTGATGAGCATGAATATTTGTTTCTGAGTCATGGAAGTTTTCTATTTATTTAAGTATTTATATCTATTATATATATCGTCGTCTAGTAGCCATAACACAAGCCTTAATGAGCTTACTATGGGACTAGGTCGATTTGTGTAAGATTGTCCCGTAATATTTATATTTATATTTATCATAATAACAGTCATAATAATGTATGTACGCTCACTTTGTATAAGCTTGTTTAGTATATCGTTCACTGCATAAATAATGAACGAAAGATAACCTAAACCTAACTAAACCGCCAGCATGTCGACGTCACCCCGCTTCGCGGGGTGCCTATTGCCGCTCTTAAGGGCGTAAGCTAACCCTAACCTAACCTAAAAATAATACCATTGTTACGATTGTTTGTTTTTTACCTAAACCTAACTAAACCTCCAGCATGTCGACGTCACCCCGCTTCGCGTGGTGCCTATTGCCGCTCTTAAGGGCGTAAGCTAACCCTAACTTAACCTAAAAATAATACCATTGTTACGATTGTTTGTTTTTTTTTACTGCGGGGGCTTGGCCAACCGAGCCCCTCGCGCGCTGTTATTGTCGCAGTTCTAACCTAACCTAACCTACTTTACTGGTAGCAGTTCGGTTCGGGTTCGGGGTCATAATCAGTTTAAATTATAAAATTTATGGATAAAATAGTTTAGTTGCTGTGATTGTAGCCATTGTTTGTTTTGGTTTAGGAGGTTTTATGTTAGGCTAAAGATTAATTATACCTTAGTCATTAAAAAAATAAACTAAACAATTTTAGGTCAAACATGTTTTAGGACAAAAAATACGTATGCAAAAAAATCTTTATGCTAAATAATAAGTATACCATTAAATAATAAACATTTTGGTAAACATTTAAATAATAAACACATGGTACGGAACCCTTCGTGCGCGAATCCGAATCGCACTTCGCCGGTTTTTTTCCAGTGACATCTTAGTTTTGGAACCAACTGGCAAACTTAACTGTTCTTTAGTCACTCTAAGGCCTCTGTCTTCGAGAAGTGTTTGCTTACATGATAGGACACGTAAGTATGAATAGATTGATATGGCTTGCTTTTTCACAAGAACCGTGCCAAGCCGCGTGGCTATTGATGTGCCTGAGATCATTCAATTAGAATCTATTATGTGCATAGCTTATCCCAGCTTGGCTTCAGTGAAAACTGGTTGAAAGGAACTACGTTTTCTTTTAGGGAGCAAGATAAATATGAGCAACGGATGCGAGCTAGATCCAAACTAAAGATTAATCTTACCCGCTCCGTTTCACTGGTTAGCTTTAGTGGAAACAGTCACATTGTTTCCAGGCTTTTAACCTCAACCATCGCGATCATTTAAAATAATGAGCCTGCTATAGCTAGTTTCAATAAATGTGAGGTCTCTGTACTATTCCATTTGTATGATACCTATTTAACTTAGACCTCTTCTTGAAAAATTGGCGCCATCTATAAGCCTTTTTATATATCATACACAATGAATGTTTGAACGACTAGTGAAACTAAAACAGACGCATTATTTTAACACATTTACTACCGAGAATCGCTACGCGCTACGCTCGTAGCCGATGTCGTGGTTTTGTCGCTAAGTAGCGAAAATCGCCTACGGCGTAGACACCCGCTAGGCGGGTTCCTGGCAGCGAATGTGAACAACGCGATATTGAATAGACTCTCAATGTAGTTGTTGTTGTCCCAGGGCACCCAAGAGGTGCAAAGGGCCTTCATTAGCTTGCGCCACACCTTCCTGTCTTGAGCGACGTCCCTGGCCTCACTTCAGCTCCGTTCAACTCACTCTCGACTGTTCGCCGCAATGTGTGCACAGGACAGGACGTCCATGAATTTGCCTTCCGCCCGGCTGCTTCCACTCAAAAGCAATGTTTGCATTGTTTAGTCCCCCTCTTAGAATCATATCACCTATCCAACTGCATTTGCTCATCGCGATCTCTATGGCAATGGGTTCTTGCCTGCACATACTCCATAAGTCCTCATTTCTCAAATAAGAAAAAAAAAAAAAATAGACTCAGTATAATTTACTTGTCACCATCGGCACTTGTATTACATATTCACATGCAAGGTACGTTAATGGTGCTTGTAATAGACACATGGGCCAAATTTCATGTCATGTCCCTGACGCAGAGATAAACGATATCCCATGGCCGTCCTCTCAATTAAGACATATGTAGTAGCGGCTAGGTTTAGAGAAAGGGACTTACTTAAACTACCAACTTTCAACTGTATAGCTTCAGTTCTTCGTAACGTGCATATTCACGCCTATAAAATAAATGCTGAAGTAGACTTTTCAAATCATGAGCAAAACTATCTCAATTATCCCTGTCGACGGCTAAAGACTAACACCGTCCGGACTCAGGCGGATCGATTACAGGACAATTGCTTGATCCCCCAAATAGCGTCCCCGCACCATTGTGCTGCCACACCTACTGGAACTATCATACCAGCCTTATTCATGTCAACACCTACTTGTACCTAAAGTTATCATTTTTTAGGCAAAGGTCACGGGCAAGAAGTGTCTCGGCTGGAAAGGTAGGAAACACCAGCAATTTGAATATATTCCATCAGAATTTGTGTGGCATAAGTAACAAAAAAGACGAGCTAGAAATATACTTGAGTAATAAAGGAAACGAAATACGTTATGTTTGCATCTGTGAGCATTTTTTAAACAAAGATACAGCATGCCTCTTTAATATGTCCCTCTTTAATTTAGCTTCCTATAATGTTCGAACTAATAAGAAGAGAGGTGGTAGTCTAATCTTAGTGCGTCAAAATAGGAAGATGGAAGAATTAATGTTTTGTAAATCACTATAAAGCGGAATGTTTTGAAGTTTGTGGTGTTCGGGACTGCGAAACGGGTCTTTGCATAATTTGTTGTTATCGTAGTCCTAGGAACGGCAATTTAGAGCAGTTTATGGAAAAACTTGAGCAGTTGCTACAACATTACTTCAATAAAAAAATTTTTATTTGTGGCGATTTTAACATTGATCTCTTAAAGTGCGACATAGAAGTGTCTACATTTTTGTCGCTCTTAAAATGTTACAATTTTAATCCGCTCATAACTGATGTAACTTTTAAAAGAAATGAACATGAGTCCTGCATTGATAATATTCTATCTAACTTATCGCCTAATTCTTTAAAGAACACGAAAGTGGATCACAATGAGCTAGCCGACGGTCATGCGGGAATTTTTTGTGAGATTGCGTTGGAAGCTACCAAATGTAAGGCTGACAGAGATGTGTACACTGAGAAGAGAGCGCTGAGTAATTCGAACAAAGCCGTATTTAGACAGAAAATGCTAAGACAAACCTGGAATAAGATAGGTGTGAACACATTTTTAAAAAAGATCATCGAGACATTCAAGAGTAATTTTCGTAAGAAGAAAACAAAACTCACCTTGCAAAGAAGAACAATCCACTGGATTTCTAAAGGTATCAGAGTTTCGAGCAAGATGAAGCGCTTTCTAAACACTGCTGGTAAAGCAAATTGTCACAAAACTATTGAAAGTTATCGGTGCAAGTACATTGCAACATATAAAAGGATAATTAGACTTGCGAAAAGACTCGCTGTTCAGAGGGAACTAGGTGTCATATTATTAATGTGGGTACCTAGTTGTATTACGTGCGAATCCATGTCTACCCTGATTTGGTAGGTGAATAAAGAAAGTTAGTCATTGCTTGATCTCTGTGTTTAATTGAAGTGTTCCCTGCACCCTAACATGGCGCAGCCGGTATAGTGATTGAAAAGTGAACAAACGAAATCTAAAACCGTCGAAAATATAATTGGAGTTAAAAGATAATGGAGTCCGTGCTTACACCCCCGTCGCCGTTTAAATACGAAGAAAATGTTACGAATATGGCGTCGGGCAGTTTGTGCGAATCCTGGGAGAAGTGGAAAAAAGGGTTCAGAATATATTCTAAGGCCTGTGAACTGAATAAGAAATCTGAAGAGATACAGATAAACATATTTTTACATGTCGTGGGAGAACAGTGCCGTGAGATTGTCGAACAAAGTCCTGCTAAGTGCTCGAAATTGGAGGATTTACTGAGTCAAGTGGACAACCATTTTCAAACAAAGAAAAATGTAACGGTCGAACTTCATCGGTTTTTTACTCGTGACCAAACGGAATATGAATCCATCGATCAGTACGTCTTTGAGTTAAGGAAGTTGGCCCAATCCTGCGAATTTGAAAATTTGAACGACGGATTAATAAAAGATAGGTTAATATGCGGCGTAACGAGTGCAGCGATATGAAAGCGATTACTACGCGAGGACGACTTAACGCTAACTAAAGCGCTAGAAATTTGTCGAGCCGCTATTGTTTCGAGAATGTATTCGGAGAACATTAAACGGGAGTGTGTCCGTGAAATAAATTATAAGAAAGCGTGTTTAGTGATAAATAAAGAATTAAATGAACTTAAGCGGAGAGGAGCGTACGCAGGGGCGAGATCAAGCAACCGACGGGGTGGACCCGGCGGCTCGGGTTACGGTCGCGGATGACCCGGCCGGCGCGCCGGCGCAGCGCCGCCCGCAGCACGCGCAGCGCGGCGCCGGCGCGCCGGCCGGTGCGGGCAGTGCGGCAGTGCGGCAGGGCGCATGTCAGATATAACTGTCCAGCATATGGAAAGAGGTGCATGAAGTGCTCGAGATTGAATCATTTTGCTAGCATGTGTACATGGTAGAGGAATCGGAGGAACAGGTAAATAATATTACAAATAAATGTAGTGATGAGTGGAGTACGGAACTGAAAATAAATAATGTACTCATATGTTTCAAGTTGGACACGGGGGCGGACGTAAACGTTTTAGCTTGGAATATCGAGTAAAGATTTGTTAAAAACGAATACTAGACTTAGTGGTTACTCGGGTGCTAGTATAGATGTGGTGGGGAAGATTTTCCTGCGTGTACGATACAAAAATCAGGTCTGCGTATTAGAATTTAAGATTGCTGATGTGAAATCTACACCAATTTTAGGTCGTTTTGCATGTACCGAGCTGAATCTGGTCAGACGAGTCATGTCTTTGCAACAGTCTAGTGATCGGGTTCCAGATTTCCTTAAGGAATTTAATGATATATAAGGTCCCTCGGATTGGGTCAGCAGCATAACGGTAGTAAAAAAAGCTAACAGGGACTTGAGAATTTGCTTAGATCCGAAGGAGTTAAATAATGCTATAAAACGGGAACATTTTAGACTGCCAACTGTCGATGAAATAGTGTCAAACTTATCAGGTGCACGGTACTTTAGTACTCTCGATGCCAGCTCGGGTTTCTGGCAAGTGCGGCTGGACGACACTAGCAGGTATTGCACGTTCAATACACCCTTTGGCAGGTACAAATTTTTGAGAATTTCATACGGAATTTGTTCAGCCTCAGAAGTATTTCTTAAAAATAGGAACATTTATTCCAAACTTATCAGATAAAACCGAACTGTTAAGGCAGTTACTAAAAAAAGAAACTGAATGGCATTGGGATAAAAATACAAGTAAATGTTTTAATGAGTTAAAAACATGTTTGATGAAGCGACCGGTGCTTCAGTATTATA
This sequence comes from Epinotia ramella, assembly GCA_947578815.1. Lineage (NCBI taxonomy): Eukaryota > Metazoa > Arthropoda > Insecta > Lepidoptera > Tortricidae > Epinotia > Epinotia ramella. Next base: position 20,413,342 of record OX388211.1, read on the forward strand.
GTATGAGTCGGCCGATAACGATTTCAGTCGATGCGAGCAAAAGCGGTCTTGGTTGTTGTTTGATGCAAAATAATTTACCGGTATGCTACGCATCAAAATCATTGAGTAAAACGGAACAAAGATATGCTCAAATCGAGAAGGAGCTTTATGCTTGTGTGTTTGCATGTGAGCGATTCTATCCGTACATATATGGTAGATCAGACATAACAATTGAGACTGACCATAAACCTCTCATAAGCATAATTAAAAAACCCATTGTAGACTCGCCATCACTTGCAGAGAATGTTATTGAGGTTGCAGCGATATACATTCAATTTGGTATACAAGCCTGGCAAGCATTTGTATATAGCGGACGCATTGTCGCGCGCATACGAGCCAGATGAGCGCGCCGAGCACGCGGGGCGTGACGCGCTGCACGACGAGGTGTGCGCGGTGGAGCGCGCGCTCGCCGCCGCCGCCGACGCGCACCTCTCCGACCACCAGTTTATCGCATAACAAAAACAAAACGACGCCGACGATGAACTTACACAGTTAAGGAAATGTATTTTAAGGGGTGGCCGGATGATAAAAAAGATTTAATAGACGTGCTGAAACCATATTGGACATATAGGGATGAGTTGACAACGGCGCATGTATTGATTTGGAAGGGAGATAATTATACCTAGGTGCTTAAGAAAAGAAATGCTATCAAAAATACATATAGGGCATATGGGCAGGGAGAAGTGTAAATTGCGGGCGAGAGAGATCATATTTTGGCCGTGCATTAATAATGATATTGATAACTTAGTAAACAATTGTAGCGTATGTCTTTCTCACAGGAAAAACAATCAGAAAGAAGAGTTTATTCCACATGAAATTCCTAGTGAGCCTTGGGTGAAAGTAGGTGTTGATCTATTTCAGATTCAAGGTGTAAACTATTTATTGTTGGTCGACTATTATAGTAAGTTCATAGAAATGGTTCGCTTACAGGTAACAACATCTGAGTGTGTCATATCATGTCTAAAATTATTTTATCGCCAAGGGATACCTATTATCGTAATGACAGACGGTGGACCACAATTTACATCTTTAAAATTTAAACAATTTGCTGATGAATGGCAATTTACTCATAATAGGTCGTCTCCGAGGTGTGCGTAGTCTAACGGTCAGATAGAACGGACAGTCCAGACTGTAAAGAATATCATTATCACAACAAACGAAAGTCGTACTGATTACAGGCTAGGACTGTTAGAGTATTTAAATACACCGTTATCAAGTGATTTAGCATCGCCAGCTGAATTGTTGCAAAGCAGGAAAATTAGAAGTAACATTCCAATGTGTCGCAAGCTATTAAAACCAAAGTTTCAAACAAATGTGAAGAACAAGTTAATTCAAAGACAAGACAAAAAATTTGCCAACCTTGTCAATAAGTGACAGAGTAAAAGTAAAATTGGATCCTTGTAAAAAGGGCTGGTTATCTGGAACCATATCACAGATGTTAGGTGCGCGTAGATATAAAATTAAGTTGATTAACGGCAATGAAATAGTTAGAAATCGTAAGTATATCATACGCGACTCACCGCACAGAAATGACTCATCTGGAGCAGATTTATTCTTTGATTTTGATGACATAACACCGTCGTCACCGAGCGCAGGCGGAGCCGGTAGTCCTTGCATTGTAAACAACACTGTACCTACTAATAGTTATAATGTTATTACTCGTTTCGGCAGGACAGTGAGGGCTCCGGATAGATGGGGCAACTGGATCTGAGATGAAATGAAATTGGGAGAGGTGACATTCCCATAAACTTTGTCACGAACTATATTGTTAAACCATACCATAAAATAATGTTGTTATTCGACTTGCATGTTAAATATTAGTAATTAAATATATAGCATATCAAAAATGTACACTTACCTCGATAAGAAAATGAATTTTAAACGCATGCACTTATATGTACTTAAAATACCTAAACTACTATTCATGTAATAGTTGTAAAACAAATACAATATTGCATGTGTTATATACAAGTTCTTACACGTTTAATCTACTTAATCAAACTTATTCAACTAAAAGATTAGTTTTCACTTCACACGTGGTAGGTATTGATAATTAACATGGCTTGATTGTAATACACCGTAGATAAAAATGGTTATAAAAAGGAACAGAAACTAATATGTTTATTGATTAATTTCAATTGTAAATAATTCACAATATATTATATTCTTAAAACGGTACTTACTAAATTCTTGTACCTCACATAAAATTTTAATATTTAAAAGATATTTTTAAATGTTTCGTTCGCCTATTTCTAAATGAAATAGTAGTGTTTCTTGAAGCTATTGATTGAAACTATAATAACTATCGTCAATAAGTTATTCAAGTATTTTAATATTGATAATGTTAATATGCTGTACATAACAGTTTTTATTTGTTTTGTTTTGAAAAAGGAAGATGTCATATTATTAACGTGGGTACCTAGTTGTATTACGTGCGAATCCATGTCTACCCTGATTTGGTAATGAATAAAGAGAGTTAGTCATTGCTTGATCTCTGTGTTTAATTGAAGTGTTCCCTGCACCCTAACACTAGGCACGGCAAAAAACTCGAGTAAATCTATTTGGAAGGTTGTGAACAGACACAGAAATAAATCAACGTTAAAAAAAACGCAGGAAAACTTAATTCTCCGTACCAACAAAATTATTATAGATCCACAAGAACAGGCTGACACGTTTTCGAAGTTTTTTGATCACAGTGACGGCTATATTACAAATAACTCCCTTCAGGCACTAAAATTGCTTACAGACTGCACTGAAAGACTGAAACAAAGCATGATATTTGAATTGCCGCTTGAAATTTTTAAATTGGTAAGACAGTAAGGTGCCTAAGACTTCAGTTGGGTATGACGAAATACCAACAACTGTAATTAAAGACAATGTTGACTTACTAGCCGAACCACTTGCGGAACTATTAAATGAGTGTCTTGAAATGGGTACCTTCCCAGATCAGCAGAAGATAGCAAAAGTATTGCCAATTTACAAAAAAGGAGTAAAAAGTGACCCTAAAAACTTTCGGCCAATATCGCTGTTACCAGCTACGTCTAAAATCTTTGAAAGTATAATGAAGTCGCGATTACAAAACCACCTCAACGACTGTGATGCGTTAAATTGTAGGCAGTTTGGTTATCGCAGAGGAGTCGGTACTCGCGAAGCAACAGATACCTTAATTAAATACACGATGCAGTACAAGCAATAAATAGCAAAAACAAAGTAGCTGTGGATCATAAAATTTTGTTGTCCAACCTGGAACACTATGGCGTTCGTGGCAAGGTATTTGAAATGCATGCCTCGTATCTGTCCAATAGGAAACAGTACGTGGAACTTAAAGCTATTGAAGACAACACAGAAAGAACTTACAAATCCAAAATGGTAAACATAAAACGCGGCATACCTCAGGGATCGATTTTAGGCCCGTTTTTCTTCGTAGTTTTTATAAATGACCTGATTTCTTATATGAATATGGTAATGCCACATGTAAAGGTAGTTGTTTTCGCTGACGACACAAATGCCATCGTTACAGCAAATAACATGACTCAGCTCAATGAATCAGTCAACGCAGCTCTAATGGCTTTCAGTTACTGGTTTCTAAACAATAACTTGACACTTGATACCAGTAAAACGAACGTTATGTTATTTTCTGCGACAGCTAGCAAGTCGGATATCTTGAATGCAAAGTTGAACGGAGTCCAAGTGGACCAGGTTAGTGTGGTGAAGTTTTTAGGAATACACATAGACTCGAGACTCAAATGGAAAACCGAAGTGCAGCAACTGAATTCCTCGATTGGTTCCACGTGTTATGCACTCCGTAGTTTGAGAGATGAGGTTCACACAATACACCTAAAAATGGTATACCACGCTCTTGTGGAATCAAAGCTACGGTATAGCATTAAATTGTGGGGAAATGGTTACAAATATAACGTAGAAGCTGCTTTCAAGATGCAAAAAAGGGCCATTCGTACGATAGTTCGCATTCCGCAAAGAGAATCGTGCAGAGAACACTTCAAAACGCTTGACATTTTGACTGTGCCATGTCTATATATTCTTGTTCTGCTTAGCGACTTCAATAAACATCTATATCACTATGAAACCCAAAGTGAGAGGGAGGTCAGACTTTCAACAAGAAGGAAAGATATTCCTAATAAAATGGCAACGCGGCTCAATATCGTGAAGCATGCCGCATGTTACCAGGCGGCTCAGTTGTTTAACAAACTGCCAATTGAATTAAAATCAATCATAGACTCTTGCGTATTCAATGCAAGGCTCAAAGCTTTACTCCTGAGGAAGTCTTATTATACTGTAGCTGACTTCGTAAACGATAAAGATCATTAATAATAATGTATATTATAATAGTTAGTAAGAGTATCTAAGTAAGTAGTTATTGTTTTTATTTTTATTATTATTTTGTTTTTGACTGTATACTTTATTTTAATCTATAATTGTACACCTGTTTGTTAAATTTATTAATTGACATACCTATCCATATTGAAATGTAATTGTAAGCTCGATTTCATCCTTTTTTTTGTGTATTTAATATGATATTTCTTTATGACATTTTTATGTAAGTACCTAAAATTCATTTACAATGTAAATTGTGACTGAATAAACGAAATGAAAAATGAAATGAATTTCATGTATAATGGCCATTACTAAAACTCAATTAAAAACCCCTCTGGGTTGAAGTCCACACTCGCCCTCTCTACGCATCAACTCTCTATGCCATCAACATCTCATATTGCCAGGAAAGTGGACACTGTCATTAACCACCAACCACTCCCTGCTGAAAATAATCAAACTCCGTTCTAATTTAATCATTCATTTGTTTCAGATAACCACGGAAGCCCCATGAATACCACAACCGAAATTGTTGCACACCAGTGATGCTACCAAGTGGACAGTTGCATACAGTTAGTGTAAAACATGTGTGAATTGAGGCCTAGCTAACGTGGACCACCGAACAGAAATGGCGCGGAAAACAGGCCTCCTCGTCCTCATGTGGATAGCAATTTTCCCATTGTACCGGGCGGATAATCTTGGTGAGTCTGTTCGAATTGAAACTGCTATCCGATCATTGTATTTGCGACTGTAGCGCGACGGAATTAGGTATCGATTCGCGTTGATAGGTTACGTGAATGTGGTAAACGGATTAACGTTCAATCTATTTTCTCACTTACGTTAAATGTTTTGAGGGTGATGTGACGGAGAATAAGATAGCAAAGTATTTGTTTAGTTAAAGGTTTCAGTCATATTTTTATCTGGCCATTTGATAAACTACGAATCCCATAATTGCCTTTAACATATATAGCAGACGTCTTTGTTTTAAAACTGCTGCAATAATGAGGGAACACGCGATGTTAAGTTACCGTAATCGGTTGGTAATTACAAAACTTAAAAAGTGGGATCTGCTAATGGGATCTAGACTCGAATATGTTTAATTTTTTTTATGGGCTAGCACTTATACTACGTTAATTTTAAGCTCATTTTATGTACCTACCTATATCTACTACTAGATCAGCGAGGCCATGTATAAAGCGGGTATTAGGAGCCTATGGAAAGGTCTATCCAGCAAGAATAGGAAATATGTCACGATCCTCAGCCTTGATGGAACTATACGATAATTATTTATTTATTAATTTATTTATTTAAACTTTATTGCACAAAAGTACAACTTATCGTACAAAAGGCGGACTTAATGCCATATGGCCTTCTCTACCAGTCAAACCTTAAGGCAAAGCGGAAAAGATTGTGGGGCAGTGCAAATAACAACTAAAAAAAATAACATTACGGTATTCCTATATACAACATATTTACACAAATACATATAGGAACATAAATAAAATAAATACTTACACAAATAAATATATATACAGAAATATACACTACATACATACTTACAAGCAAAATTTTCAAACCTGTAACCTTTAGTCTACTCGGATCTGCCAGCAAATAAATTACGCACAGATTTCTTAAAGACTAATTTGCTCGGGGCTTTCCTGATCGCGGGGGGAAGGCCGTTCCAAAGACGAACCACCTGCACAGTGAAAGAATTGGACATAAAGCCAGTACGGTGAAGAGGGATAGATAGAGAAAGATTGCCAGAAGAGCGAAATTGACGGTCACGATAAGCACCATGAAAGTGAAAGAAAGATTTAAGATATTCAGGGGAATGTGGATCATTAAGAATAGAAAATAAAGTGCAAAGCATGCGAGTATTTCGCCGTTGACGGATAGGAAGCCAGCCAAGCCGAGCCCGAAAAGAGGAGACGTGGTCGTATTTCCGTAGACAGAAAATGAAACGGATACAGTTATTGAGAAGTCGATCCAGCTTATCGAGAAGTTCTTCATTTAAATCCGGATAGCACACATCACCGTAGTCGATTATGGGTAAAATCAGCGTGTTCACAAGCAAAACCTTAGTGTGTATGGGCAAAAAGTGCTTGAACTTGTTAAGAGAGTGGAGAGATCCCGTAATCTTGCGGCTAATTTCCGCAACCTGTGTTCTCCAGCTCAGAGTACAGTCCAAGTGAACACCTAAGTCTTTTACACTCTGACTGTAGGTTATAACAGTTCCATTGAACTGCACTGGTCTAATGGAGTCAAGATCAAGCTTGGAAAGTTGCCGAGAGCTACCGATGACAATGGCTTGACACTTTGACGGGTTAACAAATAGGCCGAACCTCTCAGACCACTGTTTTATGTGTAAAAGGTCCCGATTTAGCTTGTCAACGGTAGCCGTCATATCAGTCACTTTACACTGGTCGTAAAGTTGTAAGTCGTCAGCATACAGATGGTAAGCACAAGCGAAACTCAGGGGTAATGAAGTTAATAAATGTAGAAAATAGAAGAGGAGAGAGAATACCTCCTTGAGGTACACCAGTGGCAAGGTCGCACCAGTCGGACAATTATGATGATTATAAATACTTACTTATTTTCGACATTAAAATTTTCTGGTTTTTTCCCATTCTGCTGGTTATTAAAAGACCATGTATTTGAAATGTTTACGAATTAAACCCTATTCGAAACTAAGTAGGGTAAATCCACGTCATACTGAAAATGGACTCTTTACACTTACAATAGAATTAATTTCTAGTATAAGGTGTTAATTACTGGCCACCCTTCAGTAACTAGCCACGTTATACTAAATTGAATCCTCTTTATAGGGGAAGAGACTAAGTTTTTAGTATGAGGGGGCCAATTATTGGCGATTTACCCTCATTACGGTATCGACGAAAAGGCAACATACCTAAGTATTTTATTGTGAGGAATTGAATGTCATGATGGATGGAAGAAACTGCACTAATGAATTTGATCCTAATACGTAAACTATTCTTATTATGCGTACAAGTTTGCGTGTTGTCTAAGTAAATAAATATAACACTTTTTTGTAGGTGAACACTCTACGATACAAAATTTGATAAACAACACAACATAATTTAAATAACAATGCCAAGTTCCACGCACATCGCACGCATGTAATTGCCAAAATTACTTTCGCCGATATTCTTGTAAATTGTCAACGTTAAAACACGAGCCGGGTGCCATTGTACTTGGAAAACAGAACTTTAAGCGTGTAATTGTATGAAAACGTGACCTGTATTGTCTCAATGGAGTTTCATGTATCACAAATCGAGGGTTGCCTGGTGCAACCCATTAAGTACGAGAAACCTAGTTTCGAAAAAAACGATGTTAAAGGTTTATGGTCATCAAAAACTAATTGCTGATAAATAAATTTGTAGTTTTATAATTTATTCGTGTAGGTAATTTTATCCACTTTAAGTTAATTTGTGTTTAAGTTATGTAACTCATTTACTTTTGTAGTAAGAAAATGTTTTTTACCTACGGGTCTCGACTTATTGGGTTTATGCAAAAAGTAAAAAGCCGTTAATCTTACTTAAAGGTTTTATTACTTATATAAAAAAACTTAAAAAAAATTTTACAAGTGAGAACTGTATTACTCTTCATCTGAACCATTAGGTGCTTTTCCGGCAAATGTTTTTAGGCTTCTTATCCATCCATGATACTCCTCAGGTATAATTTGTTTCCTGCACATAGTCTCTAAATCTTTTTTTTTAGCAATGCTTATAGGTAACTGACTACTGTATCTTGGCTCTAACTCTTCTGGCCATGGCATTGAAACTGATGGTGGGTTAGACTGTCTCTTAGCTCTTGTTCTAGGTGTATTTGGCTTTTGTTTCGAAACATCTAACTGACGAAAATCCTCAGACATGTCGTAATTAAAGTAAATTTTAAAATCTCCTTTTATGTACCGAATCCTTTTAATTTTCAGCCAGTTCACGGCCTCATTCGTGGTATCTTTGTTTTTATTATGCATTATAGCAGCACTTAGTTTTTTTAAGTCTAACATCTCGGAATATTTAAACTCTTTCACTTTATAGCTATCGACTTCAATCATTTTGCTGAGGTGTATCGTTCTCTGAATCTGCATCTAGAACATAATCTGCTGCTAAATGGTCACCTTCCATAGAAATCCAAACTCGATCTAAAACTTCATCAATCAGGACCATAAAAAAGTCTGCCTGTTTTGAGAAGGCATTCGGACTTTCAGGGAAAAAATCAGAGTCGGAATCTATTTGTTTTTGAGAATAACACTTAGGATCTGGCACGTAAGTGGGATCTTCATCCGAAAAGTCATTGCCAAATAAATTAGATTCGTCACCTGGAAAAAAAAACTTTCTTATACAAAATAAATTAAGTTTTTATACAGATTAACATAGTAAACGAATGAATGATATTTTTTTTGTATTATTTTCAAAAAACTTACTTGATTCTGCCATACTACTATCATCGATGTCAATATTGTGCATTTGGGCGGCGATATCAATTTGCGATTCATCAAGGTCAGAGGAGTCATTGTCTGAAAATGAATAAAATAATGTATGAGTACCAAAAACATCATAACTAAAATCATTTACTGGAAGTAACGGGATTATCGGGTAAGTACAAATAAGAACATACACAACACATAATTATAATTATTGATCTTATCTATACGTACAGATATAGCTCGACAAAGGAGTAGAAATTAAGTCCCTCTTTTCTTAGATTGATTTTAAAGGGATGACACTACAGTGTTCCCACTTTTTAACTTCTACTCTTTTCTGTCAAGCTATAATTAGCGGACTGTTTTGTACTTTTACAAATACGGCCATAACTTACGTTTTTAATGGACTATGTACTTTTACCGATCTTTAAACCATGGAATCTTACCATCTTTATTGTTTTGCAGGTAACAGCTTATGTTTTCATTTGCCGTTGAAACACTAGGTCCAGCCATAGAAAATCTGTTATTAGAAGCACATGTGCCCGCTGGAACGCAAATAAATATTATTTAATAATTTAATCGAACATAACTAATTTTAACTACCTATTATTTTTATTATTTTGTACCGTAAGCATTACTCATAGTCACGAAGTTTGATTAATATTTAGTGCTAAAACCCGATAAGATCGCTCAAAGTGCTCTAAATGAAACAACGACAATGTGGTCAAACCCGATAAGTAGTAATAATTTGTGATTGATATTATAAGCCTCATTCCCTTTACCTACAGTTCCAATTTCGAAAACACATTTTTTCGACTTATCGGGTTTGACCACGCAACACTCGCTTCGTAATTTATTAACGGTTATAATATTATAGCTTAGAATGGTTAAATTTATTGTTATTTAAACACAATACTATAAACACAATGTATTCCATTCAGACGATTAGGTCATAATTATAACATGATAAAGTAATCTTATTTCGTACAACAATTCATGTATTTTAAGGTTAGATAATTAGATTTTACCTGTTTCTAGCTTATTACTGCAGGCTAGTTGCACCAATTTTCTGCTTCGGTCACCCATCGCACAACTTTTAACACGTACACAAGCTTCATTAATACAATACACCACTTTTAACAGCTATTTTCAATGAAAATTATTTTGTAACGACGAAGCGCTGCGCTTGCGAGCGTGCGATTCGTGTGACTAGTCACTACCTGTCGAGGCGGCGCATGACCTTGCTATCGTCAAAAATACTTATTGGGTTCTTCCCGGAACAACTTTTTAAAGAAATTTGTTAAAGGCTCGTGCTAGAATCCGATAACTAAACTAACACAAATATTTTTAAATGAAAACTTACTATAAGTTTGTTTATTGGGTTACTCTTTTAAGTAGTTAGTACGTTTAATAAATAATATTGTAAAAGTAGAATCCGAGAAATGATTTTAACGTATTTTAATTCTTAGTAAAATTGTCTTAACGTTTGAATTGTAATGAGGTAAGACCGGATAAGTAATAGTAACTGGTTCTACGTTGTGTGTTTAGTTAATTTAGAGTAAAAATCTCTGCACTAAATACCTATAAATGTGCCTTGTGTGGTTATTCCACTAAGTAATACTAAAAACTGAAGCCTTAAGTGTACTTGTAGTATTTAGTTCTGAATTAAAACTTCAAATCAAGTACTTATTGGGTTAACAACTCGGCAAATTTTCGTGATACTTGTCAAATCCGCTTATCCGATATTGCCATTAGATTGAGCGATATCGAATTAATATAAAACTGTTTTTACATCAAAATCTCACTTTACGTCACTTATTGGGTTTCACCAGGCAACCCTCGAAATGTCATATAAATTATTGGGGTTAATACGAAACAAACTTTTGTCAAAAAATTCATTTTTTGTACAAGCTTTTATTGCCGACTGTATTTTTCTGTATACCATCATCAACTCCTCATTGAGACGATTCTAACGAGCCCAAACTCAACGGGGTTACGTCGGTTAAGTACTGAATTCTAATGGCCACCTTCTGTCTCCATCATCAGATCAGCTCGATGGTACCATAATATTGAATTGTCATCGAAACTATACTTATAACCAAAATTTCAGCTCAATCGGTCACGGGGAAGTGGGTCAAATTTAACTTGCAATATTTGATTACAGACAGAAAGACAGACAACGGGACAGGTGAAACTAAATAAAAGCTTGTAAAAAACGTACGCGTTTCGTGTGTTCGTTTAAAATCCTTGTACGGCACGTATTTAACTTGTCATGTAGACACAAGAGGTAATCACGTAACGTATCGAACGCACGTTAGAACAATAATTTTACTGTCATTTTTCCACATAAAAAGTGACATTTAGATCTATTTGACGCACGTAGAAAGCGTTACGTGATCGACCTGACAGTCAGATCTGTCTGACATCGTCAGTGTATAAAGCAGGTCGATGTTGTGTAATGTCTGAAATCACTAAGAGATGGCGGTGACGTTGCCGACCGCTTTAGCCTAGTAACTAACCCTACCTACGAAGCAAGAGGTCCTGGGTTCGAATCCCGGTAAGGGCATTTATTTGAGTGATGAGCACGAATATTTGTTCCCGAGTCATGGATGTTTTCTATGTATATAAGTATGTTATTATCTATAAATAAGCATGTTTATCGTCGTCTAGTACCCATAGTACAAGCTTTGCTTAGTTTGGGACTAGGCCGATTGGTGTAAGATTTATTTTATTTATTTATTTAAATCGTGCTACACGAGACGTCGATATAATGACTACCGTACTGTTACACCACTCTTCAATAATAACATGGAAACTGGGCTTGGGTAGGTCTTAACTATCACAGTGCGATATTGAATGTTGACAGGTGCCATTACGCCATAAAGGACGTGAACGTCGCTAGTGTTGTTCATCGTACTACCTAGATCTAAAATATCATTCTGTGTCTTTGTTAGGGCCAGTTTTGTACTTGGCTGGCTGTGTTTAAGTTTTCAGACTCCTTCCAATACGCACCGTAATAAAATTCACTCATCAAAGTGTCGCGCAAATGCTAGTACGAAATAAAATCAATTCAGTTATTCCATCTCCTTTTAGCCTGCGGAGTAGGTACTTAACACATCCCTATACAAACATTCTATGAATCCACGACCACCTTAACACATTCATTACCCAGAATCGCTATCGTAGCCGATCCCGTGGTTTTCCTCGTATGTAGCGGAAAGCGACTACGGCTGTCTGACGCATATGTGTCGTCATGGGACCAGGGACCGGAACCGCTTACCCTTACACGGGTTTTTAAGCGGGTTTTCTTAACGCTTGTTTTGAGAAACCATATCATTCCGGTTAAGCTTATTAAGGGTTAATTGCATGAACGGTTAAGCCGATCGTTTGAGTTAATTCAAGTTAACTCAAATCCCAATCAAAACCCTGTTTAAGGGTTTTAGCGGTAAGCGGTTCCGGACTGAGCGTAAACTAAATGTATCTTAATCGACATAGTTATTCAGTTCATTTTGGCTTGAAATGGCCGCGCCGTTCATTTGAATTAATTCAAATTAACTCGAAACCCTATCAAAACCCTTTCCAGGGTTTTTAACTTATAGAGCATTAAACGTAATCGATATTGGTCCTAAGCGTTATACAGATACGATTCAATTTTTAAATGAGGATCGCCGAATCGAGCTAGCCACCTGCCGCGCCTCACTGCGCAGGCGGCGGTGGTGTCTCAAAGCTTTTAAAAAGGCACCGCTACTATTTTTGCGTCACACAAATTTACTACAAGCTGCCTTAGGAAGAGATGCCATAATCGCCTGAACATATTGCACCTGTTTCGGCAATTTGTTTGTTTACCTATGAAGTTCGTTACTTTCATTGCGAATAGCAAACTGATGCACATAGTAATCGTGTCTCGACCGTCTCGTCTTGATGCGAAAAAAGTAACTTTGACCTTGACCTTTGTTACATCGACACGCGCGCGCCGACTAAACCTTGTGCCGGCTGTACACACTGGGCCAACGTTGGCGCGGAGCAGAATTACTATGCGTTAGAGGAAGAGGGCTTTATTTCGTTCTCATGCGTTTGCATAGCTGCATCCTGCTCACGCGCCAACGATGGCCCAGTGTGTACAGCCGGCACAAGGTTTAGTTGGCGCGCGCGTGTCTTCAAGTGTTTCAAGTTGGTCTTGTTGGTTTGGGTGGGAGTGGTTATGCGTGAGAGAGAGAGATATGCCCACTTATGCGTGAGAGTTTTTGTAATTCATTATATTGACTACTGCAGTATTCTTTTTCATATTTAACCATATGGCCGGCAGAAGGCCGGTTACACGACTCTAATATAAAGCGGCCAAGTGCGTGTCTGACCACGCACAACGAAGGGTTCCGTGCCTATTAAAAAGGTCGTATCGTTACTGAAATCAAATGGCACTTACATCCTTTTCTTTAACGAAGGCAGTTTTTTAGAAATATCTCGATAACCTTTGAACCGATCTTGTTCAAAACAATCTTCGCTGAAAGAATTTAATAAGCCCTATATCCATGATTTTTTTCATATTTTTAAAATACACGGTTCAAAAATTAGAGGGTGGGGGGGGGACACAATTTTAGTGACTTTCGGAGCGATTATCTCCGACTCTATTCACTTAATCAAAAAAATTGCTGAGAAACCTTAAATTTATTTTGAAAGGCCTATCGATTGATGTGCCACACGTGGGCTTGCAATAAAAGAAAATGATTTTCAGTTTTATGTATGGACTGCACCCCTAACAATTTTTTTTTTTACACATTTCATTACAAAACTATGTAGCGGCTAACAAAATACACGTATCATCAAATTTTTATTCAAATACACCTTATAGTATTCGAGTAAAATGCCTGTCACATACGGACTGACAGACAGATAGACAGACAGACATGACGTATCCATAAGGGTTCCGTTTTTTGCCATTTGGCTACGGAACCCTAAAAAACATACAAACGAGGACAATGTTTTTTTGGCCTGTTTAATGATTTCTGATATATTACCAGATTAAAAAAAAAAAGGTTTTGCCTAGTGGCAATGTAGGCATGTTTCACGGTTTTAACTATTTCATTTAGTACCTACTAATTTGAATTCTCCGCTCTAAACCGTACCGTTCTTACCCCACCCAACATACCTACCTTATGTAAAATTATTGGAACTGTAAAAGGCCTCTACAAAAATATCCAAGATGTGTTTATTTTTAATACTACGACGGTGGCAAAAAAGCATACGGCCTGTCTGATGGTACGATAACACCGTAGCCTATGGACGCTGGCGACTTCACAAGAATCACAATCAGGTTGCCGGCCCTTTATTGATATTTAGGGTTCCGTAGCCAAATGGCAAAAAACGGAACCCTTATGGATTCGTCATGTCTGTCTGTCTGTCTGTCCGTCCGTATATTACAGGCATTTTACTCGAATACGGCTTATTAAATTCTTTCAGCGAAAATTGTTTTGAACAAGGTCGGTTAAAATGTTTGTGAGATATATCTAAAAAACTGCCTTCCTTAAAGAAAAGGACGTAAGTACCATAAGATTTCAGTAACGATACGACCTTTTTAATAGGCACGGAACCCTCGTTGTGCGTGGTCCGACACGCACTTGGCCGCTTTTTTACTCGCTCGTCACCGGCCCCAGGAAGGGGTAAAGAAGTGTGCCAGCGTCATACCAATAAGTAAGCGGTTAAATTAAGCCAATAAAAACCCTTTCATAACCCCTACAAAAACCCTTAAAAACCCCTTCAAATAACCCTATCAAAACCCTAACCCAAAACCCTGAGGTTATTTAGGCTTAACTCTGTTGAAGGGCTTAACCCGTATATAAGTTAAGCTGAGGATACGGTAACCCAAACAAGCGATTAATCCTCGAACGGCTTAAGCCTTTCGAACGGATTAAGCCAAAGAACGGGTTTTCCGGTCCCTGCATGGGCCTTAAATGGGTTAACCCCATCACGTTTCTACTATATGCGTGAAAACGATTGAATAGAGGTCCTTTTAAAGATCAGCTGTTTATCAAAAAAATTGGTACTAAACTGTGATAGGCATATACATATGTATATACCTAACTTCTTTGTACTTCACGACTTTTTCTCGTCCAGACGTGTTTACTTTTCTTTAGTGTTTTACAAAGTTTAATATAATGAGCTTTTCTCTGAATACGTACAATGTACATTGAGGGACTGTTATTTTTCCACTTAAAATTATTTATATTAATTCAAGAAAAAGTGAATTTATGGAATATTCAACCAGCGTTTCATAAATAATCAGTTGTAATATGACATAAAGGCAGCTCAAAACGAAAGCTAGCGCAAAATGGATTGGACGAAAATACAATCCAAACACTGACGTATATATATTATATGCAAATCTTAGCACTGGAAACGTGGTAGTAGTCATTTTTGTAGAATAGATTAAGTATACATATGTTTTCTAAGAAAGCTAACTGTGATAAGATAATCCATATCCATACTAAAATTATAAATGCGAAAGTGTGTCTGTCTGTCTGTCTGTCTGTCTGTATGTCTGTCTATTACCTCTTCACGCTTAAAAACCGTTGAACCGATTGTGATGAAATTTAGTATAGCGATAGTTTTAGTCTCGATGACGGACATAGGATAGTTTTTATCCCGGAAATCATCCCCTAGGGGAGTCAAATGGGGGTTAAAAGTTTGTAAGCTACGATACAAACAAGTTCCACGCGGACGAATTCGCGGGCAGAAGCTAGTCATTAAAAAACGCATGAGATAGTTATTCATTTGTTTAATTGAGCGAGGGAGCGAAGTGTACAAAGTTTTCTGCTTCAGTTTGCGCCAAAATTCTTTCATATCTCTGTTCTCTACAAGTCGCATTTCTCAACCAATTCTCGTGATTTTTAACCGACTTCAAAAATAAGGAGGAGGTTCTCAATTTAGTTGTATTTTTTTTATCTTTTTTTTTCAATGTTTGTTACCTCAGAACTCCGTCATTGATGAGCTGATTCGTAAAATTCATTCCAGGTATGTCCCATTTTTTTCAAAAAGTCAGTTGGATAATGGGATCCATGAGGAATTGAGGGAACTCCTCAATTATATTAGGCACGCGTGTAGTGATTTTCGTTTTTTCTATTATACTTACCTCGTGTATTTGGTGGAGTGGAATTGATGATGAAGACCACAGATGACTTATGGAATTCCTCAATTATGTACCTACTTACAATTCAAACACAAATTCTTATAAGATTCCTTTGAAACAGCAACTAATGAAGTGCCAAAGGTGATCCTTGTGGAATCGACGGAAGTCCTCAAATATTATCGGGCCACATACAGCGATTGGGCTTTTTTCTATAATAATCAACGCATTTGCTCTCGGAAATCAGTTCATGTGGTAAATTGGAAAATAAAGTGGAAATGTTATGGTGGCTTAGCGAAGTACTAAATTGTACTAGGTTAAAACTTTGTTTTTAAAGAAAATTATTTGTGAGCAGGTTCAATAATTATATGGAACTAGCTTCTGCCCGCGACTCCGTTCGCGTGCAACTCGTTTATATCGTAGCTCCATATAAACTTTAATTCTCTATTTCACCCTATTAAGGGATGATTTCCGGGATAAAAACTCTCATATGTCCTCCGGGACTCAAACTATCTTTATACCTAATTTCATCTAAATCAGTTCAGCGGTATAATCGTGAAGAGGTAACAGATAGATAGATAGACAGACAGACAGACAGACAGACACACATTTGTATTTATAATATTAGTATGGGATTTTCATGTCAATCAGACCTTCCAAACGTTATTTAAAAAAAAGAGGATCGCGGATTTTATTCTAGAATAGAATGAATTAGCATTTATTCATGACAACAACATATACAGAGTGTTTTTTTTAAATGGGACAGTATGGGGAAATCCGAATCTAAAGGAGATAGAGGAAAAGTGTCCAAGGAGACATTAGGTGTTTTTTGATGTAAACAAATTTGGCTCGTTAAAATTTTTGGTCAAGCGTGAGTTGTTCTTAAAAAATTATAAAGTAGGTCAATTTTTTTTTTGACGCAGGTCGGCTCTGTTTCATGTAAGGATTATTTCATTGTATGGAAAGAAAAAAATCTGAACAGCAGAAGTTGGTCAAATTTAATGAAAACTAATCTTCATACAGTTGGTTTATTACTTGAGTAAATGTTCGATGTGGCCGCCGTCTTGTCTTATGCAGGTACGAGCACGCTTCAAGACACTTCTAGTTGCATTTAACAGAGACTTATGGTGAATTGTGTTTAAAGTGTTGTAAACAGCATCTTTTAATTCTTGTACGGAGTTGTATCGGGATTCATAAATTCGACCCTTAAGGTAACCCCATAAGAAAAAATCTAATGGCGTTAAGTCGGGCGATCGTGGGGGCCACTTTATCGGCCCATATGTACTCGTACCCATCCAACGGTTTGGAAACTGCTCGTCCAAACACAGTTTACTTGCCCTACTGTTGTGGGCTGGTGCACCATCTTGTTGGTAGATTATCTTACCAAAGTTCCTTAAAAAAATGTTCTTCTCTTGAATCATTTGGAGCTCTTATCGATTATCAAAATTTATAAATGGAATAATTTTAAATATTTTTTTACACGCCTAGGCACTTGTAACAATATTAAAAGGTGAATACTGCAATTGTATGAAGATTAGTTTTCATTAAATTTGACCAACTTCTGCTGTTCAGATTTTTTTCTTTCCATACAATGAAATAATCCTTACATGAAACAGAGCCGCTCCGCGTCAAAAAAAAAATTGACTAACTTTATAATTTTTTAAGAACAACTCACGCTTGACCAAAAATTTTAATGAGCCAAATTTGTTTACATAAAAAAACACCTAACGTCTCCTTGGACACTTTTCCTCTATCTCCTTTAGATTCGGATTTCCCCATACTGTCCCATTTAAAAAAAACACTCTGTATATGCACATAAATCAGCATACAAAAAAAACAACATTGCCACGAAACGGGTCCATCTCTGCGTTGTGCTGGCCCGCTGGCCAGCGCTGGTCTTCTGTTGGAACCATCCGGTGATTCCACGGCGTACACATATTTAATTTCTTAGCACACAGAATGAAAGTGACAGCGCATGATACTGACTCTGGAATCGCAATCTTCCATAAGCTTAGTAACTGCTTACCATCATATCGTGCAGGCATAAAATAACCTTTGTTATAAACATTTTACCTTTGTTTTTTTTTTTTTTTTTTTAAAGTTCCAAATAATTTTATCGCAGAGTTTCATGTTTTATGTGCTAAAGCCATTACTTAATGGCTTATTTAAAGCTAGAGTTCGGACTAACTATTTGCCATGTAAGTACTTACATTACCTTCACACTATTATTTTACTAAACGAGATTCAAGCACATATAATCAACTTATTTATTTACCTCTGAGGTTTAGTAAAAATATAGTGTGAGAATCGTGTAAGTTTAAACCAATATACTATGTAATAATATTTCTGAGTATAAAAAACGTGGAGGTATCAAATATGATGAAAGATGTATCAAATCCGTTTCTTACGAGCCTTTAGATTATTCCTATACGTCACGTGTCCCCAAAATACTCGGTTGACTTAGACGCCTTGGATCTCCTGACATCAGTAGTTTAGAATAGCCACAGAGAAACCAGTTATATACTGACCTCCGTTCACACACAGTCGATACGAACCCGGGTGTCAAATTATACCCGATCACGGAAAGTTTTGCGAAGCTGGGCAGGTATAAATAGGGCATGAACTGTCGATGTATGGCATTTCTCACGTACCTGGTGTGTTATTTGGTACCTATACCCGAGACGGGAGCACGTGGACTTCAATTTAGTCCGACGATTCGCATATCAATGTCAGCACTTGGGAGACCAGTGGGCCTAAGATGATCGCCAATGACTTATCGCTGTAGATAAGACCTCCCGTGTAGAACGTGAAGGATGTTTTATCGCCAGCGATAAGTGATATTTTTTTACAAAAAAACATTGCTTGTCGTCTCTTAACCCATTCAGGGCCCATGACGACACATATGCGTCAAACCGTCATAGTCGCTTTCCGCTACATACGAGGAAAACCACGGAATCGGCTAAGAGCGTAGTGCGTAGCGATTCTGGGCAATGAATGTGTTAAGGATTGGTAATGGTACAGTCGAATTCATAATTATATGTACGTTCCCAAAGGTTCAATAATATCTGAGCGACCTTATGCCCTTGAAAATAAAGGCGTGTTCACATATTATTTTTTATTTAAATTAAATAACGTTAATCATTCATAAAAAGTTAGTTTTTATACAAACTGAATGTTAATTGCCGTTACAAAACTGACACCGAGTTAATTTTTATTTAACAATCCACGTTAATTGGGTGCACGAATTATTGAAAATGCCCACCTACTCCATAATTTCTTGGGCTCCATAATCACCGGTCTAATTTGCGAATTTACGAACCTTAAACGCGTGAATTTAGCCATTTTGAAATCGGATAAGAAGTTTTGGACATGACTGTCTTCATGACGATGATGATTAATACTTTCACTGCCAAGAATCGCTACGCGCTACGCTCGTAGCCGATCCCGTGTTTTTACTCGTACGTAGCGGAAAGCGACTACGGCGTAGGCGTCCGCGGCGCAGGTTCCTGGCATTGAAAGTGTTATTATTAGTAGAGATGATAATCGTTTGCGATTTGTCAATTCAGATTGACCACCAGATTGTAGTCGAACGGAAAGAACAAGATTCTTGTATTAGCCGCACCTCAACGTTTTCACTCCAATGAAGCGAACGTTGGGGCAAAACCTTATATTTCACAAACGAGTATATGAAACGTGTTCACCGGGATTACAGATATTCGATGAATGTATAGCAGGTTTTGTGATTATGTATGTATTTGTATGTAAATCTGGGGGCACGGATGTCTTTCCTCTTTTTTTTGAGTTTCATGTCATTGGAATACTCCACTTTGTAATGTGAATCTGTCATTGTATACAAAAATTTGCAAGTATGTAGTTTATTTAGGAAACAACTATTGTAAACCTCAAGCGGAAGAGCGGGGTTTCCTGACACAGATGTATATATTCATCTACTAGGAAATTCCAGCCATTATATTATAATTGTAATTTATTTGTTACCCAAATAAACATTTTCATTTTCATTCATTTTCATTTTCACTACTACTTGTTAAAAAGAAGAAACCTAGCGGGCGTACAGTAGAATTATTTGGGGTTTACCACTTACAGATAGTTTGCCTTCATTTAATTTTCAACTTTAACCTCATACAAATTAAGTAGTTATTTCTATATCGGTAGACGTGGGTATCAGTATTCTGAAAATTGCTTTATTTGTATGACATTAAAGTTGAAAATTAAATGAAGGCAAACTTGTCAGTGGTTAACTAATAGTAATCGTACTGTAGCATAGTTGGCATTTTATCTCTTAACGCTGTCGATAAGATATCTGGCACGTTCTGACAAAGAATGCGAGCGCGAGAGAGGCGGATGTCTTATACACAACGATAAGTGATAAAATTGCAACTATCTTAGGCTCGCAGGTTGTTTGTCTCAGAGCTCGAAAATGGTAAAAACAAGAGGTGAACTTAATGCTATAAGGCATTCTCTACTAGTTAACTTACAGATCAAATAGAAAGTAATCATAGCTTGAATATGAGAACAACACAGAAATGTAAGTACTAATATTATAAAAAGGAAAAATCCGTGAGACAGTAGTTTCGTAAGTTTGTAAATATTATACGATTTTAATAAATCTTGCGTCGGTATATGAAATGGATTTACTAGATATACAACGGACTGCGGATAGCTAGTAAATAAATAAAGAAAACTAGTAGATACGAGTACATTGTCGGAGTCAAGTTTATACTAGACACGAGTGGTAAAGGGCATCGCTGTGAATCGCATGGCAAGGCTGCACGCTAAATCTAAACGTTAATTAACACAAGCGTCTGTGATGTATGCACCTGCAATTAGTTCTGTTATGCTAGTCCTTTTGTGCAGGAAATGTGGTTCTACGTTGTAGGGTTCATAGTGTGACTTCGTCGTGACGGATTACCGCGCCCGGCGGTGTGTAAGCCACGTTGGCAAAGCAAAAGACCGTGCTCGCAACGACGGCAGCGAATATTACGGGGACTATGTCGAGACACTTTATAACCCTCTTCAAAAACCGTGAGACAATGACGGACTATTTACTTCGAAGTTGTGCCAAGTTTTATTTCCATATTGACAATACATCAAACATGCACTCATATGTTACCAGTTAAAGTTAAATATAAATATAGGAAAAATTACGAAAATCTATTTAATCATTGTAAGGTGTTAAATGTATTCGACAAGGTGGAACTAGCAATCATAACACAGTACAATAATAATATAACCAATTTAAAGAAAAAAACAAGACCGAACCGTCTTCGTAGCTTATCTAATCACCCAACCTTTGAGGTGGGAAAAAGTAATAATGAATATGGGAATAGGGATTGGAATTGTCTCCTACCTACAATATTAAATAGATTTCCGGATGAGCTAATACGAAACATTGAGGGTAAAACGTGTAGTAAAACACGTTCGATAGTTAAAAGACATATGTTAAAATTAAGTCGCAAACAATAAAGTCACTTACCATTACCATACCCTACTGTAAAAAAAAATATGTAGTTACCTAATTAAGATAATATAGTTATAAGGCAGGCTCCTTAACACAAAAAATCTTTTAAATTTAAGATTAGTAGTTAAGACTGTAATTTAACCCCTACTTTTTTATTGAAATAAACAGTTCAAATTTTAATTTTTTTTTAATTTTAATTTTTTTTTAAATTTTTAAATATAATTTACAATCAAGGTGGATACAAATCTAATTAAAGGTAACCTACAACGTATTCTGCGGTTGATTGTTGACAACAAAATTGACATCAATATCGCTTAATTTGTGTTTAAACAGGACGTTGATCCCTATAACTTATTGTTTCACTCAAATTTGACGATAGATTGTCAAGAATTTATAGGTTGAAGTATGTATGATGTTATAAAAGGTATTTAATAAAATGTTTTTCAAGATTTTATTTTACCACTTTGTCGGCATGACTAATATGTATATTCATGCCAAGTTACAGCTTTCTAGTACCAAGAGCCTCTGAGCTAAGCTGCGGACGGACGGACGGACGGACGGACATAGCGAAACTATAAGGGTTCCGTTTTTGCCATTCTGGCTCCGGAACCCTAAAAATCGGCTACTACTATTAACTAGAGATTTGGAGGAGTTAAGCTCTTATACTCATAACCTTTATAAATCTTGTGCACATATTCGACTCATAGGTATAGCAGGTGCTTCAACTACATTGTATGAAGACACCCCCCCACCCCTCCCAAACATTACTTTCCCCAACCCACCCCCCCTTTTCCCCAACTGGGGAAGTAACTAAAGCTTACAAAGGTAAGAATTAGGTACTACCCCATTTGGGCTGCTCCAAATATGAGTGAGAAGACATGCCTTTCTAGGTGGGTCATTGTCAGTCAGTAAAACAAAAATAGTCTTTTCAGTGGGCAATAGTTAAAGGCTTATGTTTATATAATAAAATGTTTTATCGCATAGAATTATAGAAGAGGCGACGCCGTTTATGCGGATTCAGAGTTCAACCAAAAATTAGGCTTTAAAGCCCTTAACTTTGGCAATGTCCACCGAAAAGACGCGCACCTAAATCTGACAATGACCCAGGTAGGGCACACCGAAATGACCGAGAATGGATTACTCAGGACTGTTACCCAAAAAACTTATTTTGTGACGTTAACACTGAACTTTGGAAACCATAATGGCATTTTAATAATTATGGAGAATGGTATAGTTTTTACTAAAAGTCTGTTTAAGTTTTTGAAGTCTGCTATTATCGAGGATTGAACTTTTTAATACGGCAGAAAAACACCAAAATTGGCTTTAGTTGTCAAATGCCAACTTTAGCCTTAAATAATTAACTTAAGGGGATGCCTTGATTTGAGTCGAACACGCCCCCTAGACAGAGATACACTTATGCCTTCCGCGCACGAGAAAAAGAGATGTACAACACTCTTCGGGAATGGCTTTTTTTGGACAAATATCGATAAATACCTATGATGTCATATCCAAATTAGTTAGTTTTTCTATCGAGGAAATATTAAGCAATCGTGTATCGTTTAAATCAGATAAACAATCAAATAGGTAGTCAAGAATCATATAACTGAAAATCAGACCTTATAGTTCAAAGCTGGGCAGAACAGTATGCCCGACTAAGCTCTTATCCGATCAATACTGCCCGCCTTTGTCTGTCTTGTTGTCATTTTCTGTTCTTTTACGGAAACCTCATTATGGATTATGCCTTTTAAAGAACTTATTGTGTTGAAAACATTCCGTTTTCCAAAGAGATTCTAAAAGGATCATCATCTTCCTAGCGTTATTCCCGGGAGGGAAAACTAGACCGTATTGAGATTAGACAGGTTTCCTCACGATGTTTTCTTTCACCGAAAAGCTAACGGTAAATATTCCTTACGTAAGTTCCGCAGAACTCATTGGTATGAGCCGGGATTCGGCAGCGGCATGCCTGAACCACTAGGCTACCGTAGCTTAAATCTTCCTAACATAAATTATAATTAAGATACGTAAGCGACGGCATTGTGGAATATCAGTTTCGAAAATGATATCGTTGAAAAATCATTGAGCATTATCGTCATCATAATTTAAGATAGTATGGATGTCGGTTTGCCAGTTCTTCGTTCAATAGCCGTCATCATGCTTTATTTCAGGATATAACCAGGTACCTAATACGTCTACTGTGGTTTCCTCATTTGCCTTTAGTTGCCATAGTCATTTATTGATATAAACTAATATTATACTGAGGAAAAGTCTGTGAGATTGTAATTTTGTATGTGTTGGGTAATCTCCTGAACCACTTAATGGATCTTATTTTTTTTTCACCTGCGTGTATAGTTAGAATGGGCTTTCTGGGTTTGCCTTTATTCTTAGCAGTACGCGGGAGAGAGAGGCAGCTAGTAACAATATAAATATAACTGCATCAAATATAAAATTAAATTAAATTTGACATACAAATCGTACATGTTATGTGGAAAAATACTTTGGTGAAGTTATTTCAGTGTTAAACCGGTAGTAAATAATTAAATCACAGTGGTTACAATTACCGATTTTCCGCCCTCTGCTAACCCGTTACGATCCAATTCAGATTCTGCATATCGGGTCTCTTGCCAGTACTGATACCGATACTGATATTTGTTCATGTTCATGCAAGGAGCTAAGCTAAACTTGTGTATTTGTGTGTTTGTCAAGTGTCTATGGCATTGTTGTAGCTCTAAAAAAAACAAGATTTTAGTGTGTTTATTATTAATATCTGTCTTGTTTCTTCTTCAAAGTACATAGGTACTAT
The DNA here is from genome assembly GCA_947578815.1 of Epinotia ramella. Classification (NCBI taxonomy): domain Eukaryota; kingdom Metazoa; phylum Arthropoda; class Insecta; order Lepidoptera; family Tortricidae; genus Epinotia; species Epinotia ramella. The sequence goes on from OX388211.1 coordinate 20,437,559, forward strand.
CGACAACACAGCTAACTGACCATCCGTGCACTTTATGTACATTGTAATAAGGTTCTATATATATTCGGGATGGTTAGTTAACTGTGTTGGGGTTTGTACGATCTCATAGCCTTAACTAACTAGTCACCAAGTTGCTAAGCTGTTTCTAGCCCAGCATTCGTCGTAATTCTGTCCACGGACGGAAGATAATATACTCCCTACTCACTGAGAATATAACTTTCAATTGCGGTCTTTTGTAAGCGGGCCAGTATTTTCTCATGGGAGCCTTTTTCAAAATAAAAGGCGCTTACCTGTATGCTACTGTGACGGCGACGTATTTATATTTCCATTCTATTACACTGCGTCACCCTAGGGATAATCACGTAACGTTTTGAACGCGCGTTAGGTAGATCCAACTGTAATTTTTCCATATAAAATTCATACTTCGATCTAACTATCGTTCGTACAATGCGTTACGTTATCGACCTGCTGGAAAAATGGCAGTTAAACAGTTCTAACGCGCGTTCCAAACGTTACGCTGGTTACGCCATTTGGCGGTGCAGGGTTGGCGCGGTCTCAGTACCTAATCTTTTAACTGTCACTCAAGTCAGTACAGATTCTTTACTACTTTTGAATACACCTCAACTAGTAATAGCATTTTGCCTTTATTGTTTTTGCGTCGATCCTCAAAACTAGTTTATATAGGTATAATGATATTATAAAATAATATAAAATGTATGACACATCAAAGTTCTTCGCGACTAAAAATATAAAAAAAACAGTAAAATGTTTACTTATTTGAGTGGTTTTATCTACTTACGGACATCGGACTACTTTGGCAGACAAATTCTGCGGTAACAATTGCTTTCAATTTGGAAACTATCAGATTACAACCCAAGTTAATGCCTTCTTAAGGCTGCCGATCCTGAATTCTAACTAACTCAAATTCGACTTGTTCTTATTTACATTATTTTTGTTTGTATGTAAGATGTATCCTAATCTCCAGAATTACGTGATTGGATTTCAAAAATTTCTTCAATTCGTACTATCCTTACTAATATGCAAATACTAATATGCATGCGCAGATACATATGCCAAAATTATAACAAGTACTTATATAGATTCGGTCGATATATATAGTAATACGCGAGCAAGTTTTAAGCGAAAGGCAAATCTATTACCGTAAATTTTATTTTGTTAACCCCCGACGCAAAGAGACGGGTGTTATAAGTTTAACTTGTCTGTGTATCTGTTTGTCTGTGTATATGTCTGTGGTATCGTAGCTCTAAAACGGATGGACCTATTTTAATGCGATTTTTTTATTCGAAAGCTGATGTGATCCCGAGTGTTAGCCATGTTTCATTAAAATCTGTTAGCCGTTTTTGAGTTATTGGACTTTGAAATGAAAATGTCGGGGGTTTTTCAACTTTTCTAAGTTGCAGTTATACGTTTATCAATGTATCTGTGTATCTATGTATCTGTCTGTGGTATTGTAGCTCCCAAACGGATGGACCGATTTGAATGCGGTTTTTTTGTGTCATAGATAATTTTATCCCGAGTGTTCTAAGCTATGTGACATGATAATCTGTTCAGCCGTTTTTGAGAAATTGGACTTTTAAATAAAAATGTCGGGGGTTTTGCAACTTTTCTAAGTTGTAGTCTTGTATAGTCCAGGCAATGAACTGACAACTTGTATGGAAAAAATGTCAATTTTGGAAATAATTTATAATAGCTTATTTTTTATGTATAACGGATATATTATCAATTACATAGTTACCCAGCGGAAAAATCCGACAAAATTTCAGTCATCGAAAAAATGATAAGTTAACTGGCTTCTAAAAAGTCAGCAAAAATAATAATAAATGTTTTTGTCTTTATTTTGGTTCATTTACATTTACTCTATAATATTCAAGATAAATCGTACAAAAAAAGATAATGCATGCTTCATTTAAATCTACATAATTACTTCCGAGTGGAAAGTTTGTCGGATTCTTGACTAAATCATCTTAGAATAACATTTTCAACTGAAATCAACAAAAAAAAAACGCTATCATAAATTAATGTTTTTCAAAACCGTATTTTGCCTGGAGTATGTAGGTAAGGGTATTTTTGTAATGGTTTTCTGGATAGTTTGGTATTTTTATTACTCGTACTAAATTTTATTCTCCCTAGTGAGGGAGTTTAAAATTTGCATGCAATGTATAATTATTGTACTGTATGTAAGACTCACTTTGAACTAAATGCTTGTTAGGATATAGGCTATAACTACTTTATTATATTATTTTGTATGTTTCTGTCATGTGCTTTATTCCCCAATAAAGAAAATAAAATGAAATATTATAAATGCGAAGGTGTGAACTTATGTTGAGAGTGAGTGATCTTCATTTGTCTCTAGCTGTCAAAACAGCAAATCCTCAAATCAATAAAGGGTCGACGACGCGCTTGCGACTCTTCAGGAGTTGCAAGTGTCTATAGGCTACGGTGAATGCTTACCACCAGGCCGCTTGTTTGCCACCGTTTTTAGGGTTCCGTAGCCAAATGGCAAAAAATGGAACCCTTATGGATTCGTCATGTCTGTCTGTCCGTCCGTATGTGACAGGCATTTTACTCAAAAACTATAAAGTATATTTGAATAAAATTTTGAGGATAGGTGTATTTTGTTATCCGCTACATAGTTTTGTAATTAAATTACTAAAAAAAAATTTTTTTAAGTGTGCACTCCATACATTAAACTGAAAAAAAAAACATTGCAAGCCCACGTGTCAATCAATCAATAGGCCTTTCAAAATAAATATAAGGTTTCTCAGATTTTTTTTTGATTAAGTGAATAGAGTCGGATTGTGTCCCCCCCCCCTCTCATTTTTGAACCGTGTATTTTAAAAATATGATAAAAATCATGGACTATAGGGCTTATTAAATTCTTTCAGCAAAAATTGTTCTGGACTAGATTGGTTCAAAGGTTTTGGAGATATTTCTAAAAAACTGCCTTCCTTAAAGAAAAGGTCGTCAGTGCCATTAGATTTCAGTAACGATACGACCTTTTTAATAGGCACGGAACCCTTCGTTGTGTGTGGTCCGACACGCACTTGGCCGCTTTTATTTTATAAAAACATAACCATACGAAAAAGATTGAAACGGTTAGATATGTCTTGTTTATCAAGTTCACTCAATCGTATTAAAAAGGGGAAGGAACGTAAATCTGAATAGGACGGTGCCTTGGGAGGCATTTGCGGCAACTCGTGCAGAATTATTAGAACACAGTCCTTGCATGTTGTTGAGTTAGGTAACCACATCTCAGCGATTTGTTAAAATTAAACTAGGTAATCGTATTTAAACTTTCGTGAGACATGTCTCTGGTAGGTACTATTAAGAAATCCTCGGTTAAACTGACGTATTAAATGTCACTACGGGCGAAATGTTTCGAACTCTTCGGGAGGTCTTCTTCGGGATGCGTGTTTTCGCGGCAATGGCGCATGAGTTTAACCGTAGATTTATTAGAAGTATTAAACTAGGTATTATTAGAATACACTCGTTGCGAGCGAAGCCACAAAATGTGTGAACGGGACAGCTCTGTTGCGCTCTCCGTTGCACATCCTTGCCATTATTGGTGCGACAGAGAGCAATATTATAAAATCTATTAAAGAATAATACAAAAAACAATGGATATTATAATCGTCGGCTGCCGACTAGGCTAACCGAAGTAATAACATAAAGAAGGCTAAGCCTACGTTAAATATACAGACAGACACATAGACAGCCTCGTGGTCCGGACCAATACTGAAATTTTATATTATACAAATACAAACCTATTTGTTTCTGAATCCTTTCAAATGTTATGCGGCTCCTTAACTGATAATAAAATTATTATCATACTAACAATTACACGGTTCAACTCACGTATGCAATTTAGATTGCTGGAACACATACGCAGCGTGAAGAAGATGGATGTTAGGAACTCGGCGGTAGCAGAACATGCGTGCGATACAGGCGCGTCACATTTCATTCGTTTCGACAAGGCGAAATTGCTGGTACGGGATAAAGGTTATGTGCCACGCAAGATTCGCGAGGCGATTGAGATTGGGCGCCGCCCAAATTTTAATCGTGATGGTGGCTGGATGTTACCGCCAGCATGGAAAACTATCATTCCTAAATTAAAGTGGACAGTGTGTTGTGACAATCCCGTGGACACAGTGAGTTCAGTGTGCGTGTCGTCTCTCGGAGGAGATGACCTCCTGCCGCAATCTCACTCAACTACTCCAGCGCTAGACTGCCCCCCTCCCCCCGCCCTGTCGGCGCGTGCGTCACGCGCCGCTCGGCGTTCGGAGCGAGCGCGGGCAGTGATACAAGCGACACCGCCGCGAAAACACTCATCCTGAAGAAGAACTCCCGAAGAGTTCGAAACATGTCGCCCGTAGTGACATTGAATACGTGAGTTGAACCGTGTAATTGTTAGTATTCTTTCAACATGTCTCACGAAAGTCAAAAATTATCAGTTAAGGAGCCACATAATATTCAATCATCATCATCTTCAGCTGTTTGTTGTCCATATCCTATATTCCATATCCGTCTATGTATGGCTTCTCCAGTCTCGTCCTGTGTGTGGCATGATATCGTCCACCCATATCTTGGAAGGACGGCCACGGAATCTGATGTTCACATGTGGTCTCCATTCCAAAAGCCTTTTTGTCCACCTACTCTAATCTTGTCCATACGTGAATCATGCATGATATTCAATATCTTCGAAATATATTTATTTTTTCATATCTACTAAGTTTCTTAATAACTCTTTTATATAATTCAACTTTTCGTTCCATATATCCATAAACTTGATGATTTTAAAATGTGAACATTTTTATGTTGATAATCTTCTGATCCATTTATTTTACCAGATTAGGTACGAAATTAGACCTTACTTATAGTGTAAGATCCGATATTGAACACACTCCCCTGTCCATTAACCAAGTGTAGCATCCATGAACTTAATGATTTTAAAATGTGAGCATTTTTATGTTGATAATCAACTGATCCATTTGTTTTACCAGAAAAGGTACGAAATTAGACTTTACTTATAGTGTAAGTATGTATAAATACGATATTGAACACACTCCACTGTCCATTAACCAAGAAATGTAGGTATTGTGCAACCAAAACCATATTACAAATGCATAAAGTTAATTGCAATAGAACTTACTTGTTCGCTTCTAGTCCATTCAAGCTTCATTCATTGCCATATTCTGTTAACAGTAGGTCGATCACATAACGCATTGCATGTACGTCAGGTAGTTCTAAATGTGACTTGTTGCATAGGAAATAGTATTTTTCACAATCGTGTTATAATAGAGAGCGTTTTAGTCGAGTACCGTGTTTAAGTAAGGTACGAGATTAAAAAGCTTGATTATGACACTATTGTGTATTATGTCCTGCTACCCAAAGGTTGTCTGGAAGAGATCGCTCTAAAGCGATAAGACCGCCTGTTGTTACCTTTATTTATTGACTATACTTTTGTTATGTTTTTCTTATGTTGTGGTGCAATAAAGAATATATTATTATTATTATTATTGTGAACAATACTTTTTGTACGAGTTCATTAAAATTAATATTTAAGTCATTAATACGAGTACATAAGAAAACTAGATATCGTAAGTAGGTACTATATTGTCTAGTTCGACTATTGTAAAGGCTCTTTGACTTATCGGGTAGCAAGGTAAGTGTGGCTTTCTCTGCCATATTAGTTATTTCTTAAGGAGTTAAAGATGTTTCGTCACTATCACTACTCATTATCTTAGTTATTATTTAAACTTTTTAAGTTTAACTTTGAAAAAAAAAGTTATCACATCACACCAATCACAAAGCGTAGTTTTTTTTTAAATTTTATGCCCTGGATACAGCAGCAAGTTCAAGTAGATTTTTGACAGATGACGCGACGCTGCTACGTTCTGAAACGCCATAGATTGGCAATCTTGTATTGGATCGAGTCTCCTTAAACAAGGACACATTATTGAAATACGAAGTTCTATTTTCAAATTTTTTTCGGTTGTCTAGAGCGTATCGAAATAATTATTTCGATTGTCCATAGAGCATAAACTTTTTCATCAGAATAAAAGTATTCCATTGCGTTATGGTTTGCTACTTTGCTAGGTTCTAATTTAAAGATTATAGTCGACGAGTATATAAATGATATTTGCGTTGTCCTCGAATAGTTACGCGTTTACCTCTCAGGTATTAAGTTTTAATTCGGCTTATGCATATGAACTTAATAGCATCTAGTTCCTGAAGCTGACTTTTCACTTCCACAAGCTCCTTATAGTTCAATACCGTTCTTGCAAAAGTGACCATCACGGACACTAAATAAAGTTCAAATTTCATTAGAGAGACGTGGTGCATGATGTTTCAAATAGGGTTGTTACTTATGGATTTCCTTTGTAATGTTACAGTGATTTATAGTATGCAGGGCAGTAGGAAGTATTTGATTGACGCGGCCGATGTTGAACACGCGATAGTGACGCGCAATATTTTATAAAGTTACGTTAGTAATAACAAACCATTCTCATGTTAATTTCGTTACGTGTGGTGTGTTTTGTATTCGGTTCGGTGTTGTTGGGAAGTTTATTTGAATTAATGTTTTAATGTGTGTTTAGTTGTTCTCGGCGGTATATAATGGATAACAACATGGCTGAAGCTGTGTTTGTCGGGACTAAATAAATAGGCGAGTTAGAGTTTGTGTATAAGCCTAAGGCCTTCATTCAAACCACATCAGGGATGACTGCAGAAGTTAGAGTGGTGGTTAGACTTTTATGGCACCATGCGCAAAAGGGCTGCTTGCATCCCTGGTGCGTCGGGTGTGCGCCAGCCCCAACACCATCTTAAGAAGAAACACAAGGGCCGTTTTTCTATAGCAACGAAGTCCCCTGTTTTCTCCCTGGATAATGGCAGTAGAGCAATATTTTTTTTCCATAAATCTATGGTTACTATTGACATGTTCCTATGTTTTCCTCTTTTTCATAAATGTAATCTTAAAAGAGATATTAACCTTCAAAAAACTAAGAAAAATGTCAGATTTTCCGCTGTGTTGAAACATCCAGAAAACAATTTTGACTAGATTATTAAAAAAAAGTAAAACATAGGCAGCAACGCACTCACAACACCTCTGGTGTTTCAAGTGTCCATGGGCGGCGGTAATCGCTTACCATCAGGTGATCCGTCTGCTCGTTTGCCTCCTATATCATAAAAAAAAAAAAAATAGGAACATGGCCAAAGCCTTTTTTAATTTTTAATAAAAAAATAGTTAAATAGTTTTGGAGAAGAAAATCAGGGGACTACGAAACGTTGATTTTATGTACTTTTAATAGGTATTTTCGGTCCAAGCTGCAGTTCTCTCTATCTCGCTCTGCGAGGGGAGGCTTGAGGTTGGCGCGACAGCAATACATTTTACAAATACCTATTTCTCAATTATCTCGCCTTTAGTGATTCCTCTTAAGGATGATAGGGGACAGATTGGACTGCCACTTCTTGCTTCATTGCAGTCGGTTACATGCGCCGCACTCAGTGATGCGAAATATGTAAAGTTTTCCGTTATTATTTATTTATTTTTATATTGTGTTGCTGGATAGTAGGTATAATTGGGTAAGGCCGTTATTTCTTGTTCCTGATTAAGCAGTTTAAATCGTCTACATTTTAATCACTTCCAGTGTGTTACGCCAATTAGCCATATTAATGGATTACTAAAATTCGTAACACACTGGAATTGATTAAAATGTAGACGATTTAAACTGCTTAATCAGGAACAAGAAATAACGGCCTTACCCAATTACTAACAAAGACTTTCTAAGGTTCATTAATAGTTACTAACAAATAAATGGATCTTGTTATCTGATATATAATAAATAGTTTTTTTTTTTTTTGACATCATAGTCGCGTTTGTATAATATTGTTCGCACGTAGAGATAATAATATCTGTAGCTTGTTAGTTCGGCACGGCTTTATTCCTATCATTTGGGTGAATCTGAGTATTATTATAATTTTTAATTTGAGAGATAAAACAGCTGGCGGCCAAAAGCCTAATGGACCATGTACGGTCAAGGAATTTAGTTGTCGAGCCATTTAGGGGTCAACTAATGTTTATTTTATATTTATTTATTTTATGAAACAAACGGTCATACAAAAGTATAATATTACTTGTTAGTTAAGTACAAATCAGACCTATAGTTTCCAATATGTATCACAAATTATAGCAAAAACTTAATGTTGGTTTATGAACAGATAAGCTTTGAAGTGTCCAGTATAAAGTAAGCTCTTACTGGCTCAACAATAGGCATGGTGCCTCATGTTCAAATTGATAATGTAGTGATGCTAAATGGATAGTAAACCATCAATTTATCGTAATAAAGTATAAATTATAAAATATAATTAAAATCATAAAAAGATATGAACCTTGAAAGTTTAGAAAAAATATGCATTTTTTCTTATTGTCCAAGAGTAAATTTAAAGCTACCAATAGAATCCTTACGCTTTTATAGAAACAAAATTGTAAGACAATTATGTACTTAAACGCAGTATTTCGCGACCGAAACAACAATTTACCTGATTTTCCAAATTACGATTAGTAGAAATGTACAAATGTGACGTCATACTTGTGTGTCTATCAGTATGAAGCGTTTTGCGCTGCCGCCAGCGAGGTCAATCTTTGTCTCAAATTTTTGGGTGTTTATGTTCTTTAATTGTAGTTGCTCCCATACAAACATTTGTTCCTCTCCAAAAACTGGTTCGAATGACATTATACAAAAATCTTATTCATCATCCCTATTAAAGTCCGTGACCGTACAATAAAGGGTTCCATAACAACCGATCGTATCTTCATAGGAAAATCAAGGCAATTGTCGTCCTTTTGTTTAAGTAAAGCAGTTTTAATTTTTTTTTTATTAATTTAAACTATATTGCACAATACAAGATAAAGTACAAAGTACAGTTACACAGTTAGTAGGTAGTACAATTTTTCAGCTTATCCAGAAAAAAAAAAAAGTTTTAAAACGTTTCTTTTGATTCTGAAAGTTAGAGACCTATTTATTGAAATGCCACATGTTGAAAACAATACAATTTGTTGACTTTGAGATACTAACACGTAATGTATGGAGTTTGGAAGATCGCTCTTAAAACGAGAGAAAATTTAAAAATGAGCGGTATTGACCACTCGTATCCAATTCTATTGGTAGAAAGTAAGTGCCTGTAATTTTGATACTACAATAGCACTTACTTTTATTTAATTTTCAAGTGCTCGAAAGTCAAAAATCGGTCCCCAGACCGAAAAGGGTTCCGATTTTGCCATTTAGGCTACGGAATCTTAAAAAGAAAGTCTATACGAGTATTTTACATAGTCTCTCGTGTTTACGAGTACTATAAGCCGTTTCAATGTCTTCCGCTCATAAACATTTTTAAAGCTACAAATTGTTTCTTCTTTCAGTAAACAACGTACGTCAACAAAAACAGAGGCAAGATAAACAAAAAAGTACTATTAAACCGTTGACAGCGGCAAGACAAAATACTATTGTCAATTTTTCTCGCCCAAACCCGTCTCATCCTGTCTCTTGCAGACCTCTCTTGCGTCGTTTTCGTTGAACTTGTCAGTAACAGTTCATTTCGGTACCCTCTTGGTTATAAGCGTGTTGATATTGTTTTATAGTTAGTTCAAGTAAATGATTGTTCTTCTTAAAGAAACAAATTGTTTTATTTATTTTATTTCTTTCGTGTTTTTACGTGGAAGTTACCACGATATTTTTTTAACGATACGATAGGTAAAGATAAAAAAATTGTGGTAAAATAACCGTCATCATCTGAAGCCAAGAAAGCACTCAAACCTATGCTGCCCTCTGTACCGGCAAAACAGAAAGATTTAAATTATTGTTAATTTTACAAGCTTTTATGTAACTTGTATTGTTCGTATGTACTTAAATATATATTCGTACCTACCTAAGTGGTTTTAAAATTATGCAAACCATTTTTCTAACAATTAAAATATAATCAATATATTAAAGCGAGTCCTCATGCGAAATCGGTTTTCGTTCGTTTAAATATTGCACGGCTATGGACAAAACTTTTCATAAGAGTCCGATTTGCCCTTGGTCGAAATTTTACGTAAATAGTAGAACTTACCTAAATTGTTTTCATATTTTGTCAATTGTTTTACTGTCACTTGCCGGTATCCTGATTGAGCTGAAGTTCGACATACCTACTTATGTTTTGGTAACAATATAAGAGAAAACGACTAGCACAGATAATTTATTTTCATCACACTTGCTCGAAAAGGGCTTCATAATGCGCAGACATACAGAGCTGTAATAGTCTGTGTTACGCCCAGGGGCGTAATGGTTTTTTTCTTAAATTTTATTATAATTGTATCTGTCACTCATGCGGCAGTTACAAAGCAAAGAGGTTTTATATCAAATACGATGTCTGAAAACGTATTTATAAATAAATTTAAACTTAAAAAACTACTTAAACATGTTTAACTGAATTATTTACAGATTTAATATGTAGTTATTTAGTGTCTATGTAAAATGTTTTTAAGTGTTTTCAAATCGTGGCTGTATACCGAAGGGTCTTTGCATACGCGCCTCACGTTAAATTCATCAAAATGGACGACTGACATGTTGCAGTTTTTATTACGATTTGTATTAATTAAATCTAAAATTTATTTGTTTCCTCGCAAATGTGCGGCGAAGTACTGAATTGAAGTCGGTTAAATCTTTGTTTTAAAGAGTAAATTACTTAAGCTACTTTTGCTGAGCAACACAATATTTGTGTTGATTTTAGTTGTATTGTAGTTTTGCCGGTACCTACTACATGCATTAATACAGATACAACTACACAGACAAGTAAATCTGAAATATAGTCCATATTCGTTTAAGAAGCTTTTGTGAAGCTAGAGAAGCAATATTTCGTAAGAAAGTAATAAAAATGGAAGAGAATATCCCGCTAAGGCGGGCACGGATATGAGTTGTGTTATGAAAGTCTCAGTGAAGTACTGATTGGCGGAAACCTTATAAAAGGCAATTTGTGGGAATTTAATATGAGAACTTATTTTAAACGGATACTCAGCACATTATTCTTTAGTCGTTTACAAAGGATTTATAATTTTACATCGTCAACACCACACGAAACACTTTTTAGTTTTCACGTTTGGTCACGTTTTTGGAAGTTGAGTGACTCTTAAATTATTGGAAACTATAAAAGGGCTTATAGTTTTACTGGATAGAATATAATTAAATTAAATAAATAAACAAACACATAAATAAATATATCAATATTAGAAAACAATAATAAAAACTGAGCTAGTTCTATGTAAGTAGCATATGACTGCACTGAGAAAATGAAATGGCTAGAAATAAATAAGTTTTTGCTGTCTTCAACCGAGTGACTTTGCTCGGAGGGAGCCTGCAAAGTTCGTTGTTAAAATCTAAGAAGTCAACTCGGTTAACGTAAGTTGGTAAAATTATGCAATTAAATTTGTTAAAAATAAATAACACGCGTTTGGTAAGTTCTAACCTATTGACTCAGTAAACTTAGCAAACCTAACTCGTTTATGTGAATCGTGTGGCTCGGGTACTTATTCGATAAATATAACAGGTTAACTTGGTTAAGATGTAACCCATCTACTTGGTAATTATAGCCAACTAAAATTGATAAAAGAAGCTAAGTAAATGAGTATTATCAATCGTGTCTGTTATGTAGATGTAACCCATCTACTTGGTAATTATAGCCTAACTAAAATTGGTAAAATGTGCTAAGTAACTTAGTATTGTCAATCGTGTCTGTTAAGTAGATGTAACCCATCTACTTGGTAATTATAGCCAACTAAAATTGGTAAAATAAGCTAAGTAACTGAGTGTTGTCAATCGTGTCTGTTAGGTAGAATTAACCCATCTACTTGGTAATTATAGCCAACTAAAATTGGTAAAAGGAGCTAAGTAACTGAGTATTGTTAATCGTGTCTGTTAGGTAGAAGTAACCCATCTACTTGGTAATTATAGCCAACTAAAATTGGTAAAAGGAGCCAAGTAACTGAGTATTGTCAATCTTGTCTGTTAGGTAGATGTAACCATCTACTTGGTAATTATAGCCAAATAAAATTGGTAAAAGGAGCTAAGTAACTGAGTATTGCCAATCGTGTCTGTTAGGTAGAAGTAACCCATCTACTTGGTAATTATAGCCAACTAAAATTGGTAAAAGGAGATAAGTAACTGAGTATTGTTAATCGTGTCTGTTAGGTAGAAGTAACCCATCTACTTGGTAATTATAGCCAACTAAAATTGGTAAAAGGAGCCAAGTAACTGAGTATTGTCAATCTTGTCTGTTAGTTAGATGTAACCATCTACTTGGTAATTATAGCCAACTAAAATTGGTAAAAGGAGCTAAGTAACTGAGTATTGTCAATCGTGTTTTAGGTAAATGCAACCCATCTACTTGGTAATTATAGCCAACTAAAATTAATATACGGAGCCAAGTAACCGAGTATTGTCAATCGTGTTTTTAGGTAGATGCAACCTATCTACTTGGTAATTATAGACGACTAAAATTGATATAAAGAGCCGAGTAACTTGAAATAACCAATCGTGTTTGCACGATTTGGGTTGTATCAAATCAGCTATAATTACCAAGTAGATAGGTTTTATCTACCTAAAAACACGATTCACAGCAAAGCAGATTGGTTGTGTAACCCAAAAATACAACTGGCTATACTCAATAAAAAAAAAACACTTGTATACATAGAAAAAAAGTTTAATTTTGGCTTAATATACTAAAAATTAAATATTATTTGGGTCATAATCATAGATGTATGAATATAATATTAGTATGAACTTTGCGAAGGCAAAACTGTGATTCAACGATGTGCACATTTGGCACGCACACAACTCACTTATCGGGTTTGAGCCAATCATCGCTTAATGTGAATGAATGTGTATGTGACGCGCGTAAACACGAGGAATGTGCACACCATGAAATACCTCCGTTTCGTCTTCGCGGCGAGGCATCCGCTTATTTCTGTATAGATCTTAAGAGTAGAAAAATGCATACGAGCAGTAGACTCCATACGACGTCGCGTGCCTCGTACCGCGTTTGCGTATTTTTGCATTAGCTTTGTGCGTATGAAAATTGCCACTTTTACTGCTTTACGTTTCTATTTAAACTTGTACCCCCGACTTCCATTTTAGATGTTTTTGTTTTTTTTTCAATATTATTTCCACTCAGAATCACGAGCTCTTTCGATCCTTACCTAATACTAGAAAAAAAGTTTCCTCAAAAAGTGTACATTTGGTTGTTTGTCCGTTTTGTTACGGTAATAGAATGGACCAAAAAAATTAGGACATTTTTTCTCACTAAAAATGGAAAAAGCTCGTGATTCTGAGTAGTAACAATATATATTTTTTAAATTCTAACACGACATTTTTCACCTTCGTAGGTGACGTAAACTTTGACCTGCCCGCTTAAACACTAAAAAACGGGCACATAAGTACAAAAATAGCATAATAAAAGGCTTTTTAGTGTTCCGTACCAACATTGGTCCAACGGAACACTTCTGCGATCACTCGGAGGCTGTCCGTCTGTCACAGCCAGTTTTTATACGGCGCTCTCTGTAACTCGTATCCAGAGTTAGGAAGGGACACCAGTTTGGAAAATTATTTTTTGATTCAAGCATATTGATTAAAAATATGATCGAGAAGGCATGATGTTGTTTTGTTTTTAGAAACGTCAATAAATGTGTCATAAAAAGTATAAGGTAAACCATAAAGCCGCAATCTCATGAAACACGCGTCCGTAGCAGTTAGTTTATCCTCTCTAATTCTGAAGCTTTCTGAGGTTCAAAAAATGAAATATAGATGGCGTCCTTAAATTAAAATATGCCTAAAATGGTGTTATTATAGGTACTTTTGTTATTTTTGTGCCTGTCATAGCGGTCAGGCAAGAACTATATTACGTTTCGAAGTTACATAATAGCAGTAAGGTGGCAATTTACATACGCACAAAGCTAATACTAATAGTACATTACTTACCACGGGCTGTAAAAGAAAGAAAGCCCGAAATGGCAGGTATTTGTGACCCGAGCCGCAGGCGAGGGTTGTAAATATGCGATAGAGGGCTTTCTTTTTTACTGCCCGTGGTGAGTACACAATTTCACGTCTTCAACTGGCCGTAATGCGAGTTTTACCGTACGCGTAGCGTTAACTCACATTATGGCCAGGTGTGACGTAAAAATATTTAAAAATAGATGCCGCGCTTAAGGCAAGAGGCGTTGAATGGAGTCTAACTCTCTTTGTATTTTTGATTCTCTGCTATACTAGTAGCACAACGATATTATTCATTTATTATTGCCATTATAGTTATTGTTTATGTCAGTAATAAGTAATTGTATCCTATACACATTCATAATGGACTTCTCAGGACTACATATTGCTCACCATTAAATAACATGCACAAAGCATTTGGGATGGGCGAAAGCAACGAATTACAAAATATAGTGCAGTATTTATCTGACGGCTCCACATGATATGCAAATTAGTGTTCGTCAAAATCAATTGTCTTGAGCACATTGCCGGAAAAAAATAATTGATCACCATAGACATAAACATTTTCTAAAACTAAGAACATGTAAAGATATCCATCTTCAGCTGAATCATACACAAGAATACTTCCTTTGCTGTAATGTATAGAGCACATTGTTGCCCAGGATACTTTAACCAAGGGTTTGGAACGATCCAATGTTAAACGGCTTTGAATACACTCAATTTCTGATACTAAAATCGGTTTGGTTATTAACAATATCAATAAATACTTAAGTAGCCGTAACTCTTAAATATATAATGTGGACGTGGATTAGACAAACAGACATAGGTAGTATCTATGATTTATAATATTTATCAAAACAAAAATCACATTCTTCAGCAGGGAAATGATCATAAATACTATATTCTAAACAATTTTTGCACCAAACAAAATATGAGTACAGTAACATTTTCACATGTTCTTGGTACAGTATATTAAAATGTGCTGGCTGATATTCATTACAAACCGAGATAAACCCACAATTATAACAATTTTCAGATAATATAAAATGTGCGTTTGTCCAAGGCCAGTTTGACTCCTTTAGTAACAGGAAATCACTTTTAGTTAGATATTTATCAATATCTAGAATCACAGGCATTGTTTTAGCTACCTATTGAAGAAAAAAACTCAACAGTCAATGCCTAACTCTCCCAAAAGCGTTAAAGCCGAGGTCGAGTTGCTATCAAACTTAGTACTAAATTTAAACAGCGCTGCTTGAATAAACATCCAAGTGCTGTGGCACTCAACGGGGTACTGAGCGTTGACGACCCAGGTGATTTTAAAACATAAACTTACTGCTGTGAGTATGTTTGACACAGTATAATATATTTCATTTATTACTATGAAATATGTTTTTATCTTTTCTAAAGACTCGCATACAATAATTATAAACGGCTGCACAGTAAGTCCCAACTCTTGAAACTTCTTTTGTTTAGTTTTTACGGCATTACGAATTTCAGAATCGCACGTTACATGGAGAATGAATCCGGCCCTTGATTCCGCCTTTGAAGGACGCCAGATCTTTTTTGTAGTATCCTTAGTCTGACGCTAGTGACGGCCAGCAGAGACGGTATCAACAAGAAACAGGCAGTGTTTGATGTGTCCTCCGAACCTGAAATGTATGAATAAATTAAAAGTATCACTGTCACATAGAGCAAAACATTCGCGATTCCAAAGTTATTTATTCTACAATGTGTTTGTTTAGTGGTTTTGGCCGCTGTGGTGGAGCTGTTAACCACGTACTGTCATTGTGCCTGTTTCCGTCCACTTGTCCAGCAAATAATATGTATATTTCATTTTTAGTTTGCTACTTGAAAAATATCATTATTATGTAGATATATAGATATATTGTTTAGATGTTAAGGATTGCAATAAGTCCAAATTTGTGCTGCAATGTAGGTAATAATTCAAATTTCGTCAAGTAGACGAAAACTGGACAAGTGGACGGAAACAGGCACAATGACCCTATAGAACATTGGACGCCGCGCCGGGCACATGCCACCGATTTTAGTATGCAAATTACGAGCGTGGCGTTCAATGTCTTAACAATAAAATCGCGTCAAGATCACATTGAACACCTCACCCGCTTAGCAACTTCTGCTGCTGACTGTACTATAAATTTCATCGAGTTATCAGCCCAATACCGTCTTTGTTTTCTCCACCGTTTTTAAACGGCAGCCGTAAAGTTTGAATGTACTTGACGTTGACGCCCACAAAGAAGTTTCTTCAAAACATATTATTTGAGCCCAATCACTAGTGGTCTATTAGTCGCTGACGAAGAGTTCCACTATCCACCTTCTGCCTACATCATCAGATTATCTCAATGGTACCAAACTTTTCTATTGTCATTTGCAAAATATATAATTGTACATATATGTGTGTAAGTTTCATCTTGCTAGACTTAAAGTAGTAGGTAAAAACTTAAATGGCGATTTCTGGGATAAAATAGTAGATTATACACCGAAGGAATAAAGCACTGTTTTAAGTCTCGGGCGCGATATTGAAGTAAATGAGGGACTCCAGATTTAACTCCCGAGCGTAGCGAGGGTGCTACGAATTAAGAGTCCTGAGTGCAGCGAGGGATTCAAGCTCACCCAAGACGAAAACAATGCAATATACCAAATTGCATCTAAACAGTTCAGCATTTTAAGCGTGAATAGGTAAGACAAACTTTCGCATTTATAACAATAGGTATATTAATAATGTATGGATTTACTTAGTTGCAAGTGAAATCTATAAGTGTGTTAAAAACAGTTTAGTTGGCACAAAAAAGACTGAAATACTATTAATATTAAAGTAATTTTACTACCTTGCTCCAAAGATATGAGAAGCTCCAAATTTTTCTCCTTGCTGCTGTTCTTGCGTGTCTTAGCAAACGCAAAAATTTTCGGCTTTAAAGTGGGGAATGTTTCTGTGATATCTGTATATTTTCCCGTGTATAGGTGTTCAAAATCGTTTTGTAGCTGGAACACAAAGAATTATTATTTGAAATGAAACGCCTTAAAACGCTCAAGACACAATGCACCAAATAGGACGAGATAATGTAAAAGACCCCAAATCATTGGTGTGTAATATTGGCACTGTTCCCCCATTTTCGCCAGATCGCATAATTAGATCCATACCTAATGACAATTGATCTAACTTTGAAGTCCTTACAAGTTATAATTCCTTCACATAAAATATGAGTTATTCAAATCCAACCAAATCATAGAGAAATATAGATGTCGGATAGCATACATATTGAAAGATCCCCATAAATTGCGAACCTTCTCCTTTCTCAAGTCAGTTAGTAACTATAATTATATTAAGCATATGATACCAATAAATTTGTAACAATTAAACTTACCAGAAGGTATCCTTTGGGTTTTTTTAGTGCCACATACTCATTGAAATACTGCCCTATGGTCAACTCTTTTGACCGTAGCAGCCTTGCCTGTGTAGTTTCAAACCACTTTTGTTCCACGGCTGACCAGGGCTCGGAAGAATTTTGCAACCACAAAAGCTTTTCTTGTGCGTTTTCTTCGTTCGTTATTCCGTCCGGCAGACGAAGGCAAGGTGATGGCGAGGAGTCTGTAGATCTAGAAAGTCGCCGACGCTTTTCTACTATTATACCAGTCTCCCTGTATTTCCTTGTTAAATTATGCACTTGATCTGGTAGTTTACCGGCCAATCGTGTCGTTATCCCCCTTGTTGATTCCACCAGCTTTGTGTGATAATAGACCGTTGTTTTTTCAAGAGGAAATAAGTCTACAATAGAGTGTGCCCAAGTAGCATAGACAGATGATCGTACCGTTAAATTGGGGTCTTGCCGCAATATAGCAGTGCCTATAATCCTGGCTAAGTTGGACCGGGTTGCATTATTCAATGGAATTGTCTTGTCCAGGTTCAATAATCTCTTGCCTTCAAGAGATTCACTTAGAAGTAGCCGCAAGTTCTAAAAAAAATAACAAAGCACATTACATACACACACACACACACACACACACACACACACGCCAACACCCACAGCTTTAAAATATTCTGGTATGTTGTATTAAACCCAAGTAGGACAATATAATTACAAACATAAATTAAATATAAGCATGAGCATACACCAATATAGAACTTATATTTTAAGTTAACTTGGAACATTTACATTAACCTCCAATATATGTTATTAAAGCTATATTTGTGCCAGTCCTAACGAGTAGTGAAAAATGCATGTAAATAATTTTTCACCGCACCAGCTCGGAAAGTTGTACTTCAAAAACTGATAAGAAAGTTGCATTTTATCCACATGTGTGGCAAAGTAATATGATGCAAATTTTGAGTTGTTTGCTCATGTTGGCCGATATAATTGACTAAAACTATGATTTTGAATGATAATATTTAATAACGTTGTTTCGTCTAGGTCTAGTTTTCTAGAAACTTGAGTTAACCTACATTGCAGCACAAATTTGGATCCTTTGAATTTGAAAATTTATTGCAATCTTTAATATCTAAACAATCTACATAAAAAAAATATTTTGCAAGTAGCAAACTAAATATGAAATATATTATTTGCTATATATTGTTTTGTATATTATTTGTTCAAGTGGACGAAAACTAGAACATGGACGGAAACAAGCACAATGACCCTACCTACGCTTGAGATTCAACTTTTCGAACCACTCGCTACGCTCATGGTTCAATTTTGTAATCTTTCGCTTACTCGGATATCAATATTAGGACGAGTTGATGGACTGACCTTGATTACGTGGCAGAGGGGGTGCTGCCTTTTCGGGTCGTATCTAGTTCAGCAGGTCTCTTTTACAGTTCAGCGGGGAAACGCAGCAGGAATAATGGAGACATTTGAGCCGGGTACGATCCAGGATGGGATATTTAGATTTATTTTAACATTATTCGTTTATTTTTAGATTTATTAATTTAATAATTTAGTAGTATGTAGTTTAACTAGTAGAAATATTGTTTTATAATTAATTGTTTATTTATTTTTTACTTTATAGGTACTTAGTGGTTGTATTATTTTGACATTTTAATTTCGGTCTTTTTGATTTGAGCTTTCATGCAGCAGGAATAATGGGGACATTTGAGCCAGGTACGATCAAGAGTGGGTTATATTAGATATATTTTTGGTAATTTTTTGATTGGGATAAGTACTTTAACTTGTTTATGTTTAGATTAATTCATTGATAATTTAGTAGTATGTTAAAATATAATATTTCTTCGTTTTTAAGTATAATTTATAAATGGTCGTATTATTTTTGAAATGTTCAATGCTGTATTTTGACTTGTGTAATTAAAAATAAATTAACTACTTGTAAAATAAATAACTAAATCAATGTTTTGTTACAAGCAAGCATAAAAAAAAAGATACTACTTAACACAAATTTCTAAAGACTCTCCGGGTATGGAAATGGTCACAGGCTGTGACTTTACAGGCAAGGGATTATTATGCATTTGCAGTAAGGTAGGTGTAGTGTTAGTAATTTGATCATCGAGGGTAAAGCTCAGATCCCCTATTGAAAAGTCATCACCAATCTGTAAGCAAACCACACATAACATACCAATAAGCATATACATATAGAGCTAATAATTCTGCATAAATTCATCAAATTCAAATTCATTAAAAAAAATCTGCATACATTAATCTGCACACATTCATCAATTTTTTATATAACTTACAATTGACTTATTTGCATTTGGATGCATACTTTCTTTGTAGACTTCCAAGTTTTTGGAAAATATGGCTCGAGGTCCAATCAAAGGAATGAGGTCCTTTATCATGGACTCATCAAGTAAAGGAAGTGACATTGATGTAATGGAATTATCTGTAATGTAAACATGTGGCCGTTAGACTTATTTCTTTCTTTCTTTATAAATACTATGGGACATTTTTACACAAATTGACTAAACCCCACGGTAAGCTCAAGAAGGGTTGTGTTGTGGGTACTCAGACAATGATATATATACTATACTTATAAATACTTAAATATATAAAAAACACCCGACTCAGGAACAAATATATGTGCTTATCACACAAATAAATGCCCTTACCGGGATTCGAACCCAGGACCATCGGCTTAGCAGGCAGAGTTACCACCCACTAGGCCAGACCGGTTGTCGACTAAAGCCTGGTTTTCAATGCAGGTGATTAGTGCGAGTGCAGGTGTGTAGTGCGAGTAGTGTCCAATTCACTAAACACTAAACACTCCTGTCCACACGTGTTTAGTGGCAGGCACGCTGCGAGAGAGGGGGAAGCACGGCGCGCGGGACGTGGCTACTCGCAGTCCACTCGCAAAAAAATAGAACACGCTTCTATTCACTTTCTACACAGCCAGCTAATCACTTGTACTAATCAGTCGCTGTCCACACCTAGTCACTAATCACCTGCACTCGCACTAATCAAAGTGAAAACCAGACTTTACGTGTGCTGGCCACGATATTGCGCGACTGGCTTCAGGTAAGGCGACAACCATAGGTCCGATCGCTGTGTCTCGCTCCTACCTATGGTTGTCGCCTTAGCCGAAGCCAGTCGCGCAATGTCGTGGCCAGCGCGTAATGCTTAGCTTACTGCATACTATGTCAAAATAATGTGAGATGACTATGCCCTCAAATCGCTCGAGCATACATGGACATTTCGGATGCAAGCCACCCAGAGAAGCCGGCGGCGAATGAACGATGTTATATTCCATACATAGTGGCAGCGATAGACCTTCCCTTTCAAACGAATAAAAAAATCGAGGATATCTCGCACACACTTTATGTAAATTTAAAGATACGAAGCACTTAATGAAAGTCCCGTTAAGAGCAGTGAGGTGACAGTTTTCATGCGATGCGCTTGCTAATGCTAAAATACAAAAATAGCTCTAAAATACAACAATAACGAGTCTCGCCGTGTTGTATGGCAGACCTTTTAATGCAACTTAAATCAAATTGGAATTCCTTATACATACAATATAACATTACCTTGCACGAGCGTTTTTGCAATTTGATGATTATATGATGAAATAAAGTGCAAATCTACTTACCCTTAAACACTTCAATATAATCCTCCAAGTCCCACGCTGTGAGAAGCGTTTTAACTTCCTCGTCCATTCTAGTCACTCAATTTTAAATAACACCACGCTACGACGGCACATCCGCGCTCAACGAGTTCTACCAGAAAATAGCCGACTCACGATCTGGTCTGGGGCGACTTGTTTTGATCTAAATGGCGGGTAAGGCAAAAATAACCTATTTTATTATTTAATAGTAAATAAGATACTTGGTTAAAATTACGATCAGAGGCTTACCGGTTAACAGCCGAGCTGTGATTGTGCATTGGAAAGTAAGCAACTTATTTGTTTTTTAGTAATTGACACAGTTATTTTGTAACTACTCAACTTATCAAATTTTAACACAGTGTTGCAATATTTAAAAATAAATAATAAAGTTGTTAGGAAATAACAAAGTAAACTTGTTTATTTTCAACCGAATCAGTCAATGATCATATTTAACCGAGACACTTATTTAAAAACAAATTTGACAACTTTCATAGTTTTGATGAGCAGCACCACGATGTGAAAACGTTTGTTAAATGACGACGCCGTTTGTAAAAGGCGGATTCTTACAATTTGACTGCGACATCCACAGATCCACATTACCTGATTTGATCAGACAATTTAATAAGATTGGCGAAAAAAAAATCCGTCTGGACTGGCCTTAAACAAACTTTAAAGTAGTTTAAAGTGTTGCAAGGTTTAAACCTACATAATGCAGTTTCCAGGAAATAACAGTGTTAAATTAACTATTTATAATAACCATTACCTATTTGGTTCATAGATCATATTTATCGAAACACTTATTTGGAAATAAATATAATAACCTGTTGTTTGCAGCATTATAACTTAACAAGTATATACCTAGTGTTGCAATGTTTAAACCTTCATAATGCAGTTGCCAGGAAATAACAGTGTTAACTTGTCTATTTCTAACCAAATAGTCAAAGATCATATTTATCAAGACACTTATTTGGAAATAAATATAATAAACTGTTGTTTGCAGCATTATAACGTAACAAGTATTTACCTAGTGTTGCAATGTTTAAACCTACATAATGCAGTTGCCTGAAAATAACAGTGTTAACTTGTCTCGTTCTAACCAAAAGTCAAAAATCATATTTATCAAGACACTTATTTGGAAATAAATATAATAAACCGTTGTTTGCAGCATTATAACTTAACAAGTATTTACCTAGTGTTGCAATGTTTAAACCTACATAATGCAGTTGCCAGGAAATAACAGTGTTAACTTGTCTATTTCTAACCAAATGGTCATAGATCATATTTATCAAGACACTTATTTGGAAATAAATATAATAAACTGTTGTTTGCAGCATTATAACGTAACAAGTATTTACCTAGTGTTGCAATGTTTAAACCTACATAATGCAGTTGCCAGGAAATAACAGTGTTAACTTGTCTATTTCCAACCAAAAGTCAAAAATCATATTTATCAAGACACTTATTTGGAAATAAATATAATAAACCGTTGTTTGCAGCATTATAACTTAACAAGTATTTACCTAGTGTTGCAATGTTTGAACCTACATAATGCAGTTGCCAGGAAATAACAGTGTTAACATAACTATTTCTAACCGAATCAGGTATAGATTATATTGACTAAGACACTTATTTGAAAACAAATTAGTACTTGCTTAAAACAACCAAGAACGTTTAGCAATAATTGCTTGTTTATCAATTACAAAGCTTTATTCCGCATTTTAAATATGTCTTGGTTGTATTTAACTAAATATATTTTAACGAAGCCAAATTGGTACTTTGCTAAGGCTTATTTTTTTCCGTGTGACCTAGAAGATCAATTCATATCTAATTTTTAAGGTAAACTTTCTTAACTTCAACCAAGTGTATCATACTTTGAACAAGGATGTGATTGAAGCAAAGTTTCCCGCAAGTAAACCCCTTCTCGAGCAAACAATACCTCTGGCCTTAGTTAGAATAAACATCTGAAGTTACTCTAACGAACTTCGTGTTAACGTGTGGAATTTGTTTTGGAGTTGCCGATATTTTTGTATGTAATTTTGCTAGCTCGTGAGTTGGAGAATACATTACTGTGATTTATTAGGCAATTATTTGTTCATACCTAGTAGTTTTTTAATTTAATCGTATGGCATACATTATTTTGGCCTTTAATGTTGTCACTCTTTAGTACCACCCAGGGGACGGACGCGAGTAACAGTTGTCCCCCCTTTGTCAAGTGAGTGGGCAACTCGACTGTTAGAAGTTCTTAAGCCGCCCGAAGGCCTCTAACTCGGCTTAACGACTACTGTCACAGACAGCAGCCGGGATCAACTGCTTAGCGTGCCTTCCAAAGCACGGAAGCGCTCATTTGTATTAACCACTCAAACATCAGGCGGTCACCCATCCAAAGACCTGACCGCTGCCATCTTTGCTTAACCTGCGTTACCGTTTCCGACTCGCAGGCGCCACGAGGCTAGAGCGCTTCATACCTACTAGTGACTCTGGGGCAGTTTGGGGTCATGATAGTCGTAATGAACAACTTATCCTATCGTCCCTTGTATTGATGAATACTTTTTCGTAATCATATAAATAGTTTCCCTAAATAAATACAAGTTACTAAGCTGCAAACATAGTACATTTCACACGGTACCGCTTTTCTATTTGTGTTACACAAATCGACCTAGTCCTAAACTAAGCAAAGCTTGTACCATAGGTACTAAACGACAATATTATACACAATTAGCTAAATAAATACTAAAATACATAGAAAGCATCCATGATCCAGAGCTCCCGAGGATGCGCTGTGTTGAGAGCGAGGGAATTTGTTCCTTCAGCTGTCAACACGGCGAATCCTCAAACATATCAAGGATCGGCAAAGCCCATGTTACTACTTTGGAGTTGCATGCGTCTATAGGCTGCGG
Source organism: Epinotia ramella (assembly GCA_947578815.1). Lineage (NCBI taxonomy): Eukaryota > Metazoa > Arthropoda > Insecta > Lepidoptera > Tortricidae > Epinotia > Epinotia ramella. Next base: position 20,461,554 of record OX388211.1, read on the forward strand.
TGTCTGCTTACCATCAGGCGGGCCGTACGCTTGTTTGCCACCATCGTTGTATAAAAAAAACACAAATAAATGCCCTTACCGGGATTCGAATGAACCTCCGGCTTCGTAGGCAGGGTCACTACCAACCTAGGCTACAAAGGTCGAGTTTGTAGATTTCAGGTATCTTACTATGTGCAGAGTAGTAGGTATTACTCGAAGAGTAATTATTTATGCATAACTTCACATGATATCATAAACATACGTCACAATCAAAATTAGCAAGTTCCTCGTACATGATATGTGACACAAGTTTGCACTCACGTTCAAATTTGTATCCAATATGCATGTAAACAGCAAATCATACGGCAGACAGCACTCTACTTAGATGAGGAATAAGAAAGCGATTTGTATTCTAAAAGAGTCCACTCGTCGCTGTACAGTTGTACAACTATTTAACATGTACTTAGTACTTACTAAGGCGAGCTTGCTTAAACCTACACGGATATAGAGACAAATAATGCAATATAAAAACCGGCCAAGTGCATGTCCGGCCACGCGCAGTGTAGGGTTCCGTAGAATGCCTGTCTGTCTTAGTTACATCGACGTGCCATGCGGTTGCGGCCGAATTTGTACGAAAATTGGCCTTTCCAGTACACATTAAGTTGGTCGACTATTACTCGATAACTACTTATGCCTACTTGTTCGTGATAGTTTTCCTTTAAAATTTATTATATATACTACTACCACGAAATTTTTCCCCAGTAGTTCCATTTAGCCGGCAGGGGGGGGGGGGACACATGACTCGAACAAAAATTAGGGCTTTAAAAACGCAAACGAATTAGGTACATTTTAAAAAAGGTTTTAAAAAACCCATAATATTTTTGAACGAGCTATCCAACGATACGCCACACCATGGGGTTTAACGAGAAAAAAAATTACATCCCCGCTTTAGATGTAGGGGACGGAGCCTAAAAAAAAATTTCTTTTAAGATTTTATTGTACTGTTTTGTTGGCGTGATTGATTTATATACTTACCCATGCCGAATAACAGTTTTCTAGTAGAGCTAAGCCGAAGACGGACAGACAGACAGACAGACGGCCATGGCGAAACTGTAAGGGTTCCTTGTTGACTACGGAACCCTAAAAAGAGATTTAGATAGGTTATAAGCGCTCCACAAGTGGCACGCTAAAACTGAGTCAACTGCACCAATTTGCCTCAGTTTCACGACTTATAAACGTGTCAGCACAGCTATCACAAGACGGTGCGCCAGCTTTCTCGATTTTTCTCGGACTATCCGTCTATCTCTTATTAGAACACTTAGAAAGAGAGCTGTAGTGCGAGAAAAATCGAGAGCTCGCGCGCCGTTTTGTGATAGCCGTGATGCTGTCAGATGGTAGCCATTTTTAAACACGGAATTTCGTACATCGTATCTACCTCTTTTTAAACATCATTGTATATTGGGATATTTTGTAGGGCCGGGTATGTACATAAAATAAACTACCCTCGGAATGAAAATAATATATCGATTATAATGGACATATAAGGTTAAAAAATAGCTATTTGTAATATTAATAATTTTATTCCTTGTATAACAATGTTGTAATTTATAAATATTGTAATCGAATTCATTTGTTTAGTAAAATTTTATATTTTATCAGTAACTGAGTATGAGTATATAATATTACAATTGAAAATAGTACATTGTGATACAAGTGAGGTATGTTGATAATCACATCAGAGTCGGAATTGTAAGAGAGCCGAGCATGTAATTATCAAAGCTCACGCGTTTCATACGACTTTGTTCAACACATTTTGCGAGGAAAAGCCAAGCTATTTTCTTTACTTAATAATGGAAACAGGTTTTTACTCACATATTGTATATCGCCTAGAATTTCCAGTGGCGTCCATTCTATTTATCACCTTTCTAGTCACCCCGAGTCAACAATTTTGATAATAACCAAACACGCAATAAGAATGTGTACAAATATTTGTAAAATAACCTATAATGGCGCGCAACAGTTTTTTTTCGTGAAGTTTGCGCAGTGCGCGCACATGTGGTAAGCCAGACAGCCAGACTTATATGAAATCTCTAAACAGCCAATACAAAATAAAATAAATATTTTCGTTTTACAATGTTATCTTTATTAATTCATGTAAAATGGTATCAAAAGTGAATAGTTTTACTAAAATAAACGTATGATAACCAAAAAGACAGTCAATTAATTAACAAAAAGGGTTTTTTTGTTTGTTTCGTCGAGTAAGAATCCATTTGCCGAGACTTAAAAAAAACCGACCAAGTGCGAGTCGGACTCGCGCACTAAGGGTTCCGTACCATTATCTATAAAAAACCAGTAAAAAAAAAAGTTTTTTGTATGGGAGGCCCCCTTAAATATTCATTTTATTTTGTTTTTAGTATTTGTTGTTATAGCGGCAACAACAGCAATACATCATCTGTGAAACTTTCAACTGTCTAGCTATCGTGGTTCTTCAGATACAGCCTGGTGACAGACAGACAGACGGACAGCGAAGTCTTAGTAATAGGGTCCCGTTTTTACCCTTTGGGTACGGAACCCTAAAAAAGCTGTACTTTCTGATGTACAACCCGGTTAATCTAAGAATGGCGTGTTCATGCATACATCTTGCTGCAAGGTACCAACGTGACTTAATCGGGATATAACCATAACACACGAGTGTTGTAATGTTATAAAACACGCGTGTTTAATACCCAGGATTATGAGCCTAAAGGCGACATAATAAGAGGTGCGTGACGAGCAAATGTGTTGAAAAAGAGATTTATGGCCGAGTTATGACAACTTTATTGAGGATGGTCTTGTAAGTATAATATCTGGAAGGCAAACCCTGATCTGACGAAAGTCAGTATTTTACTTTGAACGAGGGAATCGCAAACAATGCAAGCAATGTAAGCTAAATGTTATACCTAAAATATCATTAATCTATTACAAAGATAAAATAAGTCTATCCGTATGCCATACTAACAGGACGCCAGGTACTTAATCACCATAAAATATGGTTCGGGTCATTAGATACTTTCATATCTACTTCTTCTTCATCATTGCATCCTCATGATTTCTCAATCAGAGTTGTGAGCAGTCGAAATTGTCGCTTGGCACACTACTCTTCAGGCCAATCGGTTTTATACCATCCGGATACACAAAATTTTCCTTAGAAAAGCGGATAAACAAGTTACAAAGTCGTGATTATCGACTTAACGTCATTTGTATAAATAAATGGATGAACCCTATAATCAGTTAAGTATCGACCTCAGTATGTTTACTTTTGAAACATATCAGTATTAACTGATTACCTACTCGTGTTATAACCATAATTATTAGGTAAACACATGACACGATACGTAACATTGATTACTATAATTAATGACTAATTAGGCCTTGTGTTTGGAGAGAAGTGCGTAAATAAGACTAACGATGCTTATTGTTATTCGGCAGCGGAATTTCTAGACGAACAATTCTAATTATCTAGAACATTTAATAACTTTGAGGTTAGGCTTATATTTTATTCTTTTAAAATGTATTGTTTGCGCGCGGTGCAAATAGGTAGTAACGTAGTATGTCCCATGGGATTTCAATTCTCGCATCGTTCCGGTGGAAAACCAGCTAGCTTGAGACACCTAGGAGCTCACGGACAATCCTTTTTTAGAGGCGAATATAGATAACGGTGGCTTGACCACCGCTTTCAGTCTCATGATCACCCCGTACATTTTTACACGTCCATTTAATAATTTCAATGCAGGTTGTTTGCGTATCGTTTTATACGTACGGTAGGTAGATCTTAATGTTTATAAAGGAAATATTGATGGAGCTACTTTATTGCAGCTTAATATTCTCTGCCAATAGAGCTGTATATCGATTCCAATAATATCATATTATGATAAAACTACATTTTGTGGCATTGGAATCTCTGACTGCTCACTGCTCAATTTATGGCACTGCTCTGCCTACCCCTTTTAGGAATAAAGGCGTACGAATATGGATAATATATTTTGTACAGGCTTGACATGTAAGATGCCAAAAGGTTGTTGTTGTCTTACGATGTCCCTGGTCAAGACCAGGGACGTCACTCAGGGCAAGCTCTAGCTCAGTCGAACTAAGTCCTCATTTCTTATGGTCTTTGGCCGTAAAGTGCGAAGGGAGTTATTGACGAAAACTTTATTGCCACTTACTCGTCAAGCCCTTCTTCACTCTCCACGTTTCGCAGCCAAAACTGACTTGACGATTGATTCGAAGAGAGAAACCTTAATGCAACGCGTGAGCACGTTTGACTCCCACACGGGCTTCAGTTGGGCGAACGCAGCCTTAAAAGTATAGCCTATAGACGTCTGCAATTATTATTTGCAGATAAATCAATGCAAGGGTCCAACGGGTCAGTGACCTTCCTCGACTACTTTTTCCATCTACTATTTACCATGAGTTTTTTCCTGGCCACGTGTTCGAAGTTCTGATTCTGAGTGAATCTATGCATTGGTGCGGCGCGCAGTCGAAGGAATAATGAACATCTCGAATGCGTCAATTCTGCTCCAAATTCGTTTCATTCAGTTTTGTTTTCGAAACATACAAATTGAGAAGATCAGGGTTCGTTTCATGATCGACTAGTGTATACATACAGTGTGTAGGTATTATCATAGTAATTGCGCTAAACATCAAACAATCAAATCCTAGAAATTAGGTATCCGTTATAATTGCAATTAGTTTGTACATTTCATGTCCAATGAGTCGAATATTGTCACGCCCCATGATTTCAGCGTTATGAATCAAACATTTTATATTGACACGGGATTTAACGAAAATGAACTCAATACGACTGTAACACGACTCCATTTACAATTCATGAATCATTTAGATAAGATCTTTTGTACTTGAATAAGTCACAATTTATGGATGAAAATGAAATAACTCTATTGACAATCAGAGATGTCAATCGTGTTAAAATTTAATCATAATTATTTAGTAATGGCTATTGCTTGATTAAGTTTGCATGATGATATTGATGATATTTAGCACCAGGTTTTCAAATATTTAATTTTTTGGTACTCACAAGTTTTTATTGACAACTGTCCTTTATTTACAGCGAACAGAAGACTGCGTTCAGAAAGTTTCAATGAAAACACGACATGTCTATCTTGTGAAGTTTAGGAGTTGCTATGGCCATAGTTTTTGTCCACCATTAGATCATCTCGGTGGTATATGGTGGTATGTGGTGGACAATTCAATATTATGGTACTATCGAGCTGATCTGATGGATGGAGACAGAAGTTGGCCATGGGAATTCAGTACTTAACCGACGTAACCCCGTTGAGTTTGGGCTCGTTCTCGTCTCAATGAGTAGTTGATGATGGTATACTCGTACAGAAAAGTACAGTCAGCAATAAAAGCTTATACCAAATATAAACATTTTGACAGAAGCTTGTTTTAATAAATAAAAATCGAAAAACTGAATCGCTACAAAATTCTACATAATTATTGACTACCTAAAAAATTCACGAGAATCAGTTGAGAAATGCGACCTGTAGTCCATCCAGCACAGCCGGACAGACCGGTAAGTAATATGATTTTTTTTTTATCAGCTGAAACGGACAACTTTGTTAGCTTCGCTCGCCACTTCAATAAGTGTGCAAAATTCCAAATTTCAGCTCCATCAGATACCGGCCAGTGGCTTCAAAACGGGACTTGGGGAAACGGGATTTCGCGCGAACAAAGCAGGGGCAATAGCGAGTGGTTCAAAAAGTTGTAGCGTGGATAGCGACGTTATTCGAGCCAAGTTATTTCCTATTAAGACTCGTATTTGCTAACTGTCTGGAGACAGAAATGGTGAAAAAAAGAATATTACTGATAAAAAAGCTAAGAAACTTGAATAATAGAACTTTGCTCCGTATATTTCAACGGAATTTCAAGATTGTTAAAATGAAGATCTACATAATTATTGTAACGACCAAGAATATTCTTAAACAAAGCGCGACTAATTTATCATTAATATTTACTTCAAATCTTATACTACGAAATATCATACTGCTGAATGATACTTTCTAGAATTTTCCTTTATGTGGGGCTGAGTAACATAGTAGTAATTTGAAATTGGTTTGCTGCAATTATATGTTTTCCGAATGTCATAATTCCGAACCATGATCCGCTGAAGGAATGATTGATATTTCAGGATACAATACTAAACTAACCTAACCTATTTATATATTCCATTAAATCTACTGCGCCAAAATGCTTGTTTAGCGGAAAACTGCGTTAATAGTTTTGAAATTCGGAATAATGATGGTAATGATATGATGCCCGGTAAGGGCAAATATTTGTGTGATGAGCATGAATATTTGTTTCTGAGTCATGGATGTTTTCTATGTATTTAAGTAGGGTAGTTTAGCCGGTTTTCGGCCAGTTAAGCAAAATTTTGAATTCAGATGGATTTATTGAGTCATATTTGTTAAAACCTAGTTCTGTATATTATTTATACAAACGAAAATATAATGCAGTTTTAAAGTTTGTATCACATTTTACCATTACTAACATAGTTTTTTATTTATAATAAAGAATATCAGAAAGACGCAATTTAGCTAGATTTCGGCCGACTGTGTTGGTTTACGGCCGCTTATTTACTAATTCTCGGCCACTGTTATTATATTTTTCAAATGATTCTTATGTCAAACGGGATAGGTTCTAATTTTGAATAAAACTATAAAAATATCACAATCAATGTTTTATATTTTAATAATTCAAATATAGAATATTCTTCATAAGTACCTACTCTTCTTTAAAATTTCCATGCAAATATAACAATCATAATGTGTTTAAAGTTTTAAAAATCAAAACATAGAATATCTTCATGCTCTTCTTCAACATTTCCAGTCAAATATATCAATCATAATATGTTTAAGGTTTTAATAACTAAAATGTAGAATATTCTTTATCCTCTTCTTCATTATCCTCTTCTTCAACATTTCGATTGTAACGTCTTCGGTTAACGTCGTCGTCGGGATAACGTCTTCTCCAGTCTGTAGCCTTATTTTATCAGTCTGTCATCATATCCTCTAATCTTCTTTCAGCAATAAGAGATTCCAGTTCTGCAAACCATTTCCTAATCGAGCTCTCTTTGACTGATTCCCTAGCTGCATTAATACTTTCAGGTTCACGAACACTAATTACTGGATGCCTCCGAAGAAAAATTTGATACCATGTTTGTCCAGCTCCTTTTCCTTCAGGAAGGTTTTCTGCCTTTCCCATATCTTTAATAATGTTTTTCACTGTTTCTAGCAATTTTTGCTTATTTACAGGTATCCCACACTTTGCTAAGTTAATATTCCAGTCTACAATTTGATGTTCACCATTAAAGCCTAATAAAGGTTCTGGACCTACTTTGCGGGCTTTTCTACCATCCTACCCGAGAGCCTATCTTAAATTGTGGCACGAGGTACACCATATTTACGACATGCTTCTCTTATGGCCATATTTTCAGTACTTATAGCATGAAGAGCATGTGCTAATGCTTCTTCTGAATACTGAAAAGGTCTTCTTTTTTCTTTTATGATTATTTTCTTAATTTCTGTTTCTTTTGTCTGTCTTTTTCTTTTTTCTTTTTGTCTTCTTCATCATTTTGAGATTTCTTGGTTGGCTTGGTAGTATGCCATATGGAAAATAAAAGCGTTTATTAGCTATGGTGTTAAACACGCCAAAAAATAGTTCATTTGTATTTAGTTCTTGACCTTAAAAATTGGAAACGGCCGAAAAATAAAATTAAAATAAATTTAGTTTTCGGCTCAGCTTTTTTGGGTGGCGGAAATCTAAATTTAATTCAATTAATTTTCGGCCGCTTCCCATTTTTAAGGTCGAGAACTAAATACAAATGAACTGTTTTACGGCCACTTAGTAAAACACGGCCGGCAGCTAAAATAAATTCTACCAATTTTCGGCCATGTATATGGTAGTGGCCGAAAATTTACTTTTCAAACACTCATTTTCGGCCGTCCTTAGATCTCTATATTTTAACATCTCCCTCTATGATTTTTGCTTAAAAAGGCTGATTTACACCTGGAAAACAAGTTAAGAAAATCATGGACATAAATAATTGTCTGATTAGTGCATTAATAATATTATGTTGTAATGAGCCGAAAACTAAGTAAATTGTTTTTGTTTTTCGGCCATTACAATTTAGCTAGGCCGGAAAGTAGCTTTTCAACATCTTATTTTCGGCCGCCGAATACAAAAGAATTCGAAGGCGATTTTGATCATATATTTGTTAAGACACATGCGGCCGGCAGCTAAATGCGTTAATAAGCATGTATCCATATTTTTATTTAACAATATATTGATTGAATATATTTTAATTTAAATGCAAAAGTGTGAAGCAAAAACAAGAGCCTTCTAGTTGTTTCTCGGCCGAGAGGCCGGGAACAAAAAGATTTTACGAAATGTAATCTAGTCATCCGGCCATCTGATTTAAAAGGGTTTTGTTAAATATATGAATCATTTAAATCTAATTAATATTATTTTAACTCATCTACAATGCACTTAAGTAATAACAATATTTCAGAAACTAAAAAAACATCATTTTTACTTACCTTGAACAAAAAGGCGCGCACTATTTTATTCCTTAAATTAGACACACGTTCACACGTCAAAACTGCGGCGTCGCACTGACTTGACAGTTCGCATAGTATTATGCGACCAGTTTTAGGAGGCGTGGGCGTCGAATGGATTCATGCGACAACAGTATTTTTTTGAACGAGTTAGGTAAAGTTTTCTTATTATTGTAGTTTTAGCACGCAACGGCCGAAAACCGGGGGGGGGCCGGCCAACCGGCTAAACTACCCTATTTATATCTATTATATATATCGTCGTCTAGTACCCATAACACAAGCCTTATTGAGCTTACTATGAGACTAGGTCGATTTGTGTAAGATTGTCCCCTAATATTTATTTATTTTATTTATTTATTTATTTTGGATAAATAACACTTCGCTTTCTTTTAGTATTCCCTAAGATATAAACACATTAGCTTCTGGCTGCGACTCCGTCTGCGTGAAACTCGTTTACATCGTAGTTATCAAATTTTATCCAAATCTGTTTAGCGGTATAACCGTGATGAGGTAACAGACAGACGGACAAAAAGACATAAGACGCATTTATAATATTAGTATGGAAGTATGAATTCGCGGCTTAGCAAGTCCGTCTGCGAGGAATAGAGAAAAGGTATTGTTTGCGGATTTAAGCAGAGTTATACTCTGATGATACAAATCACGTCAAAACGCGTCAGGTAAGTGTATCTATCTATATAACCGTACTAAATATCATTATATTTCTCATCTCCTACGAGCCCGGTTGTACCCTAAACGAGCCCGGGGTCCGCTTTGGCAACTAATCCCAAGATTTCATGGCAACCCAAAGGGAAAACTAGACCTTATTGGGATTTACGGTTCTTCACGATGTTTTCCTTCACTGGAAGGCCCACTGTTAAAGATCAAAATGATATTTAGTACATTCGTGTTTTGAAAAAAGTGGTGCGAGCCTGGTTTCAAACCAACAACCTCCAGGGATTCGATTTCGTGGTAGCGCCGCAGATTGCAAGTCGCGTGCGTTACCCGCTCAGCAACAGTGGCTTTTTTTTAGCGGGTCTATTGCAGCAGACCTAAGGCTTTTTTTAGCTGCTCGTCTTGGCTGTCTGAGGGTAGGTGCCACTATGGGGCTACCCGACAGACGAGTTGCTAGGGTGGCTCCTATCCATGCTAAATGTATGAAACCGATATCGTACAGTCACACACACACAACACTTCAGACGAGTATGAATCCGGCTTTAGGAACCGTTATTCAAGATTATTTCTACTGTTTTACAACCGTATCCATATTGTTCAAAGACGTTTACGTACTAAAATAAGCTATTAATCGAAGATATGTCCGCAGCTGTATCTTTTATGTTTTTCAACGGAACGGCCGTAAATCAGTCGTTCGGGACCATTTTCTAGTATTGACCATGTAAGCCGTAGGGGAATTTGTTGGGGCGAGTTATAGAAAGTGGCGTACTAGACATGTGGATATAATATCTTATATCAAAGTTCGGGGAGTGATTTCGTTACATTGTGTTACGACTGCTGTGTAACGTTTCATTTTGCATTTTATTGCAGATAAGACTGCATTCGTAACATATTTATGTCGGGCAACAATTAGTCTACAACCAAGCACAAATAATGTTGTGGTACGAAAATTGAAATAGTTTATGTAAAAAACAGTATTGTGTTATGTCTTAATTAGGTAATTGCTTTGTTTTTTTACTGCTGTTTTTGCATAGTTGGGTGGCGAATTAATAGGTAATCGGCTAGACATATTTGAATTTTAAAATTAATTTAATGGATTTGGTTGTTTATGTTACTTTTTACGTACCTACGGAACATTTACCGTTAGCTTTTCGGTGAAGGAAAACATCGTGAGGAAACCGGTCTAATCCCAATAAGGTCTAGTTTTACCTCGAGCTGGAAGTTCAGATGTCAGTCACTTTTGTTAAATTATTGCCTATACCTAATATTGGGATTATGTTTTTTCAGTTCAAAAGAAGTTACGAACTAAACAGAATTCATGTATAATATGGTTTTTACGACGTGGAGTTTAGCTATGTCTACTCCTACTTAGTTAAAATCTTGTAGCAGTAATTAAGAAAGAGGGCCGTGATTCTAAAAGGTTTATAGTTAAGTTTCCCTTATTCATAAAAACCTATCACAAATTATTTTACCCTTTATCCGTCACTTCAACATTTGTAATGCTTAGAAAATGTCAAAACACGTTTTAGTTGACTTATAATGTTTACGTTTCATGAATAATGATGTAGATATTCAAATCCACGACGATCATTGATTATTGTCCGCTTCCGCTCTTCCCCTAACCCAGTTAGTAATAAAAACGTTTTGACGGAACGTGTGGGCAATACATTCCACTGACATTAATGTCGGGCCATCCCTCGTGTCTCTGTCAGGCTTTTTTCTTTGCCGGCCCGGCCGTAAAGCGATCTCTTTGAGTGATTCCTCGTAATATAAATAATTTAGCTCGCTGTGGTTCACTTTAAAGCGTGCATTGTGCGTGATGTCTGTGATGCTGGAGTGTTTGGGTGTTCAGTGGTCTTCTTTTTCAGAAACGCTGGTAGAATTTTGACCTGTAAAAGTGCCATTACGGCCTTCTTGCAGATTAAACATTCGTTTATTTCATTTATTTCAATGTTTGTGTGACAACAATGAGTATGAATATTTGGTTCCGAGTCTTGGATTTTCTATATTTATATAAGTCAGTTCAGAGATCTTTAGCTATGAGTATTTGTTTATATTTATTAAATTTTATGGTCGTCTAGTATGTATTTAGACTATTACATTCCCATTGAACGACATTACATGATTAGTCTTACCTGTAAACGTGAATAAATTACTTATATTTCAATGGACTATTCATGTCAGAATGCCTTTTGTTGAATTTTCATTTTGTTTTGATTTTATGAGAAATTAAATTACTTACACTGAACAAGTCGAGACGTTAAGCGTGGGTGCCCTTTGGCATAGAGCTAACGAAAGGTCGCCAAGTTCATGTTATTCCGTGCCTAAGGGTGAATGTCTACCAAAGGTATGCAAAGATGTGTTTTTATATATTTGACGCCATGCATGCTTGACAGCTAGAAGTCAAATCTATGAAAACACAGCTTTGTACATCTCTTGTGGATATTTACTCTAAATGCTCTAAATGTGTGTTCTTGCTTCGTTGAAACTTAGTGAAATAACTTAGACAAGCATGATAAACTGCTGATAACATGATTATATGTTTGTCTAACTTACACCTCGGATAGTCATTTCCGCGTATCAGTTGGTTTCAATCAGCATGAAAGCGCAAACATTAAGGAAATAGTGACCCCCACTAAGATTTTATCTCGTAGTTTATCCAAGTGGATAGAAAAACTAACTTTGAAATCACAGTTTTAGCCTTATCCGATTGAAATTTATTTTTGTGCCTAACAGTTTCAATAAAACGAAGTTCAGTTCTGATAGTAGATTAGTTATACACGGGTGTAATGAAATAGTTATTTACTTTTATTTTCGGCGTATCGCAACATTGTGTTGGATCTGAACACACTTTTATACAAAACACGAAAATTAAAAATACTGGTCGAAAGCAAAAATGCTTCAATCTGGAATTACGAGTGAGAAAGAAGCTATACATGTGTTTAAATAACCACTATAGAAATGCACCAAAATGGATGCCACTCAGCATATGCCAGTAGCAATTTATGCTAAATGCGCTGGTTATCAGGACACCCTAAGTGAGTCCGCGTCCGCCTTATGTAGACAGTGTCAAAGATATGTTTAAACTTTTGCACTCTATTCCATTGTAATACAATGAAAAATGTAAACATATCTCTGACGTCGATTGTACGATACGTTCTTTATTTTTGAATGAAATATTAAACAATTAAAATTGTTATTGACCACTTTGACAATAAAATTAGCAACGCAAAAATCTAAATGGCGGATTTACAAATGTGATTCCGCTTAGAGGCAGCTTGTCTTTTGTTTTTTGAACCGCTGATGTTAGATTTTAGTTAGGTTAGGACTCGGTGACTCCAGATTCTGAACTCTTGTGCCTTTTCGCCCCCGTGGATCCGCTATGTAATCTAATTTAAGTATTCAATTTCAGGGTCAATACTGTTTGAATACTTATTTTTGTTAGGGCATTTTCGCGAGAAGAGATGCATTGTTACCTAAAAATAATCCATTTTGAAACTTTTATTTGTAATACAAATAGTATTGTTAATTTTGGTTAATTTTAAACTTATAATCGGTGACGTCAATAACAATGCATCTCTCCTCGCGAAAATATTTCTTTTACATCATATCAGCCGAAAGACGTCCACTGCTGGACATAGGGCTCTCCCATGAGTCGAGAGTCCCAATGGCTGTTGGGGCGGAAAGGTTCTCGAGTGGCGAACACGTACCGGAAGGCGCGGCGTCGGTAGGCCCCCACAAGGTGGACTGCTGATGATCTGGTAAAAGTCGCGGGAGTCCGCTGGATGCTCGAAGCGCAGGACCGGTAATTTCTTTTTAAAACCAATACAATGAAAAGCACAACCAGTTCCGCTACTTTTAACTTGACGTTTCGTAAGCAATAAAATAACCTGGTAAACATCGCCTTTGGAGAAAATCGAGCAACGAATTCGTGAAGTATATTGGACGCGCCTCACTTAAACGAAGCGCTCCAGTTTCGACGAAGTTTCTAGAAAACGGTGTACTGCAGTGACAGTTTCTTAGTAAAATTTAAGTTAATGGTCTGCAAAATGAACTGAAATTGAAAACCCGTGTTATATATTGCTTTTACGGAACGATGGCACTAAAGTCAATTATTTTTTACGTGTTCATATCATGTAAACAAACATGACGTCAAATACATATGATCATAGACAATGACTAGTGATTGGAAATGACGATAAAATATATATGAAGTGTGATTCACAGGTAATTCGTTCGTTACTTCGATTATTAAAGAAAATCATAATATAAATTGTATTTTGCAGTGGTTACTTGGTTGATTTCAATGCAATTTGTAATAATTAAGTATAATTTAATTTATTTCGTAGAATTTGTATTTAATTTAATTGAATTATTCTGATGTAGGTATTTACTAATGTGGACTTGTTCTGGATTAAAATTATTTTCATTTTAATTTCAATACTTTGTGAGTTTCTTTAAGTATACAACAACATTTTAAGCGATGATTATTCTGTAATTCCAGAGAAAAGTCTTCGAGAAGTTTTTGCTTACAAGATAAAAGACGTAAGGATGAATGATAGACTTACCCCCTTATTCATAAAACATAAAATGCCTCTGCTAAATAGAATGAATGTCCTTTGTCCCTTTCTTACGAACACAAATGTCAAAGTGACAGATAAGGACAAACGAATTTCAACGCCATTTTAGTTAAAACAGGCTTGTAGAACGTTTATAAAGACGGCCGTTAGTGTACAGTTTGTTCAGTCACGCATTATTTCCTACAATTTTAATGTCCATAATCCGTACCTACCGAATAGCGCCTGCTACACTCTAACATGTAAAAAATCGAAAAAAATTGTCCATAAAGGACTTGCCTAGGACTTTTCGTCCATTGCCCTCTTAAGGTCAATCGAATGAACAGGGGCACTGTATCGCAAAACGATTTAAAAATAAATAATAAATAAATATTAGGGGACAATCTTACACAAATCGACCTAATCCCATAGTAAGCTCAATAAAGGCTTGTGTTATGGGTACTAGACGACGATATATTTAATACATATAAATACTTAAATACATAGAAAACTTCCATGACTCAGAAACAAATATTCATGCTCATCACACAAATATTTGCCCTTACCAGGATTCGAACCCAGGACCTTCAGCTTCGTAGGCAGCGTCACTACCCACTAGACTAACCGGTCGTCAAAAAAACGAGTTATTACAGTGTAAATATACTATAAAAAAGCCATGGTAGGCTAGTGGCCCAGGCATGGGGCTGTCAAGCGGCGGTCGTGGCTTCGAATCCCGGCTCAAACCAATTAGTTTTTCGGAACTTCTGTACGGAATATTTACCGTTAGCTTTTCGGTGAAGGAAAACATCGTGAGGAAACCGGTTTAATCCCAATAAAGTCTAGTTTTCCTCTGGGTTTGAAGGTCAGATGGCAGTCGCATTTGTTAAACTAGTGCCTATGCCAAATCTTGGGATTAGGTGTCAAAGCCGATACCGGTACATACACATATATGATATGTAGGTCGTTAAATAAAAGAGTCAGTTGATCGTTAACCACCCCACGCGTTTCCATTACCAAGACCTGCGTTAAGTAAAGAAAACGCGCTTCATGGATTTAATAATGACTGTATTTCTAATTTCCTAATCATTATTTCAATTACACGGATGCGTTGCGTGGGGTAGTTAACGACCAACTGACTCTTTTATTTAACTGCCTTCATATCATATATACACATATATATAGGTTATGTGTAATTGTATATGTATGGTATCGTACATATAGTATAAATACTATAAAATCCTTGCTTAATTTATTTTAATGCGCTTACTCGTATTTTAATACAATAATTTGAGAGTGTAATTCGAACAATACGCATTTATTACCTACTAAAACAGTCTTATTAACTAAAGTCTGATTACAATTAAATGTTCATTCAATGATGTTACATGTTACATACTAATTCTAATAAATAATCGAATATGTTTTTTTCTGCTTCAATCCGTGAAGAAAATTAACGAACATTCGTTAGTATAGGATAAAAAAAAGGAATTCCATAAAAAAAACATACCATGTAAAAAAGATGCGATTTAATAAAGGCCTTGTTTTTTCAATAAAGATTTTCAAAAAAAGAGGCCGAGTCTCGAAATTCTTCCACCGTAAAAAGTTGTGAGATATTTCGTAAAGCCAAGTCTCAGTCAGGCCTTTTTTTACAAGGAATGTTTTTTATGGGATCTCACTTCTTTTTGTGGGTTATTTAATTGTGTTATCAATACATACACATTATGGATGCATTCCCATTCTTGCTTTTTAATTTTGTGTCCCATTCACTGCCAATTAGTGTAACTGCAAAGTAACTTTGTAATCCTATAATATATATTTATATGGATCCTATATATTGTTACGAGCGTGGGGGGGTAGGATAGAGTTAAACACCTTTTTAACACGACAATAGATTTATTCTGCGATTTACACAGGGTAAAGTCCTCTGAGTCCACATGTACTAACGCTGACAACTCAATTAACTCACACAAGTGACTGAGTTCGCGCCTACTAGTACTGGCACAGCTACACTTTTTACTGTTACGCACTAGACCACTTCACTAATCACAACTTTCCACTGTACTTCTTCAACCAGTTCTCACCCGATACTACTCCCTTAGTATCCCATTCTGAGAACTCCACTCTGAAGACTCCACTCAACCCTGACTCCTCTCAGGACTGACTCCAAGTCTCCTCTTCAAGAACTCACTTCAAGACTGCCTTCCAAACTGACTAGTACCGCGAACGTGGTCCCCTTATATACCCCTTACCGAAGATTCTAGTCCTTAATTCCGATCTTCATTTCGTTGTTCATTTCATTACTCACTTGTTTTGAGTAGCATGGGCTTTTCCAGATAAACGTGCTACGTCCACCTTACTAGCAGCGCCGTGCAACTGCTCAACATCAACGTCCACCATTTCTTCTACGTCGTCCATCAGTTCCACAACTTCGTCCGCCTTCTCAGTTAAGTCGTCCACCTGGTCAACTTCACCGTGTCCAATAGCATCGTCGACCTGTCCCTCAACATCGTCCACCTGTTCAACAACTTCGTCTATCTTTTCTACAACGCCTTCCATTTCCACCTTGCAAGAATCACGTGCTTGTTTCCATTCTCGACACCAACTAAGCTGTCGATACATGACTTCAGTAATACCCTTAACTAGTAACTCGGATTGCCGTTCGGCCTCTTCCGCCCGCTCTTTCCGGGCTCGTTCTGCCTGCTGTTCTAGGAGGCGGCGAGTCTCTTCCGCTTGCTCTTTCTGTGCCTCTTTAGCTTCCGCTGCTTGCCGCTCCCAGGTTTGTTCCGCCTGCTGTTCTAGGAGACGGCGAGTCTCTTCCGCTTGCTCTTTACGTGCCTCTTTAGCTTCCGCTGCTTGCCGTTCCATAAATGCTAATAATGCTGCAAAGTAAGCTTGCCCTGACGCAGTGGTAGCTCCTTTAGTAGCTAACGCTTCAGTAACAACTTCACTGGAAGTCGACGCGGCTGCCTGGCCACGCGTCTTGACTCCTTTTCCATCGTCGCGTTCTATTAAAGGTGGCATAATTGCTCTCTATCCCACTTCTGACACCAAATGTTACGAGCGTGGGGGGGTAGGATAGAGTTAAACACCTTTTTAACACGACAATAGATTTATTCTGCGATTTACACAGGGTAAAGTCCTCTGAGTCCACATGTACTAACGCTGACAACTCAATTAACTCACACAAGTGACTGAGTTCGCGCCTACTAGTACTGGCACAGCTACACTTTACTGTTACGCACTAGACCACTTCACTAATCACAACTTTCCACTGTACTTCTTCAACCAGTTCTCACCCGATACTACTCCCTTAGTATCCCATTCTGAGAACTCCACTCTGAAGACTCCACTCAACCCTGACTCCTCTCAGGACTGACTCCAAGTCTCCTCTTCAAGAACTCACTTCAAGACTGCCTTCCAAACTGACTAGTACCGCGAACGTGGTCCCCTTATATACCCCTTACCGAAGATTCTAGTCCTTAATTCCGATCTTCATTTCGTTGTTCATTTCATTACTCACTTGTTTTGAGTAGCATGGGCTTTTCCAGATAAACGTGCTACGTCCACGTTTCTCGAATATTCCAAGCCCATACATTCGTCTATAAATTTCCTTAAGCATCGAATGTTCTATTCGCTTACCCTTTCTAGAACATTCCATGCTACTCGGCGTTTTGAAAATGTACTCACCATTAATTAAAAACATACAAAAAGTGCATGTCGGTCGCTGGACTCGAACCCGCGCACATCGGCTCTTCGACCGCCGTTTGTACCGCTGGGCTACAGATGTCTTAGTCGACACAGCGAATTTAGAAACACCTTGACGGCGAGTCACTATGCCAACAAAACTGTTATTGACCCCGCCGTCGTAACAATATTATTATTTATGCAGTTGGTGTATCTAGAAAACTGGACAAAAATTGCAAAATATTTTAGTTTTTTCCTTGATTTATACACTAAACACTAATTGTATTCTAAATTTGAAGCTTCTATGTCTGCTAGAAGTGCCTTAGAGTTTTGATGATCGGTCATAGTCAGTGAGTGAGTGACAAAATTAAGAAAATTTGACTAGATATCATTCTAAAACTACTGGTTAAAATTGAATGAAATTTGAAATAAGTGTTCCGTGTTTTTACAATGCCCGCTTGGTTCCTGAAAATTCAGGGTTCTAGTCTTATCCACAAGGAAGTTATAGGGGGTTGAAAATGGCCTGAACGCAAAAAAGGATGGTAAGGCCGTGCCGCTGTTTTGCTCGACTTGGCGGGGGCACCCAGGTTGAAGGTTGTATAATGTAATGGAAAGCAATAACCAAACGAAGTATTCATGTTTAATGTCTTCTAAAATAAAGACGGCCGCTTATACTCTGGAATAAAAGCATCCACCACGGCAAGAAACATGAAATGCAAACTATGAACATAAATTATGCAAAATGAAATAAATTATGCAAATATGAAAATAAGCCCTGCATTACGTTAATAATTTACTAGCTACTATATGGTAAGTTAATTAGTACGAGTATACGTGCTAAAATGAATTATTTGCATTATAATGATCTAGGTTTAACAGCTAGTTATTCTACGAATATGGATATAAGTCTAATATTTGTTTGATACATAAGTACTGACTGTTACATTATTGTACATATAGGTAAATCATAGATAAGAAATAAAGTAATGTCATCGGTATTGACAATATTATTAAACACCTGGCAATGACCACTAGCTTGAAGATATTGGCTCTTCCGGAGCAGATTTTTATCGAAGTGATAGAGTTAATTCCAACTACTGGGCAAAGGCTTCTCTCTTTTTCTTTCACATATCCCTGCCCTAGTGCGCCTCCCATCAGTCTTAGTCAAAGACGTCAAGCTCGTCTTGCCATCTCGTACGTGGTCTACCGCGATGCCGTATGCGGTTCTGTGAGGCCCCCTTGGTGCCCTTGGTGGTAATTGTAGCCCATAACGCTTCTGGCATGCGGCAGACGTGCCCGGCCCAGTCCCATTTAAGTTTGGCGGCTGTGTGAGCTTCGTCAACTATCTGAGTTTTGGAACTCAGTATTGTATTTTTAATGCGATCCGTTAGTTTCACGCCCAAAATACTGCGATTCATAGCTCTCATACTGTATAATTTTATATGATACTTTGCAGACGACATAGTAGCTGAGTTGTTCGAGTGTTGAATCTAAAATATGTATGTAATGTATTCATACAACACCGTGCCAAAAGTAGTATTTTCCAATAGCAATAAATGTCAAGCATCGCGTGATTGACTTTCCCTTTCAATTCAAGAATTTCATTTCAGTTATCAAGACATTTCTAAATTTGAACATTAAAGTTCAATCATTTCTCAATCCGTCTGAATATAATGAATGATGAATAGTTCAGATGAATCCATTAAGATGCTTCACAAGAAACGTAATTTGATATAAAATTGGTCGCAGTTTTTAGAGGGATTTCAATGTTAAGGGGGAATTGTGAGCGTGAACTTTCCATGCTAATGATTTTCGGACTACTGCATTTACTAAAAAAATTACTTCAAAAGCAAAGTTTTAACATTTTAGTACTCTGCCAAGCGGCATACTGAACATTTTCACATTTTTCCAGGATATTACCCTTTCAAACAAAAAAAGTTTTTTTTTTCAAATCGGTCAAATAAAATTTTGGTCTCCTCTCACAAATAAATGCCCTTACTGGAATAAGAATAAGAATGATTTATTGCAAACTGTTTTACATAGGTGCATAGGTAGGTAGTGATGACAAAATAGTTCCAACAGTTACCTGTTTCAGGCATGCAATACTTATTTTAATTTATAAAATGTTTTTGGTTTAAGTATAAACTAACCACAGTAGTGTTAATAGACAAGACCAAATACTTAACATGCATAAAACTCGTTCAAATCATAAAATGCTTTATGTATGAGCCAAATTATAATTGTGCTTTTTTTGCATACAGAAGTACAAATTTTCGGTAATCTAATATTATATTTATACTGTGCTCTCAGATTACACTGTGTAGTTGACAGTGTTGTAAAATAATTTGTTTTTTTTTTTTACAAACAAGCTAACCTCCAAAATGTAGATCCCTATTAATGTGAGAAACCGCTTCTTTCGAAAAACTTGTCTTAGGGAGTCCTGGGCACCCCAAGAGCCTGCAACTCCGTAGGTTCACTGCCAACTACATGGGCTAAAGGGGCCATAATTGCAGGCGTCTCAGTACTTAGTTAACATGACGAAAATTCCCAGCATATCCGATAGAAACTAATTAACAGCCCAGCGAGTGGCGAGTAGGTAACCCCGGGGAAATCTGCGTGATTTCCGCCCGCCATGGTGACAGTATAAATATTAAAGGAAAAACTGCGCATTGGTGTGACCTGGTTACCAAAAATGCATGCGGGGAAAATAATCTCGAATATACGTTTTACGGCCTTGGGCGTGAATCGAGTATTCGGTATGTGGACGAAGAGGGACAGTATAATAGGACATTGATTCGATATATTTTTTAGATAGACTCAAGATTTTTTTTCCAAAAGGGGTAGGCAGAGCACATGGAACTTAAGTTGCAGTGCCACTTTTAGCATTAATGAGGGTTTAAAAGATCGTCAAAATGTGATATCGCAGTGCTAAATTGCTAGCCCTTTGCCCACAACACACTTAAACCCAGACCCCATAGTCGACTTTTACTACAGCCACGAGTAGAAAGGGGGTGGTGAATTAACCGCACGGGGGGTAGTTGTATTTAAATTATATTTGCTTGTTACCAGCACTTACTTTCCGATATAAGAAATAATACTACTTAAATAGAATATCTGTTGACGAAAACTATTTTTTCTGCACACTCTTCAACTACTTGTTATGATACTTTTTAATTTTTATGAGCCCAAATGCGATGGGTTTATCGTGTATAGTTTAGGCGGTCATCTCAACGCACGACGGAGCGATGGTTCGCAGCGTGAATTACGCACGGTACTTCACGCTGCTCCTAGGGAGATTTTTAATCTTTAAATAAAATATTTATAAAAAAAAAACACAATGAAAATGTAATGTTTGCACCAGTGGCGTAGCGCCCATACAAGCCGATTCCGACCGGCTTATACCAATTTATACGCGGCTCCGCACGCCGGAGCGGGATGCGGCGGCAGTGGGATGACCGCCTTAGTATTTTATATGGCTATTTTTGTTTCCATCATTAGATTAACTCAGTGGTAATGGTAACCATAGTGCATGCAAGACGATCTAGACATCGAGCGTCAACGAAGGGCCCTGACTATACACAGCAATATGCTGGCACTCAGATTCGCAGTGCTCTAAAGATGTCAAACTTGTCCTGTTTAGAGAATATTGTCAAAGTTTTTATTTAGTTTCACCTGGCCGGTTGTCTGTCTGTCTGTCTGTAATCAAATCTTGCAAGTTAAATTTACTGGGTACTTATAAGTATAGTTTGGATGACAATCCAATATTATGGTACCATCGAGCTGATCTGATGATGGAGACAGAAGGTGGCCATGGGAATTCAGTACTTAACCGACGTAACCCCGTTGAGTTTGGGCTCGTTAGAATCGTCTCAATGAGTAGTAATGATGGTATACAGAAAAGTAGGTACAGTCGGCAATAAAAGCTTGTACCAAAAATGATTTTTTTGACAGAAGCTTGTTATACCTATCAGCTGTGGACAAAATATTCACGGAAAGCTTACAACACCCTTAGAGTACAATACAATGATGCCTTACGGTGTATTATCACCAAACAGCCTCGATTCTGTACTGCACGGCAATGTTTGCTGACGCCAGGGTACCCGATTTCTTTGCCATTATTAGAAATAGAATAGCGTCGTTTTGTCACAGATTACGCATTTCTAATAATGTGTTAATTAAGATGGTCGATAACAACTTTTATCGAAATGCAATTTTCCTGCATTGGTTATCTGCGCATCGGCAACCGAATCGCAAATAATTGTATTAGTTAAGGATTTTATTTTAATTATCATATTGAATGTGTGTGTACTTTTTTTACATTTTTATTACTATTGTAATGGGTTTATTGCCTTAAATAAAGAAGCATTCATTCATGTATAATAATAGTGTTCTCATCGAACGTACATACTTATGTACGTTAATCCCCGTCCCGTTTGCTGCAAAGCGGTATACTTATACCGCTTTGCAGCAAACGGGTACCAGCAAGTGTCTAAAAATGGTTTGCAAATTAGGAAAGTCAACTTGTACAAGGTCAGTCGGGGCAAGTGCCAACGGGGTAAATACGCCTATCATACAGGACCGATCATTGTGGCACTCTTTGGGGAAGGCCTCTGTCTGGTACTGGACGTCTTCTGGCTGATATGATGATAATGATGAGCATCTAAGATGTCTTTAGTAGGTACTAAAATATCAGTAGATTTCAATGTTTGATCAAAACGCACTTACCCCGGTGGCGCACTTGCCCTGACTGACCTTTAAGTACTTACACATTTGCATTAATACGTGTTACATAAAAACTATGCGAGTTAAATTAAAACATGTAAAAACGACGCGCACCAGGGGACCGATTTTTGACTTTCGAGCGCTCGAAAATCAAATAAAAGTAAATACGTTTGTAGTGTCAAAATGGCAGGCACTTACTTTCTACCAATAGGATTTAATACGAGTGGTCAATACCACTCGTTTTTAAAATTTCTATCGCTATTTCAAAATAGCATTTCATAATTTTTGTCAGTTTTCGAGTGAAAGAGTCGAGCGCTCGAAAGTCAAAAATCGGGCCCCAGCGAAGTATTTATAATAAATAAATAAATAAATAAATAAATATTAGGGGACAATCTTACACAAATCGACCTAGTCCCATAGTAAGCTCAGTAAGGCTTGTGTTATGGGTACTAGACGACGATATATATAATGGATATAAATACTTAAATACATAGAAAACTTCCATGACTCAGAAACAAATATTCAAGCTCATCACACAAATATTTGCCCTTACCGGGATTCGAACCCAGGACCTTCAGCTTCGTAGGCAGCGTCACTACCGACTAGGCTAACCGGTCGCCAAATTATAGTCACTAAAATTAATTATGGGCATCAAGCCCAACGCAGTAGGTAGTTTAATTAAAACTGCTTGCTTAATAATAAATGGCGAAAATCATCCACATTAACTGTTACAACAATCAACAATGTTGAGAGTTTTCATTGTTATTTTCCATCTGAAAAATTTCGGAACTTCGAGTATTTCGTATATTATTGCATTAAAATTTTGCGGTAATTCGTCGAACAACTCATTAAAATATTAATAACCGGTCCTAGACATCCGACGTCCTTTGAGTTTTCGTTTTATATTGTGATTTAATTGGGTACTCGGCACAGGGGCAGTACATTACGGTTTAATTTCAACGCGGACATCATCTGTATAGAAAAGTAGTGTACCCACCGCCATAAAGTAGAATGATGACCATCAGCTCATAATGAGCTGAACATTAGACGATCGAGGGCTTTACCAAAAGGTCGCAAAATTCCGCTGGAGGTGGGTGGCACAGTCATATTCATATTTATAAACCCAATTTACAGTCATTGTTCCACTCTTTTATGGAAGCTCATGTCCAGCAGTAGAGTCTTTTGGCTGATATGATGATGATTATGAGGTATGTTGTGTTTTATTTCTGCTGGTGAGTAAAGTCCCCAGAGCTTCCGAGGAATTAATAACCTAGAGAATGTCTCTAGTTGTCAACGAAGTCTCAAATCAAAAAAGCATCGAAAATGCGCTTGTAAAGTGTCTCGATTCGCAAGCTTGCATAATCATCTGCTTCCAATAATGGCAAACTACCTTCTACATGAATCATAAAAAAGGCATATAAGCTAGATTGCTACAAATGGTGGGGGTGACGGATAGCGTACAAAATACAATATGGACGTAACATTCAACCTGATGAAGAGCTTCCAATGAGTTAGAAATAATATATGTTTCCAGCAGTGACAATCTCACTGGCGCGGCCTGTCTGGTGGCGGTCAACAGTAAACTTGACAGCTAATGACAAGTCTACTATTGACCGCCGCGGCCAGGCCGCGCCAGTCTGTGAGAGCCTTTAATAGGCGCATGTACTAGTGTCAAATCTGTCAGTGTCAATATACACGCGTTTATCCAAAATGACTAAGCAAAAATATTCTAGTACCAAAGCCGACATAGAAAAAGTTAACAAAGTTTCTAAAGAAAAAGTCCTGTCCGACCCGTCGCCTTAATAACGGCGGTTAGTTTTTCAAAAAGCCTATTTCATAAAGTGCTCGTTTAGGATATTCAATTTTGAAATTTATTTGACACTTCATTGTGTTTGTCACGGCATTTTTAAAAAGACGCTCTAGAGCATTTGACACGTTCTGACGCTCGACCGATTTAGTCGTGTCAGATATTTTTATCCTCGAAGGGACGAGTGGGGTTTGAGGGGTTCATTGTCTCCATTCGTTTTAAATAATACCTAAGTAGTTATATATTGGGAGTTCTACCCCGCTCCCCTGGGCTACGGCTCACTTCGTTCGCCTTCGCGGTCGCGGGGTAAAACTCTCAATATATAAACCATAATTCTGCAGCAGAAGTCTCGAGAACTCCCGATCACATATTTGGGATAGTTCGCGATGCATAGTCCGTAGCAGCCATGATCGTTTACAGTCTTTGTGTAGTTTGTGCTCCGATAAGAGCTGTTACTACTCATGGTAATGTTAGGATCGTAGAACCCTAAAGTAAAGAATGAATTATTTTTGTAAATACTCTAAGGCTTATGAGAATATACTATTTGCATATTGCCTTTCAAGTTTGTTGCACGTGCCTATTGGTAACATGAAGTTTGTAAAGCAACCTCAGAGATTGCAGGTGGATATCGTTTGTGTTTCGTCCAGTAAACGCTATTTTCGGCATGGGACACTTTTACCTGACACTATTCGCTGTATAGTATGTGGTCCATCGAACTGTGGAAAAACTAATTTAATTGTTGGTTTGCTGCTACATAAACAAGGGCTACGCTTTCAAAATGTTTATGTTTACTCTAAAACCTTATTTCAACCTATATATCAATTTCTAGAAAAAGTTTTTAAGCTGGTTCCATCTGTTTCATTTCAAAAATATAGTGAAAATGATGAAATCTTGAGTCCCCATGCAGCCAACATTAATTCAATCATGATATTTGATGATGTTGCGTGTGAAAATCAGAATAATATACGAGATTACTTTGCAATGGGGAGGCATAAAAATATAGATAGCTTCTATCTGAATCAAACGTATAGTAAAATACCTAAACAATTAATAAGAGATAATGCCAATTTAATTATTCTTTTTAAACAAGATGATATTAATTTGAAGCATGTTTATGATGAACACGTAGGAAGTGATATGTCGTGGTCACAGTTTCGTGAAATGTGTGGACAAGTATGGAACATGCCGTTTGATTACTTAGTTATAAATAAAGATTGTAATAGAAATTCTGGATGTTATAGGAAAGGTTTTGATACATTTATCATGCTTGATTAACTGGATACATAAAGCATAGTATTTATATTAAAAACTTATAACTTAAAATGGACCCGCATAGTTCGGACATGAAACATAAAATTAACGAAGAAAAATTATTTAAACAAAAAGTTCTCCAATCTGCTGAAGCAGTTAGAAAAAAAGTTAAACTCATTCGTGATGTTAAATCAAACGATAATATAATGCTGGAAGCAATGTTGAAACCAATCACAAGTCCACTTAGTGAAATGGTAAAAAATAATAATAATAGTAATAATGGTAACAATCTGAACATTAGTGACATGGATTTTGGTTTTAAAAACTGGAACAAGTCTATAAAAGCATTGAAATATAGTCCTTCTGAAGATGGAATGAAAGAAAGTCTAGATAATAAAACATTACTGAGAAAATCATTTGAATCTGAATTAAATGACAGTGATTCTACATCTCATGAAAGTGGCAACCAAAGTGATTCTGACACAACAAATGATGCTTCTTTTAAAACGTCAGACTCGTACGCTTCCCCTCGCGAGGATCCTGTTTGGCAAAAACAATATTTTAACATGAACATTCCATTTGGTGTACGTAATGAGCGTGGTAAGCTAATGCTTGGATCTTATCCAATTTCTGTGAATGATGAAAAACTCATGATAGTCGGAGAAAGCTATTTTTTAACACAAGGCTTACACGATTTATTGTTTAAGAAAGTACCTGACTTAAAATTAGTAACTGAAGATGATAAACGATCATATAAAACATTATTATTGAAAACTAATGCACATAGACGTGGCTTCGATCCTAATAAGCCGATAAAAAGCAACAAGGGTATGAAATATTTATACGTTATAAAACCTCTTTTCAAATTATCCAAGCAACGTACAGTAAGTGAAGAATTATATGTATCCGGTAAAGGTATGCCCTCAATGAAAAAAGTAAAAAGAGACATCTCATATGTGTATTGGGATGACCCAAACGAATTAGTAGAGCGATTAAAACTGCTTATTGCATCGCGTGACGCCGGCAATACAGGGTTAGAT
Source organism: Epinotia ramella (assembly GCA_947578815.1). Classification (NCBI taxonomy): domain Eukaryota; kingdom Metazoa; phylum Arthropoda; class Insecta; order Lepidoptera; family Tortricidae; genus Epinotia; species Epinotia ramella. Next base: position 20,487,880 of record OX388211.1, read on the forward strand.
AACGAAATCATATCTATCATTGAAGAATTACGTGAAGCAGGCTTAACAAATAATATATAAATGAATAATCTTTTTTTTCTCCATCAGTTGAAGTCTGACTTTCAAATATAAAAATGAATATAGACAAATTCGGTCAGCATGTTCATAAGCGCTTGCGTGCTGGCGAAATCTGTGGGCTCAAGGACAAGGCTTTGCTTCTAACAGAAGCCGGACATTTTGATTTAAAATCTTTAAGATTAAAAGGAGTTGTTAAACCATTGTCTTCCGATGATGTAGTTAACAAGCAGTACGTTGACGAATACATTCAAAACATGTACGAAAAGAAGTATATAGACTCTTCGTTTAACACCATAAATAATCAAATTCGACAACTTGCTTCTCAGTTAAAACTTAACTTTTACACGAAGAAGGAGATAGATGATATCTTGGAAAAATTAAATAATGATAAAACAGCAAATAGTGAACGAGATCCATCGATCAGCACGAAGAAATTTTAAGCGACGATCTGTTGTACTAAAAGGAATTGATGATTTATGGCAAGCAGATTTGATTGATTTACAAAAACTACATACGGTCAACAGAGGATATAAATATATTTTAACTGTTATTGATACATTTTCAAAGTACGCATGGTGTACACCTATTAAGTCTAAAACCAAAACGGAAGTCCAAATTGCATTCGAACTAATAATAAAAATATCTAAACGAATACCTAACAATTTACAAACTGACCTGGGAAAAGAATTCTACAATAATGAATTTGATGGCTATTTAAAATCATTGAAAGTAAATCATTACTCAACTTATTCAGTTAAGAAGGCATCTATTGTTGAAAGGCTGATAAAAACACTTAAGTGCAAACTCTACAAATATTTTAGTTTAATTGGTAACTATAAATGGGTTGGTAAACCGTTAGACGATGTAGTAAAATCTTATAATCAAACTGTACATCGCACAACAAAATTTAAACCTATTGATGTAAATTTTGATAATGAAATTCAAGTTTCAAAAAATATTGAAAAATCGAAACCCAATTTGAGTTATAAATTAAAAAAATTCAATGTAGGAGATTCTGTACGTATTAGCAAGTATAAAAGCGCCTTTCACAAAGGTTATACACCTAATTGGTCAACAGAACTTTTCACGATTAAACATGTGAATCACACTCAACCTGTTACGTATCACATTCAAGATCAGCGTAGAAACACTATACTTGGTACATTTTATGGAGAAGAACTTCTGAAAACCAACCATCCCAACGTTTACCTTGTAGAAAAGGTTATTAAAAAGAAGGGTAGAAAGTTGTATATTAAATGGTTAGGGCTTAGTGATAGCGAAAACAGTTGGATTGATAAAAATGCCATTGTTTAATTATACTTATATACTTTCTCTTCAATGATGGTGTTATTATCTTACGTGATATGAAAGGAAGAGGACTCTTAAACAGCGCTATTAATAATTTACCATTTGAATTACACTTACCTGGCTATAACTATTGTGGACCGGGAACAAAATTGCGCAAAAGGTTACAAAGAGGCGATAAAGGAATTAATGCGTTAGATAATGCGTGTATGAAACACGACATAGCATATGATAGATATTCTGATTTAGCTGATAGACATCGTGCTGATTTAGAACTATACGAAATGGCGAAACAAAGAAAAAAGTCGAGAGATGCTGGAAGAGGGGAAAAAATTGCTTCGTGGTTAGTTAGCAAACTGATGAAATCTAAAATAAAGGCAGGTGCCGGTGTAAAACCATTCAAACGTTTTGTGTCTAAGATACGTACTGAGTTAAAAAAGAAACCAAAAACAAAAGGTTGTAATATAATTGAACGAGCACTTATTGCCGCAAAAAAAGTTTTTAATACCAATGCAAAGATACGTCTACCTCGTCGTATACCAATCCCAAAAACTGGAGGCTTCTTACCGCTGATACCTATTTTTGCCGGGTTGTCTGCGTTGGGATCATTAGCAGGAGGAGCTGCCGGAATTGCTAAAGCTGTAGGTGATTACAAAGCTGCAAGAAAAAGTCTAGCTGAATCGGAGAGACATAATAAGATGATGGAATCTATTGCGTTAGGAAAAGGGTTACACATTAAACCATATAAAAATGGTAAAGGATTATGTTTGAAAATTTCAAAAAACTGAATGAGAGGTTACCCAGGCGCGCGCTTTCAAATATTGACATTTTAAAACACTCATCTGATATTCCACATTTTCGAGGAGTTTATATGAGAGACAGTTTACCAAAGAGTCCTAAAAAAGTAGAATGTGGAATTGTTAATTTGGATAGTTCTCAAAATAATGGTACACATTGGGTAGCCTACGTAAAAGATAAGAATTATTGTGAATATTTTAATAGTTATGGTGATCTTCCACCTCCGCTAGAATTAAAGAAATATTTAAAAAAATACGATATTTACTATAATTATAACACGTACCAAAAGTTTAATACTGTCAATTGTGGTCATTTATGTCTAAAGTACTTAAAACAATATTGGTATAACCGTTTAAATACCCTCGCACAATAAACAGTTTATCATTCTCGCGATGTCTTTCACTTTATCTATAACTGGAACATCTTCTACTCTGATAACAAACCATTCACAAGCTCTTCAACTAGATGGTGAATATGAGTGCGGACTGTTGTATATATCAACGTTTAATTCTATACCCAACATAGACGTAAGAAATAATAAGTTCTATTATGGTAAAAACAAAGTAATTAAAATTCCAGAAGGATCATATGAACTTCAAGATATTGACGATTACCTCAAAGAACATCTTCAAGGATGTTCGTTTACACTAACATGCAATAATAATACCTTAAAGACATCTATTTTATGCTCTGAAAATATTCAATTTGATAAAGAAAGTTCTATTGGTAGTTTACTTGGCTTCGGTTCAGAATCCATTCAAGCAAATATATTAACAGAATCTCCTTATCCTGTCTCCATTCTGTCAACAACTATAGTCCGCATCGAATGTGACATAGTGAGCGGATCATTCGTTAACGGAAAACCTAGTCATATTATTCACGAGTTTGTGCCAAACGTGCCACCTGGTTATCGGATTATAGAAACACCAAAGAACGTTATTTATTTCCCTGTAACCCAAAACAGCTTAAATTCAATTACGATAAGAATTTTAGACGTTAACAATAATCTAGTTAATTTACGAGGCGAAGAAATACAGATATATTTACATCTAAGAAAAAAATGATAGACTTCAATAAAACTTCAGTCTCCCCTAAAAACATTACCAGTACTCATCAAGTAATCACGAAAAGAAGACCTAAAGTGAAACTTACTAAACAAAATAAGCAATTCCTCCAAAGCCTAGGTCAATTAAAATGAGTATATTAAACTTAACGGAGCCTTTTACCTTTGACAACTCAATCGAGAGTTTTGAATATCATTCGTATAAGCCGTACGTAACTAGTTTTGATTTCAATGATGAAATACGAATACCCATTAACCGCCAAGATCTTTACGTACTTCCATCAGCAAGTACTTTATACATAGAGGGTACTATAGCCGTATTCAATAGAACAACAAAAGCAGAGGTAAAATCTGTACACTTAACAAACAACCCTATACTCCATTTATTTCAAGATATTCGATATGAACTGAATGGAATCGAAATAGATAAAATTAAAAATGTAGGGGTTACAACAACTATGAAATCCCTTGTATCCATGAATGAACTCGAAGCGTCGATGTCTAAATCATGGGGATGGGATATCAACGGTACGAATAATTCACACGGAACATTTTCTGTGTCTGTTCCTTTAAACAAAATTCTTGGGTTTGCTGAGGATTATAGCAAAATTATTATTAATTGCAAGCATGAACTTGTTCTTTTAAGATCGAATACTAATTTGAACAGCGTTAAGCTAAATGCTGATGAATATATAGACCATTTTTCTATATCTAAAATAGTATGGCGTATGCCTCATATTAAAGTGTCTGATCGAGAAAGATTGAACTTACTGAAAAATTTAGAAAGAGATCGTGCTATTCAGATAGCATTTAGGAATTGGGATTTGTATGAATATCCGCTCTTACCTGAAACTTCAAAACACTCTTGGGCTATTAAAACTTCATCTCAAATTGAAAAACCGCGTTATATTATCATTGGGTTGAAAACAGAACGTCAAAAAAATTCTAGTAGAGATATGACACACTTTGATCACTGTAATTTGAAAGATGTTAAGGTCTTTTTAAATTCCAGCTACTTTCCATATGAAAGTTTTGATGTTAAATTTTCAACTGAAAGGTTTGCTATATTATACGAACAATATGCAAAATTTCAACAGTCTTATTATAACCGCTCACAAGCCCCCTTGCTAGACCCGCAAGAATTCAAAAGTATCGCACCTTTATTCGTTATCGACTGTTCTCGTCAAAACGAAACCTTGAAATCCGGTTCCGTGGATGTGCGTGTTGAATTCGAATGCGAATCAAATCTGCCTAAGCATACCAGCGCTTATTGTTTGATTTTAAACGACAGCATTGTCGAATATAAGCCTTTAAGTAATATTACGAAAAAAATATCGTAATGCAGGACTGCATATTCGTGGATCTTCAAGGGTTTAAAACAAAAGAAAACGAATTTATAGTCAAAGAATTTGCATACAGCACGCTGGAATACACTCAATTTTTTTTAATAAAACCCCCTTTTCCATTTTCTACATTAACGGAAACTGAAAAGAGGCAGACAAGATGGATAGAAAAACATTTAGGTATTCTGTGGTACGAGGGTTATGTTGATTATAGAGAATTTAAAAGACTAATTATTAACCATATAAAAGATAAGACGATCTATGTTAAAGGTATGGAAAAAATTAAATGGGTAAAAGAATTATATCCAAACTGTACTGTTTTAGATTTAGGTGAAAAAAATGTACCTAATTTACAAGAGCTGTATAGAAAATATTGTTCTAATGAATGTGTTTTTAATTGTGTGTATCATAAAAAGTCTTGTGCATTAAAAAATGTTTTATGTATAAAAAAATGGTATTTAGACAATCATTCAGAATTCTAATGTTAAACTGTAATTTTATTTTTGAAATAAATGTTATTAAATAAATTTAATTTAATTTTTATTTTTCAACCTTCAGATATGTATATATTTATAAAAGGGGACTAAATAATTAGCATGAATTTTAAGGAGATAATAAAACATCAAATTTACTTAAATGAAATTTATTAGACCACAATAATACAAAAATTAAGAAGTTAGCACTTGAACTATTAATTACCAATTCTAAAGACTAACACTGTAGCCACACAATTTCTTTGAAATCTTATTTATTACACCTTCTGTGCAGTCAATTATTTCATCGTAACCGTCATTCGCCACATACTGCGCACTCAGCAGCACCTTTTCATCTTGCTCGTTTAGATCCGGAACGCCATCTTTGATGTCGATTATTTGGATTCTTATAAGCTTACTACCTTTGCCTGCTTCATTGTTGATGACAAAACATGGTGGGTGCCCTTGTCTCCTTTTTATTATTTTATTATTTACTTTTGCTGTACGTTTCTTGACTTTTGGATTATCGATGGTTTTCTTAATTTTTTTGTACAAATCACTATCATCAAATTCTTGTGGTAGTTGAAACGGATCTTGAGCGTATTGTGAGAAATCAATGTGTATATCTTCGCTATCTCCCATTTTTTGAAAACCTTAAACACAACGGAGAAAAATTACATTGATAAATATATTTAAAAGCTATAAGATTATTGATAAAATATAAACAAAAATATTTAATCTTAATGTTTATTGATTTGGAAACGATTTTTTTTTTTCGCATAGGTCACTAGTTAAATTTAAATGGTTATAAACTCACATAGATATCATACACCAAAGAAAAAGTGATCAAGTCCTCCGGTGGCCGAACGGGGACTCGAACCCACGCCTTCAGCTTACTCGGCTAGCGTCATTACCTCTAAACCACATGACCACTTATAGTGTGACTACTCAAAACAAATAAAAAATCATTCATAAAATAATTTCGTTTGTTCCCTAGTTGTTTAAACGGTAGTCAAAAAAAAAAAAAAAAAAACTTACCAGGTCTTTGGTCGCGAGTAGATAACGAAGAAGCGTTTGATGCTATTCAAATGTAAGCAATTAAAAATACTATGCGCTTATAAAGGTTAGCTACTGTCTGTTCAGCAAAAATGTAAATGCGCAATAGGTAGTGTTATATGATCTTTAACTTTACACGTGTTTAGGTATACACGCGTCGCAAGTCGCAACTTGTTTCTAATTCATCACATCATGTGGTTTAATAAGAAAACGTATATAAATAAACTATATATTAAAAGGTTTCAGGTTAATTATAAGAAAAACAACAAAATAGTAAGATAATACATTTATTTATCATACATCATTCAATGTTCAAATAAAAACACAATACACATAATGGAGAAAGAAAGAAAGAAGGAAGATAAAATTACTTCAGGACACATAATTGATACGTTAATTCTCTTTAATTTACATTTTGAGTTTTAATCTTAAATAAACTTGTTTCGATTCCATGTCCTGTACATTTAATAACGATCTATAACGGCATACAGTGAGATTAAATATTTTTATGTATATGCTTATGACAATGAATAATCAATTAAACATTAAGTATTGAGGTATGTCCCCAAGCTTTCGTGGATATTTGGTTATCAGATATCAGCCGCTTATCATCTTTAGCTGATAGAGCAACTTTATTTACACTTTGGGTAAATATTTCATGTTTGATCGACTTAAATAATATATTTTTTCTCTTTATTATATCTCCTTGAAATAATGATTTCTCGTATTGCGAAAACTTTAAATTTCGTATAACAGCTTCTTTCACTCCCTTAGCTTTTTTAATAACATTTGGTTTAACAATACCGATGGTTTTAATAGAATAAACTTTTGAACGCAGTGCTACAAATTCTTTAACCATGTCTCCTTCCATTTCATCTTTAAATAGTCCTGGGACTTTTTTATTTTGAACTGGTAACAAAAATTTATTCCCAACATCGTAACAACTAGTATCGAAATAAGACAAAAAATGCATTCTTAAATCTTTGAAATAGTCTTTTGTCTGTATATAATAAAGAAAACTATCTGTGTCCGTGTAGCACATTTGTAGACGACTATCATAAAAGCGTTTAAATACCGAATAATGAAAATCATACATATGACTTTTAGATAACTCTAGTACAGCGAAACCAATGTAAATTGGTTTGTCCAAAATTATGAGATCTGGCTTCAACTGAATTGCAACCAAATTTTCAGTAAAAACTGATGCACTGTGAAAATTTGGCTTTGCAATCAATCTATCAGCTGTGATTTTCTTTTTTGTTTTGTTATCATTATCAGCCCACTGATTAACTAAGCGCACATCGACCCTTTTCTCGGTATTTTCTAAAGTTTTACCAAATATACTATTATTCATCAATTTACAAAAGTCTTGTTCAAAAACAGACGTTGCCTCTTGACGTAACCTTGTATTCATATCAATATATTGTTTCAAGTAAGGGGATTGTTTAAATGTAATTACCCTATGTATCTTTTTTAATTGTAAACCGTGTTTAAGACACGTTTTCAAATGTATATAATGAATCACATACGAGTATTTGTCATATAGATTAGGTACAAGTTTATAATGCGTTCCACCTGGTGGAATACATTTTTCGGGACAAAATGGTAAATCATTATGTTTGGCATGTAAATCTTTTGGGTAAATAATATCCACTTCTAGAATAAAACCATAATCCGAATCATCAGGAATTTGAGTAATATTTAAAGCATTAATTTCACGGTTGTGTAGAAATCTAAAGTTTGATAATGGCATATACTGACACATGCTATAACCATACAAATTATTACAGTCAATATAAATTAGAAATGAGTCTATCTGAGAGGGATCAAAGTGAGGTAAGTATATATTATTAGCCTTAGCATACCGTAGAGATGCCATACAGACTCCTCCTCTAATGCCAGATTGAATCATTTTGAGCATGTTAAAGTCATCTATAAGCTCTAATTCAATACCAGTTTTCAGAAGCATGGCATCAAATGATAAGCTGGGTGTAGTTAAATAAAAAGCCGGATCCAAGTCATAGTGTTGTTTGCAAGTAGCGCGAAACTTTTCAAAAATATCGGTTAAAAGAAGAACATCGGTTAGCAAATAAAGGTCTGTATATTCGCCTAAATTACGTATTTTGAACTGGTTCCACACTGATTGCGCATGGTCATAATCTTTTATAGAAACTTTCTCATTAGTAAGTGAATTATTAAAATAGTCAATAGATGGAAGGTATTTTTCTTCAAAACATTGCCATTTATTCATATACTCATAGGGAAACACGCCTTTTCGTGTAAGTAAATCGAACTCCTTATCATTACAAAAGTATTTACGTAAATGAACAAAGTCAGATTTCTGCATAGTCTTAGTTAGTTTCTCCAAACTTGTGTCTAGAAATTTGAAAGAATCTACGAAACGAAGCTGGAAATACTCGTTATCGATAGGAATAAATTTAGTAAAAGAAATATAGTTTTCTTTGGTTTTAGGTATAACTTTCACGTTTCCCGGTGCCTCGCCTAGTTTTTTAATAAATAAATGACAATCATAACCAGATAGGTTGTGAAAAAATATAGGTACAAAACTAGGATGTTTATACTGTAAATTACACAGGTTATGTGCTGCTCCTCGATAGCTTCCTGTAATGTGGCAGTGATCCCGTACCCGATCAGAGAATAGAAAATGGTTACAAATATGACAACGTTTAGCGTTCAAAAAGTTTAACTCGTCATTTTCATTGAATATTATTGGTGTATTTGTGTTCAAAACTCTATAAATTTTAGCAACATCTTTATAGATTTCTTCAATAAATCTATCAACACAATCAGTACCGCGATAAGAAAAATAACGATTATGACTTGGATCTGGATTACAAACAATATAATATCCAAAGGCAGCTGGTATATGATGATGCAAAGTTGTAGTGTTAGAGGTGTGTCTATCAGTAGTATCACTAGTATCAGTATCAGAGGCACTAGTTTCAGTTGGTTCTAGTAACGATTCAAAATCTGCATATATAACGAATGGAACATTCTGTTTACGATCGAAATGCTTGAATTTAATTACTGTTCCCTTTTCTGGTAAAACAGTAACTACTCCAGTACACAAGTGATTTGCAACTTCCTCCTGTGTAAGAAAAAATAACAGACAGGTTTCGCAAAAGTATATCTTACTATTATGTTTCGTTACTTGTCTACGCACAAGACGACTCAAATCTTTGATTAGGACATAATGCGGTGGGTGACTGTCATCGTCTATTAAAAGTAGGTTTATATTTTTTCTACTTTTCTGATTACTGGATACTTCAGACTTGTAAAGGGGGCCCACAACAATTTTATTATTTTTTAAACCAAAAATCGTTAATGAAATCACCGGGTTGTTCTTCTCAAATATTCTAATGTCATCAAATGTGACTGGAAAAGAAATTTGGGAAATATTCAAAACGTCACGAAAATTAGGATAAGATGATACTCTTTCAGGGTGTTTAATAGAAGGATGCAAAGCCGCTGTTACACACCACAAAAAACAGCATTGATCGTTGTTTTGTATATTTAGACATGCTTTCTTGTTTTTTATGAACTTTGGCAGGTCAACATAGCTCGAACCTCGTAATGGTTGATACTTGTTTATGTTAATCTCTAAATGTGAGTTACTAACAAAAGCCCATCCACTATCACGGTCTTGAAACTCCTCAGATTTTTTCTTGAGGCAGTTAACGAGCTCGCAAAACAGTGCCTCAAAATCATAACTTCGGTATAAAATTTTATTTTTAGTTCCAAATGATTTCAATGATTGACTATTATCTTTAAACATTAAGAACATTGCAAAGAGTTCGAAATTTACTTTCACGCACGTATGTTTCATAAGAGAATTATCTAAAAGTCGTTTTATTTTGTTACGGATAGAGTTCATAAATGCATCGATAGATCCAAGACTTTGATCGTTGCTTGCTGTAATACGATAAGTGGCAATGCGCATTCGAAATGCTGACTCTACTACTTCAACGCCATCATTAAGTACATTGTTAGAATTTACAATTGTTTTATGCGTATTGCTTCGAAGATGACCTATCCATTTATTTTTTTCTACAGACGTACTACACGGAACACAAAAAGGCATAATGAATTATTATAATACAAAAAGTAGCTAAACGTAGTAGACTATTTTAAAAAGTAGTTTGTCAAACACGACTTAATATATTATTTCTAACCCAGCTATATAGGTTCACTATTTGCATACGTTATATTAATCAAAACTCGGCTGGCTCCTCATTTAGAATGCAATTGATGGTGAACACTATGCAAAGTGTGGATAAGCCTTTAAATAAATATCAAATAGTCACGGAATACAATTGCTACATTTGAAATTACTTTTTTAATATATAACAGAAAAGGATCTTTATCTTATTTTAATTTTAATTAAAATATTTATTCATATAAACGTTATTGTACATAAAATATACATATGTAAAAATATGGAGTCTTTAAAAATTATATTTCGGAATACAATATATTTAGATAACAGCGCGATATGTTTTTAATGTAAAAATCATACTCGAAATTTTATAATAGACATATCCACCATTTGCTATCACAACTTGCTTTAATGAACAACGTAAAATATGCGAATGTGTTGCAATAATGAAACAAACAACTTTTGATTAAAAATAACTAAATTTAGTTTAAAATTAATTCTGTTATTATAAGAGACTTGAATATATTAACCTAGTTTTTTTTATAATTATTAAAATAAACAGGCTCACAATCCTCAAAAATATTAAAGGTTTGGCCTAAAAACTTTTGCATTTGATTCCACTCAGAGGAATCCTCCTTACACTGCAATTTAACCGACGCTAACGCCTTTTTAAAACGTTCTCCAGGGTCAGTTTTTTGATAATCCTCAATGTTATACACTTTTAAATCAATTAAAAAGTTACCGTCCGTTATCGTAGTACGTCGTGAAGAACCCGTAGATATACGACTGGTAAACGATGAAGTTGTCTTGACGGTTCCCAATTTTTGGTTGTCGGTGATCTTCTCTTCTTCTCTTATAATTTTGAAGATATCGGTTTCGGCTGATTTTTTGGAAGAACTGGAAAAAAGAAAAAAGACATTAAATATCTCTAACAAATGCATTATGTTATAGTTGCATAATCACATAAACTAAAACTACTACTTTAAAAACAACGAGTAAATTTAGTACCTAGAGCCCGAATTCTTGTTTTTACTGGTTGAAGCACGAACTTTGTTGCTTGGTTTTTTCTTTTGGGATACTGGTGATGGCGTGCGAGGCCGCTGATTTGCTGTTTCAAATTCAAACCTAAAAATAAGAAAAAAACGTATTTCAATATATGTTAACGATATATATATATATATATATATATATATATATATATATTTAAGGTCATGTTACTTAACTAAGCAAAGTTAAGGATGTCAGACGAGGATTTTATAAATTATACACGAAAAAACATCCATATGTGAGAAATAAATTTACATGATAAACACACAAATATATGACCTTACTGGGATTAAATCTCGTGAGCTCTAGCTTAGTACCTGCAATTATATATTACTCTTTGAAGGCTCCAAAATATGTGTCACGCTGTTATGGATCTATAAATGAGATGGTGTCAGATATTTTTGCGGCATTCGCAGGTGACTGTAGCTAAACAGCGTCACTAACGACTAGGCTAGGGGAGCTTTAAATATAATTAAAAAGATTATTTTATTTTTATATAAAATCGACAGATTCTGGGGAGGCTTATGATGATGATGAATATAAAATAAATGAAATACCTTGATGCTGAGGACGATTTCCTTTTCTTAATATTCTTTGTAGGTTTCTTCGGCTCAGGTGAGGGCGTGCGCGTGTAAGTAGAATACTCGGAGTCAGACCTTCAAAAAAATTAAATAAAAATAGAGCACTACACTTAACAATTTTTAGAAATTAAATAAATAGGATACTTACTAACATTTTAAATGAAGTCGGCAGTTGCAGTAGCTTCACTTAACAAAAATAACGAACAGCTTCAAAGCACAATGCGGAATTGTAAAGAAATAGACGCAAAAGAAATGCTATGTTTTATAGTCAATATTTGATGAATCGGTATTTAACCGAAATAAGAATTATAGTATGACTAAACAACCAAGTTTGAACATTAAACTTTAGACCTTAATGTTATTATTTTTATAGAAAATATTATTTTATAAATTTAAGTACATAAATTGTATTCCAAATACGCTTTCACTTGTTTACCACAAAGCGCCGACATAGTATCGAATTATCAAATACAATCGCCGATTGCTGATATTGCAACACGTGTAAATATGCCTGTTACAACGAGAACATATTTAGCTGATAAACCTTTTAATTTTAGTAAATATAATCATCACTATCGTTTTCATAAGTTCATATCTCTATTGAATATCCCTGGTTTTTGATTGATTACCTTTCTCTTTCACAAAAGAAAAAATCTGGTTTTATTAATCGAAAAATGTATTAATACAACGCTACTTAGAAAGTCGGTTAAATAACCCTAGTATCATGGTACCGGGTGGATAATCAGATCGTAAGCATGCTTAGTAGTTCGTATCTCTATTAAATATCTAAATATAAGATGGCTTCTTCTCACGAAATATCCATCGAAAGCCTAAATTAAAATCATACCATTTATTTTAAACAATACCATAGTCATTGATTATTTTTCTCCTTACTAAATTCATATATATGTATTTAAACTTTACACTAGATTAAAATCTTAAAATAAAAAAATATTTATTTAATTACTTAAACAAAAAAAAAAATGTATTAAAACATAACCTCTACTTAGAAAGTTGGTTAAATAATATTCGTAACCTAGTATCATGGTACAGGTTCAATAAATGCCGTCAGCATTCTCAAGTATCACACGCCGTCGCCGGCCCGCCACATTCCTATTGTAATGAAATGTGACTAACAAAACAGAAGCGTCATTTCTACTAACAGTTGTTGTTTCGAAGAAAAACATTTTTTATACGCTTGTTATTATTAAAAAATATAAGAAAGTGGAATTCAATGAAATTATGTTCGCATCTTTCCTATGGACATTTCAAAGTAAAGGGTTTAAACCCATTTTTTTAATCAGTCTAGTAATGAGCATAAAATCTTTTCTCTTAAACAAAATAACAAACACCAGCAGAACTTACGCGCACACAATTCCTTATTAACAATTGCCAACAGGAAAGAGAATTTTAACTTTAATCAGTCTGTATTATCCATTAGTGTAAAAATTGATACATTAAGATTATCACATATTTTGTTTATAAAAAATATATATTTATATATGTAAACAGATGTCGAAATCATAGATAGAAATAATATTTATAAACTGCATTAACATTTTAGAGGATTCACCTACATAGGTAGAAACTACATAACCAGTCCGTTTATTTTATCCTTTAATATGATATTATATATCAACACTAGTTCGACTATTGCTCGTCCCATGCTCTGTCACTTGTTTATTGCTTGGTATGCTTTGAGTAAAACAAGGACAAAGTATAGTTTCGATTATTTGCATTTAGCGAACGTTCGAGGTTAATTCACACGTTTCTATAAAACCTTTGAGTAAAAGAAATTTTATCTTTGTCGTGAATTCATTAAGACTGCTTTTGCATTAACCTAATTGTAATTCATCATATCTACGTCACATAAATCACCCAATCAGAAGGCTAGGCCTGCATCACGCTTACGAAGTTTTTAAGATTGGTTCATATATATACAATTTCGTTGTTAGAACTGTCGGAGTGTCTGTGGCTATACCGACTGATAGTTCATAGTACTCCTACCACTTAACGGCATCAAAGAGCTTGGCCCACTCAGCGATGTTGACTTGGTAACGCGGTAGCGTATACAGTACCCTGCTTGGTTTTAATAATCCTACCTATGGACAGGGCAGGTTATGTACGATACAACGTGGTGACGGTCAAACACAACAACGCGGTGGCGTATTAGTGGAACATGCTTGCATCCAGTACAGTAATGACACGGGTGAACCATTGCTAGACAGTCGTAGTACTTGGTGATCCCAACTCAAAGTCTAATCTCAATCTCGATCTCAATATCAATTTCAATCTCAAACCATGCTCTTCACATCAAAGTTTCTGGCCAATTCTGCGATGTGAACTGAGTGTGACAAACACCGTAATAAACCTAAGCCCAGAAACCTCTCAGCATGACGTCCAAACTGGGCAATGGTGTGTTACGAGATCTGGTTCTCTAAGAACAAGATCTGGCGGGTGCGATGCTAGCTACCACCCGTTGTGTTAAGCCTTTTGCTTTTTTAAATAACATATTTATCATGGGCAAAAATTAAGTTGAAATGTTCTTATCCAAATATGTGATTGGAAGTTTTCTAGTAGGCGATTGAGAGTTCTATCTTTTGCCTCTCCGAAAATTCACAATGTCACTATTACGTTATCTAAATATGTGATTGAGAGTTTTTCAGTATGCGATTGAGAGTTCTGCCCCAAATAGACGATTGAGAGTTCTGTCCCAAATATGTGATTGAGAGTTTTGTCCCACTGCTGCAGAATTATGGTTTATATATTGAGAGTTTTACCCCGCGACCGCGAAGGCGAACGAAGTGAGCCGTAGCCCAGGGGAGCGGGGTAGAACTCCCAATATATAACTACTTACCTACTATTAAAAGCTCTTTAAAACCACAGTCCTTTGAAACGATAAAGTAATGCAGCTTGTACTTACTTACAGTGTACATTTGAAAAACACTTCAATCCTGATAAATTTGTATACCTGTTTAAAAAATAATAATCTGGCGTATATTGATACCGGATACACAGACTCAAAGCAAAGGGCTTAAAAGCCATTTTGGCTAAAAATGCTTATTGATGCCACCTTACTTAGTTTATTTTTCTGTATCGATCTATGTAGTTGAAGTAGAATTCTCAAAAAGGGGCACATCGTCATGCAATTTGGAGTAAAAGTTAGTAGTTTGCGACTAAAACCTGATTACTTACTGAAAAAAGAATATTTTTTTAGTTTACTGTACATCATCATAATCATTATATCACCCGAAAGGCGTTCACTGCTGGACATAGGGCTCCAGAGAATGCCACAATGGCTGTACATAACATCAAATCCGTTATTGGACGAGATCCCTTACAGGGATAAGTTCACTAACTTAACCTATTTTGTCTGTATTTTTACCAATGTCTTCTGTACAATAAAGTTTTTACAGACCGATACGTTACCTACTTTTAGTAAAAAATATTTGAAGAAACAATGTTATCTACTAGAATTGCTTCCGTACTGATTCACTCACACATCCTGCATTTTAAAAGCGTTTCCCTATTCGATCCGAAACGGCGCTACAAAACTGTCATCCTATATTTATGTGACAAAGATTAATGCCTCGCTAACCGTGTCTTCATCAACCTCACCTCTCATTACGGTGTCTCCCCATAAGGGCTATGTTAACCGCGAGACAGATGCTCGTGGTTTTGGTACAAAAGTTCGAACGTTCGGTGTTTAAAAAGTTTCATTCTTTTGTTTTGGGGCTGGCCCAATTTTCAAGCAGTGCTTTTGGTTGTAGCGAATAAGTACTTATTTTAAGGCATAGTTTAACTTTCCTCTTTTATTGCATTTGTTCTATTACGTTTTGAGAATCTTCGGAAATAAAAAGAATAAATATAACGGAAACTTAATCATCTAAAAATATATATATATATTTAAAAAAATCGGTGATGAAGGAGGAAATTCAAAAGTACGAGTTAAATGTCGTACTTAATTGCATGAAACTTCTTTAGAAATCCTCAGATAAGTAGAAAATCGGTGCGGAATAAAAGGCTGCAGTTTTCTATTGTTTACTCAGCTTCATTAGCTAGTAGTTTTTTTTTTTAAAGATTGAGGTTCAGCATAATTTAATTCATAAAAAATGAAGCACATCGTGTACATTGTATCTTCTAATATGAATCACAATAAAGGCATATATAAAATCAAACTATAAAGTGAGTCGTTGAGCTATAGAAATCGCAAAAAAAAAATATTTAATTGAACCTGCTCACAAAATTAAGAGGATTTTTTTTTTAAATTTAATCTGTTTATTTCATGAGAAAAAAAGTATGTTAGTATATTACAGAGACTGACAAAATCTTATATTTTTAAGATTTTTGGTAGCCTAGTCAAGTTAATAGGAGAACAGCCGAATACCTGGACAGCCTACGAAATAATTTTGGGCCAATCTGAAACGGAGAACTTCTTTCGCTTCGCTCGTTCAAATATGGCTAATAACGTTAACAGCATTACTCACGAGTCAGCTAAATTAATTTATGCATTACATTGTATAAAATAAAAACATGGCAAGCATACGCCCGCTTCAATCACATGTTATTACAAAAAAAAACATCGAAAGGGCCGATACACAAACATAAGTATTAAGTGCCAGGACGTAGAAAAAATACGAAAAACGCCCAGACCCCGCCGATAAAAGTACAAGTCAAGTGGTTTATGTTGCTATCTCTATGGCGTCCTCAGTTTAGGGCTGGTTACTCCAACTACCGATTCCAAAGTGCTTGTGTGGTTCAATAATATGTGTCGAAGTGAAAGTCGAAAAGAATTAATGGTAAGTATACAATAGAGGTGAAAATAATTTTTAGAAATAGATATTAAAAATATGTGTCACAAATTAAATCAAAATTAGAATTATGACCTAAACACGTTCAGAACTGTCTACATTAAAATTCAAATTGTACGTAAGAAAAATATTTAACATGTGGCATGCTGAATCTGACTTTGCTGTGCTGTGCTAAATATTATAAATCTGTCTGTCTGTCTGTCTGACATCTCTTCACGCTTAAACCGCGGAACAGATTAAAATAGAATTTGTTATGAAGATAGGTTGAATCCCGGGGACGGACATATAATAGTTTTCATCCCGGAAATCATTTATTTATTATTTATTTATTTAATAAGAAAGAAACAATAATACAACATAAACCAGTACTGGGTCCCGCAAAACCGTTTGCACAGTTTGACTGTGGGATCGAGCAGTCTCTACTCTCTTCTATTTATAATATTAATGCATCCCTTAATGAGTTGAAATCGGGGTTGAAAGTTTGTATGGATTTACGATATAAACGAGTTCCACGCGGACAGAGTCGCGGGCAGAAGCTAGTATTATTTATATTTTCACTAGCTTCTTCTGCCCGTGACTCCGTCCGTGTGGAAGTCGTTTATATCGTAGCTCCATACAAACTTTTACCCCCCACTTCATTTCCTTGGGGGATGATTTCCGGAATAAAACCTAATCCTATGTCCTCCCCCAGGCCTCAAACTCTCTAATCTCTATACCAAATTTCATCCAAATCGGTTCAGCGGTTTAAGCGTGAAGAGGTAACAGACAGACAGACAGACAGACAGACCGACAGACACACTTTCGCATTTATAATATTAGTATGGATATGGATAATATAGGTCATTACCACTACCAATCTTCGTTTCTATTTATGATCATAATGGTAGTTTCTTCAAAGATTCGGTAAATATTACATAGGTGGCTTGTAATAAAATGAATATCATTAACATTATTTATGGAATTGGCTTCAGAAACATAATTCAGGCGCCGTAGGTTCATGTTCTCTCCCTCTCACTGAGCATAAGCGTGAGCGAGATGGAAGTGCGTGCTAGGAATCGCGGATATCATGTTTTTTAATTTTAATTTATTGGCCGTTTAAATAAATAAAAATGTAAACACTGATTTCCCTCAAACATGATATTGCCGATTTTTAGAAGCAATTTTAATATTTATAGCTTTTGTGCATAATTTGTTACGAATATTTTAAGTGTATTTTTGTGTGTTTTAGACCTATGTTCGTGATTTTTTTCTATCGAGCGAAATTTACTTAATCATGTTTCGAAGCACTGATTCCCTACAAAAAAGCCTCAAGATTACTATTCGTATTTTTTTGAAACCATATTATTATAAACAGACGCATTATATTGTTTCAAAAACTCTGTTCGCTTAACTTCGCTGAACCTACGGCGCCTTAAGTAAACATACTAACTTATAAATTCCAGTAAACAAACAAATAATCTATGTCATTATTTTCACTAAACGGGACTTCGTCGCGTATAATTAACTTATTTATTTACCTCACTGAGGTGAGGCTATGTTCACGGGACAACTGGCTTAATACGGCAATATTTTAATAATAATACCGTTTTATGTACCTACTACATAAAACGGCATAATTAATAAAACGAACGAACGACGATGATAGAACGTACTAAATTATATTAATTAAGCTTTCACGACTTTCGTGAGTAATTTTAACTAAACGAAACTACATTAATCGCTTATAGGTAATCTACTTATAAATAATCCTCTTACATTCTAATGCTAGTCGTTATTGAGTTATTACCATTGCTCGTATTATAATTAATATTAATTGGTGATTTAATATTATTCTCAACAATTATAATATACTTAAACTCAATTTGCACAGCCGACATCAAAGATATGTTTAGACGTTTACACTATATTCAATTGATGTATGACGAAACATGTCTTTGACATGACTGGATGAGATACGTTCTCGCAATTTGAATATTTTTACATGAAGTAAGTATGGTAACAACAACAACCCAAACAAAGATAATTATGCTAAATGCAATACATTGGATGGGTAAAAGTTTTCTAATATTCTTTTGATTATGATTTATCAACTATTTATTTTTATTATTGTCCCATGATAAAGTATCCTAAAAAACTTTGGATAAGCCATGCTTCGGGTGACTTAAAAAACTCAACAAAAGCCTATACTTGGTGGATTTTAACCAGTAACTCACCCTAAATAACAATATTTTTTGTTTCTGATATTCTGACAGAGAATCTTTAAATCTAAGTATGTGTCTAGTTATATTTTATTTGTATTAATCTGACTTTGCGGACTATACATCTTCCGATACGCGTGTGCTCAGGTTTTTAAGTCTGTAGCTCATTACAAAATGTTATATAAAATTAATCCATATATCTATAACATATATTGTGCTTGCTATGGGGCTCGTTCAATTTGTGTAAAATTGTCCCCTAATATTTATTTATTTACTAGCTTCCACTCGCGTCTTCGTCTGCGTAGACCCGGGATAAAAACTATATTTTAATCCAGGCTAGAAACTGTCTTCGTGCAAAATTTGATCCAAATCGGTTAAGCCGTTTAAGCGAGATTGAGTCACAAACATCTAAACATCCAAACTTTTGCATTTATAATATTACTAGGATTATATAGTAGGATTGTTGACTTGTCAAGCCGTTGTGGCCTGCTTGCAGAATAAACAATTGATTTTGATTTTGTCGCCCGCTGCCGCTTTCGCTCGTGCCCCGCGCCCCGCACAGAATCGCCCGCACCACGTGCGCCCTATTACGCCTCTCGTCGGCTATGAAATACGAGCACACGCTATAAATAGATCACTTCCCCTTAATGACCCGTTGTTCGAGCCGCTCTTGGGCCTTAAGCTCTGAACAGTTGCGCTTGTAAATATTTTTATCTCGAGATAATGCCGGTAGCTGGGAGTCAATCAAGATGTTACTGAGATTCTTTGAGCTAAAGAAGTAGTGGATTTTTTTGGAATCGACATATGTAGTGTCCCGCGAATCCCAAAATATGAATTTTAACATAAACGCAGTGTTTTTGATTTGTTTTTTGACTGTGCGAAAAATGTATTGCTAAAAATTTAATTTAAACCAAAACATATTTATTCGACGTTCATCAAAAGCCAGAATATTGACATAACGTGTGTAGAACGGAGGCTAAATTGCTAGGCCTCCATTTTGCAACTAATAACGTCATATCCATTTGTTTATGCAACACTGGTTTTATCAATCGATGAGGACTCCTTAAGGACGTTGGGAACCTTTTATTGCCAAGAAGAGTTGACTAAACAGTCAACTCTAGAGGCGCGAGGAAGACCACGTGAATTACTTGGCTGATGATGGTCGAAAAAAACCGCAGAGAAACTCAAATTGACATAAACGCCACCCGAATTTGTGCTCAGTGGAGATTGCGGACGAGGGCGTACTCCAAGTAAACGGTCTAGGAGAAGTAAGAATATACGGTAGCCGTGTTAGGCGATTTCCTGGGCTGTTAATCGCTGCCCACTGATGTGGCTCACCGGTCACCCGTCACGAAACTCGAGCTCTAGCTACGCTTAGTTACAACGCATCGCGGTGTCAACATATATTTGTGGATGAGCGTTGAGGTGAGCTTAAAACAAGTTACAGAGCGCGTAGCGAATAACAGCCCAGTCCTGCAAGCGCACCGACCCGCTTCGCGTACGATGTTACTGCGCAAATGTAATAAATACTGTACCGGCAAGTAAGGAAGGTATTTGCAACATTAGTAAGTAAGCCGATCCAACTCCACCAAGTCTGGAACTCGCCTTATTCTGTAATTGAACTCCAATGCCATCTAATTCTACGTACAGTTCACTCACTTGGCTATTCGCTAAAGCAAAGGAGTGAAACATGACGGTTCACATAAAAATTAAATACCTATGCCAGAAACGGTTTCCGGAATAGGGTCTCCGTTCAAATATTGAGGCCCACTGGTTCGCTCAAATTGAAGTCAACAATTCAGTTGATAGCGATTGGAAACGGTACAATTTGTAATATTTTTTCATAAACATATACCACGAGGTTTATTTAAATCGAAGTAATAATTTGACTATAACGTCTTGGAGCAAAACCACGACGCAGGGGGGGGACACACATGACTCGAACAAAAATTTGGGCTTTAAAGCCCAATATCTCGCAAACGAATCACTAATTTGAAGTACTTATCGTTTAGAGAATCTCATAATATTTTTGAACACACTACCTATAGGTTTAACGAGAAAAAAATACACTTTAGGTGTAGGGAAGGTACCCCAAAAAAACTTTTTTCAAGATTTTATTCTTCTGTTTTGTCGGCGTGATTGATTTATATACCACTACCGAATTATAGTGAGCTAAACCAAAGACGGACGGACGGACGGCCAGACGGACATGGCGAAACTATACATGTTCCCTGTTGACAACGGAGCCCTAAAAAGACGCTGTTTGAGATAAAAAATACGATTCCACCCGTAATCCCTTAAAAAACTTCATGCTAACTAGAGATGCGCCGAATAGTTATGGGTTTCACCTAATACGAACATTCGGCCGAATTATTAATTTGAACGTAATGCATCCGTTGCTCTAAAACAGATTAATTCAATGATAATTTTTTTTTTTCAAAAACTAAACAAAATATTTGTCATTATTATAAATATGTATATATAAAAAGCAAGTTAAAAAAATAAATAACAATTAACAACAATTTCACGAAGCAGGACCCACATATTTTACTTTCTTATAACTTGTAACAAAAACTTCTTAAAATTGTTCGGAAAATATTCGGCAGCTGAACCGATTAATTCGGCTGAATACCGAACATTAAAAAATATGCCGCATTTGCCGAATACCGAAGAATTACCAAATGTTCGGTGCATCTCCAATTCTAACACGACTTTGATAAAAAAAACATAACCCTCCTCTCCTTCGGCAGTCGGGTAAAAAGTTGCCGATTTCCCTGTCAGTGTAATGCCGTATTGAGACTACAAAATCTTCACACGCATTCTACCAAACACTGTAAAAAGTATAATTGCCTTTGAATAAATATTTACAAGCGGCGCTATTAAACTTCATGTTTTATCCCCCACGTGTATTGGGATTAACGGTGTTTGTAATAAACCCACGGGATAATGTAAACACGGGATTAATTCGTGTAGGTACGGTTGTAAATATCCCCTAACAATAAACAATCTTAATCTCGCCAGCCTGTTATATTGTAGCCCAGATAGTTTGAGAACCACTTTGATTGATCACAAACTATAATCACTTAATTCGTTCTAGAGAACTTTAAAAAATGTTAAAAAAGACCACAAATGTAAACTAAAACTTTCAATTATGAGAGACATAACACTTTAAACGGCGCGATTAAGTTTAATGTTGGGTAGGTACGGCTAAATTTAAGAGACTAAATACGTATGTTCATTACATTAATACTTGGAGACTCTTCTCAAGTTGAAATTTTATTCATAGTAATATCAACACTCATCAGGGTCTATTATAAAAAAAAATATTCAAAAAATCCATAAAACTGAACAAACAAAAAAACTATAAAGTAATCAAACCAGCACACACAATTTCACAAGAATCGGTTGAGTAATGCAACATAAAGGAGAATAGCTGAACAAAAGGAATACATAATTTTGTTCCAAGCTGAACTAAACCACTGTAACGATAAAGATCAAAGGTATTAAGAACGAGGGTCAAACTGAAAGTTCTTAGAAAATCAAAAACTGAGCAATCAAGCAACTTATTACTTTTATTATATCTTTTCAAAATAGCCTCCCTTCACATCAATACATCGCTGCATTCGATAGAACCACTGAGAAAAGCACTTTGCCCACTCGTCCTTAGGGGTCTCTTCGACGGCCTTTTGAAACGCAGCCACTGCTTCGTCCGACGAAAAGTTCGTCGGCGTCCATAAAAAGTTTTCCTCGAAGTTTTTCTTTAATTTTTGGGAATAAATAAAAATCACAAGGTGCAAGGTCGGGGCTATAAGGTGGGTGACCCAGTAATTCCACGTTTGCCGTCGCCAAATAGTCGATCGTTTGCTTGGCGGTGTGCGATGAGGCGTTGTCGTGGTGAAGCAGGATCCTACTGCGAGGCCGTTTTTCTCGAACTTTTTCCAAGACAAGTGGTAAACAATTGTTAGTGTACCACTTCGCAGTAACTGTTTTTTGATCCTCTAAAATAATTGTTGCGTAATGACCAGTCCTTCCGAAGAACGAGGCCACCATCTTTTTTCCCACACTTCGACCTCTCTTCACTTTACTAGGCAACTCCTCGGAAGGAAACACCCACTCAGCAGACTGTCTTTTAGTTTCAGGATTATAACAGTAAATCCAGCTTTCGTCACCCGTAACTACGTCGAACACAGCATTTGAGTCACCTCCGTTGAATCTTTGACCCATTTCACGGCACCAATCAACACGACGGACTTTTTGGGCTTCTGTCAAATTATGAGGTATCCACCGGGCACAAAGCTTCCTCACCGCTAAATGTTCATGGAGGATTTTGTGGACTTGACTCATACCAATGGCTAAGCTTGTACGAATCTGCTGATAGGTTACTCTTTTGTCAGTCTCTATCATACGCCGCACAACACTGATGTTATCTTCAGTAGTCGCCGTAGAAGGCCGGCCCTCACGCAAATCATCAGTGAGATTAGTGCGGCCACGTTTAAATTCATTAAACCAGTTGTAAATAGTAGCACGAGATGGGGCTTCATCGTGAAAGGCCAATCGAAGTCTATCATAACTTTCTTGTTGACTTAAATTACATCGAAAGTCGTAAAAAATCATTGCTC
This sequence comes from Epinotia ramella, assembly GCA_947578815.1. Classification (NCBI taxonomy): domain Eukaryota; kingdom Metazoa; phylum Arthropoda; class Insecta; order Lepidoptera; family Tortricidae; genus Epinotia; species Epinotia ramella. The sequence continues at coordinate 20,511,408 of OX388211.1, forward strand.
GAAAATTTTCTCGCGTTAAATTCATGCTCACGTAGTACACACAATTTTCAATTTGCCGCCAAATCGTAAAAAAAATGACAATCGAGTGGAATTCGTACACAAAAACATTAAGAAAGAGTTCCATTTTCAAATTTTGAACTTATTTTTTTATTATATTTATTACAAGTGGCCAGTTCTAAAGACTTTCAGTGTCGCCCTCGTATTAAGACCCATGGAAAGACAAAGGGTAGTTTCTATCCCGGACATCGCCCCTTAAAGGGGTGAAAAGGGAAGAAGAATCGATTGGAGTGCGTTAATCGATACTGCGCCGTTGGGAACTGGGAAGTTAATTAGCATATTTGCTATAAGGTTTGTAAAGACGTATTTATTATTAATCATTTAAGACGATTAGCGAGTATACGCGGACGAAGTCGCAGGCAATAGCTACTTGATTTTATATTTAACCCAATTAGGCGATTTTGCCTCATCGACACTCGTTGTAAAGCCTTTCAACGTATATTTAATCAATACACACATGAAAGGAGCTTTAATCTTAAAATTTTATTTTATTTTCATCAAAATAATCGGAAAAACCAAAGAGAATTATTATTTATAGTGGCTCTGTAAGCTGTAGAGCTCGTGAGTCTGTTTTTTATAAAAAAAAACGGTTTTTGAATTTCGGCGAACATATAACGTCGGGGATAGTGCAATACCGCGTAACTAGCACTGGTAAATAATGCGTATCTACACAACACCCATAGTGCGAAACCGCGTATCTAGCACTGGTTAATACTGCGTATCTACACAATTACCCAAATTTACAGTAGAAGCTTGGCATATTCTAATCAGGATTTTACGTTCGTCGGCGAGAAAACTTAATTTGGCTATTTTTGTTAGATATGCGGTATTTACCAATGCTAGTTACGCGGATTTGCCCTATGGGTCTTGTGTAGATACGCAGTATTTACTAGTGCTAGTTACGCGGTATTGCACTATCCCCGACGATAAGAGCTGTTACAAGCATTATGATAAAACACACAACTGTAACACTATCCGTTAATCCGTTTACTCTTATTATGTAAATAAGTTCCTGCTGGTCGATTCGTAACGTTTTGTACGTACATTCGGTGGACCTAAAGTGTTAGATAGTTGAGTAGTCCTTAACGCTCGCCGGAAAGTTACACAAATTACCGATGGGTAAAACAGACTATAAAGTAACAAAAATGAATGCGTTAAATTGTGAACGGTTTTGAGAGTTCACATTTCTTCGACAGTTTCATTATATCATACATTTAAATCGGATGCGAAATATATAAATATTTATATATCAAAGTAACCCCCTAGTAACAGATCTGCAGGTCGGTCACGTAACGCACTGTACGTTAGGTAGATCTAAATGTATTTTTTTATATGGAAAAATGACAGTTGGATCTAAAAAACGCGCGTTCAAAACGTTACGTGAGTACCCCTTTGAACTTAATGTGGTATTTTATGAACAGAACGTTATTGTAAGTTATTTGTTTTTTGTAGTGACAGATAGGACTTGGGCAACTACGACCCTTTTAAGGAAGTTTATGCGAGACTTTATCACTTGTTTCCTGGTAAAAAAGAAAAGCGACTAGTTTCTTTTGTGAATTTATTTAAGCTTAATGTCGTGTGGAGTTGTAAACAATACACGAGTCTACCTAGTCCCAAACTAAGTACGGTTTGTGATATATCGATACTAGGACGATATAAAATAAAACGTATTTAAAAACATAAAGAATATCCAAGACTCAGAAACAAATAAAAGGGGCACCCTTTGTGGGTCCGCCCTATGGCTAGCAGTGGACGTATTCCGGCTCATATATGATAATGGGTTTTCACAGAATAATCTCTACAGAATAAAAAAAATGCTGCTACGAGTTACGGCGCGCTATAAGACGTATAAGTATTAATTACTTGGCCCCAAAATTTAAAATGTACTCAATTCGTTGCTGGGCCCCGAGAGGGTTCCATTTCTTAATTAATGAACATAAGGTAATAGGCAAATTAGGGCAAGTAGAACCGACGACCATCTACATTGCACGAAAAACTGATCTCAGCTGACCAGTTTGGAATATACCTATTTAAAAGGGGCCCTTAAAATATACACGTGCATCCCATTAATTACAACGGACGTATTTCGCAAAATCGATGGACAGGTAGAAAAATAATTTACGCATATCGGTCAAAAATTGTTTTGGCAGCCTGATTTACATCAAGAACATAGTTTTTCAGTTATGTATCAAATCAAATCAAAACATTTATTCGTGACAGAAACAACACAGATAATAAAATAATTAAAATAAATAGCAAAAATCTGTGTATCGAACACATAACTGTGATTTTATCTTATGCTTATAAAGTCATGGTATAATAACGGTAATGGAATTTAAACTTTCGTATCAAATGTCACTTACGGGCGACATGTTGTGAACCCTTCTAGCGTTTTTAGGATGAGTGTTTTTGCGGCGTTATCGCTTGCACTACAGTGCCAGACTTTAAGGATGTCACAGACAATAGTTTAAAATACACCCAAGTATCATGCATTCGGAGTAGAATGTCTCAATTCCATTGAAGGACGTCAAATGTATGTGTACTATATAGCACCATGTGCAAAGGCCAGCTAGCCCAATTACCCAGTAGATGGCGCTGCCCGTATTTTAGGTCGTGCAAGCGTTCGTTCACCGTAGAATGCAAAGGAGCATAAGACTCTCAGGTCACATTTGTTATTCAGTCTTTACAAGGCACACGGCTAAATAGTTCATGCTTTGCCGCTACACTACTGTTCCTTTGTAATAAATATATAAAACGTATACATTACTTTGACGTCCACTGTACAGTGTACTGGGAATTCCGGGTAACGTCTGGGGCGGAAGATCGAGTGCTTTGTGAATAAAGCAATGACGACCCTTCTGCGGGAGTTGATAAAGTGTTATATCGGTCGCTAGCTGCCATCCATATTATAATAACAGTGGCGCTGCTAGTCTTTAAAAATATTTTTTGGACTATTTTCGAAAGTGAATCTATAAGAAAAAGACCGGGTTACACTCCGGGAGTGCCGCCAGAAGTGAAAACTCAATAACATTGTAACAGTTTTTCGATCAGGTCACGTGACATCTTACGGTGTCACCCTAAAAATGAATTTGATGCAAATTTTTAAACAATTATCAATTATTTAGGCGGACGGGCCGCGGGCGCGTTGGGTGCGAGGGGCCGAAACACAATACCAATTTGTTTTTGCCATTGCCAAATATTTTTCAAAGCTTTATCTCTTTAGAAATAACGTCCAAATTCGAACTATTCGAATTTTCTCAATAGCAAAACGGTGAAGGACGCGTTGGTATTATTACAGATTTATTTGCAGAATATGCTATTGCAAAAAGTGTTTAACGGCTTTATACTCTTACGAATAGCGTTCAGTTTTGAATGAAGTCGCATCGGCTAGCAGCAAAAATTGACCTCCTCCACATCTGACGTCACAAAACTCTGTCGCGTAAGTATTTAACAATTTTTCCCCATCCCAAAAAGTGCTCAGCGCCGCTAAAGAAGTTTTCACTTCAAAAAATCTCATTATTGAACCTGCTAATCAAATTTCACGTGAAACCGTTGAGAATTGCGACCTGCAGAAGAGGACAGCCGGACAGCGGGACAGCGGGGTATCGGACCCGGCCCAAGCAGAAACGTAGAACTTCGCTTCGCTCGCTTGTTCAAATTATAAACATGAAAGTCTCTGTCTGTCTGGTACCATTTCATGCTTAAGCTGGTGAACTTATTGAGGTGAAATTTTGGTATGGAGATATTTTATGACACTAAGAAGCACATGGGGTATCCCATTGTGCAGTTTTTATCCCGGAAATCGTCCTTTAAAGGTGAAAAGGGGAGAGGTTTCTAGTGGAGTGCGATAATTCGTGCTGCGCCTGTGGGAAGTCTCTTTCCTAACTGTTTTGCTATTAAATTTCCCCTTTAGGCGATGGCTTGATTCGATTCGATTCGCGAAAACCATGCTCATTTGATAGAGACACGCTTATGCCTTCCGCGCACGAGAAAATCAGATGCAACTTCGATAAATACCTAACTCAGCGAAGTTGTATCCATATTTCATCATGAGATTTAAGATGAGTTGAAATACTATAGTATTAACTTGCTGTATCGTTAAATAATGTATTGTTTGATTAGGATGAGTAAAAGAAGGAAAATGAAGACCCGACTTAGGGGTTTTTTTTTCTATTAAGGAAGGTTTTGGAGGAAGATTAAATCAGATAAACAATCATATAGTCAAGAATCATAATTATTTATGAAAATCAGGCCTAATTGTTTCTTAATCTAGTCTGAACGGCGTTTCAAAGCACGCGATAATCCAATTCACCCCCGTGGATACGCGGAAGAAGTCGCGGGCAAAAGCTAGTAGTAATACATGATATGTACAAAGTCATAAAGTGTACAATTTTGGTCCGACGCTTCCGATTTCAGTAACATGTTGGTATGTTTAGCGCGTTCGCTTCCATACTCGCCACTCACATATCAGAACGAATGCGAAACATATTTAAATGTGATTCTGGCGTGATCAATTTTTACGGGAATTCACCAATATCCTGAAATAGATGTTGAATTGAATTAAGGCTCGACTCAATTAATGGAAAGTATACGAGTTTTGCGGATATTATAAAATTGGCGAACCATCGAATTTTGTAATTAGAAGGTAGAGTTATCTGTTAAAAAGTGTATATTAGCGACTCCGTCAGTTATTCATATTTGGATTATGGAACGCTCTAATGTGACTCGCAAAACCAAACTGTGCTTTAAAGATGTCCAGCTTGGTTATAGGTTAGGTGTAGGATGGCGTTGACGAGTCTTTTGGATATGCCACTTTTCTGTTTAAACGAAACAATTAACCACATTTATTATTTCATTTCTAACATTATATTGCACTTAGTCCGCGCGAAAAAATTACATGACAATGGGTCATAAAATTTTGCTCGATTCTAAAGTAGGTACAAATAAAACAGTTCAACTAAAAATCATTAAATCGGTTAAAATATGCAACGTTACCAGCTAATATGAACACTGAGCACATATATTATTAAAAAAATCATACGCAAGTTTTAACATGCCCCAAAAATGTTGGCATTATTACAGAAAACTAATGCGGCAGAAATTGCCAATCTCACCTCGCGAACTCGCGATATGACGAGACTTGCTTCAGAGCCCGCGTTTGGGTGTAGGTAATTATGTCTTCATTAGGTACTTTCAGGCACAGGTTCCGCCTCTGTAAAGCATATCAAATTGTCAATTCCGTTGGCATTTGGAGTACAAAAGTTGGAGGGAGGAGTGGAATCATTTTGATCTTTTAGAGCAGCCCCCCTTTTTAAGCCCGCACCTAAATAGGTATCTACACAAAAGTCTATTAACCTTTGACAAAAACTAATAATAAGTGTACGAACAGTGATAATTTATCAAATGTACATATAACAGTGAATGTGCATGTGAATTTTCAAGATTAAGCTGTAATAGTTTCGGAAATACAGGCAAGTGAATATACCAGACCGCCCCGACTCATCAAAATATACTCGTATTAAGTAGTATTAAAAGTCTCCGTAGGTGAAGGGTTAACACGTATCGCAGGTTTAATTAAGGTCAAGGACAAAGTGAACAAAATTAGTCGAGTATACAGTTTTTTCTGAATTTTCCGCTGTTTGGATTGGTGTAGGTACGTATATAAAAAAATCTATCTTGAATAAAGTGTCCCTTACACCACTTATTTTCTTAACGGCATATTATTATAACTATGCAAAGCATTATTCCTGAAATACCAAAGTATCTACGCACGCGGCCCTTTTGCAGTGACATTGCAAAAAAGTCGCTAAACAGAAAACAAGAACGAGAAATAAATCAGACTGCTGTTTTACTGAGTATGTTTGCTGTCAACTTTTATTTGTTTTGTGGAGTCGCTGCGTACTGTTAATCTGCGTCAGGATCGTTTTTGGACTGGGTAAGGGAGAAACGATCACACTTAGTTACTAATAATATTATTAAGCATTGATTTGGTTCACTGTTTTATATTTCAATTAGTTGCCGCGCGGCTTGCAAGGACACTCGTGAACTGAGTTTTCTTTAGAATTTCCCCGAATTGATTGGTGAAAGTGTACAAAATCAACCAACATTATAACTCTTTTGATTTTGTTTGAAACTTATCAAATATTGTTCCCAGAACTCCTCCTTGGCACGCTCCGGACACACCAGAAAGCGGCTTGTGACGAAGAGATGGTGTCTCTCATCTGCCCACGAGGCACCACCATCAGCATCCAAGTTGCCCAGTACGGGGCATCGGCGTCACACGGATCCTGTGCCTCGGAACTGACGGAGTATCAGCCCGTAGCGGTCGAGGTCATCGGAGATACTAGCTGCTCATGGCCTAGTACGCTGCAGGTACAGTTTAGGTGTTTTTTAACCATTTCTGGAGCTATTCGTTTAGCGGTGAACATATTGATGATAATTTTATTTCATAGCCTTTACTACTTAATTTCTATGCTATGACTCACCAACTTTGGAGTCATACCGGCAACAAGTTTGGAGGACTTCAAACACCATTATTAGGCGTATTTTGTTTATAACATCTTATTGAACGACAAGCCAAAAGGTAAGTAAAAATGTTTTTACAGTATTATTATAATATAAAAAACAGGAATGAATTAAAAACATGTGTGTGTTATATTTAAGACTTGTTGTATTATACTCTCAAAAAATATGATGTACCAACACATTCACTGTCATGAATCGCTATGCGCTACGCTCGCAGCCAATCCCGTGGTTTACCTGTTATGTAGCAAAGAGCGACTACGGCGTATGCGTCTAGGCGGGTTCTTGGCAATGAAAGCGTTATAGTACCCGCAAAACCAAGTGACGAGTCAGGTCATACATCATTGGATCATGCTATCTCTTTCGCACCTGCACTGCCTTATGGAGCGGGCCGTGCAACAATAGTACTGACTTTTATTGCCTAACTCGCCACTTGGTTTTGCGGATACTATAATACTCATGAGTGAACGATGTTCTGTAAATTCCTACCTGCCTGCCATTTTGGAACGTAAATATGAACAAAGTCCTTGCCTCGATTGTTGTCAAACACCGTCTCTATCCCAAACCAATAGAGCGTTCCCGATTTGAAAAATTCCGAAAGTTATTTGGTAACGAAAAAGCAACAAAACCAGCCAAAGCTACCCGTGCCTGCCCAAAGAATTTCGACCAAAATACTCCATCGTACGTATATTGGCATGAAAATACCTGCAGGCTTTCGAACAATGAAGTTTCACTGCTCGCGAATGAAGCAGAGTCGCTGAGCAAGAAGAATTTAGTACACTGGCCTATCAGTACATGCCCCGTTAGCGTGCACGTAATAATACTGACAGTTATGCGGTCAATGTACCGAATTTATGGAATACTACTTACCTATGTGTATATTTTGTTTTATATTTTACTTTCAAAACATCGGCTTCAAATTTCGGCTTAGCAGATTTGTATGAAATTTACTTTTCTCTTTCTTCTTAATCGGTCCCCGAATGCTGAGGATCGTGACTCCTAATGCGATTCATCGTCTGCCTCTACTGATCCGGTCCGTCGCCTGTTGGAAGGGGTGCTGACAGGACGCTCCAGCTGTTCGGAGAGTTGGTCCAACCATCTCTTTGGGCTTCTCCCTCTAGGTTTTTTGCCCTCGGCCTTTACCGTCACGTCACGTCCGTTAGAGAATTGTAAACACTGGTGTTGCCGTTAACAAGAACCATTTGTTTTGTTAACGGCAACACCAGTGTTTACATTTTTTCTGTCTGATTAATAATCAGAGTATAATGCGCGTTCAAAACGTTACGTGATTACCCCTCCGGTTAACAGAACTGTACATTAAACGAAACTGTGAACTTTACGTTTACTGAGAGGTAAATGCATATCTTTTCGTAATTGTCCTATACAAAAACTACATTTCTCTCTGCCTAACGTACGTACGAAATCGTGGCTAAAATGACTATCAATATCTCGGGGCCATTGTGAAATCGCATTGGACGACGACGGTCAATTTGGATTATGTTCCCGGGAACGGGAATATTCCCGTATGGGAATTTCCCGGGAATATTCCCTTGTTCCCTGGAATATTCCCCAAATAGAGGAATATTGAAATACAAATTAGGAAAATTAAAGTTGTAATAAGAGTAATTAAAATGAATAGTGCCCCGACAAATAAAGTACCATTCGCCAAAAACGGCATTATTGTACTAATTCTGACTTTTTATTTCAATTACCATTTAATATGTGAATATTTTCATATTTTGTATTCATATAATATTTTATTGTGATTTTTTCATTAACTTTGTATCGTTTTTGTTACTTGCACAAGTACTTTTGTAAAATTATTTTTTTTCGGCTGGGGCAATATTCCCAATAACTGGGAATATTCCCATTTTTCCCGGGAATATTCCCATTGTTCTGGGGAATATTCCTAGGAACATTGGGAATTTACTTTTGTGGGTAAATTACACTAGTTAATCTCTTGGTAAAGAAATCAAGAGCCCAAGTTATCATGGAATCCCTGATAGCAAGATTATATTAAACATACACAATTTCAATATTCCCGTATGTTCCCTTGTATGGGAATATTCCCGGGAATATTCCCACCTGGGGAATATTCCTGGGAACGGCACATCACTACATAATGTGACATTCAGATAGCAATATTAATATTATACCCTATTCATCTAATAAATTAAATGACACGTTTAATTTAAACAAATTTATGTAAATTTTCAGTATCTCCGCCGCTGATTTATCGCAAGAGCTGAACTTAAAACATGAATACACAACATATCTACGGAACAGGAATCCAAGGAATGCTCTCTCGTTTGGTCTCATCTATTTAATTTAGCTTCTTATTCCGTATCTATTCTTGAGCGAGATACGAGACATTCTTATTGAACGAATGCGCTTCAATATGGGCAACGTTGCGTAGGTTTTTATTTTGTGTAGGTGTGTTACATTTTTCACTTGATAAAGCCCTAATTTTTTTGGCTTATTTGATGTATTTAAGTATTCCAAGATATTTATTTGGTTTTGATGTGTCAACCACATAATGACAGAGTAAAGTCGCCCTAAAATCTCCCAAGTGCTCCAAAACCACCTTTCATAAATTGTGCAAGTATATTTACTACTACTACTACTATTACTACTACTAGTACGTAGTGGTTGATCTATTTGTGTTTTTTTGCCTTTGTTTTGGTATTTCTATTTCCTTGTTGTTGTGGTCTTACATTTGTTGACATATTATATCTTTATTTCTGACGATCGTGAAAAAAAATTATATTTGTTTGACATGTATGCAAATCTGTAATGTATTTTTTTATCATGAAATAAATAATCTAATCTAATAGTTTGAAGAATATACAGAAGAGATTTTGTTATTCGTGGTCAAGAATCAATTTTCCTATTTCAGTTATTGATGCCAAACACGAGTAGGTCGTTGTTACCTAAACCAAACAATCTTTTTGGATTTACTTTATATGAAAGCATTGTCACCACAACGGTTGTTTCAATCTATACTAAAACTAATCTAAACTAAAATCTTCTTGACAAATTAGTTTCATATAAACGAACCTAAAAATTATTAATCATGAGTGAACTGTTGAATGTCACATGCATGACAAGTAGATGTTAGACTTTATTGACGTGTTATCCCTATCAAAATAATATATGCTGTCTACTACCACGCATCTGACCTCTGGGTGGTGCTAAAGAGTAACAAACTCTAAAGGCGAAATAATGTGTGCCATACGATTAAATAAATAAATATTAAAATATCCCGCCAAAGCGAAAATATGACATAATATGTAACTTGAACAACAACCAAACACCCAGTTGATATTAGTGTTAACATTATCATTAAATTAAATTAACTAAACAGTAATGTAATTGCATGATACCTCATCCATCGAAATCTGTTTTGACTGGTTACCAATATTTTTCGACTCCTGAGGGGTAATCACGTGAATTTTCGAACGCGCATTAGAACAATTTAACTGTCATTTATCCGTATAAAAATTTACATTTAGATCACGGATCAAAAAATCACCGTGTAAGAACTACACACAATCAGCACGATTGTGGGTTTAACGCAACATTAACTCGTTTCCTAGATGAAATATACCTGTATTTTGTCACAGTTTTCTGAAGAATGAAGCCGACAAAGCTCACAATAGCGTGACGAGAAGGAAGGAAGATGGAACACGGCAAAACCCAGGGACGGTTGGCACCGCATACTAAATAACTCGAGGAACACATGCAATATTTTGTTGCAAACAGACATTTTGTTCGTACAGATAGATAAAGTGCGAGAAGTTTTCCTTGCCTTTGACTTGACACTTGTGAGTGTTAAGATTGAATTTCGGCTGGCCTGTTTTCACTACAGGTGTATAGCTCTGTAAATCGGTCATGCACGTAACGCATTGTACGTACGTTAGGTAGATCTAGGTGGTAATCACGTAACGTTTTGAACGCGCGTTAGGTAGATCCAACTGTAATTTTCCCATATAAAAATGTACCTTTAGATCTACCTAACGTACGTTACGAGATCGACCTGCTAAATGACAATGGTTTTATGGAAAAATTACAGTTGAATTGTTGAACGCGTGTTCGAAACGTTACGTGATTACTGATCAAATACAGGGAGTACTGGATTTTATACCAATGGCAAAATTTGGCGGGAACAGAGTATGTACATTTACAGTCACGCACAAAGATAAATTCAAGTATTTATACTAGTCAGGCTAAAAAGCGTATGGTATGTCTATATGATAAAATAACTGCTGAAAGGTAGTAGCGTGTAATGTATGGGTCCATTAATTTTTGAGGCACGTGATACAATCAACTATCGCTAAGATAATAGGACAATGTACGATAAATTAGCAATCGCCGCGAAACGCTGGTGAGTCTTTTAGTAATCGACGTTGAGCCGGGTCCGCTGCGCTAATGTTTCCAATGTTTTTAAACATCCAACATGCTATCCTTCAGTTTTGGCAAACAAATACTGTCAGAAAAACATGTCTGTTAGCTAGGCCGCAGTCTGTAGTCGCCAGCGGGCAGCAGAGCGGCGTGCGGCCTACCATACATTCAAGCTAATTCAATTAAGGTTCCGTCACGACTTCCAGCGGTGGCGACAGCGGCAGGGGCACGCCATACGCAGTTGCGAGAGGAAATGATCCGATCTCTCTTCTTTTTCTTAAAATAGCAATAGATCCAACATTATTAGCTATATAGGCTGACAAGTCGAAAATCATTTCAATTGACCCTCGTTTACGGTACTAACAATAAGTTGAAGTATGATGTTGATGTTTCCCCATTTTTTCGTGAGTAGTATCAGTTATGTAAGAATAGTTTAATCTTTACTGCTATCCATCCATTTATATCCTATCATATCTACTACCGTTTATTTTAATAATGGGAAAAAATGCAGAAAATACCCTATTTTCAAAATATTACATATCTCAACTAGGTAAAATTGATTTAATTGACTACAAAGAGGTACTACAAAGGCGTAGTACATATTTTCACAATAGGTAAACGACGTCAATAGACGGATACAGCAATAACTCAGAGAAACTTCCCCTTGGTTGTTGCAAGTTGCTGGCAGTCAAAGTTTCAGAAGAACGCAATGAAGCGTGATCGGCTGAGTGAGGGGAGTACGTAGTTACGTCAGATGATCGTGTTTGAAACAGAGCTGGCCAAATGTGAAACCGGTACATGTTATCCTGTGATATATAATAAACTAGCTTCCGCGCGCGACTTAGTCTGCGTGGACCCTGGATAAAAACTATTCTATATTTTAATCCAGGCTATAAACTATGTTCGTGCACAATTTGATCCAAATCGTTTAAGCCGTTTAAGTGTGATTGTGTAACAAACATTGAAACATCCAAACATTCGGGGTGCGTAATGGTCGCTATAACAACTTTTGATATGAGTATTATTGATCGGGGCACGCAATGTTTCATATAATGTCAAAAAAATAACATGCACTTGGGATACAGTAAATTGACATAAAGTTAATTAATATAATGTAACTTTTCATATAACGGTGTTTTGCTATATTTTGCTGTTCTTTATTTATCGACTATAATAGGCAAAATTACATAATTTACAACAGGCATAATTCTAAATAAAATCAAATCAAATCAATTATTTATTCTGCAAATAAGCCACAAGAGCACTTTTACATGTCAAACGGTAATTTACAATAAAATAATAATAATCTTACACAATAATAATTCAAAAAAAATATATAAAAGGTTAACAAACTAAATGTCACTAAGTTAATGTAAACAAAACAAAATTGCAAAATATGACCATTACATTCGATATAAGATCTGTATCAGCATTAACAGAAGTTAATGATATTAATTCAGTATTCCAGAGATGTATAAGGTCTCTGAGCGTCCAAATACAATTAATAATTATTCTAATATTCTAAGAGGTGTATACGGTCTCTAAGCGTCAAAACAAAAAAGGAGCATTAATGTTATATTCTCAGAGATGTACAGGGTCAATAACAATAAAACGTGTCAAGATCAGAATGATGTCTCTCGTCAATACGATAATAATAATAATAACACTAGTATTTAAGTAGTTAATTAGGTACCATGCCCTTGCAAGCATGAACAGTCCAGACTCCACAAACAGCACCCGATCACGAGTATGACGCATACTCGTATCTCAGCCATATATCTATGTATACATATCATTTAAAATAATTGCGTTTTCATATAACGCATTTATGACATATATCAGTGTGATAAATATGTTTCACACTCATAATATTTTAAATAATTGCGCTTGCATTTAACAATGTCTGCCAAGAAGTCGACGGAGACCCGCTTCGTCGGCCCTTCGTTTCACGTGCGCCTGTTCAACTCGGGACCTCTTTCGCGAGCTTCTGGCTTGGTCCCGGGTTGGGTTCTTAGCTGCTAGGAATACGTTATTTTTACTAAACTGAATTTTTTTATAGTTTAGCTGGAAAGTCATTAGTTTTCTCAAAAATAAGTGCCTATGTCTATGTTTCCAGAGTCTTGAAACCGTCCTCCAGTGCAGCGGTGAACAGTTTTGGACAAATAACATCTTGCCTGACACTTCGCTGCAGTATTCCTCTGTTTTCGAGTTCCAGTCTTGGAGTCGGACTGACAGTGGCGTTCTCGTACAAACACCGACACAGACAGTCTCGAACACCAACGGCGAGTAGCTTGCCTATCGATGTTTTTTCGGATATATTTTGGAGAGTGTGCGCAGGAACTGCACAACTTAATTCCACCTTCCCCGATCCACCACCGAACGACCGGGCCTGAGAGAGAGAATACTGTCACGCCTTCATAAAGTGTTATTCTTCAAAAGTCTTCAGATTGCTTTTCCCAGTTCATGGGGTCGATCGTGAAGGACAGCATGTCACGTTTGGCGCAGTCCTTAAAAAGTAACATACGGCGCACCACCGGTCACTTACCGTAAGCTACTTCACCTAGTAGAGTTTTGCGTGGCAAACGAGAGGGCTCCATCTTTTTGCATGTGCCCGAGCCAGCACAGACGTCATGGTCTTACAACTGCTGCAATGCTGGGTAATTGCGCAATGCTGAGCACCCTCTCGTTTGTAACTTGGAGCAGAAACTTGGACATTGGATGCCAAACTGGAACGGAAATTAAACAACTTTCACATGCGCTGTCTTCGGCGTATTTTGAACATCTTATGGACAAACACTGCAGTACTTCAATATAGCGGTAGTTTACTTGGCACCTGGAGATACTGTAGTACAGCCCAGGTTACGATCGAATCGAAGGCTGTGTCCATGTTTAAAATAGCATAGTAAGCGAACTCCGAGCTTCGTTTGGATATCCATCGGGACTTTATGGCGTTCATGGACCAATTTGGGGCGGCGCTGCTCCATTTGGCTCGTTGGAGCGGCTGTGAATTGCCAGCTTTACAGCCTCGCCGCGACAATGCGCGAATTGCGACGCGGCAAGCGTTTTATCTGTCCATTGCGCGGTACAAACGAGCAACGCACTGTGGTTAGTTGGGATCCCAGGCAATGAATCAGGAAAACCACTGCCGCTGCCGCCGCCGCGCAATGTCGTGGCCGTTAGAATGCAAATTACTTTATTTAATTTATTTATTCAATTATACGGGACACCAACAGACTACATAAGCTGAGTATAAATTTATCTGTAGCACAATTATTATTTGGGATTTTATGTATCCCAATTATAGGTGAACACATCATTGTCATATTATTAAGATGATTACGTTTCATGCATAGTTTTAACAATTAAGTGAAGTAGTGTGTGGCTTGTTTGCACGAAAAAATCCTCACCTGTTTTCAAAGCAAAAAAATTAAAGATTCCGATACAAAGTAATATTACCAGTACTAAACTTAGAAATATACCGAAATAGCCCCTATTACGCAGCAGTAAAATATAACAACCACCTTCCAAACCATATCAAAGCAGAGGAGGAAAGAGATACAGTATTTGCAAAAAAGTTGAAGTCATTCCTAGAGAATAAAGCGTATTACACTGTGGAGGATTTTCTTGACGATAGCAATTAGTTACTAAGTAGGATAGAATGTAAAAAACAAATGTAGTATCTTTTAGTTACTGTCAAAGTATGATAATTAGTGGGCCTAATTGTGTAATTAAATTACAATTAGTAGTGCCTATGTAATATATTATAAGTTAAAAAAAAAAATTGCTACACCCCCGCCTGGGTCCATGAGAGGCTTTTATATACGTACTGTAACAACTTGTATTTTACCACGGTGCAATAAATGATGATTATGATGATTATTATTGTGTATATTAGGTTAGGAGTAACAGTAAATTAAAAAAAAAATAACGCTACAATTGGATTATATAGAATAGAAAAATCAATCAAATACTTATTATCACTCGTTATTGGGGGTCATGTATTTGACTAGCTTTCCTGTATGGGTTCGTAAGTTGTCGTGATATATGTCCCAAGAGTGCATCATTGGCGATATCATTGTAACTAGTGAGTAGTCTGGTAAATGGTGCTTATCGTTTAATAATTTTTCGTGTAAGTGGTACACTAAAAGTCTGTGCATGAACTCTGCGACTATTTAGACGTGGTACGGAAAGGTTAATCATATTTTGTATTTCTAGCAAACTTGTTCTGGTTATTAATTAGTTTATGCAAGAACACTTGGTCGTGCAGTAACCGCTGATTCGCTAGAGATACCATTTTGACTTGAATAACACTTTATAAAACGAGTTATCAATAAACTGAATTGAAGCTGAAATTGTTATTAGTTACGCAAGGCTGAAAGATTGGTGTTTGCCACAAGTTAAGTGCTTGTATTGAAAGCTGAGCTAGCGAAAGATTGTTCGCTCGTGGTTCAAAAGTACAATTCAGAACATAGCGAGGCTTTCAAAGTACGATATGCCAAACAATTTAGCTGCCGAGCGAATCACAAAACTATTCACCGCGAGGAAAATCGTAAATCTTATGCAAGTCGTACGGACCTTATATTCATTTTCAATAAAGGATTGTTTAAATATCATCCAAATCAAAGCATTTAATGTTTATTTTTGTAACATAACAAGTTTTGCATCTTTAAATAGTCTCCACGGTAACATTATAAAAGTCAAAGTATTGGTGGGTACTAAAGTAAATCTCAAATATGCTTATTTTACATCCGCTAACTTAGCAGGCATAAGATAAAGATAATGATTAAAATTCATATGTGTATCTTCTGCACTGAAATATAAATTTCATTATTTTGATGTTTAGCACTTTAAAACAAATCAAACATGATAAAATGCATGAACATGAACTCATTTATTTATAGAAAAAAGTTGGATCTCACGATACAGCATCACGTTCGAAATTCAAAATCACTTCGCACACAATCGCTAGCGGATACAATTGACTTTTCGGCGCAGATTTTGATTTGAGATTTAGAGCTGCTGATGAGGTGAAAAATATATTGATTTTCTGATGCAACTACCATTTATTTATTGTTTATTTAACTTGGGTGCAGCTTCCTCTGTGTTATTGCAAAGTTACTGGAGAGGCGTCTCTAGACCATGTCGCGCCCGGGTGCAATCATTACCGTAGCGCCCTCTAGCACCCCCTCCCCCTAGCGCGCGCTAGCGCCCGAGTCGAGGCAAGTGGCGCCCTGTGAGTGGCGCTCGGCGCCCCCTAGGACCTTGCGCCCGGGTGCAACGCACCCCCTGCACTATAGGTAAAGCCGCCCCTTACTGGCAGTCCGAGTTTCAGTGGAACTCAATCTAGCGTGACCAGTTCACAATGTTGGCAAAGTAGGGTCGATGTAAAAGATCAGGGCTAAATGCTGTATATAGGTAAGTACGTGGAAAACGGCTTCCGTCGACTGTACTTTTGCGAATACTAAAGTTCTTAGGCCACATAATATATCTAGGAAAGGGCACTGTATTGAAAGACTGGTATTGCAAGGCCATGTACAGGGCAAGCGATCTAGAAACCGATCACCCATCCGATAGACACACCCTATTTGTATTGAATCATCAAAGGTAGTTTGCGTATAGCAGAAAGCTCTCGCAACGCAGTAAAACGGCGTAAACGGAGAGACTTTGCCAGGAAAGCAGTTAAAGCCGAAATGAACTACAAAGATTAACCATGTACGCGTACCCTCAATCTCGTACGCCATCGGAACAACCAGGACCACTCTGCCAAGAGTTAACTACTCAGAAGGCGGTACATCCTGTTATGAGCTGGGATTTGAACGCACGAGTGCCGTATGCACGTTCTTAAACCAAATGGCAACCGTAAATAGCTATGAAACAACCAACTAAAAACGTGATGTACAAATAAAATGTGAAGTACTTCCCTGGACAACCATGCTTGAAATTCCTAGCGTTGTTTTTAATTTTCCGTGCCTCGGTAGTATGTTTTACCACCACGTTTAATGAGCTTACTGCGAACGGGAAAGTTTTCATAAAGCTGTAGCATTCCGCTGAATATACGTAGTTGTCTATGCAGATTTCATATTCAAGCCTTATATAAATTTTACCTGTATGGTTATGCATGCGTAAAATCATCAAAAAAAATTTTGCTAAACATACTATCGATTTTAAATAATAATTTACTTTAAAAACAAAGTTTTAACCGACTGTGCCTATATTTGAAGAGTTCCCTCGATATCTATAGGATCCCATCATCAGATGCTGACCTGATGACTTTGGGACCACATGGGAAGGATACCCTTTCAAACAAAAAAAAAATATTCCAAACCAGTCCTCGCGTCATCGAGTAATCGAGAAACATCTATAAAAAATAAAAGATTCCGACGAATTAAAAACCCCCTCCTTTTTGAAGTCGGTTAAACATATACAGAAAAAACCTTTTATCTACGCACATATCATTAGTGCTCTAAAATGCGTTCAGAAACCGTAAGCATTGCGGTTTGCAATTTTATTTAGCAAAAACACCAACAAACAAATTACAACACCAATGGCGGCAATTCGATCCTCCGTCAAGACGAATGGTTTTTTTTAAATCATAGACAAACGAATGAAGTCCCTGTACTCATGTCACTGGAGATCAAATGACGCGCGTAAATATAAAAAAACATACTGAATTGACATTTCGTATCGATAACTGTTTAAATATCTATGCATACTAGAATAGAGACCCACTTGAGTTTTGACTGCTGTTCCAAACTCATAACGTTACAAAAATCTATACTGCTATAACATTAAAGTACAGATTTTACCTACTACTACAGACAAGAAAGTTGTCATAGTAAAATCGGTTGTAATAATGCTGGTCATTTCCTACGGTTTCTGAACGTATTTTAGAACACTAATGATTTCCGCGTAGATAACTTACAGTACATATGGTGCTACTTTCCCGCACTAGTGCGGAAAGAGCACTTTCCGTGCATATGTCAAAACTTTAAAGAGCCATATGTACAGTAAAACGCTGTACGATACACGTGCGAATAGGTAATTCGCAACTCGTGTCGATTTAAAACACTCCCTTCGGTCGTGTTTTAATTTATCACCACTCGTTGCGAATTTCCTATTTTCGGCACTTGTATCGTAAATAACTATTCTGGCAGTCATGCATGCGCTTTTATTGCACAATGAGTTATTTACTTTAGGAAGATGTTATGAGAATTATTTATATTTTTTAGAAAAATGTTATGCTTGTACTGCATTCCTTGAGTGTTGCGCAATAGATGTTTGTGTCACAAAAGGGAGCAAAATAATATATTTACGGCGAGGGCGGTCCTGAGCGTAGTGAGGGATACAAGTGTTAACGCCCGAGACAAAGATAAATTTGCTACCGAGTGACATACTATTTTCTCACCGACTATGAAGAAATAAAAAAAATGCTTTTTTTTTATTTCTTCAGTCGCTAAAAAAAATGCTGTAAAAAAATTACCTTAAATTTTTTAACAATGTTTCTTAATTATTATTACAATTTTTTAAATAGGTATTACAAAAAATTCATAAATTACGGTTTTAAACTTAAAACTTGAAATTTGTTCGTTTTAAACCGATTACGATGAAATTACAATCGATTATTTTACTAAGATCTGTGTTCAATTGGCACATTGCGTAAATGCTACATGCCAATTAATAAATTAAAAAAGTAGCTTGAACAGAAAAGTTGCATTTTGATCCCTCTCGTCGTAGAACAAAACTTACTTTTCCGAATGAAAGGTGTGAAAAGAACATTTTATGAAGCATTCAGTGTGGCTTATAAGAAATAAATATAGGCTTGGGAACTTCTGCCAGTGTAGTTGCTCACTCATTTGACAAAGCTTCGTACAATAGAAATCTAAATGTTATACTTTGTATAGGAAATAAACAGTTAAGTTGTCCTAACGCTTGTTTGAATCGTTCCGTAAGCATCCCTGTGATGAATTCCTACGAATAAATAAAAAAAAATACAATTTTGGGGGACAATCTTGTAAACACACCAAGTTAGGCATAGAAAGCTCAATAAAGCTTGTGTTATGCACCACATGACGACATGTTTAATAGATGTAAATACAAAGAAAACATCCAAGTCATCAAAACAAATAACCATGCCCATCACACAAATATTTGCCCATACCGGGATTCAAACCCTGGACCGTTCGTAGGCCGAGTCATTTCCCAGTGGGCTAAATCGGTCGCTGCAGATATCGCAAACGACGAACTTAATCGACAAAAAAATCATCATCCGTCCATAGCGTTATTCCTGGATGCACGCCCCTAAACGAGCCCGGGGTCCGCTTAGACACCTAAATCGACAGAAAAAGTATACGGGTATAATTATTGAACCATTTCTCGAGAATTAGTTTAGAAATGCGTCCTGTCGATGACAACATCCGGACACACGCCAGACATACGAAAGAACTTTGTCCTAAACTGGAATTCTGCGGTCGCTTCGCTCGCTCGTTCTACTCATCATTTACCACAGCATCTATGACAGATGATTGTTGCAGCGCTTAGGAACCTATGGACTGGCGCATCTACGTTGGTGGCTGTCTAGTCCTATAGCAGCGCGGCATTTATTGCAACATCGATTGCAGACGAATTGTGAATCTGTAGGAGGTGATAAAGCACGGCGAAGTCTTTTCTGCCGGCCCAGTCCTATACATTAACTTACACTACGGGCATACTAACCGATATGTTCAGTATTCCTTGTTGCAGACGGTGGTGGAGGCGTGCCAAAAGAAACGCCAATGCAAGTTCCACACGAGTCCGAAGGCCTTCGGCGTGGATCCCTGCCCAGGGTCCAGAAGGTTCGTCGAGGTGGCCTACAAATGCCGTCCATGTGAGTTGAAATACGTTGTACAGTATATTATAGACCTTTTTTTGTGGAACCCTACGAACGAGGTGTAGTGCAGATTCTTTTTCTAGACCCATCGGTCCAATAAAGCAATTGTTCAGCCACAAGAGCCTTTTGCCTCAAAAGCTTCGTAATAAAAAGGCCATGTTTCATAAATAGTTCACTCGAATAGCGAGTCTATTGTTAAATGAGTTTATCAATTGTTTACTTATATACAAAATTGAAAATGTTGACAAACATTGCTAAGTACTCGTAGTATTTTTTAATATAGACCTCCGTTCCTTAGACATAAAATCGCCTTTTGGTTGAGAAAATGCTGATGTGGACTATGTTTATTTTACTGTAGCGGTTACACACTGAACAATAAAAGACAATCACTTTGTTTTCCACTTAACAATAAAAGATAATCGCTTTGTTTACTATGCACAAAAATAAATTAATTCAGTTTAGATAAATCCGTGCCATACCCAATTTCTACCCATAAAAACCTCACTACGGACTCCAGGATCTCAAAATGAACGCACTAGTCTAGTGTCCTCACTCCTGGCTATTTCTACACACGCTACCCCATGCCCTGTTCTGGTCGTCCTTGACGACAGGTGAGGGAGACCAATAGACCTATCCTTCACCGGGACTACATGGTTAAATATATAAATATTTTTAAAAATGCAATTGACAATAATGAAGAGAAAATGAAAATAAATTCATTCGGAGAAGTGTTGAATATTTTTTGTTACTTAATTCAAAAGATTATTAAGAAGATAAAACCTATCGAGTTAAAATGTAGTTTTACGCAACTGGCACTTTTACAAAGTAAACTTTGTTTGATGCACCTCCATCAACAACCTTTTAATTATATTGATTTAAACTTCACGATTCTCACACATTATTTATACTAAACGGGACTTAATCGCGTATAATTAACTTATTTTATTTGGTCACGGGACAACTGGCTTGAGCGGGTATCAACATCTTGTTGCTGCGCGGGTTTTCCGGAACTACCCGCATTAGCCGCCGTTTAGTATAAATAACCTTTTAATTATCTTTGACGTATAATTTTTCGCCTCTAATTCGTATGTTAGGTAATTATAATAAAAAGTTTAATACTATCGACTTATTCAATTGCACCAAACCTACTCTTAAGACGCGAGTTAATCTGTTATTAAAGGACAAAGGATAAGGAATAAGGATCACTGCAGAAAAAATAAGCTAATAATTATACTTATAACTAAAGTTAATATTCCGACTATCACTTTTTACAAATATATAAATTTTCCCTCGCACCTACACACACACACCTACACACCCACACACACACACACACACACACACAAACACACACACATGATATTTTGTATTTACCGAGCATGTTATAGATTTAATTTTTTAGTTACTTAGTTACTTAGTTAATTTTGCCAGAGAATTTCAAAAAAATGTTGAAAATATATCAATTTCTTGTAATAAACATATCCTTGACCACTCTAAGTTCGCCGGACGCGCAGAGGTAGCAATTCGGTTAAAAAAAGCGTCTTGTGATGAGATATCCAAAATAATAAGTAGCTTAAATGATAAAAAAAGCCCGGGCTATGACAAAATCCGAGCCATAGACATAAAAAATAACTGTGCAAAAATGACACCAGTGCTAACACATTTAATTAATTCCTGCATTGCTACATCTGTGTATCCCGACGAACTTAAAATTGGAATAATACGACCTATCCACAAAAAAGGGACCTACACAGACTGTAACAACTATAGACCAATCACTATACTGTCGTGTGTTGACAAGATCGCTGAGAGATACCTCGGTAACCAAATTAGTAAATTCTTGACTCGACATAAAATAATTAACACTAAACAGTTCGGTTTTCAAAAAAACCGAAGTGCCTCACAGCTCCTTTGTGAATTCAGCAATGAAATCAACGAACACATGCATGAAAAAAGGCATGTGCTCGTTGTTTTCATTGATTTCAGTAAAGCTTTTGATATGCTGAAATACGAAACGCTATTCAGCAAACTAGAGCAGAACGGTATACAGGGCACCCTAGTTAATTTGCTAAAAAACTATCACGTCAACAGATATACTCGAGTTAAGGTTAATAACACATACAGTGAAGCTGTAAAAACGGATAAAGGGACGGCCCAGGGATCTATTATTGGCCCAACCGAATAGTTGTTGTATGTAAATGAAATGTGCAACATTATAACTGAGGGCTCTGTCTACCAGTTCGCGGACGACACATGCATTATCACAGCCGACCGAGATATAGCTAAGGCCGAGAGCGTAATGCAAACTAACTTTAACACTCTCTGTAAATGGGCGCATGACGTCGGGCTTGTTATTAACGCACAAAAAACAAAAATAATGCATGTTCGTTCGGCTCATAACAAAATTGCACACGAGGTCTCTGTAGTTGCCCATCAGCACAAGTGCCTACACCAACACAGCTGCACAGTTACGTGTAACTGTGAAAATATACAAGTGGTAAAGGAACACATGTACCTTGGACTTATAATAGATCACAGGCTCAACTGGGGACCTCATGTTAATTACGTATGCGATAAGCTGAGAGCTATCTTGAGTAGATTATACATTTTAAAGCATAAAGTACCGTACAGAACCCTACGTCTGCTATACCTAGCCCTCGCTGACTCTGTGATCGGATACGCCCTGGGTACCTATGGTAGAACCTTTAAGACCTATATGGAAAAAATATACAACCTACAAATTCGAATACTCAAAACTATTGTACCAAAAAATATTAAAGAGCATTATGTAACCGACTATTCACAACTATTTAAATACTGTAATCTACTTCCTGTACAAAAAAAAAATTAAACTAGCTGTCTTAATTGAAGAATATCACAATGTTACAAAACTCAAAGCTAAGAAAAGATGTATTAGATTAAGAAAGTTATCATCCCAAAGCCAATTTTGTTTATCTAAATATAATAATAAATATGGTGCTCGAAAATACTCATACTTACTGCCTAAAATAATAAATGAATTACCTGAACATGTACAAAACTTATATGTAAAAGGCTGTAAATTAAGAAAAATATTAAAGATGCACTTTTTAAAATGCAATAATGTAACCTATATTCTGTAAACTAAGTTGTACTAACTAACCTACTTAAAATACTTAGTTTTTAATTTAGCTATAAATTAGATCAAAAGAATAATAAGAACTCCCCATCGGCACACAAACCTATCCAAGGTTTTGCCTAGATGGGCTTTGTAATGATATTCATTGTTTTTGTCTTAATCAATAAATTAAAAAAAAAAAAAAAAGTTCGTTTCTTAAATTACTCTGTGTTTACGTTCTTTTCCATTCACTGTATTTCGGTGGACATCTATAACTGGCTTTGTTATTAGCTTTTAAGCTTTGTGATATTTTCCTGTAATGCTGTTGATGCCCCAAATAAACAAAAATAAAATAAACAAAAATAAATAAAAATAAAATAAAATAATTTATTTACTTAATAAAATGCTTCCTTCCCCAGACGAGTTTCGAAGTAAAGTCGGCTGCGAGAACGACGTCCTGCATCTGAGCTGTAATCCTCACTCGAGGGTAGCCATTTACTCGGCGCAGTACGGACGGACCGAGTACGACTCCATACAGTGCCCACAGCCAAGAGGAATGAAAGAAGAAAGTAAGAATTTTAATTTTAATTTTATTATTATGATCCTGTGGTGTCCCACTGCTGGGCAAACGCCTACCCCCGCATTTTGAGTAGTCTCCGGCCGCTCTTTTAAAAAGGAGCCTATTTCGCCACGCCATCGCCGACGGGATCTGCCGCATGTCCGTTTGGAGCTGACGGGCTGCCACTCAGTAGCGATCCTATTATTATTATCACTTGTTAACAAATATATAAATAAATATAAAGGGACTGTTTTACACAAATGGAACTTACCCGATGTTAAGCTTAATAAACAAAAATACACTAAACACAGATAGAAGCCGCTATAAACGAGCGCTGAGGCGCATGAGTTTCAATATGGACGGCTATCCAAGACGGCGCGCGAGCTCTCTCGATTTTTCTCGCACTTCCTCTCTCTCTCTCTATTTTATTTTCTAATAAGAGAGAGATGGATAGTGCGAGAAAAATCGAGAGAGCTCACGCGCCGACGCCGATGCTCGGAAGTCTTGCTATTGAAGAATTTTTTGGTGAGGGAAACATCGAAAACCGGGCTAATCAAAAACATAGCCTTTTACCCTCACCCTTTGGCTTGGAAGGTAAAATGGCTGTCGCATTCATTAATGTGTTTTTAGGGTTCCGTAGCCAAATGGCAAAAAACGGAACCCTTATAGATTCGTCATGTCTGTCTGTCTGTCTGTCTGTCTGTCTGTCCGTCCGTATGTCACAGGCATTTTACTCGAAAACTATAAGGTGTATTTGAATACAATTTTCAGGATAGGTGTATTTTGTTAACCGCTACATAGTTTTGTAATCAAATTAGTAAAAAAATTTTTTTTATGGGTGCACTCCATACATAAAACTGAAAGTCAAATATTTTTTTTTCATTGCAAGCCCACGTGCCATCAATCGATAGGCCTTTCAAAATAAATATAAGGTTTCTCAGCAACTTTTGATCAAGTGAATAGAGTCTGAGATAATCTCCTCGAAAGTCACTAAAATTGTGTCCCCTCCCCTCTAATTTTTGAACCGTGTATTTTAAAAATATAAAAAAAAATATGCTCATAGAGCTTATTCAATTCACTCAGCGAAAATTGTTTTGAACAAGATCGGTTCAAAGGTTTTTGAGATATTTCTAAAAAACTGCCTTCCTTTAAGAAAAGGACGTAAGTGCCATAAGATTTCAGTAACGATACGACCTTTTTAATAGGCACGGAACCCTCGTTGTGCGTGGTCCGACACGCACTTGGCCGCTTTTTATTTTTATTTTGTAAAAGACTGTCCATTGAATGACCCTAGTCTCAACTGATGGTACGCAACGACAGAGCCTAATATGATGCACACTGGTTCTGTAATAGCTCAATCTAAAATAATTAGGTGCCTTAACGGGCACTGGACTCCTTTAAGGTACTTACAACAGGGAAAACGATAATGATATTTAGTTTAGTTTCGTTTTTGATGATGAATATGATGACACTTCACCGATAGAGCAGAAATCCTAATTACTATGGCATACAATAGGGATGATGACTAAGATTTTTTTATGACGTTATTCGAACCAGTTTTTGGAGAGGAACAAATGTTTGTATGGGAGCAACTACAATTAAAGAATATAAATACCCGAAAATTCAAGACAAACATTGACGTCGCTGGCGGCAGCGCAAAACGCTTCATACTGATAGACACACACGTATGACGTCACAATTGTACAAATTAGTTGTATCGTTGTATGGAAAATCCGGCAAATTGTTGTTTCGGTCGCGAAATACTGCGTTTAAGTACATAGTTGTCATACAATTTTGTTTCAATAAAAGCGTAACAATTCTATTGGCAGCTTTCAATTTACCGGGCAATAAAAAAAAATGCATAATAATTTTTTCTAAACTTTCGAGGTTCATATCTTTTTATGATTTTACGTCACTCCGGGCGGTAAGTGAGATTTACCGCCCACGGGCGTAGCGGCAAATCTCCCTTCACACCCAGGAGAAGACGTAAAATTGTGTACGCACCACGGGCGGTAATTCGTAAAGCCCCAGATCGCATATTTATGGCCCTCACCTTCGCGATCTGGGGACTTCACGACTTATACTCGTATTTTATAATTTATACTTTATTACGATAATTTGATGGTTTACTATCCATTTAGCATCACTACGTTATCAATTTGAACATGAGGCCGCTATGCATGATGCCTATAATATTGTCGTGATTTAATTAACTCGAATGATAGCAGCGCTTTACGAGGCACGCAGGCAGATAAAATGAATAAGACAGTCTCACACATATCGACCTAGTCACAAACTAGATATCGAATAAAAATAAAAATTGTGGCGCTCTATTTATTAAATTAAGAACCAGGTTCATTTATTTCACAATACAAGACTCCAATTCTGCCCCCTCAAGGAGAAAAACCATAAGTGACAAAAAGTAAGTTCGGTTCAATTGGTTTTATTTTCAAGTACAAAGCTGAAACTTGTTTTTATAGATCAAGATAAATTGTAGAATTTGAATGCAACTTTTTTTTTTTTTTTTTTTTTTTTTTTTTTTTTTTTTTTTTTTTTTTTTTTTTTAATTTATTGATTAAGACGAGGACAAAAGAACGGAACTTTTGTCCCAAGGCATTAACGTTAAGGAGCTGGCCGGCTGTAACAGGGTTCTGGCTTTTCCTCAATCGAGGGAAGCCGCAGCTCTGTACAGTATGGTGTCTGTGGGTATGCGCAGACGGAAATAATTGTTTTAGTTTAGTACTCTGTGTAAGACTATCTAAGTTGTATTAGAGAGCGACGTGGTCTTTTAGACAAAGCTCGTTAATAAAGATTAAAAAAAAAAAAAAAAAATTGATTAAGACAAAAACAATGAATATCATTACAAAGCCCATCTAGGCAAAACCTTGGAGAGGTTTGTGTGCCGATGGGGAGTTCTTATTATTCTTTTGATCTAATTTATAGCTAAATTAAAAACTAAGTATTTTAAGTAGGTTAGTTACTTAATTTTGTTAATAATATTTTTAATCATAAAAATCACATTTTTTTCCCCGAGTTCGAGACTCAGTTTGACAAAAATTGTCACTTATGGTTTTTCTCCTTGAGGGGGCAGAATTACATTCGTGTCAATTTAAAACAATCACTATTGTGATCGTCAGTACATTGAATAAAAAAATACTTCAAATTATGAAAACAAGACGAATAAAGAAAATAAACAGATACATTAAAATAGCTTATCAAAAATGTCACCCAAAAGGATCGTCACCGTATTTATATAACAATTAAGTTTTTTTTTATACACCGAAGAATTTACAATTTTATACAGGATAAACTTGGTCTTGCAAGTGATGATGATGGCAAAAGTTTCTCGGAAAAATCCGGATAGAAGAAAATTATGGTCGCATAAAATCTGAGAATAGACGGAGATTAGGAGTGCAGCCGAACTCTTGCAGTAAGGCTTACACTATTTTATTTGAAGCTTGGTACATACTAACTCACTACTTATACATATAACCAAAAGTAAGAATTGACAAGTAATAGATGTTTTAACCCAATACGAGTACCGCCATGTTTCTAAAGTCTATTAATTCCTACGTGTCCTATCATGTAATCAAACATGACGTCACATGTGATAATAGACAATAAATGACTAGTGATTCGAAAAGACGATAAAATATATACGAAGTGTGATTCATAAACAACCTACATATCGTTATGTCCAAACCTGTGATAACTCGGGGCACATTCTAGGGATTTGATATCGATAAAAAAGATGTCGATATAATATAATAATACATGTGCTCATTGAAAATTCTCGATTACTATAAAAAGGTTTTATATCACTCCTGATATCAAGCGTCATTTAAGATAATAAATGTACTGTCATTTCAAACAAAATTACAATTTACTGTCAGTGCCATTCATATGCTAGAGTAAGAATAATACATGAGGTAATATTCCGCAACGATTGTTACGAAGTCCAAAAAAATCATGCCGCCCAAGAAAAAGTCACGTCCAAGTGAATATTGGCAATGGTTGACTGGTAGAGAATGCTTATGGCATTAAGTCGTACTTTATCTACTTTATATATTTGTACTTTATCTTGTATTGTGCAATAAAGTTTAAATAAATAAATAAAATATTCTATTAATTCATGGATGTACTACTATTTATGTACTTTTAGCAATAAATGAAGATGGAGTAATGTTTAAGAATTAATAAATAACTATATACAATGATTAGAATAAAACATTTAGTGTCAATGAGGAAATACTGACCTGGTTTAAAAATAAAATAAATTCTCCGAAATATACCTTTTTACAATTTAAGAAGCAGTACAAAGCGATTTTGTATAAATATATTTATTTTGTAGAACATTTAGATGTTGACAGTAACATCGATATATTTAATTGTCGATAAAATATTTTGCTACGTCACTTTAGTATAAGTGCCCCGAGTTATCCCAGCACGGCTAGCACGCGACGGCGCGCGAGCTCTCTCGATTTTTCTCGCACTATCCGTCTCTCACTTATTAGACCACTTAGAACAAGAGGTATAGTGCGATAAAAATCGAGAGTATGTCGCGGCCGTCGTGTGCTAGACGTGCAGGTATGTATGTCAGATATTTTTTGTGGTCATTCGATGAAGAACATCTTAGTATAAAAAGTAAAATTGTATTTTGCTGTGGTTACTTGGTTGTCGTCACGTCAATACTTCCTCTTTAAGTATACAACATCATTTTGTTTTCTTAAAGAAACTTACAAGTCAAGTGATGATTATTGAGTAATCCCAGAGAAAAGTGCGACAATGTGTTCGAGAAGTTTTTGTTTACATGATACGACGACGCGTAAGGATGAATAGACTTTAGGTAGGGTCACTTCCAACTAGGCCAAAGTGTTCGTACAAAACAAGTATTTACGTTCAATAATACACGTCTCGTAATAAAATTGTGCACCAGTTTATTTCGTACGCCAGATGGTTCGCTAGGTACCTTCGAGGTATGGCATTCTTCTCAGAATCAGAATCAATACGTCTTCTAACTTTACTGTTCTGCAACGACGCTATACTTTATTACACCACTAAAACCTGCAGGTCAATCACGTAACGCATTGTACGCGCGTCAGGTAGATCTAAGTAAATGTCACTTTTTATATGGAAAAATAACATTTAAATGGTCCTAACGCGCGTTCGGAACCTGTTCTATCCATCTTACATTTTTTGCTGCTACAAAATCATCTTATTATTGATCGTAGATATGAGCAAACATTGCCAATGTAATAAATAATTGGCATGTTTGGCACCAATTAAAATATTAATTTATTTTAAAACCCATATAGCCGAACGTTTCCAACCATAAGCAAAATATGTACTTGCTACTCATAACCATGGTTGTCTGGAATACCTCTGAGTATTCTTCATTATGACATATTGATCATCTATAATACTAACGCTATGGTGACTGGTAAACTATTCGTTACTAGGATAAATAATTACTATGGGATATATATATATATCTCAAAAAGCGTATCCCATACCTACTAAATAGTTTGGCTGAAACCGATAGACGTGAAAAAAAATATTCAAAAGAGAATTAAAAAAGCATTACCTACCTAAATGTACTTATACTCGTATTACACATAGTAAGATAAGTTTGATTTATGGACAGTATATTACACTGTTATTTATATTTATGAATGTCTTACCTAGAGACTGCCGTTGCTAATACAGGCAAACTGTTACTACATGGCTGTGTTAAATTTTTAGTATTAATAAATTGTACTTAATAATAAATACAAAATAATTCAGCCTATATGCGTCCCACTGCTGGGCACAGGCCTCCTCTCATGGAACGGGCAGTTGCAGCAGGCCCAGTTTGGGTTAGGTACTTCACATACGCCTTTGAATTTCTTCGCAGATGTATGCAGGTTTCCTCACGATGTTTTTCCTTCACCGAAAAGCTAACGGTAAATATCAAATGATATTCCGTACACAAGATCCGAAAACTTCATTGGTACGATCCGGGATTTGAACCCACGACCGCCGTTTGACAGCCGCATGCCTGAACCAATAGGCTACCGTAGCTTCAACTTATACTTATTAAATAAATAAATAATAATAAATAAACCATGCAACCAAGCCCGAAAAGTTACTGAAAGGCTACTCCAGTTATGTCTGCTCTAAGCTGACGTGCGTAACGCATTGCTTACGTAATCGACCAGCGTATCAGTGTTAGCTTTTTTCATTTGACAATCCAGTTAAATGTTCCGCCTCTTGACCCACTTTTAGATATTGTTTTCCATCGAACATTGTGCTATTTATTTTCTTTGTCGGTTCATTTTCTACAAAGAGCTTTTGATCCATCAAAAGGAAAATGGAAACCAGTGGCACTTATTAAAGCAATTATATCAGTATTTTTTTGCTGAAAACAAGAAAACATTTTGAGTAGTATTATTAAGAAATTGTAATCGCATTCCTATCTCAGATTTACGCGCAAATTTAGGCTTTTAGTCACCTTATCCTCCTGGATCCTGGAGATATCGATTGTGCCAAAACTGATAAGTACCTAAATCTCTTGACGTCGGAAAATTAGTAAAAAAAATCATGGCGTTTTCCCCTCGCAAAACTGATCGCTGATTGGCCATTTGCGACTCGGTGTTTATTTTTCAGGTTGACAGTTTCGTTTGGAAACGTTCTGACGACTGCAGAATTTTAAAAATGTTATGTCCTCAAGTGAGGACCGGGGGATCCAGGAGTGTTTATTTTTCAGGTTGACAGTTTCGTTTGGAAACGTTCTGACGACTGCAGAATTTTAAAAATGTTATGTCCTCAAGTGAGGACCGGGGGATCCAGGAGTGTTTATTTTTCAGGTTGACAGTTTCGTTTGGAAACGTTCTGGGTACTGCAGAATTTTAAAAATGTTATGTTCTCAAGTGAGGACCGGGGGATCCAGGAGTGTTTATTTTTCAGGTTGACAGTTTCGTTTGGAAACGTTCTGGCGACTGCAGAATTTTAAAAATGTTATGTCCTCAAGTGAGGACCGGGGGATCCAGGAGTGTTTATTTTTCAGGTTGACAGTTTCGTTTGGAAACGTTCTGACGACTGCAGAATTTTAAAAATGTTATGTCCTCAAGTGAGGACCGGGGGTTCCAGGAGGTTATATTGAGGTACAAAGAATTAAGAATCCTTACAGAAGGGGTCATAACACGACTACATTGCTCTATAGGTATATGATGTTGTATAGAAACGCTATCATAAATATCAATCAATCAATCAATCAATTTTATTCATTAACAATACAACGATTGTGTTTGAAATTACACGTAAATATTATGCACAATACAAATTTAACTAACAATATTATATAAAGAAATGTCAACTAATTAAGTACAATTATTACAAAAAACTAAAACTACAAAATATGATGTCAATGAAACTAAACATTATCCACTAATTCAAATACTACACACTTAACACAAATTCAAGTTACATAAATATAATTATTACAAAAATGTTAAAAACAAAATAAACAAATGTCAATCAAAATAATAATGTTACCTACATCATGATCAAGAATTAAAAATATTTGAGAACATTACACAATGCAACTAAAACCTAATCAAGTACATGTAATACAGTCATAACGTTCATAAAGTCATCAACTGCGTATAGACACTGTTTCAGGAGGATCTGCTTCAATTTACGGCCAAACATATTGTAATTTGTTAGCGACTTCAATTCTATGGGTAATTTGTTAAATAAACGAATACTCTGATAGCACTCAGCGTGCTTGACTATTTGGAGCCGAGTATCAATGCTTTGAGGCAGATTTTTTTTTCTTGAGGCTAGCCGAAGCCGAATAACGCCGTATGTTTGTGTTTATGCGTTTTCTCGCGCGGCTTCGCCCCACTTCTTTTAGAATACACACAAATCAGATTTATATTGTCAGGTTGCTTATTGTTTTTAATAAGGCTTTGGTGAAATCAATTTAAAGTTGCAAATATTCTGATATTCCTTATCGGCCTGCCCAAGTGTCTAAACTTCGGAAGGCATTTCGTTGCATTTCGAGCAAATACCGAATATAATTAAGTTTCAACAACGACACTGAATTATTTACTCTTCGCTAAATTTAAATGGATCGCGGAACTTTGGAATGTTTTAGTAATTTAATCAAGTATTACAGCTTGATATAGTAACTCAAAACCATTCATTTTGTTGTTATTATTTTTAGCTAACTTATTAGAGGGCGATACACTTACACAAAACGAACTAGCCCCATAATAGCCATGTAGTAACTTGTCTGGGGGAACTCCGGCTACAAAATATTCATTTATATCATCATTTGTGAGCTAGCTACCTCGGGGCAAGATCACTAAAGTGAGTTAGCAAAATATTTTTTTGACATAAAATTATGTTGACGTTACCGTAAAAGTCGAGATGTTATTCAACATTTATAATCATTATCTATTAACTCTACATTTTATAATAACAACAATGAACAGCTGATAACTTTTTTAATTAGGAATGATTTTGATAGTAAACAATTAATGTGTTTGCCATATTTGCCGGTAATAAAGATTGCCGTCTACTGTGGCACTCTTTGGGGGAGGCCTATGTCCAGCAGTGGACGTCTTTCGGCTGATATGATGATCCAAACATCTAAACATCCAAACCCCTAAACATCCAAACTTTCACAATTTATAATATTAGTAGGATTTATTTTATGTAACGTAGTTTTATTTTTTTAATAAACATATGTATGTTTCATATGTATCGAAATCGTATTCATTGATAACAAACCCCTAGAACGTGCCCCGAGTTAGCTCCCGTCTGCTTAACACACAAATATTTACACTTAACAGAATTTGAGCACAGGATTGTCAGCATCACAGGCACTGATGACCCATTGAACTAAACCGGTCTTCGCGAGCCATAAAAATATTGTTCTATTTTAACAATTCTTCTTGGAATCGTCCTAAACGGAACCCTACATAAACCCAATTTAGTTCCACTCAACGACAAATGTTATTATGTCTTTTGAGTTACAAAAGTTGCCAACACATCAGATTCGAACTCCGCACATTCAAATTATCTGAAAGGCGGATTGCTTTTGAGTGGTTCGCGAAATATAAAGGAGGTTATTGGGAAAAAATATCATGAAATAAGTGAGAATAAGAGCGTTTTAATGTCCCCATAGTAACATTAATTTTCTTAAGAATATTGTTTTGAATTGGGATTAGTCAAGTAGGTGACCCGTGTGATTTCAAATGCAATGAGAGTCTAATTGCGGTCTCTTTCCAACAGCATGCCTGGAGCCTTACGCGACAGAGACGGCGATGCGAGAGTGCCACGGCAAGAGGAGATGCGTGCTGGCAGCTGACAGCAACATGTTCGGAAAGCCTTGTCGGGCGGGCAGCCGGACTTACCTCAAAGTCGTGTATACTTGCGGTGAGTTTTTTTATTATTTATTTCCAACGCAACGCGAAAAGGAAAAAAAGACAGAAAAAAACAAATGTATTCGTTGCTACTACGATAAACAAAAGTTACTACAAAATGGGCCCAACGCCGCATCATCATCATCATATCGGCCGAAAGACGTCCACTGCTGGACATGGGCTGACGTCGCATGGTGCCGACTAAAAGGCAAACTGGTATTTGTGGACAAATTGACCAGATATCCTATGCAAAGTGGTGCAAGACGTATGCTTGTTTGCTACCGTCGTAGCATTAAAAAGACACTCGTTTTCATTTCTATTCAATGACGCTAAACTTAGGCTGGGTTCACACGGCATTGTCCTGCACGTTTTCTACACGTATTCGGTTTGCTTGACAAGTCCGGTGAGTATTTGTTTAAACGTATACACAACATTTTGTATGTGCCACTATGTATACGTTAAGATACGTGTGAACGAAGCCTTATAGTGGATTCTTATGTACGATTCTCATAGACCGGGCCGGGCCGGGGCGCGCCTAAGCGCATTTTAGAAACAAAGAAAGAAAAGAGATTTATTGCCTGTTCGGGCCGACCGTCTGCCCGCCCCCTTAAACTCCTCACGTGTGTACGCCTCTTTTGAGTCTGTGGTTTTGACAGTGACACTTTGTCAAGGAGAGAAAATAGATAACCTCGTGGTTGCGGACCCGGAAGGGAACGAGTGTTTTTGGATAATTTGGAAACGCATTTTCCTTGTTTTGTGTAATATCGCTCGCTTTGAAGACACACGGGTGTCCGAGTGTTTTGTGTGGATATTTCGGTGACATCGGAAGAGTTGGTGATTTGACGCCGCGGATTGTTGGCGATACTGCCCCGGAACACAACGGCTGCTTCTTCAGCCCGGTGACCTTCTTGATTGAACTTGACTTGACCTGACAGTTGACTGAACCTTGACAGATACTAACCGGAGTTGAAGCGAACATCGCGCCTCCCGGAATCAGGTGAGTTGAGCACGTTTTGTAGCCAATCCACTGGCTTATATGACCCGCGAAACGCGTGGCAGTTCACTCCACTCGCACTAGGCGAGGAGTTGAACAATTTTTGGTACCCAGAGCGTGGTTCCTCACAAAGAAAAAACGCGAATTTTGATAGTTTTTTCCTTTTGGGTAAAAATTTTGAGGTTATTTGTTAAAACCAAATTTAGCTACAACTATTTAAAACCTCTATTTTGTGGCACTGCAAGTGTTTTGTACTGTAGATTTCACGAAATTATTGTACTTGCAGTGCAAATTAGTGAGATTACAACCTCCGGAAGGTGATTTTGAGTGTTTGGTACAATTTAATTTGGAAAATATTTGAAGGCAAATATAAGCCACATATTTGATTGATTGTAATTTGGAAAGCCTTTCATAGCTTGTTGTTTGGTAATAAGGCATTTGTTTTATTCAGTTTGCTATAAGCGGCCAAGTTTGCTAAGAATATAAGGCTACCACAAATATTAGTTGTAAGCTAGATTATTGTACAAGTGATGTAACTAGCCAATTATAGATTATAATTTGAGCTTCCACTGCGTTTTGAGAATCTATATTGGTTGTTATTGTAAGGCATTCCTGTAATTGAGTTGATATTTGGTTTTGATTCACTAGGGTGACCAAGAGATTGGAATTTCCACATTAATTAAATTAATTTTAATTTTCTCTGGTATTGTTGGAAATTCATTTAAAATGGGATCTACACCTAAGGCTAAGATCCAGTCTGCACTGCGTTGGTTTTCATCTGCAGCAGCTTTGGTTGACAGAAATGACCGGGAGGAGGCTTTGTTGACCCGGTACGAGGAGGTGTCAGACCGTCTTAAGGCTGTGGAGTTCCAGGTTGAACTCTACCTAGCGGAGCCCGGCCGGACGACCCCGGAGACTGAGCAGGTGGAGCGGGACTTTGAGCAATGTATGGATTTTGGGGACAGGATTGTCGAGAGGGCTTCTAAGATACTGCGGGTTCGGAATGGTGCGGCCCGGGACGTTCCGAAACACGCAGTTATCTATAACCCAGGGTTGGCAGCGCGCTTGCCAGCCATACAGATGCCGGTCTTCCGAGGAGACCTGGACGAGTGGACCAGCTTCATCGACCTCTTTGATAGCTTGGTGCATGCCCGGACGGACCTGCCAGCGGCGTTGAAGTTGGCGCAGCTGATGTCTGCTCTCGTCGGGGAGCCGCGCGACTTGATCGCGCATTTGTCGGTCACCGACGACAATTATGAAATCGCGCGCACGTTGCTGAGGGACCGATACCAGAACGTGCGGCGACTTGCGGATACTCTTATGACTAAGATCTGGAATATCCCTCGGATCGCTCAGGCTTCAGACATCCGGCTGAAAATGCTGAATCCTGTTTTGACAGCGACCAAAGGGTTAGAGAACCTTGGTTTGCCGGTGGACCAGTGGTCCTACATACTGTTGAATTTTTTGTTGAACCGGCTGCCGGCTGATGTGCGGGCCAGGTTTGAGCACCGGTATGGTGGTGAAAGTGCTCAGCATCTGCCGACCTTCACCAATCTTATCGACCAATTGGAACTTGAGTGTCGACGGGCCGACACCTCGGATCTACCTCCACCCCCGAGGCCTCCTGGGGCCCAGCGGGCCCAGGGGAGAGTTGCACCTCAAAGGGGAGGGTGGGGCAAATCGGCCCCACAACCAGCGGGTCCTCACCAATATAATATCAGTGCATTGGACCCTGAAGTCTGCCTATGCTGCAAGAACCCTGGCCATCGGGTGCCAGCGTGTCCGAAGTTTCTTGCGCAGCGGGTTGTGGGACGCCGCAACATTGCTAAGCAGCGGCAATGGTGCTTTGTTTGCTTGGGCCCACATTTTGTGCGAGATTGTGCCCACCCGCGGGCGTGTAGGTCCTGTGGTGGGAAGCACCACCCCATTTTATGCATGAACCGCAGTGGGGATAAACCTCCCCCCCCCCCTGCGCAGGGGTCATGCTCCCCTGTTCGGAGTCAGCAGCGGGCTGACCAGGGGCCCATGGCCTACCAGTGGGGACGTCGGGTAACACCCCCCTCCCCCCCCCCTCCAAAACTACGCGACTACTTCGCACGCACCCGTGCCCCAACGGGGGGTCCTTACGGGCGGGTGCCCGCAAACGCCTCCACCCCGGCAGGCGCCACGGATGTCGCCACCGCTTGTGGAGCGACCCCGCTTGGCGTCGGGACCTCCGGTGTACGGCCGGAGTAGGACATACCGGGGGGCGCAGGCGGCACGCATGGCGCGACGGCAGTACCAGCCGGAGTGGGACCCGCTCGAGCGGTACGAGCGGCCCGCCCATGCGGAACAGGATGCAACGCGTTATCCCTGCTAGGGATACGCCGCCCACGCACCAGCAACCGCCACGCCCTTGGAGACCGTGTTATTGCCCACGGCTTCGGTTTGTGTTTGGGGCCCTGGCGGAGGATCAGCCTGCGTGCGCTCTCTCCTTGACACGGGAGCGCAAGGCTGCATGGTATCCAGTAGGTTGGTGCAACAGTTGGGCTTGGTTGTGAAACCCCACCCGGAAAGTATACGTGGGGTAGGCAATGTGACAGTGTCAAACCTGGTAGGGCAGACCTTACTCACCTTTGGACCGGGTCCCACTTCACGCGCGAGGATTAATGCTCCCGCGTTAGTATTGGATGAAGTGGTGGGGAGACTCCCCCAGGTGAAGCTGCCTCCAGAGGTTCGGAGTTTGACAGCTGGATTAGTTCTGGCGGATGCTGGATTTGACAGACCTGGTCCGATTGACGTGTTGCTGGGTGCAGACGTTCTTGGGCGGGTGCTGTTGAGCGGCAACCGTACCTTACAGCCTGGCGGACTGGTTACACTGGAAACGGTGTTTGGCTATGCTGTAATGGGTTTGGTGTTAGCGGCTCCACCGCCTCCTACTGAGGAGGGCTGTCTGGTTGGAACTGCTCTTTCAGAAGCCGTGCAACGGTTCTGGGAGATTGAGGAACCACCTACCGCGTCGCGTATGAGCCCCGAGCAGGAAGAGTGCGAACGGTTTTACCAAAATAATACTGGGCGCCTCTGCTCTGGTCGGTTCATAACACGACTTCCTCTGCTCATCCACCGACCTCCTCTTGGAGCGTCACGTGAGATGGCTGAGAAGCGGCTGGTGTCGATGGAACGCCGAATGAGAAGAGATGCGCTCTTCCGGCAGAAGTATGTGGACTTCATGAGGGAGTACGAGGGTTTGGGACACATGTCGGTGGCTCGGACGGACTGGAGTACAGTGGAGCACTGCTTCCTGCCGCACCACGCGGTCCTAAAATCCCCGGAGTCCAAGATTCGTGTGGTCTTTGATGGGTCCGCGTCCACCTCGACTGGGGTGTCATTGAACCAGTGTTTGCATGCAGGTCCTAAGCTGCACAAGGATATCACGGATATCCTCACAAATTTTAGGAAACATCAGGTGGTGTTCGTCGCCGACATCCGGATGATGTTTCGGCAGACAGTGATCCATCCTGATGATCGTCGGTATCAGCTGATCTTGTGGCGTGAGAGCCCTGATGAACCGATGTTGGTGTACGAGCTGAATACGAATACATACGGCTTGAAGAGCAGTCCGTACATTTCAATTCGAACTTTGTTAGAATTGGCGTCTCGAGAGAGACTGAGGTTCCCTCGAGCGTCCGCCATTTTGGAACGGGACTTATTTGTCGATGACGTGTGCACCGGGGCAAACAGTGTCGAAGAGGCTTTGGTTTTGCGGGATGAGCTGGTGGAACTCTTGCGGACGGGTGGATATGAATTGCGCAAATGGATGTCCAACTCACCGGCCGTGGTGGCCGGCCTCCCCGAGGATCACCAGCAGGATCCGCACCTGTTCGAAAATGTTGAGAGCCCGCACATGTTATCAGTCCTAGGCGTGCAATATCGACCAGTCCAAGATGTGTTCACCTATCGGGTGGAACTGGATTCCCCGAGGGTCTGGACGAAGCGGCTTGTGCTGTCCACGGTGGCCAGGACGTACGATCCGAATGGATGGATCGCGCCGGTCATCTTCACGGCGAAGGCATTTATGCAGCGCCTGTGGATGGTCCAACTGGGTTGGGATGATCCAATATCCGGAAATTTGTTGAGCGATTGGGAGGTTTTCTTCTCCACGCTCCCGGAGATAAATCAGGTCGAACTGCCGCGTAAGCTGTTGCCGGCCGGGAAATGCCGAGTAACCCTACACGGGTTTTGCGACGCCTCCGAGCGAGGGTATGCAGCGGCCGTTTACTTGCGGACGGTCAGCTCCGCCGGATCGGTCGATTTGCACTTGGTAATGGCGAAGAGCAAGGTGGCTCCCCTTCGCACGCGTTTGACAATCCCAAAAATGGAATTATCTGGAGCGGCTCTTCTTGTACGCCTACTGAACCACGTGGCCTCTACCTTGAAGGACACCGTGAACCTTGAGGAGAGTGTCTACGCATGGACTGATAGCCAAATTGTATTGTGTTGGCTGCAGTCGTCATTCCATACTTTGGAGGTCTTTGTGGCCAACCGGGTCTCGCAAATCCAGAATTCGGAGACTGCCTTGGTTTGGAGACACGTGCCAGGTGAACTGAACCCAGCGGACGTGGCGTCCAGGGGTTGCACGGCACCTGAGCTTGTTGCCCACTCACTGTGGTGGAGACCAGATTGGTTGTTGGAACCGGAGACACTCTGGCCTGCCAGTTGTGTGATTGGGACCCCATCCTCTGGCTTGGGTGTCCACCTTGTCGAGACCGCTCCAGTGTCAGACACTGCTTGGTTGCTAGAACGGTATAGCTCTCTCGACAAGCTTGTTGGAGTGACCGCCTGGGTCAAGCGATTTATACACAATTGTCGCCACCCTGACAACCGGTCACGCGTTAGAGTTCTCGCCACAGAAGAGCGGAATGCCGCCCTACATCATTGGATTAGGGTTGTGCAGGAAGAACACTTTGGGGACGTATTGAAGCCCCTGCGGCAGGGACGTCCTAAGCTACCGAAGGCGATAGCACGCCTCAACCCGTTCATTGACGAGTCGGGTACACTCCGGGTTGGAGGACGGCTCCGCAACGCTAGCTTGCCGTACTCGGTGCGCCACCCCATTTTGCTGCCTAAAAAGGGGCATCTGGTGGAATTGTTGGTGATTGACCGCCACATAAAGAACTCGCATGCCAGCTGCAATGCACTCTTGGGCATTTTGCAGCGAGACTTTTGGATATTGAACAGCCGACGGGTTATTCGGAGCATCGTGTTTCGGTGCTTGCCTTGCTTTCGGCTCAAGGCAGCCACGATGCAGCCCCAGATGGGGGACCTTCCTCCCGATCGGGTCAACGAGGCTAGGACCTTCTCTAGGGTGGGGACCGATTTTGCGGGACCTTTTTTAGTGAAAACGTCGCGACTTCGAAATGCGAAGGTTGTAAAAGCGTATTTGTGCGTTTTCGTATGCCTGTCGACCAAGGCTGCTCATCTTGAACTTGTTGGTGATCTTACGACGGAGGCTTTTATTGCGGCATTGGATAGATTTGTATCCCGTAGGGGACTCCCATCTCTGATCCGGTCAGATTGTGGAACCAATTACAAGGGTGCCGACCGTTATTTACAAGATGTTGTAAAATTTTTATTTGAAAATAAGATTGATATTGGAACAGACCTCTCCCGTCGGGGTATCACCTGGACGTTCGATCCGCCAGGCTGCCCCCACTGGGGTGGAATCTGGGAGGCTTGCGTGAAGCAAGCAAAAGCCCATATGTATCGGGTAGTCGGTCAAACTGTATTGACTTTTGAGGAACTCGCGACGTTGTTTTGCAGAATTGAGGCCGTCCTCAATTCCCGTCCGTTGTGTCCGCTCAGCTCCGACCCAAATGACCTGGAAGCGCTCTCTCCAGGCCATTTCTTGATTGGTCAGCCACTTGCAGCGTTGCCGGAGCACCCCCTCCGGGACATACCCTCCGGTCGTTTGTCGCGCTACCAGATGCTGCAACAAATGGCTCAGAACTTTTGGACCAGATGGTCATTAGAGTATTTGCATGTTTTGCAGCAGCGCCTCAAGTGGACTGACAAAACCAGTCCCCCCAGAGTTGGAGACCTTGTGCTAGTTAAGGATGCTAACCTTCCGCCACTGCGATGGCGCCGGGGGCGCATCGTTAATTTGTTTCCCGGTAAGGACGGGACCCCTCGGTTTGCCGAGGTCATGGTTGGGGACTCGGTTCTGAAGCGAGCGGTAGCAGGTAATTTGGAAACGCATTTTTCCTTGTTTTTGTGTAATATCGCTCGCTTTGAAGACACACGGGTGTCCGAGTGTTTTGTGTGGATATTTTGGTGATATCAGAACAGTTGGTGATTTGACGGTAGCAACCCTATCGCGACTTCCCCTAGTATAGCGGACCGGCTTAGAGGCCGTTCCGAGGCGGGTGATTGTTCGGGCCGACCGTCTGCCCGCCCCCTTAATCTCCTCACGTGTGTACGCCTCTTTTGAGTCTGTGGTTTTGACAGTGACACTTTGTCAAGGAGAGAAAATAGATAACCTCGTGGTTGCGGACCCGGAAGGGAACGAGTGTTTTTGGATAATTTGGAAACGCATTTTCCTTGTTTTGTGTAATATCGCTCGCTTTGAAGACACACGGGTGTCCGAGTGTTTTGTGTGGATATTTCGGTGACATCGGAAGAGTTGGTGATTTGACGCCGCGGATTGTTGGCGATACTGCCCCGGAACACAACGGCTGCTTCTTCAGCCCGGTGACCTTCTTGATTGAACTTGACTTGACCTGACAGTTGACTGAACCTTGACAGATACTAACCGGAGTTGAAGCGAACATCGCGCCTCCCGGAATCAGGTGAGTTGAGCACGTTTTGTAGCCAATCCACTGGCTTATATGACCCGCGAAACGCGTGGCAGTTCACTCCACTCGCACTAGGCGAGGAGTTGAACATTGCCACATTTTACAAGTCGCCAAAGGAATTTGACGCATTAATACAGACGTTGCACTTATTTGAATGGATTTCCGGCCGGTCAGCCCAGCGGGAGTGGATGGCTGTGCTCGGATGTCGTCGCATCTGACCAGCTCCGTCGCTTGACGGAGCTGGTCAGATGCGATTCCCTATTGCACTCTATTAAAACTTAAAACGCGGTCGGCTATCGCCGGGTGCTATTCAGCTCCACGCGGCCCGGGCCGGCCCATTTGGTGGGAATCGTTTATTATAGTCGTTGCGACATCACATTAAATTCATTGTGGTGAGCAGACAGGCTTATCATCAAGCGAGCCTGTTTGCACTTTAGGATTACGTCCCATCGGTCGGAAACAAATTCATCAGCCTTCGATGTAATTTTCCTTATTTATCCCGTTGAGAGTTCGTCGACAATCAGACAAAGGCGCCGTGTTCCTGCTTTTATTATTTTGTTTTCTTTAGGTTGTTGTTCAACATTGAAGGTCAGGTATAGATATGATCTATACTGTTGTGATGAGCGGTTCTTTTCAAGTATAGGTAGATGAAGTTTTTGCAACATTCAATTTTAATCACTATTTTAGTTAAATTATTTCGCTAATCCCAGTAAGGCCTAGTTTTTAGGGATTATATTCAAAGCTCTCTCCTTATGCTCGTGCGTGTCAAAGTCGTAATTATAAACAAACCTTCATATAAATAAATAAATAAATAAATATTAGGGGACAATCTTACACAAATCGACCTAGTCCCATAGTAAGCTCCTTAAGGCTTGTGTTATGGGTAGTAGTCGACGATATATACAACGTGTTAATAAAATAACGCAAAACCTGAAAACTGTTTGTTCAGAATCGAGAGTAGAATGCGAAAAAAATTAAAAAAAAAAAATTTTGACACGATTTATTTTTTACATTTGTATGGAGCAGGTCGCCCCAGTCGGCCAACACTCCATACAAATGTAAAAAATAAATCTTGTCAAAAAATTTATTTTTTATTTTTTTCGCATTCTATGCTCGATTCTGAACAAACGGTTTTCAGGTTTTGCGTTATTTTATTAACACGTTGTATATTAGATATAAATACTTAAATACATAGAAAACTTCCATGACTCAGAAACAAATATTCATGCTCATCACACAAATATTTGCCCTTACCGAGTTTCGAACCCAGGACCTTCAGCTTCGTATGCAGCGTCATTACCCACTAGGCTAACCGGTCGTCAAACAACAAAACAAAAAATATAGTGTTCACGATGCCCAGTAGTTGTCGACTGTCGTATCATAACATCCAAAGTTACGTGTAACCCATAAACTTCGCAAACAGCGCTTGGATCACGGATTTATTGAATGGAAATATTCAGATAAAACGTCCGTCCCTTTTGCCCTACTTGTTATTCTTCAAAATGCAAACTCATGTAATGATCTGCATAAATGGGAAACCAGCCTTCTATTGAAAACCTTTTATAAGTTTACCATAGTTAGATACCGTCATTTGCGGGATTCCATTTTCGTCGGCGAGTTGGGTCTTATGAATTTACCATCTTGGTGGTGTCGCATCTGTTATAAATTTAGGGCTTAAAGTGGTATGTTGAAGTTAGGCTCACAAGAGGATGAACATTTGGATTTGAATAATATTGGATCATAAGACGTTTAAAGAGCTGTTTGCGAAGTTTACACGTAACTTTGGATGTTATGATACGACACAGTCGACAACTACTGGGCACCGTGAACACTATATTTTTTGTTTTGTTGTTTGACGACCGGTTAGCCTAGTGGGTAGTGACGCTGCCTACGAAGCTGAAGGTCCTGGGTTCGAATCCCGGTAAGGGCAAATATTTGTGTGATGAGCATGGATATTTGTTTCTGAGTCATGGAAGTATTCTATGTATTTAAGTATTTATAATATCTATCGTCGTCTAGTATCCATAACACAAGCCTTAATGAGCTTACTATGGGACTAGGTCGATTTGTGTAAGATTGTCCCCTAATATTTATATTTATTTATTTATATATTTATAAAGACGACTATGTTCCCCTGTTACACAAATTGATATGGGTATTTAACCCACTTTTTGGTAAATACTGGCGTAAATGACGTCTTTAGAGCTATTAGGATATTCTCCCACCAAAAGTGGGGCTCTAGTATGGTTTTACATATACAGTCATTTAACTGCAGGGCTCTCCCCCCACCCCCTCCTCTCCCTCCTCCTACCTCCTCTGGGGTGTGAACCGATCAAGGCCAATGTAAACAAAAACAATTAATGTACAATGCATATTTGGAATGCGCTACCGAATATGCTCTTAATCGGTTAACGCCCCATTTTCGGTACAGCCTGTATAGCGGCTTATTTAATTCGACACGTAGACATACGGACGGACACGGCGAAACTTGCTAGTACCAAAAAAGGAATTCTAAAAATGAAGTGTAGCCTCAGCAAGTCAATCGAATGCAAGAGTGGCTCAGTCATCCAATGGCATTTGATCTCCTTTATGCATCCGTAGCCGTGAATATGTGGAGTGCTTTTCAGT
Organism: Epinotia ramella; assembly: GCA_947578815.1. Taxonomy (NCBI): domain Eukaryota; kingdom Metazoa; phylum Arthropoda; class Insecta; order Lepidoptera; family Tortricidae; genus Epinotia; species Epinotia ramella. The sequence continues at coordinate 20,554,772 of OX388211.1, forward strand.
GTTCTGAAAAGCACTGTGTGTATTTTTCAAAACCTTTTGTCGATTTGAGTAAGTTTGGAGGGGAAGTTTGGAAGCCGCATATACCCAGCAGGTTTGTTGGATTTATACGAGTACTAATTTTATAAAGGGGAAAGTTTGTGAGTTTGTAGCTTTGTAAGTTTGCAAGTCATAAAAACTCCATGAACATTATAAAAATTGGAGCTACAGGATCGACATAGACCATGTTTTATACCGCAACTTTGCGTGAATTCTGTCCAATCCGCGGGAGGAGCCGCTGGTTTTAGTATAATTACCTATTGGATATATGTATAATATGATACTTATTCAATTGATTATTGGATAGATTATTTTCAAAAACATTAAGCTTAAAGGAAAAAATACATTTAAACTTAAAAATCTGGTGTATTTATTAACCTGTACACGTCAGATGCATTCACGATATTTTACGAGTATTTCGCAGTAAAATTTCAGTGATGCTGAATTTTTTACAGTAAAATCAAGGATTGGATATGTCTGTAAGCGTGCAAAGGGTAGCAGCATTTTTCCGCTTGGTAGCGGAAACCGCTCGTTATCAAGCTATATATTACTAATATGGGAGTCTGATGACTTGGCATTGATTGGGTTATACATAATATGATTATCATTTTCACGGATGCCGCTAGGTCATGAACGCTTTAAAGCTCGATTTGGCTGCACGTGTCAAATAAGAGGGTGTATATAGACACCAAATAAAATAACCTATAATAATGAATTTTCTCGAAAAAGGATTCAAAATATTGTCAAATGGAAAAAAAGTAAAGCAGTTAGTACCTATGTTAAATACGTACGTACGTACGTAGGTGATAAGTGTCTAAAGTTATACATAAGAGAGTCATATTCTGTCCCTTTTCCGCAAAACGCACTTTCATATGAAACGATTGTCATTTACTATGACGGTCGAGGATCGTGACGTCACGATCCCGAGCGTTTTCTCTCTATCACAAGCAATATTAAAAAGGTTGTAGCTTCGTAATTTTTTAAGATATCTGAATAGGGGTTTTCGTTACCAGGCATATTTTTTAGCCTTCTTTCTTTTGAATAAATCCTATTTGTTGAGTCTACTCCCCTATACTGACGGACAATAGATAGATAGATCATTTATTGATAAAAATAAGAAAAAATGTACATGTCAGTTTTGCTTATTTCTATTCTATACTATATCACAGATTAAAGAATACAAGTACAGATACCCAATCTCATAGAGCAAAAGCGTACCGTCCTAATGTAGGCAATTCTGTATACAATTTTAGTCCCGTAGCTACACCAGTAGATGCAGTATCCGAGCTACCATGGCTATGACGCTGTCAGCTTACCTGATAGTTTTAGTAATACATTGAGATATCACCAGATGGCATTGACTTCCCGGGCAACAAATAGAGTATTTTTGATTTTTTTGATATAAAAGTAGTATTTTCGAGGGTGTACCCTTGTTTTGTCGACAACCTTTTCATCGAATATTATTTCATCGACAACGATTCATCGAAACTTCAGTACTAGTAATATTGTTTGGCGTTATTTCATTTCAACTACTATTTATTTAAATTTATCTTACTACGTAGAAATACTATTCAACGAATGTTACTTAATCGCTGATTTGTTTCAAATTATCTTAATTGGCACAACTACAAAACATTGCAATTCATTTCTTCGACGTATTACTTTCATACAATTTTATATGTCCTACTGCACATTTATGCATTATTCAAATTATGTAGTTAATTGTGTGACATACAAATATGTATAATATTTATGTATAATAAAACTAAGAATCATTGGTGTAAATCGTTTATTACAAAAAAATATCAGGGCGGACAAAAATGGCTGGTCATAAGCGAACTCTGTTTTAAGTCGGTTAGGTTAGGGTTCACTTGTGTCCCTCAGACCAGAAATAGACACCCCGCGCAGCGGGGTGGCGTCGACTTGCTGCACGGCAGAAATAGGTTAAAAACGTTAGGGATTCAGATCCTGATCCGAAATAATTTTATACGGAATAAATATGTAAAAAAAAATGAATTAAAAAAACCCGAAATAAAAAGCTATGACATGAATTTTATTGAAATAAGTCAACTACCAATTAAAATACCTTGATTCAAATTACCTAGTATCGAGTCCTCGACGCAATGACTTGTCGATGAAATGAAAATACTTGAAACGTTGTCTTTGAAATAATATTCGATTAAATGTTTGTCGGCAATTCAATGGTAAACCATTTTCGAGACAATATTACACATCACACAAAATTATACATAACCAAACGCTTGGAGCCTGTGGTTCCATAGAACTTTCGCGACCATTAATGGCGCCATCTAGTGACAGTACCCAATAATACGTGTAGCAAACTTAGCAAACTTACTTAACTCACACGTGTACGAGTTACATGGATTTAGTACCAATTTTATGGCATTTACTAAACTTATACAATTTACCTTTATTTTATGTACGGAAGGATGTTTGCGATATAATTAAGGTACGGTGAATTTATTAAGGTGTAAAAATCATTCTATCTTCACGATTACTGGTTCAAAATGTTCAAATGTTTCACTCAGTACCTGTGTCGCCATCTATGAGTTCTTTTTTGTAATAATTATACGTTGTTCGAGTTGGGAGGGCATGACTATATATACATTATTATTAGGTCGTAGGTAATATTATACAAAATTAGATTACTTACATCATAAATTCAACAGTTTTGTAGATGGGTCAGTGACTTGTAGCACGGAACGAATTCGTCAACACTGTAGCACGCCATCGCCATGTCCAACAATATTTGTTTAAGGTTTTTCTCGAACATCGAGTCCGAAGTAGATTTTAACTGCCTATTGGCGGGTTTGCCAAACGGCTGAATACTGAGAATCACACTGCACCCAACCAAGACGCGTGCTTTTCCGCGCTTGATACTACTGCGCAAATGTAACACTACTGACAGCATACTGCAAGTACCTAAAGAAATCTGAGAAACATATTTTTTGTTGTTTTTACCAACAATAGTGTTGTTAAAAACAACAATAGAAAAAAATATGATGATTGCCTGTGTTCTTTGCAACACGTGAGCGGAGTCGCGCAGGCAGTTATATATAAATCAGTTATCCCCGATATGTCAAGGGAAGTCGCGCAATATCGTCTCACGTCGCTTCGCTGGCGACACGGATCGTAAGATCTGCATTTGTCCGCTAGTGAATCCCTAGCTTTAGTAATGCGGTTTCTCGAGGAAGCTCATGAATCACCATGATGTCCACGATTCATAATATATGATTTCAATACGTCATGAACGCGTGCCAGAATGGGGTCCTGTTAGACATTATTTTCGGGGTATATTGTATATCTACACTGTAGAGGAGACGTTTAAGTCGCATAAAGGGTTTTGCATAAAACCATTTAGCGCAGACAGTGCCTGCGATGAAACAGTGCTGCAAGGGCAGACGTCAAAGGCTAACAGGTTGCACCGTCTCAGTTAAGCGGCAGACTTAAGGGTGTGAAGTTAGCGGCCAGTTATAAAGCGACATTTAGGACCTGTGTAAATGCAGTGCAATTAGTGCTGGATGGTAAAACAGGGCTCCCCCAGTTAGTACACTGCATTTACCCATGCCAAAAGGCTGCTGAACAGAAAATATAGCAAACATTATGGTCTGTAAATTGTACTTATATAATAGCATAGGTTTAGATAGTAAAAGTGTTCGGTTCTGGCGCTTCGACGGCCGCTGCCATGGCACGCTCGCTTTGCTCGTTTCGAATATACATATATATTCGAATTACACAATTCCTAAAAAAATATTTAAAAACACGAAGTTAATTTCGCCGACTGCAAATATTTTGCCACCTTATACAATTTTTTGTACTAACTTGAATATTTTAGGCATTTCAATTTTAGTAATACCAATATTAAGCCAGAAATGTTTTATGCCATAATTATAATAAGAGGCGTTACAAGTTTTAGCCATTTACATTTTCGAGTATTTAGTATTAGGAGCAATAAGAATTGGGACAATCAACAATTATGCAAATAAAAGATTAAGAAATGTAATAGTTGCTTTAAATAAATTAATGAATTTGTTTTTTTTTTAATTTTAATGTAAATTATGCTATTCAAAGTTGTGCCAAAAACTTTCGGCCTAAAGATTTATGACAATCAGTATTAGGCCACACTAAGGGCACCAAAATTAAATAAAAGACCTTTAAATTTGGTCTTCTAGGGTTGGCCGTAAACTATACATCATATTTAGCTGCACACCGCTGATAGCAATGGTATCAATATAGGTACATAACATTTCAGCTCCTAAAGGGAGGCGCAGCTATATAAATCTCTACCGACATTCACCGAATCTGAATAGCCGCGCAAATAATACCAACATGGAACTCTAACAACCTTACAATAGATCTGATTATAATAGGACGTCTGCAAAGATGATCGGCTCACAATAGACGCCTTAGATTTATAGCTGAATATCTAGGCTTTCTTGTGCCGTGAACCATTGATCATGACATCGCTTCCAGATTCGCGAGTGTAAAGTCTAGCTTCTTCGCATTAGCTAAACGATACGAATAGGTAGGTAAAATGGAGATTCATGTTTCAGGGCAAATATTATAATAATTCTCAGTACTTTTTATTGCAAAGCACGCAGGAGAAGCAGATGGATGAAATATAGAAATAGTAGCTTCCGCCCACGACTACGTTTGCGTGGACTCGAGATAATAATATCCTATATTTTAATCCAGGCTATTACCTATCATCGTGCAAAATTTCAAACATCTAAACATCCAAACTTATAATATTAGTAGGATTAATATTTTTGGCAAAGGGACCATCCGGTTAGGGTTGCTGTTTGATGGGTTTTCGGCTTGCCATCGTCACAGTATTGACAAAAAATAGAATCAACAATCTGTGAATAACTAGAAAGACGTAGCCCGCGCCTGTTTATGGCAGTGGTAAAGTCGTGCGGAGGGAGGGCGATGGGGTCATTAACCGCATGAAAAAATACGCAAATAGTTGCATCTCATCTTCGCTGATAGACCAGCACATTTTTTTGCGGAATAGCAAAGGTATATTGTTCTCGTAACTATCATGGGGACCGATTTTTGACTTTCGAGCGGTCGACTCTTTCACTCGAAAACTGTCAAAAATTATGAAATGCTATTTTGAAATGACGATAGAAAATTTTAAAATGACCGGTATTGACCACTCGTATTTAATTCTATCGGTAGACAGTAAGTGCCTGTAATTTTCAAACTACAATAGCATTTTTACTTTTATTTAATTTTCGAGCGCTCGAATGTCAAAAATCGGTCCCATGGACTTCCGCAAAGTAAAGCCTGAATCAATCAAGTACTTTCTATAATACAAATGAGTTACACAATTTGCTCCGCAGGTAAAAGTCATTATATTAACAAGGAGTAGTGATTCTATTTGTGACTGGGATAGCCAGAGCTCCTAGGGATGTGCCGTGTTAAGAGACTTAAGAGTGAAGAACCTCAATTTGTCGCAAGATGTCGACATAACGAATCCTCAAATCAAAAAATCGGCCAAGCGGTTCCGTAGTTGCCTGTCTTACGTTGGCCGAATTTGTACGAAAGTTGGCCTTTCTAAGTACATTTTAAGTTGGTCGACTATTACTCGGTCACTAGTTATGCCTACTTAGCTGTAATAGTTTTCCTTTTAAATTCAGCTGTTCAACGATAGCCCAAACTATGGGTTTAATGAGAAAAAAAAAATTACATCCCCACTTTAGGTGTAAGTATGGGAGTAAAACCAAAAAAAAAAATTTTCATGATTTTACTCTTCTGTTTTGCCGGCGTGATTGATTTATGTTGACCCATGCCGAATTAGAGTTTCCTAGTAGAAATGGTTACTGAGCTACGCCGTAGATGGACGGACGGGCGGACAGACGGACAGACGGACAGACTGACAGACGGACATGGCGAAACTATAAGGGTTCCTTGTGGACTACTGAACTCTAAAAAGAGTCGGCAACACGCTTACGTCTTCTGTGGAGTTGCAAGCCTCTATAGTGTCTTGCTTGCGTCCGTGTCTGTGTGTGTAGTGGTATAAACTAAAAAAAAAGAGTGTCTCAACCTCAAAATGAGGCATTATAAAAAGTTTCCCGCATATTTGTCTTACGAACCCGCGTTGTCATGTCAAGTTGATTTCCCTACAGGATGTCAGTCAACTCGCCCCCAAATAGCTCCAAACGTGACATTCCACAATAATAATAACCACTACACGTGGGCTATAATGGACGTATATGGGCACATACAATTGAGTAGAGAGTATAATCCGTCTCTGGGTACCCATCATTGCGTGTAATCGTGAGTAATTGGTTATTCGTCAGTAACTGAAATAAATGCGTGGGCCACTGAATGCAACCTCCTATAATGGTACTGTGTACTGGAAAAAAAATTTGCAGCAGCCGCAGTCACTTCCACTTTTATCTTGAAAAGACGGCAATCGGTAAATTTTTTTCGTTCACGATCGTGACGATCATGGTCACTTTATTCATCGACCATCACGACATGACCCACTGTGTACAACAGCAAAGGCGTATGGCGAGTCACGACGCCAAAGATCGTTTCTATTCCTTCTACCTCATAAAACTGAGTGCTCTTAAGACACAAAAAAATACCAACCCCAAATTAACCCCAAGTCTAAAATTAACGTTCGTAAAGCATCCACTCCAAGTCGTTGTTATTTAATTTTAAGTCTTAAGAATAGCTGGTTAGAGTTTTTAATCAAAAATTAACGTTCGCGTCGAGGAGTCCACTTGTGCGATCGTGTTGTTTAATTTTGTGCCTTAACCGGAGTTGGTTTAAGTGTATTTTTGATTGCAGTGCCCCGGACGGTCCTGAAGGAGCGATATGAGAGTGCTCCCGAGGAAGACGAGGTTGCTCACGACGTATCAGATCTTGAACACGACGATGTTGGTGAGTGTTTTAATTATTTTTGACGGCGTTTTGGACAAAACCAGTGAGCCGTGAGGTATAATTAGACAGTGGAAGCTTGTCTGTATTTTCAGCGACGATATTTTCACGAATTACGTTGTTCGTGCTTGAATATTAAAATACTATGCTACAGGCTCTATAGCTAGATAAACAATCTTATACATTTTCTTTCATAAGCTTTCCGCTTCGCGAATCGCTAAACTAAGAGCCTTATCACACTTGCGATTTGCGAGCGTGTTTTCTATACAATTATCAGTCGCGGCGAACACGCTGCGTGATCGCCTTCATACAAAATACGCTTGGAAATCGCAAGTGTGATAAGGCTCTTAAGTGGCAGTGGGCAGGGCACATAGCACGTAGAACCGATGGCCGTTGGGGCAGAAAGGTTCTCGAGTGGCGACCACGTACCGGAAGGCGCGGCGTGGGTGGGCCCCCCACAAGGTGGACTGATGACCTGGTAAAGGTTGCGGGAGTCCGCTGGATGCGGGTGGCGCGGGACCGGTCACTTTGGCACTCTTTGGGGGAGGCCTATGTCCAGCAGTGGACGTCTTTCGGCTGATATGATGATGATGATGGAGCTTACCGCTTAGGTTAGGTATATTGCATGACTTTGAACACATACACATTTACAGTACACAGCAGTTACCACACTAGTATAACTACCCGGTTAGAGATACTTACTTAGATTTTAATTTAGACAGTAAAGTAAACACATTAGGCAGTTAATTTAAATTTATGGTCGTTATACTTAATACGAGTAGTAGATTACTGCAGAGGCCGTGAAGTAAGGGATTGCTGGACGAGATTGGGGTAGACGGCCGAGTCGTAGACGAGGCCGAATACAACGAGTCCAGCAATCCCTGTTCCGGCCGAGGATTGTATAGTACTTTTCTCAAACGATGTGAGGAAATATTAAAATTAAAATAAATACAAGGTAATCAATTAAATAATAGGTAATTTGCGCCTTTGTTTATTTTTTAAACGTGACATTTGAACAAGCCGTTCGAGCACCATGTTTAACCGCACATAAAGTATAGTACCATAGATTTTTTTTATTTTTTCTATGAAGCAAGTATGCTTACAGTGTCTAGTGGTGGTTGGCAGTATGTAAATTTTCCTTTGTCAGTTTAATATTAGTAAGCAAATTTAAAAAGTTAGAGTAGCGGACAATAATGGTTTTACATAGGGTTTTCATACATTACTTCTTGGCGTAAGGCCAAGAAGTAATGTAGGGAGCCATAAACAAGAGACTTCACGTCTTCATTTCGTGATATTAACGCGTACATTTCCGAGCATGTTTGAGAAAAAGTATTTTTTTATTATTTTTGACAATAATATAGTTCGAAGTAAAACATGGTTGTTCTATCGTTTACTAACATCTTTGGCAAGTTTTGTTAGAAATTTGTTTACGCAAAGACCGCACGACTACAAGACTACATACATAGATTTAAGCCATTATTCGTAAAAGGGGTGGGCAGAGCACATGAAACTTATGGCCCTAAAAGTGTAAAAGATTGTCAAAATGTGATAACGCAGTGATAGGTTGCTATCACATCGCACACAACACACAACACGCTTCAACCCTGCTCCCTTAGTCGACTTTTACCACACGTGAAATTCTAACCTGACACAACACGGGGAACAACGCAACACTCACTATAAGCCTAACTCCATATAATATTGATAACATAAAACAAAACAAAAAAAAAACCTGCCAAGTGCGAATCGAACTCTATGAAAACTGAAAAAAAAAAACACATTTGTTGTATGGGAGCCCATATTTTTTTTTATATGTTGTTATAGCGGCAACATCATCTGTGAAAATTTCAACTGTCTAACTATCACGGTTAACGAGATACAGCCTGGTGACAGACGGACGGACGGACAGCGGAGCCTTAGTAATAGAGTACCGTTTTTACCCTTTGGATACGGAACCCTAAAAAACATCACATATGTCGTAAACACATTGTTTAATATGTTTTCATGTTCTGTTTCTGTATCTGGTATGTTGTGTGGTAAATTACTATTCATATTTCATCCCTATTCCTCTTCGGTCAAATCCAAACTAAGTGACAAACGATTTACAAAACCATGGCAAGATTCAGGTCAGCGCACCGCTTTCGTAGCAGCTTTTCCTGAATAACGTAATGTGCTGAAAAGGCAGAACTCAAGGCAGCGCTAATAAAGCAAGATTATGAAGAGTCACGCGGCTTCTTTGGGACCCTTTATCATTTAATCCACTTTTGGCGTGACACAGCGAAGAGGCTTAGCGTAATATTAGGCACAATAATGGACTACAATTATATTCTCTTAATCGTTACCGTGATAGTAGGTGTGTTTTTAATATGGACAGTGAAATTAAATGATTTTGAAACCGACAATTTACTTACAAATATCTAGACAGAATAGTGTCAAACTTTCCATACATTCCTATTTTATAGAACATCGCTATCATTTACTGAAGGTTTGGTGCAATCCAGCTATAGTGTACAAATTAGACTTAGTTTCTTAAGGGGATCCCATGCCCCAATGACCTTCGATCTGAATCCCTTAGTTTTCTAATGTTTTTTGTAGCTTATTATATTAATAACAACGGCTTTTAGTATCCCATATTTACTTCAAAGTTCATTGTTTTCGACATATTTGGCATCAAAGTTGAACAATTTTAGGCCAAAAAACTGGTTTTCGGGCCATAACTTTTGTGTTAATTAGTTAAAAATGAAAAACCTAGACACGTTTTTAGAGACGTCAAAGACAAACCTAAATATGTAGATTTCGTATATGTTAGAGCTTTCACGTCAAAAGAGATACGAAATAAGTGTTGTTTTAGACAATGTTTAAAAAAACATTCAATATTAAATACTTATTAATTTATTTCAAAATCCGGTAGACAAAAATGGAGATAAAAGATTGAAGATCCGATAGCCGTTTGACTTATAATTCTATCTGTAGTGCAAAAGCAGGAGATACGATTCAAAACTGATTAAGATTAGACAAATTCTACTTAGTTACCTACCGTACGATTCAACACAAATGGAAAATCGTCAACACGAAATTACCACTTTGAAATTGGACCTAAAAATACCAAAAAAGTGAATTTGGTGATTGTAATTGTGTCTAGGTATACTTTTTTGTGATCAATTTTTTTCTAGTTCAAATCAATCTAGCCCAAATGGAAGTTGGTCCCGTATGAACTAGGTTCATATTTAAATACATGTAAAGTGAATTTGGTCTAATTTAAATTAATATCAAATTGTACTAGGGAATTCGACTCTTTTGTACACAATTCATATAATTTTGACTTGTTTCCGATTGGTCATAGTTTTGGAGTGCACGTGGGCCATTTTACGGAAAGTTGTACACTCGACTTTGTTTTTTAATTTTGATATAAAAAAAACTCTACTCAGAATCGAGAGCACTTTCGAATGTTATACGAGAAAATAAGTGTCCCAGGATGATTTATTCAATTCCGTTATCATTTCCATACTAAGCGTAACGATAGTGGTAACGGAACGGAAAACCGAAAATTATATGTACAGTTTGGACAGTTTTTTTCTCCTATTAGGTTCAAAAGTGGGGTGTCCCTTGTTTTGTCGACAAACTTTTCGTCCAATTTTATTTCATCGGAAACGTTTCAAGTAACATTTAGTTCACGAATTATTAATTGGTGTAATTTTATTTCATGGTCAGATCATTCCAATTTTTATTATTTCATAGAATAACTGTTCAGGGAATATTATTTGGCAAATGATTCATTTTGTATGAATTTTAAATGGCAGAATAACAAAACAACGAATTTCATTTGTTCGAAATTTTATTACATCATTACAAAAACAAACAACAACTGATAACAGGGGTGTAACTAGATTAGGGCAGCCAGAAAAAGGGCGCTCGGGGGGCGAAGCCCCCCGCAGTAAAAAAGCAAACAACCGTAACAATTGTATTATAAGTAGGTTAGGTTACGGTTCACTTGTGTCCCTCAGAACGGAAATAGGCACCCCGCGAAGCGGGTTGACGTCAACACGCTGGCGGTTAGGTTAGGTTTAGGTTAGGTAGAGTCATCGGGGAGTATCCCGCTCCCGAGGAGGTGAGAGAGGCCAGGAGGCAGACGCAGAGGAGGTTGAGGGAGAAATGGAAAGGCGACCTCGAGGACTCCCCCTATGGAGTCCGCACCATAGGGGCACTCCTCGGCTCAATGGACAGTTGGTTGGATAGGGCCCATGGCAAGGTGGGGTTCAGGCTTGCACAGGTGATGACCGGACATGGCTGTTTCGGTCATTACCTGTGCAGGATTAGAAGAGAGGATAGCCCCACCTGCCATGAGTGCGGCGCGGAGGACGACACGGCCCAGCACACCTTGGAGTGGTGCATTCGCTGGGCCGTAGAGCGCCGAACGATGGTGTTGGCCCTCGGAGTGGATGACCTCTCGCTGCACAACGTTGTGGCAGCCATGTTGGGCAGTGAGAGATCTTGGGAGGCGGTGGCCTCCTTTTGCGAAGTCGTCATATCGCAGAAGGAGGCCGCGGAGTGGGAGCGCGAAGACAGTGCGGACGCGCTCTCGCTCCGGCGCAGACGGAGGGGTCGAAGACGCGCGCGGTATGCAGCCGCAGGCCGCGTCCTCCCGCAGTAGGGCCAGTGGGTTGGGGACCCACATTGCACATGGCCCTACACGTCTCTGACCTAAGCGTCTCTGACCTTACCCTCCCTTGGCGCGGGTGCCCTGGCTTAGCAGCCAGGGCCGCCGGGGGGCGTCGTGGTGGGTAATGCTGCATCCCAGGACGCCCCCTTGAACGGCAGGTGAGGGTGACGCCGCTGGAGTTTTAGTGGGTAGGCTCCTCCCCTCCCTCCGCCTTGTGCGGAGGGGGTTGCGGGAGGAGAGATCCCCACATAACCCCCCACTATGGCCTTCCCCGGGCCGGGGGGTATGTGTAACACATTTCTCCAGCATAAAAAAAAAAAAAAAAGGTTTAGGTTAGGTAAAAATAATTGCCATAGATAACTGCGTATGTCAATGATTTTAATATTAAATAATAATCCTTGTTATCATTTATATGTTAATTAAAAATATTTGAAACAATAAATCACAAAACATTTTCCATGACATAATTAAACTATTTAATTAATCCGTAACAATTGTATTATAAGTAGGTTAGCTTAGGTTTCACTTGTGTCCCTCAGAGCGGAAATAGGCACCCCGCGAAGCGGGTTGACGTCAACACGCTGGCGGTTAGGTTAGGTTTAGGTTAGGTAAAAATAATTGCCATAGATGCCATTGCCATTGCCATTGCGTATGCCAAATATTTTAATTTTAAATAATAATCCTTGTAATCATTTATATGTTAATTAAAAATACTTGAAACAATAAATCACAAAACGTTTTCCATTACATAATTCAACTATTTAATTAATCATCCAACAAGTAAAAATACACGATTTAAAATTACTTGTAATGACCACTCCACGAACTGAATTGTCGACGAAATGAAAATACATGAATTGTTGACTTTGAAGTGAAATGCGACGAAGTGAGAGTCGACTATTTGATGATAAACCTCAAAAGTGGTCTCGATTCTGAGCAGAAAAAACCCGATTATATCAAAAAAAAAAGGGCGGTTGTACAACTTTCCGTAAAATGACCCACGGAATTCCATATGGACGTATTTTCTTTCGACCTATATCAAGTATGTAAATTTTACTTTTGATTCAGGCTGGACAGTTTTCCATGTCCAGGATTTCCCAATTGACGTTATCCAGATTTGACCAATCATTTCGAGTCGTCGATTTTCCATTTTTGCTTACAGTAAATCATAAAACTGTAACATTGTGTGGTGCTAAAATGGGCTAGACTCAGCATTTTGTTACAGCGAGTACTTACTCCGCAATTTGGTTTTCAGGCTGACCGTTAAATATAATAAGTTTGCGCTAGTTTTCCATAAAAGCCTTTGTCAGTCCCATGACTAAAATTAACTAGTGTAGTGACAGCTTACTCGTACCTACTTCTTGTTAAAATCTTTTAAGCCGTTTTAGCTGCAGAGCGTGCCAAAAAATAGACGATTATACAATAAAATTATAATCATCTGCCGCAGTCGGGTAAAAATCTATTTTATTTAGATGTTGGCCCTTCGAAACTATCGGCCTAGTGTTCGCACGAATATTTGTTCCTGAACCTTTTATGTTCTATGTATTTCGGTATTTAATCATCCAGATAAGTATGGATGGTGTCATCAAGTATAACCCGCATGGCGCATGACCAGGGTTGTGTGAGGTAGCGGAGCTGTGAGTGAGGAAATAATGTACCAATAGTATTGCTATAGTCCGACCGCTTCACTCATCCTCGCCTGCGCGCCGCGCGTGGGGTACGGCCCTCCCCCGTTATACCCGTACCGTACGGGTATAACGGGGGAGCGGGCGTCGTGCGCGAGGCGAAGCCCGGCCCCCGCCCGCTCGCCGCGCGGTCCCCCGTTATACTCCCCACGCGCAAGCAGGTAAGGACTGAGTGATGCGGTCGGACTATCGCCTCGCTCACGCTTCACTTCCTTTTGGTGAATTTTTCTCTCGTACACCGCTACGCTTTTCGGGTAGCTCTGATGGATACTCGCCTTTAAACTTTACTTAATTGTGAAGTAGTAAGCTCTCTATAAAGTACAAATCACCGCATACCGATTCCGTCCAGCCAAACATGGCAATTAACAACGGCTATTTATATACCAGGTCTATCCCACTGCTAAACATCATTATCCTATTATGACAAAATAAGGAATCCCATTCCAAAATATGAAATGTTTTGTTCAAACTTAATCTGTACCTACTGATGTATTTATTTACATAATCCTGACTGAATGTATTTCCTGGCTATATATTTTTTTCCAAAATGGATGATTATTTTGATAACAAACCTAGAAACTAAAACAATTAAAATTTTGGATGGTTAGTTATGTGGTCCGTCAACAGTGATCAGTCCACTACGATTGTCTATTGCCAAAAATTACAGATAACGCCAACACTGAGGCAGTAGACCTTCTGTACCAAATTATTCTGTGTCTATCTCCCAACCCCGCGTCATAAAGTTCGATTCCCCATTGTTTGATACCAAGGATGTTGCCTCGTCGTAAAACCGTACATTACAAACTCAGAAACGTAGCCACTGAAGAGAACAGCCTGAGTAATTTGATCCTCAGGCTTTATTGCAGGTACAACGGCTTTATTGCCCTCCTATAAAACTCTTCACTTCGACCTGAAGCGATTTACGGGCTTGCTGTCTGCGGTACATCATTGAGTTTATAGTTTACTAGTTTATTTCTTGCTTGGGGTGAATCAGAAAGTAAGTAATGAGATTTGGAACTGAGAACGGAGATGGAATTGAGAACGTTTCAGTGATATAATTAGTGCCTCGAATCGCCATAACATTACATATTAAAGAGTAAATGGTGCTATAAAAGGTACTTTAATTTATAATATCATTGTAAAAAGAGATAAAAATGGACAGCAAGCGGTTCGCTAAAAAAATATTTTTTCGAGCCGCTGTACGGTACCATTTGGACGGTAAATGTTTTTTTCAGACTAATTCTAACTTTAGAATTTCACTATGCACATACATGTATTGTTGTAAATAAATAAAAAATAAATAATAGAGGAAAACCTGACACAAATCAAATAGCCCAATAGTAAGCTCAATAAGGCTTGTTTTATGGGCTCTAGGCGACGTTATATTTATAAATACTTAAAGTTATAAATAGTTCAGAAAACATTCAAGACTTATAAACAAATATTCATGCTCATCACACAAATATTTGCCCTTACCGGGATTAGAACCCGGGACCCTTAGCTTCGTAGGCAGCGGCACACCCACTAGGTTAACCCATCGTGAGCCTACTAGTGTCAGTTGCGTTACTTAAATTGAAGAAATGTTTACTAAAACAACATAACTACATTGGTTAAGATTTTACAGGAAGCGAAAGAAATTTAATTACCTACTCCTATTGTCCAACTGTCACCTCAGTTTGTTTACCTAAGATTGTATACTTTACTCAAGTAGATCACTAGATGTCGCTGTTACGTTTATGAGGAACCCTGAAACACGCTGTTAAGATTTTTCCTGGAATAATGACCCCAGAGTGGTAATTATTTCAATTTGTACATTAGCTGAATAAATCGTATTGGTGTATGAAGTGTATCATTTTGGGACCCAGTTTTTCACCTATAATATTATTTCTTGAAACAATAACTTTCATTTACAATGCTGGTGTATGGCCCTAGAGTTACGTTATTACGAATACTGTTTTATTACCAAATGTATTTCATCTAAATTACACAGAAATGTATAAGATAATGTAATTATTATTTTATGTCACACCTGGCCATAATGTGAGTTTTATCGCACGCTACGCGTACGGTAAAACTCGCATTACGGCCAGTTGAAGACGTAAAATTGTGTACTCACCACGGGCAGTAAAAAAGAAAGCCCTCTATCGGCTCGGGTCACAAATACCTGCGATTTCGGGCTTTCTTTCTTTTACAGCCCTTGGTAAGTAATGTACTATTACGTTACACCTGGCCATAATGCGAGTTATACCGCACGCTGCGCGTACGGCAAAACTCGCATTGTGGCCAGGTGAAGACGTAAAATTGTGTACTCACCACGGGGGGTAATTCGTAAAGCCCCAGATCGCATACTTATTAACACCTGCGATCTGGGCCATTCACGAATTCACCGCCCTAGGTACGTAATGTACTATTACTTTAAGTGCCGAAGAGCTGAGCAATTCTATTTTACAGAAACGTAGCGGTAATTTTGGGCAAACAGGATCCTTAATAACATTGTCTACTGCACATTTGTAGCGTCTTCAAAGACGAACATAATCATACGAATAACTCGATTTCGTAAAATATGTCAGTTAGAAAGCCCTTCTAACTTAAAATCAGTGTGATACAGAGACAACGAATGTAATGGAAAAATTTAATTAACACGAAACAAAAATTTTTAATCAATATTATTTGTTTCGATAAGAAATGCTATGTTGTTTTCGTAAACATCTCTTCAATAAGGTTGACTCAACATTTATTATTACTTCAAAATATATTAGGCATATTTTTTGCCTAATAACGAAAATCCCATTGGTACCTATATCTCATAAAATTACGAAGCTACAACCGTTTTAATGTTGCTTGTTAGAGAGAGAGAGAGAGAGAGAGAGAAAACGCGAGCAGTTCGTGACGTCACGATCCTCGAACGTCATAGTAAACGACAACCGTTTCATATGAAGGTGACAGATTATTACCCTTCTTTAAACTTTGAACACTTCTAACTTTGTGACTATACGAGTAGTTAACCTCTTGCTTTGCTTTTTTCAACATTTGACTATATTCCTAATCCTTTTTCAAGAAAATACATCATTATTGATTATTTTATTTAGTGTGCCCTCGACCCCGCGGCAGACCTTAGAAGCGATGGCTGGATGTCGTGAAGGCCGACATGAGCGAAAACGGGCTCACAAAAGAAGACGCCCAGGATCGTGCAAAGTGGAGGAAAGCGAGTAGGAAAGCGGACCCTGGCAAAGGCCGGGATAACGCTAGGTAGAAGAAGAAGAAGAAGTGTCCCCCTCCCCTATTGTACAATTCGGACACATTCACAACTTACATACATGTGCATATGTTTTGGCACAGTTTCGTACAGACGAGTACGTTCGTTAGCTTCCGAGCTCGTAATATAATGAAGGGTATATCGTTCTCATCCGTCTCCTGTCTTAGGGAACGCATTTCGACATTCCCTTTGAGTTTGCGTCATGTGAGCTACATAACATTCCTGTATTTAATTGCAAGCATTTGTGTCGCACATATTTGA
The DNA here is from genome assembly GCA_947578815.1 of Epinotia ramella. Lineage (NCBI taxonomy): Eukaryota > Metazoa > Arthropoda > Insecta > Lepidoptera > Tortricidae > Epinotia > Epinotia ramella. The sequence continues at coordinate 20,571,582 of OX388211.1, forward strand.
CACAACTAACTAAAGGTCAAACGCGTTCATAATTGCATTTTTTCAGTTCGATAAATCAAAAGTACTTATCTGATTTTAAATTCGAAGCGCGATGCATTGAAAGGCACCTGCGTAAGCGAGCATAAGTTTTAATTTTGAATATACTTAGTTTACCTCATCGATTTCGATGACAGCGACCCTAGCAACTACAGATTTGCCCTATTGTGAGCTCTGATGTGGATGGCTAGGCCAAACTTAATCTTAAGAGGGATGCCTACCTGCGATTTTCCCATACAAACGCTCTCGATTGTTTCCTCTCTGGTTTCTGAACATAGAGCAATTAATTTTTCAAATAAGATCAATATCATCGATATCTATGCCGCTATGTTTTGCTTTTTTGGATATTTTTATTTTAAAGAAAATCGCAAAAACAGCTTAATTGAATTGGCTGCCAAAAAAAGCGCAGTATACAAATATGACAACAGATATCAAAAAAATCAAAACATAGCGGCGTAGATTGTTTCTTCTTCTTGCAGTTCCCAACATTTTGTAATGATTGGTTGCGTTTTGGAGGAGGAAACTTCGATTTTTGAGTTTTTTGCGTGGGATTTTTAGTCCGAGCTGCAGTTGTCCTTATCGCTCGAATTGGAGGCGGAATCCACAGCAGCGCGACAGAAACATTGCGTCAAAAATTCGAGATTCGAAAAGTTGCTTAGGGTACAGTAGATTACATGGGCACAGATTAAAGAATACAAGTACAGATACCCAATCTCATAGAGCAAAAGCGTACCGTCCTAATGTAGGCAATTCTGTATACAATTTTAGTCCCGTAGCTACACCAGTAGATGCAGTATCCGAGCTACCACGGCTATGACGCTGTCAGCCTTTAGTAATACATTGAGATATCACCAGATGGCGTTGACTTCCCGGGCAACAAATAGAGTATTTTTGATTTTTTCGATATAAAAGTAGTATTTTAGAGACAATATTACACATTACACAAAAATATACATAATCAAATGCTTAGAGCCTGTGGTTCCATAGAACTTTCGCGACCCGTGATGGCGCCATCTAGTGACAGTACCCAATAATACGTAGCAAGCTTGAAAGCTCACTCGTATAGTACGAGTTACATGGATTTAGTATCAATTTTATTGCATTTACTAAACTTATAAAATATACCTTTATTGTATGTGCGGAAGTATGTTTGTGATATAATTAAGGTACGTTGAATTTATTAAGGTGTAAAAATCATTCTATCTTCACGATTACTGGTTAAAATGTTTCGCTCGGTACCTGTGTCGCCATCTATGAGTTCTTTTTAGTATCAATTATACGTTGTTCTAGTTGGGAGGCCATGACATGGGGGACAGTAGAGTTGGCTAGTTGTTATACACATTTTAAATAAATACAAGTATAGTTTAATTATGTAAACGGTGTGCTCACATGCCCAAAATGTGCGGGTACAGTCAGCATCATATCTTTATTACTATAGGAATAAGGAAGTGTTACGATATATTTGGCTACTTTGGCTGCTACTAACTATGTGATGCTGACTGCAGGCCTTTAAAACGTTATAAAATGAACCGGAATTATAACGGTATATTCCGTTAGTGTTCGAAAATTACGTTATAACAAAATCAATATTCTCCATAACGATATAAATACCGTAACAGAATGAATAACAGAACGATATATAATAACGTTATAATATCGTTTTAAAATGCGAGCCGCGCGCTACGGCTGCGCCGTTGCCGCTCTGTGCCAATGCCAACATGCCACCACGTGGGCCGTAGCGCGACGTGCGACGTTGCCGTTATGTTGTTCTAGCTTCTAAATCTTATTAATGCTTGTTTACCTCGATCATTTGCAAATTGGTTGTGAATTGTGAATATTTGGTTGGTTGCGACGATAAATGCGGCGGAATAAAAATGGGACGCAGGAAACGCAACGCTGTCCACAGATTCGTGGACTTGCTCATAAATAAAACGAAAGAGTGCCAATCTTAATAGCCCCTAGGTATACACTATTACAATATGTAAGAGGGTCAATATTTTTTTATGTTAATTGTTTGTCTTGGCACTAAATCGCAGACTATCAGTGTTGCCGTGAGCAAAAAATTATGCATAGGTATGTTGGTATGTGCTTTTGTTCATTAATCGTAATAAAATTAAAATATACTTTTAGTTTCCGACATTTTATTTTATTTTTGATTTAGAGCCATTCCGAAAACGACAAGTTTAATAAAATCTGATTATGAAACCAAAGAATGTGTGAATTTTCGATTTGGGTTCTTTGCCTTCGCCATAATCTGTCTAGATAGGCTCGCGCTAGATAGGGGAAACCAAGGACGGTTGGTACACATAAATATGTATCGATCCTCCTTTTCTTACGATTCATCCTCCTTTTCTAATTAATCCTTAGTCACTAAATATTTATATAAATAACTAGCTGTTGCCAGCGACTTCGTTCGCGTGGAACTTGGTATGGTCTTAGAAAAAATATTGCTATTAAATTATGTTCGGTGCAAGCTATTTATCGCTTACTTCTACCATCTTAAAGATATACAAAAACTATCCTATATCCTTCCAAGGGTTTCAAATTATCTGTACGGGAATTTTCATCTAAATCCGTTCAGGGATTAGACCTACGTAAAAGGTAACAGTGCGATGAGTTCGTTAGTTTAAATTGATAAATCTAAATTGAAAACTTCGTTTTTACAAACATAAATATCTTAAGAATCATCAACAGACGTTTTCATACAGTATTAAAGAAAAATATATTTTTATATGTCTACTAAGCTACATTACTGTTATAATAATAAGTACCCAATGTTGATTAAATCTATTCGATTCTGGGAGCATCGCAGTTCTAACCTAACCTATCCTACATTTCTGGTAACTGTTCAAATCTTAACTTAAAGTCTTACTTTAAAAAAGGTCTTGCTCTCTATACGACCTTCAAACCTTTTAACTCTCTTAGGGGATGAATAAAAAAAACGCTGAAATCGTTTTCTAATCATTAAACAAACGGTCCATAACCTAAGTACTAAATCTATTATTTTAAAAATATCTTGCTCTTCGTATAAACTTTGAACCCCCTAGAAACCCTCTTGGGGGATGAATTTCAAAAACATTGAAATGTATTTTTTAGTTTTAAACAAACCGTCTAAAATCGTAGTTACACTAATGTTTTACTTTAGAATTGTCTTGACCCTATACGGCCTTCGAATCCCCTTTAAACACTCTTAGGTGATGAATAAAAAAATCTACTAATCTGCTCTCTCTATTATAAGACCAAAATTAAAAAATCTTACTTAAAAAATTACTTTTCCCTCCATATAAACTTTGAAGCCCCATTAACGCCTATAGGGGATGAATTAAAAAAAAACTCTGAAATCAGTTTTGTTGTCTTTTAACATACAGACTAAGACTGACATTAGAAATATCTTACTATATTTTCTTGCTCTCCATATAAACCTTGAATACCGTTTTAACACTTTTAACCCCCTTAGGGGTGGTATTTTTCCAAGACGATGAAAGGATTTTTTTTTCTAATAAGTAATCGTACCACAAAGTTGCCCATCTCTAGCTCAAAAAAAATGTTTCTCATCCTAATCTTGCATAAGTACCTTTTTAACCCCCTTAGGGATGGAATTTTCTAACACGTTAAAAGTACTAACTGTTTTTCTATTCTAATAAGTAATCTTTCTATAACGTTTCAAATCTCAAGCTCAAAAAAAGTGTTTCTCATACAAACCTTTCACCCCTATTTAACCCCCTTAGGGGTGGAACTTTCTAAAACGCTGACAGTCCTCTTTTTTATTGTGTTTAGTAATCTTTTTACAAAGTTTGAAGTTTCTAGCTCAAAAAATAAAGTTCCCTCCATACAAACATTGCACCCCTGTCCCCTACTTAACCCCCTTAGGAGTGGAATTTTCTAAAACGCTGCAAGAACTTTTTATGCATCTTAATAAGTAATCTTCCTACAAAGTTTCAAGTCTCTAGTTAAAAAAAAGTTTCCCTCATACAAACTTTGCACCCCTATTTAACCCCCTTAGGGATGGGATTTCCAAAAATTCCATCTTGTCCCTTCTTTTTAGTCCCAGTAGTTTCGGCTGTGCGTTGATCAATTAGTCAGGAAGTCTTCTTTTACATATATAGATAAATCAAATTTCTCATTCTCTCCACCTCATTTAAGCATCTTAGCTGACCATCCATCCGTAATGTGCGTGCTGGTGCCATGAGACCGGTTTAATTTATTTAAACTTTGTGACACAATACAAAAAAAAGTATATATGGTGGACTTAATGCTATAAGGCATTCTCTACCAGTCAACCAACGTGCTAAGAAGAAAAATTTGATGCAGGCATTTAAATTATTAATAATTTACCATGTTATAACAATGCCATTAATATCTGGGGGCACGGCAGTGCCCCCGCCAAGTCGAGCGCGAAGCAAACACTGCCGTACCATCCTTTACTGGAACCATTTCGCCACATTTTCAGGCCCCTATTTGAGAACCTCTGGATAAGACCAGAATGCAGAAATTTTCGTCATCCAGTAAGCTATAATCACATACTTAAAATCCAAAATTTTAAGTCTGTAGGTCATTTAGTTCCGAAGTTAAGCGAAAGCAAAGTTTCGCATTTATGACACTCACTCATGATCATCAAAATAGAACTAGTACTTCCCGTAAACTCAGAGAGCTGAAATTTGGTACATAGTTAGGGTTTAATGGCCACATAAAGGGAAAACTATAAAAAATTGCTATTTCAACCCAGTTTTCTAGATACACCAACTGTATACATTACTTTGTAATCCTATACAAATATATAGGATTACAAAGTTACATTTGCAGTGAATGGGAAAATTCAAAAGCAAGAATGGGCCTGCATTCATAGTTTGTATGTATGGATAACACATTAACCTTCAAAAAGAAGTGAGATTCCATAAAAAACACTCCATGTAAAAAAGAGGCCAAGTCTCGAAACTCTTCCACCGTAAAAAGTTGTGAGATATTTCGTAGAGCCAAGTTTCAGGCATTCTTATTAATCTTTATTTGCTTGCTTGACGACCCGTTAGCCTAGTGGGTAGTGACGCTGCCTACGAAGCTGAAGGTCCTGGGTTCGAATCCCGGTAAGGGCAAATAATTGTGTGATGAGCATGAATATTTGCTTCTGAGTCATGGAAGTTTTCTATGTATTTAAGTATTTATATCTATTATATATATCGTCGTCTAGTACCCATAACACAAGCCTTACTGAGCTTACTATGGGACTAGGTCGATTTGTGTAAGATTGTCCCTTAATATTTATTCATTTATTTATTTATTGCTAAATAAAATTTTGTGACTTGGCAATCACACAATACTACATAATTTTAGGTAAGTATGCAAAAATCTATAAATACAGTTAAGTTGTGTGATTGCCACGTTGCAGAATTTTATTTAACAAGCAAAAACATTCCATGTAAAAAAGAGGCCAAGTCTCGAAACTCTTCCACCGTAAAAAGTTGTGAGATATTTCGTAGAGCCAAGTCTTAGGCATTCTTTAATCTTTATTTGCTTGCTAAATTAAATTCTGTAACTTGGCAATCACACCACTTTCCTGCATTAATGGATTTCTGCATACCTAAAGCTATGTAGTATTGTGTGATTGCCAAGTCACAAAATTTTATTTAGCAAGCAAATAAAGATAAAAGAATGCCTGAGACTTGGCTCTACGAAATATCTCACAACTTTTTACGGTGGAAGAGTTTCGAGACTTGACCTCTTTTTTACATGGCATGTTTTTTTTGGGATGATGCATTTCCGATTAATGAGGCACAGAGTAGCTAAAGACAATCTGATTTGAAAATTATTAGTCAGGATATTCGTATCAGGCTACAACCTGCGCCGACAAGCCGAGCAAATCGAAAAATTCTCTATTTTACTATGACGTCGTGCACTCTAACAAACAACCTACGTTACGTAATCACATCGCTTACATTGCACGAGTAGGCTATACTGAATGCGAGAAAGGGGTAGCCTATAACGTTATTACATTATTATATCGGTTAAAAAAGTATCGGTTTTATATTAATGGTTTAGATTTATAACGTTATAATGGATATCGCTATACAGCGCGTCAAATATCGTTTTCGAGTAAAGCGGTTTTAGGAATAATAACGTTATAAATGATAGCGCTATACGAAAATAGCGCTATTTAAAGGCCTGGCTGACTGTACCTTCACGAAGAAAATTGGCCACATAAGTCGAGCGAGAGAGGCGAGCACAGGACCGTCAACACCATACCTGAACCTGAGTCGCTGTGGCCGAAATCAGCCGGGACTTCATCATCGTCAATAAACTTATTAATTTAAACACCTTGTACCCTCCACTTCTTAACTAAATATAATTTTATTAAATATGTTCGTTTCGTGTTACTTTAACGAAGAAGTTACCACGATCAAAGTTTAAACGATATGATACAGAGAGAACGAATAATATTGGATAGATGATAGATGGTCTGTAGCCCTAGACAGGACTCGAACCTGTGACCCCTCATTTCCGGTCACCCACTGAGCTACGAGGACAGTGACGGAAGACGCGTATCTTTCAACCATATTCGCCGCTACTAGCGACCTCTCTGTATTTTGTTGAAAGGCTCACATCTTTAGGACCACTCCCCTGCCACTACCCTGTACCCTATTCAGTACAAGATTAGAAAAATCATGCGTTAATTTAATAGTCATGCAATTTCATGAAAAAACATTAACTCAACCACTTTAGTGTTGTTATGTTTAAAAAGCCCTTAATGATCGAAATAAGTAAAACTAGTACAATATTTTCCTTCGATATCCTAGAGAAGCGAAGAAACGAAGACATTTTTTTCCGTTAAAATTCGAATTTTATATGGAATGAGGTTTAGAGACAACAGACACAATTATGGGTAGATCGCTTAACACAGTCCTCGCCTGCGTATGAAGATAACGGGGCGCAGGCGACTTACGGAAGTTAAAGCCTGGCGCCTGCACGCCGCGTGCGCCCCGTTATAGTCATACCCCTGCACCCTCGCGCAGCAAAGGCGAGGACAGTTATCAAAAAGACATAGACAACTAAAATCATAGCCCTTCCTTTTGGCTTTGGCTTAATCTGGCAAAACAGGCACTCATATCGTTTCATCCGATTTGGAGCTACGGATGGCCTATGCCATCTTAATCGAAATGTCTATACACACACAGAAACAGACACACATAAATACAGACTCACAGACTTACAAATACAAATGTATTTATAACATTACTAGCGCCGCGACTTCATCCGCATGGAACTCGTTTATATCGTAGCTCCATACAAACTTTCGCCCCCCATTTCGCTCCCGGATTTTTGCCGGAATAAAAGTGTTCTATATGTTAATCCAGGCGAACCCAGGTGAATTTTGGTAAATATGTGTACCAAAATTCATCTTAATCCGTTTAGCCTTTTTTGCATGATACAAACATACAAAGGTCCAAACATCTAAACTTTCGATATCTAAAATCTAAAAATAGTAGGATCTGATTTTCGTAGGGGATTAAAAAAACACACTGTAATCGCGGGGCATCTATTCTGCCGTCCTAAGCAAAAAGGACGCATCTGACTATGAGACTGGTAGTCAGATGCGTCCTTTTTGCTTAGAAAGGCAGTATTTGAGAGCTACGTCCCAGACAGACCCACATGTTAAACTTATAACGCCCCTCGTTTGTGTCGTTAAAAACACAAATCTCACACGACTTTATTTTCAGATGAATCGAACGACCGCTGGTGGGGGGAGTCGGCCGTACCTCCCGCGCCGGCAGTAGCGGTACCTCCCCAACGACCATCCGTGGCGACCGTTCCAAATATCACAGGCATCGTTAAAAGTGAACCAGCGTCTTCTCCAAGGCCGCATGTTACTCAAAATGGTGAGTGTCATTTTAGACGCTGTCAACACCAAAATGCCCTTGAGGATTTTGGATAGCGCGCACACTGTCTATTTGTATCGGAGTAAACGAGAGCGAGTGTTACTGGGCGGCCCGGTTTTTGAAGATAATATTATTACATTTAAAATATTGAAATAAAAAAAGGGTGGATTATTTGTGAAATATGACTCGTTCGCGGTTTAGGTCTGAATATGTTGACTTCATGGATTTAATTGCAGACCCACACGTCAAAAAAATAAAGACATAGAACCGTTTAATGTGATTTTAAGACCAATCTTTGCAATTATTTTCTATCGAGCCGATTTTGTCCAATTATGTATCGAGCCCGTCCACGGTCTTTGAAATATAGTGAATATTAACATATATTTTATTTGATATGCTAGAACAAATAGTTTTTCTTAAAAAACTGCATAAATAACATCAATTTCACCAAATTAGGTCTTGTCAGCCTCTTAACCTGGGCCGCTATTCCATTATTTTCAGTTGACAATAGGATACATCACTAGTACAATGTATTGTATCATTTTGTTCATTCTGATTTAGAAAGACGTATTGGCATTGGCTACGTAGGGAACCAATTTTTTATAGATTTAGCAAAAACCTAATTAGATTAAAGGTTCATTCAGTATAGGTATTTACAATCAAATATAATGTAACTAAAACAAGAACTAAAGAGAGTAAAACTATACTAAATAATAGGACTTGATTTAGTGATAACAAAAATATTAAAATAAAATATTACCAAGGTAAGTTGATTAGGTACACAAATAAAAGATTGTTGGTGAAAACTTGCCAAGTCATATTTTAAGTTACAATTTTATGTACCTATGCTAAGTTTCAAGACATTGAAAGAATAATTGTGTTTTTAATTAACTGTACTGTACAATGTTGTATATTGTTATAATACTATATATTTCAGGATTATCAACAGAACTTGGCAGCCCTGGTGAATAGTCAAATATCTAAGTGCGATAGATAGAGATATAGCATAGAGAGAGATAAAAATATCTACTCAGGGGAGTTTCCCTACGCGCTACGCTCCTGTTGGCGGTTGTAGCGGTGCTAAAAGAATCAATTTACCCTAAAGCTGTTCCAAGTAAATTGACTTGCGAGTCGATTTACCCGCAAGCTGTCCCAAGTAAACCTACTTCCGTACTGCTACAGGTCTGATAATAACAGACTAGAGATGATCTAATTGGATCAATCTGGGGGCACAGTAGTGCCCCCGACAAGTCTAGCAAAAGAGCAAAAAAGGCACGGCCGTACCATCCTTTTCTCGAAACTATTCCGGGCATTTTCGACCCCGCTGTTACTTACTTGTGAAAAAAACTAGAAGCCTATATTTTCTGTGACTAAAAGGGCATTACATAGCTAGATTATATTTCCAAATTACATTACATTCGAACCAGTAGTTTAAGAATGATTGCAAGTCAAAGTTCCTCAATTTTGTCACTGATTCACTCATTCATCTACTGACCGATCATCAACATTGTAAGGTACTTCTAGCAGCCATAAATACTTGTGCATGCGATTAATGTTAAGCAAGCAAATAGCTAGCTTCCGCCCGCGACTTCGTCTGCGTGGACACGGGATAAAAAGTATTTTATATTTTAATCCAGGCTATAAACTATCTTCGTGCAAAATTTCACACAAATCGGTTGAGCCGTTTAAGTGTAATTGAGTAACAAACATGTAAAAATCCAAACTTTCGCAGACTACGTAATATCTTACAACTTTTTACGGTGGAAGAGTTCCGAAACTTGGCCTATTTTTTTTCGAGCGTATGTATGTATGTGACCTTCTCTGGCACGCCCTGTAGCCTAAACCGTTTGACGGATTTCGACATATGAGATGTCGTTGGATTTCTCTTAATCGTGGGAATGACATAATAGGCTATAAAATTTAAAAAAAGAGCAGTTGGGTTTTTTGAAAAATCTTTTAATTTCACTTGTTTTATGGAATGTTTTTATGGCATCAACTATTCTTGTCGTATTGTACCGTTAGAGTGCCAACACTACAGAGTTTCCCAGATACAATGTTGCAATATGGGTTTTAGCAAGGTTAATCGTGATGCAATTTCAAGGAAAACCATTTTGAAACGCAAAATCGTTATTGCTGTGTTTGAAAACCACTTAATGATCGAAATAAGTTCAATAGTTCCCTTTGATATCCTAGATAAACGAAGAAACGTAGACGTAGTAGATTTGTCTGTTCAAGTTATAATGTTATATGGAATGAGGTATAGACAGGAGGCCCATAAAAAGGGGGTTGAAAAATATACACAAAACTCTCATTGTTGGTGCGTTTCAACGTTACCTATACATACTACGGCAACAAAACCGACAGAACAAAATTTTATTCAGTTTATTAATGAATGCGCAAAAAAGACATCGAGTATTACAGTAGGTATCTAATATAATTTACAGTTCGTATGGCATAAGGTAGCGATTTCTTTCTTTTACCAAATTTTTGAGTTCATCTTTATTGTCTGGGCTGTACTTACTCTGCCTTCTATAGAAATAAAGTTCAGACCCCGTATCATGGTCGGCCTTATCACGCGATAAGTGACAAGATAGAGCGTCCGTCTCATTCCATCGAACGGTGTCAGCCAGTGACGAACGCTTTATCTCGTCACTTATCGCGTGATAAGGCCGACCATCATACGGGGTCAGTTCGTTTATTTAATGTAATACGTGCATCCCTTCAATAAATTCAGAGATCAAAAGGATATGCCAGTCGTATTTGAAATTAGAAAAAAAAACCAGCCGAGTGCGAGTCGGACTCGCGCACGAAGGGGCCGTACCATTATCATAAAAACGGCAAAAAAATCACGTTTGTTGTATGGGACCCCCCTTAAATATTTATTTTATTCTGCTTTTTAGTAGGTATTTGTTATTATAGCGGCAACAGAAATACATCATCTGTGAAAATTTCAACTGTCGAACTATCACGGTTCATAAGATACAGCCTGGTGACAGACAGACGGACAGCGGAGCGGAGTCTTAGTAACTAAAGAAACGTTTTACCCTTTGGGTACGAAACCCTAAAAATGGTACCTAAGGCCGTATTCACAACGTTTTAGACAGCTGATAATAATGGCTAATCGACATAATGTTCTTAATCAGAGTATATTATGTCTTAAAAGAAGTCGAGGTATGGTTTTAGTGATATAATTGACTGTCTGTCACCAGCGGTCATGAAAACGTCGTAAAACTCGGGAATACTAACCAAAATCCATTCTCTCATTATCTTTCAATCTAAATGTTATCCATAAGCTAACTTGAATCAGTTTAAATGATTAATTTTCATATTTATTGAGTCGCTCTCGAAATCATGAAATGAGGAGCATTATATAATTAATTATTAAGTTTATTTGGTTAGGTACTAATTGACTGGCAATGTTCTAATAGCGGACGGAGATTAAACGTTTTCTCGTTCATTTCAATAAAGTTGTTTTAAAAGGTTAAGAGTTGATCAAATTGTATCATCATTCATCACTTTAAACATTACATTTCGACAGATTAAGTCAAAACGCTTTACAGGGCAGCCCAAATATGAGATCAAAGAATTAATAGAATATTTTTCTTATGTTTCGTACTTGAGGTCTAAAAAGTGACATTAAATAGTGTATTTTTTGACTAAAAAACTTATGTTGCCATTGGTACCTGTGTGCACCTGGAGTGACGCTGGTGGATTATTCGATACTTAGGTTTTACATTTAGCTTAGTCGTTTTGTATTGTATTATTTTGATTCTTATATTTTAGGAATAAAATAATAATTTTCTTCTTAAGTCATATATCCCCCTTTGCACTCAAAACAAACGCAAATTTGATATGACCAACAAAATACCGCAGCTCCAAAAGGTTTTGCGATTCAAAGCTACTTACGTCACTTACAACTTTCAGAGCGTCCATATGTGTGTATGCACAAACTCTTTTTAGGCTCTTAGATTGACCACAAACTAGAATCTATTGTTTGAACCGGGATAGGGAGACTATTCTTTTGACCTGCTGAAACCAGGAAGATGGTTTTTACACCGCAACTACACACTGATAATCTTTTGAGATCGAGAGGGTGTCGTTTACGAGGAGGTGCACAGATGTTTTGATCGAATATTATCTTACCTCTCAGCTCAATAAAATCTTTTACAATATAACATAAATACGTTTGTTTCAACTTACTAACTTGGCAGCTATAAATAAAACATAATGCTTAGCGGATACAAAGATATCCATTTAAAAATTTGCTACGAGAAATAAGATGATATTTATTTTGTTGCTACAAAAATAAAGAAGACAAAGTTTGTTACTTCGTCTATTAAAACAGAAAAGTATAACAACACACTGTGGCTGGCAAAGTAGGTAATAAATGTTGATTTTACTTTCGGTCAGATTGAATTACCATTCAACCTTACCGTTTTGTCGAAAACAAGGTACATATGAAAATCGTTATGGTATTACCATAATCATTAATAATCGATACATAATGTTTTATGTATCTTCCACAGAAATGAGAATGTTGAGATGGATGTGTGGTGTAAGGAGAATTTCATACAACTTCACAATGATCATGTTACGTGTTGACTGTGGAGCTGCTCACAGTTTGTCCCTGTTCGTGTAGCGTGTACTGTGTGTACTTAAAGTCACACCGAGAACTGCGGGGTAATTGCGTAACTTTTTGAACGAGCGTTAGAACAACTCATCTATCCTGACAAAATATAACTATTAGATCTACCTTACTTACGAGTATGTACAAAACGCTACGTAATAGACTTACAGTTGAGTAATATTAACGTATAATCCGCTCATGTACCTTCTTTGTGTTAATAATAATTTAGTTCCAACCATTTTGGCAAAGGAATCACGACTTAAATCCTATTACCTATAAAAGTACGCCTGAAACAGAATATTGATTAACTTATTTGTTCCCAGATTTCTTCGAAACGATGTACGCATACATCATTGCGGCTGTCATCATCGCCATGTTGTTTTGCATCATCGCCGTCGTAGCCCGGTGCGTTCTTCGCAAGAAGACTCGCGACCGGCCTAAAGGCCCCGACGTCTCCGCCAGCACAGAGATCCCCAACGGCTTCAACGACAGCATATCAGAGGTCGACAACGATATCAACATCACAAGCCTCTCTGTGCCTGTCGATACCGTTGACTCTGGCCTCAAGCCAGAAATGCAATTCACCGACGTCGCCCTCAGCCCCAAAATCAATCGGTACGTCGGTCGACCCGTACCTAATACCTATCCTCACGTCAGCACTAACATGTACGGACAAGTTACCGAATTCCCTATAGAAATGCCGCTCCGGACAATGCCACACGGCACATTAGGTCGTGGCGTGGCCGTCAAGACCCTGCCACGCGTCCAAGTGCAAAATGAAACGGACCCTAACACAAGGAGTTTATATCGATATTCCAACGCCCAGTACTACTTTGGGTGACAACAAGATCAAGGTGCGGACGTATCTAGAACATATTGTTTCTAGTGTAGTGAAGTGTACATAGGACTTGGTAGTTTTGAAATGTCCTACATTTGAATACTGTGATACTGTGATATTAATTGAAGATCTATAGTACGCCGTACGATGCAGGTTTCGCGGTTCGTGGAATTGTAACGAGAAATCTGTCTAGTTCATAATATGAAGAGTTTACTTGTTGTGAAAATAACTATTGTATTTACTTAGTTGAGGTTTCCAGTTGTAGTTTTGAATTGAGTTTATAAAAAATATTATAATGTTTGATCACATTAATAATTTATGACGTCTGTTTTTCAGAAGCAAATTAAAATAGCTTCGCGAATTTTCAATTAAAACTTTGGAGTGCCTGTATAAATATTTTTATTTCTTGCGGAAATATTTTCTGGCAACAAAATTAAACATCATGTCTGCAGGAAAATTTTGGGCACGAAGTGTTTGATTCAATTAAAGCTGAAGTAGGTGACCTTCCCTTAATCGCAATGAGTAATGACTTCCCTATAATATTAGAGTACCATTTGGGTGATTTTTCTAATTTCAGTGGAAAAAAGACTATACCAGAAATTTAAAAAGAATGCACACTCCATACAGTGTCTTTCTTGTGGTCTTTGCACATTCAAATCATTTTTTGTGATAAGTTAAGAACTAAGGTTCAGTATATTATGTATGGATATCCACAATACATAATTTATGCTAATCAATATTAAAATTAATGTTCTTGAGTTTTAGGAACAGAGAGAACAATTCATGAATTTCTGTGTACAAACAAAACATTAATTTCAGTAAACAAAGTCTAAAATATGCACCGGAAAAAAATGTAAAAATAAATGAAGTTTCCTAAAATCTGCTCTGTATGATTCAATTTATCTTAAAAGGACCCAGAAAAGCCCGTGCAAATATAATTATTGGCTACAAAACTCCGAAAGCCGCAGCGACTCGAACATTTCCCTGGTTAGAGGCAACTAACCTTCCCTTATCGTGCCCAGGATTGACAATTTGTATGGTAATGTACTCAACCGGTTAAGAAGGTCAAAGTAAAGCAGTTTGCTTATAACATTGTATCTACCCCACTTGTATGAAATTCAGTAGAGAATTGGAGTCCCAGGATTGAGATTCGGCAATTGGATTTGAGTATGTTAACCTATCTCAAGTTTTTGCGTTCAGGGCACCCAAGGCTATTGGCATCATCAATGTCACGTTCTTCCGTGAATCAAATTTATATCACTCGCTATATGGCTGAGTTTATTCAATGGCCGATTTTTTATAAAACTCATTGAAATTGGAACCTTCTACCTAAGACGGTAGATTTAGAATATAATAGAATAGAATATAATATTTTTATTTGCTTTTTAACTTTAATGCAATTCGGTCAACTAAAATAATCTTAAGAAGAACATGAGTCCTCAGGTACAGGGTGCCACGGAAGTACTCCGTTTAAGTTCAAATATAAGGAAGGATCAATAGCAAAACCACATCGAATTGGTTGGTTTTGCAATTGGAGGCTAATTAGTAGCTCATTGTTTCGTACCCGGTCAAGTGGATATATTTTTGTGTTTGGTCTACCATTCCGAGTTGCAGTTAATAAAATTATCGAGTGTTTTGAAACGCCGTTCTGACTAGATTAAGAAACAATAAGGTCCGATTTTCAGATTATGATTATTGACTATATGATTGTTTATCTTATTTAATCGATACATGATTGCCTAAAATTTCCTAGATAGAAAAAAAAATCCAAAGGTGGGTGTTTATTTTTCTTATTTTACTCAGTCACAAACAATACATTATTTTACGAAACAATCAAGTTAATACTATATTGTTTATCTCATCTAAAATCTCACTTAATGAAATATAAATCAAACTTTTCTAAGTTAGGTATATATCGAAAGTCCAAAAAAGCCGTTCCCGAAGAGTGTTGCTTCTCTTTTTCTCGTGCGCGGAAGGCATAAGCGTGTCTCTGTCTGGTGGGCGTGGTCTACTCGAATCAAGGCACCCCCTTAAAAATTCAGTTTGGGAAGAACTGCGAATCAGAGGAAGAAACGCGAAACGAAATATACTTGGGATTATTTGAGTTGGCCCAATTCGAAGTCCATTTAAAAACAACTGTCGTACAAGGGAGAAGATTCCAATTCCGATGACATCATCATCCTCCTAGCGTTATTCCCGGTAGTGCCCCTAAAGGAGCCCGGAGTCCGGTTTGACACCTAATCCCAAGATTTGGCATAGGCACTAGGTTTACGAAAGCGACCTGACCTTCCAACCCAGAGGGAAAACTAGACCTTATTGGGATTAGACCGGTTTCCTCACGATGTTTTCCTTCACCTAAAAGCTAACGGTAAATATTCCGTACATAAGTAAGTTCCAAAAAACTCATTGGTACGAGCCGGGATTCCCGGGGTTGGGAACCCACGACCGCCGCTTGACAGCCGCATGCCTGAACCACTAGGCTACCGTAGCTCTTCCAATTCCAATTCAAATTACAGTTTTATAAAAAATCGACCAAATTAAATAAACTCGACCAATACATAATGTGTATTATAATCTAACCTGACGACAGTTGAAAACTAGCGACTTAACCTTCAATTGACTGATAACTACTTTTACTGTTAAGTACTTACCTATTATTTGATATGTTTAAGTATTCAATAAGACCTGTGTACAGAAAACTTTTTATGTGGTAGGTACATCTTTAAATATTAAATTATACGCATATTATTTGTTTTTTTCTTGAGGCCTTATTTTGGTTCATTACCTTCGCCTTACAATCGCATTTCAATGTGTATCACGCACGTATTCTGACACGTTAAATCGACAAGCATAGATACAATATACGAGTATTAGTAGAGTATATATGCCATATGATCATGTTTGAAACTCTAAAGCTCTTCAATTAGCTGGTGAAACATCTGAAAAACATAATGTTTAACTCTTACTGAACGAAACCAACTACTTATGTATTTTAATAAATATTTTAGTTTCGTGTCTTAACGTGGAAAGCTTTATCAATCAATGTCTCAGTTGAAAGAGCGCTGTAGCGGCAATACGATGGCACAAGTTCGAGTCCTGTATTGCGCTTAAGAAGATGATGCTTTATTTTTCTATTTTATTTGATCTCTGTATCGTCGTGTCAACGGCAGCTACCATTCCGTATCGACCGAGTCTGTATTGTATTATCTCAATACATGTACATAGTTCGTTTTTGCGATATATATAAGGTACATATTTAAATACCTTTGTAGTGTAATTGAGGGTTCATGGTTTCAAGATAGTCAGTTTATTTAAATGTTATATCATGTAACCTGTTTTAAAATTTGCTACTGTTTCAAGTAACAACTGGCCATTTCACGGTTCATAAAAAAAAAATCTACTGCTGTATATATAGGCTTTAGTTCAAATACAATGACACTGATAATAAGTCGTCGAAAAACTCTATGCTCTATGGCCCATAAACGCACTGTTTAGCGTGCTTTTATGGTTCATAGGTCTTTCATAAAAGCACCGTTTACCACGATGTCAAATCATCAAACTATTTTTTAATCGTCCGCTATATTGCAGAGGTACCAACTTCATAAGCAAGTTTATCGAAATAAAAAGTTTTTATTTATGATTTTAACATTTGTATATTTTAAATTATTTACTAAAATAATGATAAATTATAATCTATTGCGTGTTAATTTGCATGTTTTAATAATTCTTTGTATTATTTATAACAAAGAAACCATAAACAAGGGGTATCATGTATCTGATTTCCCAGCAAAATACAGTTGAATGAAAAGACGAAAGATGATAAACTATAACTCCTAAACTTTTAAGATTTTATTCGTGTTTGTGAAAACAAAATTGTACATTCCTTTTAAACAGTCATCGGGATTTATAACTGCACTTCTGAAGAAATTGCGTGAGTAGCAAAATAACGAATAGAAAACTTGCTGCTTGAAAAGTCTTAATAGGTAATGCAATTTGTTTAAAACTTATCGTAGAAAAAGTATTGTATGCAACGGTGTATAACTCGTCTAAAAAAGCTCGTGGCGTCTTTAATTGCGATGCTCGCCAAGGCTCGCATCGCAACCCACGACGCTCGCGTTTTAAGACCCTTCTTATACAACAGTTGCATAAAATACTATAGAGCCGAATTTACACTGGCGTGAGATATTATGTTGAAAATGATACTAATCATTAAATGGTGAAACTCATGATTTATAAATTTCACTACGGACGACTTGATTGTAGAGGTCGATTCACGAGTGCTGGCGCGGAAAATATATGAAACTGTCATTAATTTCATAGACATTACGCGCCAGCTCTTGTGAATCGACCTGTACGTGAGTTTAACCGTATGATTGTTAGTATAACTTTAAAATCATTTGTTCTGATAATAATGTATTGAAGGTATTATTTATTATTCGAATTTAAGCAAGTGCGCAGACGAAGAGCTCAGCTTATTAGCGAACGAGCGAGGCAACGTTTTTGGGGCTACACGCGCTTTAATACGATTTTGATGCAAAACTAAAGTACCACAATTTTATTGAAACCCAGTTTCATTATAATTTCCATTGGATTCTCTTTGCAACATCAATCCTCACTTTTGAAAGTTATTGCTCAAAGAATTCAATAGTTCCCGGAAAATGGTTGAGAGCAGGAAATTGATAAATTAGTCACAATTCAATTAACGACTTAAGTCATTTCTAAGTATCAAAGCCGTTTTTGTAGTGTCAGGAAAGACGTTTGGTTTTTTTTCTTGTTTTTGACCCGTCTAAAAAGCGAATCAATATTATGAATGCGAAAGTGTGTCTGTCGGTTATCTCTACACGCTTAAACCGCTGAACCGATTTAAATGAAATTCAGTAGGTATATTAGTTTGAGTACCGGGGTTAGATATAGGATAGTAATTATCCTGGAAATCATCCCCTGAGGGGGTGAAAGAGGGGTGAACATTTGTATGTAACTACGATAAAACGAGTTCGACGCGAACGGAGCCGCAGGCGGCAGCTAGTAATCTAATAAAAAATACAGGATAACTTCCCCAACTTCGGGCAAGTGAAGATAAAATTTAAATCTTTAAAAATTTACCGCTCGACCTCCGTTCATAAATCAGAATACAGCGCCATCTTGATTTATTATAACAGTTCAGGAAATGGTTGTAAAAGGAATTTTTGCATAATTATAATCTTCCGGTGCCAACGATGATCGTCTGAATTTGAAAGGGAAATGCGATTGTTTTTAAGGGGTTTTGAACCTATTCAACTAGGTAAGTGGATACTGTTACTCATCCTACAAATTGCTTCCATGTCTATCTGAGAAATCAAATCAAAGTGAAGCTTGAATGAACAATGCCTCCTTCAACGAATCCGCATTAAAAAGCTCGTAGTCTCAAGATCGTCTCGCTCTTATTAGACACGGCTTGGTCACAGCTTCTAGCCTGTGGGACTTAAATGCTTGCCATTTTCTCACTTATCGGTGTGGATAAAACATCTGTCACTCTCGCACTCGGATACATTGGCGTATGATCTGTTTGCCAGAGGAGGGGGGGGGGGGGGTCTTTTTAATCAAATCAAATCAAATAATTTATTTCGGAAGTGTTTCCATAATTCGTTAGTAATAAAGGTCTTAAGAACTATGTTAGTAGGTATTATATTACCATTTACAAGTCAGTTGGATGCCCTATGCAACCTATCCCAGTGGAATAGGAAGGGACCATCCAGGCGCGCCGCCACTGTTTGCAGGAGGCTGTTCGGGCTGCCGCGTAGGCGCCTCAGCAGGGACGCGACACGCTTACGCATTATGGCGTGAAACCCATTTGTGTGCGCATCGCAAAACATCCCTGATGCACTGCAATGGCGCGGCAGCCCGCCGGGCAAAAACCCGCCGGGTTAATGCCGGCATAGAATTTTGAGTCAGTCACCCAGCATCCTGGGGAGCACCAGACGCTTCTGGGGTGCGCACGGAACCCTATATACACGCCCATGCTCGAATACTTATCAGAACGTAAGGAAAGTCTTATCGACTGCGATAAGATAAAAGTGGTAACCATCTTAGGCCCGCTGGAGCCAAATCACGAACCAGGTCAGGTCAGTCGTGAAACTCGGGGAAGGAGTCGTACGATACCTTCCACTCCATTGCTTAAAGGACAGCTGACTCTTAAGATACACTTAATATGAATGGTATTAATGATAGCAGTCGTTTTTTTTTTTTTTTTCAAATTACTTATAGATTTTTTTATACATTTTGGTCACCCTACAAGCCGTACTGTCACCCCCACAGATATACAGTAGATAACTTAAACACCTCAATCTGTATGAAAACCGACCGTGTCACTTTTTTCTACCTACTGTGACGTCACAAGGGCGAATTAGTGATGTGAATTCCCCGTTGTCCGCGCAAAATCGATTCTGCAATAAGGCATTTTCTTATTATTCACGGACAACCGGCTACCACAAGTACAGACGCGCGCGGAATGTCAGTCGGACGGCCAACTTGGACCGAGTTCGGTCACGTGAAGTAGATGCATTTGCGTGATCTATGTATATCTATATCTGTGGTAACCCCCCCTTACGGCGTGTGTCAAAAGTCATAGGGTGACCATGATTATATTTTTGTTCTTAATATAACAAATAAATAAATATTTGCGGACAATCTTACACAAATCGACCTAGTCCCAAACTAAGCAAGGCTTATACTATGGGTATTGGGTACTAGACGACGATATACTATACAGACTACTACTACTAAACTACTATTTATACTTATACAGATAAATAAATACTTAAATACATAGAAAACATCTATGACTCACAGGAACAAATATTCGTGCTCATCACACAAATAAATGCCTTCACCGGGATTGGAACCCGACCTCCGGCTTCATAGACCCTGCCTATGAAGCCGGAGGTCCCGGGTTCCACTACCAACTAGTCTAAACTAAAGAGGTTGTCAAAAAAATCTACTCTGTTTAATTGGTGTAACTATTGCATTGAAAAGACAATCAATTAAGGTAAAAGTCCTAGTACTCGAAATTGAACTAGTATTACGAGTATATATGTGGCATGGGCACTTTATGTCAAAGCAATATGGGCTAAATTCGAACTTTGAGTATATTTCTTATAGATTGATGACTAATAATGTTATGTATAATCATCTTTAAACTAGAAAAATAATAATGATACAATATACTATGGGCGCTATAAATACTCTGGGCGAGGTAAAAGCCAGCCTTTTGGTCAAGTGAAGCCTCGACCAAGCGCTTGCACAATCCATTGAAGATTCGGTGCGCGCCTGGTCCTCACGGTCCGAGGGTCTCTACGCCGAACAGCTCAAAGATTGGATTTAAAAGTCGGATGAAGAGATTTCTGGTTACTTTGATTTACCTTGAGAAAATATTATTTTATTTTTTATTTGCGTCAGGCAACTAAGCCCATATTTACAGACAAAAATACCTTACAGACTAACATACATATCAATATACAAAACGTATAATGTAACACATCAATACGTAAAGACGGCTGTAAATAAATATGTTTACAGTAGATACAAAAACCCCGTATAGCCCCAAGTCATCTTATATTATACGACATTGGATCCTACAAGAAACATCTCCGTGTTATTATTAGGACACGATTTTTACTTTCGTCTTTTTTGTTTATGTTTCATTAAGCCCACAACCCTCGCCGTTTGTTTTGAATAACACAGCGACAGGGAGTTTTAATTTAAATATGTAGATGCAGGAAATGAGGTAATGAAGTGAGAAAATTCATGCTTTTTTGTTACTTTAGGCGTAATGTCCTAACTGTGTGTCCAATTAATCTAAACCTGCAATGGAACATTAGCGCAGAGTTCAACGGAATTGTTTGAGGACAAAAAAAGGTTTAGGAGTAAGAAAACTCATCAAATTTAATTTTGAGTCTGCTGGATGCGGGTGGCGCAGGACCGGTCATTTGTGGCACTCTTTGGGATCAAACCACAACGACGCCTAGCAGTGGAAGTTTTTAGGCTCTTAAGATGATGATGGTGATGATGATGTACAGTTTTTTTTTTTTTTTAATAGGGGGACAACTTACACAAACCGACCTAGTCCCACACTAAGCAAAGCTTGTACTATGGGTACTAGACGACGATAAACATACTTATATAGATAAATAAATACTTAAATACATAGAAAACATCCATGACTCAGGAACAAATATTCGTGCTCATCACAGAATAGATACCCTTAGCGGGATTCGAACCCAGAACCTCTTGCTTCGTAGGCAGGGTTACTACCAACTAAGCTAAAGCGGTCGTCGAAGATTAGATTGCTGATATGAGATTGCTGAGGTCCAAGCGACATTCAAAGTGGCCAAAAAAGTTCAAGGCGGACACGACATTCAGCAATAGGTGTGTAGACTCGAAAACTATTATTACTTCAAAAGAAAGAAGGCAAAAAAATATGCCTGGTGACCAAAATCCCATTCAGATATCTCAAAGAATTACGAAGCTACAACCGTTTCAATATTGCTTGTTAGAGAGAGAAAACGCAAACAGTGTGTGATGTCACGTTACGGGATGCTGCCTCGGCGCCGAACACGATGAGCACGGCACATTGCCATATATTAGTGACGTCACAATCTTCCGGCGTCATCGTTTCACATGAAGTTGCGTTTTGCGAAAAAGAGACAGAAGATACCCGTTCTTTAAACTACTTCGTGATTATTTAACCTTTTGCGTTGATTTTTTATCTATTTGACTACATTTTTAATATTTTTCGAGAAAATATGGCACTATTGATTATTTTATTTAGTGCCTACACCCCTATTGATACACGAGCATGTACATAATAATGATGAAGACAACTAGAAGTTAAGGCGCCGTAGGTTCATGGTCTTCTCTCCCTCTCACTCAGCATAAGCGTGAGCGAGATGGAAGTGCGTGCTCGGAAGCACGGATATAATGTTTTTAAATTTAAATTTTTTGGCCGTTTAAATAAATAAAAATGTATTCACTGATTTCCCTCGAACATGATATTGCCGATTTTTAGAAGCAATTTTAGAACTTATAGCTGATGTGCATAATTTGTTACGAATATTTTAAGTGTATTTTTGTGTATTTTAGACCTATGTTCGTGATTTTTTTCTATAGAGCGAAATATGCCTAATCAAGTTTCGAATCACTGATCTCGCTGCAAAAAAGCCTCAAGATTACTATTCGTATTTTTTTGAAACCACATTATTCTAAACAGACGCATTATATTGTTTCAAAAACTCTGTTCGCTTAACTTCGCTGAACCTACGGCGCCTTAACCATTATCGCTGAATTACGTTTACGAGGTGGACTGAGGACCTGGTAAAGGTCGCGGGAGTTCGCTGGATGCGGGTAGCGCAGGACCGGTCATTGTTCCATTCTTTGGGGGAGGCCTGCATCCAGCAGTGGACACCTTTTGGCGGATATGATGATGTTGATGATTTTACTTTTGTTTATGTAAGGCAACTAAAGCATTTGTGGATGCGGGAATGCGGTATCATGTCACCTATGAATATCAACTCACAGCCAAGTAAGAGTACTGCTATATTGCGCGCCAACATTTAAATGAATGATTCCGTGCAAGCAGGGTGATAACTACTGGTATGCACGCATACCAAGCTCGCTTCCTCGTAATGGGTAGCTATCACTTTATCGAAATATCTTTCATCAAATTTCATACCACCGAAAACTATTCCACGAATTACATTTAATTTTTTTTTCTAATCACATAATCATCATCTCATTGCTTTTTAAATAATCGAACAACTATTCATAGTTAATAGTTTCGAATTTGTGTCAAATCGTAGCTTAACTATTCATCGAATTTACCTTTCATAGAATAATTAGTTAGTCATAGTATTAATTTATCGAAACATGATTCACAGATGGTACGTTCCATATGTTATTATTGCCACGAACAATGTTTCATCGCAGTAACGTTTCATCGAACGACGCATTTGTTATTGCAGCGAGTTAGAAAAAAAGACTGCGGTCATTCGTAAATAACACAATTACCTACCTCCAATATTGTATATTACATCATTGACTATCACTGACTTTCTGTGTTAGGTGCCTGCTTGTTATTGATCTATATTTTTCATTTTTGTACCTGTTTGACAGTCTGATGACCCGCCAGCGTGTCGACGACGCCCCGCTCACGCGGGGCGTCTGCTTGCGCTCTGAGGGACGCAAGTAAACCCTAACCTAACCAACCTAGTGACCAACACTAGTGAAACGATTTTCTATGTAGTAGTAATTTTGGGAACTGAAACTTACGTTAAAACAAAATTATAGTACTCGTAAAGGCGATTCGATGAACGACTGTGTCGATGGACAATTAAAATAATGAAGTCAAATTCGATGAGTTGATTCTTGTGTAAAAGGTAATTCGAGCAATCGTATGAGCGATCTAACGAAGTTCGATGAATGATTCCTAAGTGGCAGTACCATTCTGCGAAAAGTGTTTTAGGAAACGATAATCGATGAAACGATTTTCTGTACAATGATGGATTACCCTCGTAATATTATTACTTCAGCGCTACTAATAAATTGAAGATAATACTAAGAATAATAATAAACCATTTTCGACGAAACAGAGTGTCTCCCGCACGACCGCTTCGGTGTAGATTTCGGTTGGTTGTTCCGGAACCGCCGAATCAGCACATCCATCTCGCCAAAAGTGGCGTAAATCTAGCCAGCGGTCAGAAAAAACCTGTTTAAGTACTTCATTCTTATCAGACAAACGTCTGCCTATACAAGAATTAAAATTTACGCACCCAAGCGTCGTAACTTTTAATGTGTAATAAACGTTCAATAACGGGATTGTACGTGACCGGGATTTCCATGGGCAGGTAATTTTCCCGGTCCTTTCTTGCAGGAAGGGAATAGTAATAAAAATCATTAAATGGAGGGTCGCGCTTGACCGCCCGGGGGTCATACCTGCGAGCCGCAATATGGACCGACTAGTGATGTTCCCAAATTCCTGTTTCTAGGAGTGATCCTGTTATATATAATCGGCTTATTCCACGAGAGGTGGCACAGCTAGAGGAGGAAGGTGTCAATGAATTTCGGAAACCTCCGATGATAATACGCAGTAGAAATACTAAGGTTTCCTCGTACGTGTGCAATGTAACAACACGCACTAACTACAGGTTCGGGATATTGCTGGGTTGCAGTTTGTACATAGGTACACACGGACTGTTATGTGGTGTATAATCAAATGATCTATTGACATCTCTGAGTTTTCTCGACGTTTCGGATGTGTCACAATATCTTACTAAACTACAATTAGGTATGCGTGTAAAGTTTAAATCAATGTATGTTAAGTGGTGGTTTTTACGGAATACCGTTTGTGATTCCTAGCTCTAATACTACTAACAGACTAACATACATGTCGATGAAGCATACTAAACTTAAATGACACATTAACATTATTCCCTGGAGCTCCTCACTACACCAGACTGGAAACTAATAATGCCCATGCTCGAAAATGTTGGGTAAGTGGTTAACATATTCGGCAACTTTTATAATCAACCTTTATATAAGTTGTCTAGTAAAAGTTATTCAAATAATCTGCCAAACTGAATTCGTCAGAGCTGTCAAAATTAGATTAAAGAGTTGGAACTTCAGAATGGCGAAAAAGTTAGGCAAATCAGAACTTAGTCCCTGTAGGTTAGGTCCCTAAGTTTAAATAATTAATTGGAGACGTAAATATTCAAAAGACCACTAATATAATACTCAAAAAAATACTTAATTTAAACTTTATCTTTGCTAATAGAAAATAACATCTTTATTAGCTTAGCTAACATAATCGCGTTTATGGCGGACATAAAGCATAGTTAGTATGTCAGCGCGAGCGAGACTGCAGAAACAATACCACTACTGCGTTCCCCATGCATGTGCCTGTGGTAAGGGTGTGGACCACCCGGGCCGGCATGGTCTCTCTTGCCCTAGAAGCGCCGGCCGTTTATATTATACCGCTAGGACACCATCTCTGCGACCCTCAAGCCCGTACGAAAGGCAAAAAACGATAGTAAGCGTTGTGGTAGAGCCACTTTGGTGCCGTGGGAGGCCTACCCAGGTAGGGCTCTGGTATGGGACGCTATTTTGTGTCGACACTTTTGCCCAGTCCCACATCCTGGCAACCTGCTCCCAGGCCGGTGTTGTAGCTGATTAGGCCCAAGTCCTCAAGCGGCGCAAATATTCGTATATTAAAAGACAACGAGTTGGCGGCGCTCGCAGTGGAGACCCTGGTCGGCTGACATGAAGGTCTTTAGCTCTGTCGTCGCGGCTGGTCGACACCTCAGGGGGCCCCAGAGCTGATGCTTATCCCTCTTTACGACAATTTTTCGCGAAACAGACAGGTCGTTACCTGTTCACTGTTCAGCCAGCGTACTGGGAGAATTTCTTGTGTGATGGTTGCACTTATCGCTTTCGATAAAGTATTCATCACTTTCTGACAAATGTGCGAGTGTCAGATCTCTTATCCACAGACCCGCTATTCTGAATGATGATGATACAGGTTGACACTTTAAGAATATTCTTCAGATATAAGTATGTATGAGCAATCGTTTAAACTTAATGACTGTTGATTAATTTTCATTAAGCAAAAATGTGCTGATTCACTAGACACGTCAAGCTGGATTTAAAATACATAACTATTAGGGGACAATCTTACAAATCGAACTAGTCCCATAGTACGCTCAATAAAGCTTATGTTATGAGTACTAGACGACGATATATTTAATAGATATAAATACTTACATAGATAGAAAACACTCAAAACTCAGAAACAAATATTAAGGCTAATCACACAAATATTAGCCCTTACCAGGATGCGAACCCAGGACCTCTTCGTAGGCAGCGCCACTACCCACTATGCTAACCGGCCGTCAATTACTCCAAAACATAACGTTAAGTTATTTAAATTTACAATTTTTATGTAAGCTACTTAAGTATTGTTCTTATGGGAAATAAAGCACCTCGAAACCTAACCTAATTTCCTTAACTCGCTCGCGGTAAACGTTATTTTAAAAATTTCTGAAAATCTATTTATATGAAAGGACGTGAACGGAGAGCCAATAGTGAAAATATTCATGAACGGCATAATGCGAGCGACCTTTTGCGGCAAGATTTAGCAATAAAAGACCCCAAATATAATTTGAATGTTTACCATACGTAATAATACTTATATTTCCTACGGTT
The DNA here is from genome assembly GCA_947578815.1 of Epinotia ramella. NCBI lineage: Eukaryota > Metazoa > Arthropoda > Insecta > Lepidoptera > Tortricidae > Epinotia > Epinotia ramella. The sequence goes on from OX388211.1 coordinate 20,598,181, forward strand.
CATGTTAGAGGGCTTTGTTTGAAACAATACCAACGTCTGTTAATGTTGGTGGAAACTTTGTACATTATTTCGAATTCTATATACCTCATTCTATTTACATTAGAATGTTAACGAACAAATTCGTCGATGTTTCTTGTTTATTTAGGATATCAAAAGGAAATATTGTACTACTAGTTTTACTTATTTCGATTATTAACTGCTTTTCAAACATAACAATAGATTAGATTAGATTATTTTATTTCATTATGAAAATTTACATGTCATTTCATAAAATTAAAATAGCATGGATTCACAAAAAGATCGTCAGAGTGTATAAGAATAAGGAACAATAATAAATAATAGTCAATAAAAATCAAATATTAAATTAAAACAGACATGAGAAACAAAAAAAATAAAAAAATACTAACAATAGGAACAATTTAAATACTTAATGATAAATGGTACAATGTCAGTGTCAGAATATTAATAATAGCTAGGCCATCCTAGATTTAAAGTCAAAAAATAATAAGTAATCAATATTCATTCATCATAATAATATAATAATGTACGGCGAGTACTTGCACAGACATAACCTTGTAGCCAGAATTATTCACCAGCAACTTGCTCTTCGATACGGTCTTGTGGTCTCCGAAGTGCCTTACTATAAGTACACACCTGCGCCAGTTCTCGAAAATGGTCGTGCCACGCTCTATTGGGATCGATCTGTCATCACAGACAGGACTATTCTTGCCAATAGGCCTGATATCGTGCTGACTGATCGATCGAAACGCCAGGCAGTGCTCGTCGATATCACCATCCCCCATGACGAGAACCTCTTGAAGGCCGAGAAGGACAAAGCCAGCAAGTACCTAGACCTGGCTCACGAGGTAACCGCCATGTGGGATGTTGATTCGACGATCATCGTCCCGATAGTCGTTTCGGCGAACGGTTTAATAGCGAAGAGTCTCGACCATCACCTCAAGAGACTCTCGCTAGATGGCTGGATCAAGGGTCAGATACAGAAGGCGGTACTCCCGGATACTGCGCGGATAGTCAGGAGGTTCCTGTCTCTGTCGCCCTGACCACCGGCAGGTTAGGCCCCGCCTCGCTGCCGGCGGTACCCTAGGTTAGGTTTTTATAATGATTTTATGTCTTGTATGTATAGTTTTATATTTTACTTTTTATATAATTATTGTAAAAACCTAGCTTAAGAAGAAAATTTAATAAAGAGAATAATAATGTCATCTTAAACCTAAAAAATATACTTAGATGTCATTTTTAATACAATTTCAATTTATTAGTGTTTGTTCGTTGTATTCCTTTACGGAATACAGCGATGCTAATACTAATATAATAATAAGCAAAACTGACGTGTATTTTTTTTTTTTTTTTATCAATAAATGATCTATCTATCTGTATATGATATTTCTGCGTTACAAAATGGTTTGCCTTGAAATCGCATGACCATACGCTAGATTTTTCTAATTGAAAGACGTTCTCCGTTTCAGCTTTAGCGAAAATTATTTCGTATGTCCGGCGTTTGTGCCTTGTCTACAGGTCCCATTTCTCAACCAATTCTCTTGAAATTTTGTGAGCCGGTTCAATAATTATACAGATGTTTTTAGTCAATTCAGTTTATCCGCAATGTACCAAAAAAAATATTATTTTTTTATAGTTAAAAGAGGTCTTCTACAGCACACGGAGCAGCAACACTACAGCTTTCTATTAGGTTTATATGGAAAAGGAGTCGTTTCCATATGCGCCAAGTTAAGATAGGATTTCTATGAAAAGTGAACCCGATTTCATTGTTCTTGTAATGATAGCTAAAGTCAAAGAATAAAGAATAGTACTACGTCCAGAAGGCTCCCAAATCCCCTGTTCATTTTTGTCTAATAAATTTGTTTTTATTATAAACTCAACTCACTAAAAATTTTTAAACAATTAAATAATTACCTGCAAATAAACAGTTACTTCGTATAATGAAAGCTGACAAAATACACTTCGTTTTTTTGGAGCAATATTCACGCCACATCCTTTATATGATTAAGGCTACTTGAATATTATGTCATAGCGTTATGAAAAGAGACACGCAGTGAAGGAGCAAATTTTATCCAATTTATTTGAAAGTGTGTAAATTGAAGAAATTACCAAGGCAAAGCTACGAGGAACTCAAAAACAAATTAACAACATCGTTATTAAAATGATAGTACGGCGAGGGTCGTATATTGAATCCTGAGTGAAGCGAAAGATTCTAAAGTAGAATCTTGAGCGAAACGAGGGATTCAAGTGTTTACGCCCAAAATATAAAGATAATTTTTTAGCCGATTGACACAAATTACTTTTCACACCTTTTGTAAGGAAAAGTATAACCCCTCATTTGACGACAACAATTATTCTTTGCTGAATAACAGATGATGAAAGTTAATTGACGTCTTATTTCATGAAAGGAACGAAGAGTCCTTACAAAACGAACTCAACATCGCGTAAAAGCAATTTTACGGCCACAGAAACTAGAGGCTACCCTAGCCTCAGGTGTCAAGTATTTTTTTTTAATTTAGAGATCTTTCCGTGGCGCTCTGTAGAGTCGCACCCATTAAGGAAGCCCATAATAACAAGACACCTGAGCTGGAAACCATTTGGCTCGGTGCCGGGATACTACAATGCCTCGGTTTTTTCCTAGCCGTCAAACTAGAGTCTGTAGGGATAATAAATTTGGACCCGTATTTTTACCTTTGAATTGTAGGAATATATCGCTGAATGAGTTTCGTATGGAAATCATAATACATATATTTATAAAACAACAAACCTCTGTTAACTACAACGTACTTCGCCGCTTTCTCATTAACAAACACATGTAAGTGACAGATAAAGTTAAACGAATGTTGAAGGCATATTAGTTTAACAAGGTTTTATAAACACATTAAATAAAACAATTGATTTGTTCGCTTACCTTAAGGAAAGCTTAATATATTATCAATCCTCGCACGTGGCTTGGATATTCTGGAACAATTTATGTTCCGTTAACAAGACTAATGGAAACGTAAGAACCAGTCACACCAACATTTATATCTATACGTGAATATGGGTCAAAACTCAATTTCTAGGGCCTGACGGTAAAATTAGACACACCTATAAAATAAAAATAAATAAATAAATCAGCCTATATCACGTCCCACTGTTGGGCACAACCCTCCTCTCATGGATGAGAGAAAACTGGCAATTTTCCACGCTCACCCAGTGAGGAGACTTCACATACACTTCACATTTCTTCGCAGATGTATGCGGGTGAGCCGGGATTCGAACCCATGACCGTATAGTTTAACAGCCGCATGCCTGGACCCTAGGCTACCGTAGCTTTTCACACCTATATTATTATATTAATGCTGGTGACTGTACACATCTTGTGTATACTGTGAATCCATTTGCAAAGCTATTTGCATTACTTTGGAGTCTCTTATATCTCGAGTAAGCCCTAGTTGCATTCTCAGGCTACTACTTGTTTCCGGGAGTCTCTTTCCGGCATTTCATTTTTTATTTCGCGGGGTTTTTGGCAACGTCTTTTGTTGGACTTAATTTGAGAATAGCATTTGCCCCGCGACTTCGTCCGCGTGAATTCTCGTATCTATTGCCCATGATTATGGCAATAGAAAGTAATCTATGTTCAATTCCGGGTTATAAACTCTCTCCATGCCAAAGTTCAGCTCAATTCATTTAGCCGTTTTTGCGTAATTGAGTAGCAAACATCCACATATCTAAACTTTCGCATTTGTAATATAAGTACAATACAACAATACAATACAAATACTCTTTATTGCACACCTCAGTACATTAAATCAAATAGACATAAGAACTTAAAAATAGAGGAGCGATCTCTTCCAGACAACCTTTAGGAAGCGGAGAAATTGCAACAAAAAATTACAAGTGGCAAAATTAGAAGTAAACTAACTTACAACATACACAATTACATCAATAATAAACATGCACACATCACCCATACAAATAAACATACATAAATTCCTACATACACATAGTGTTAACCATAGAGACAGAAAGAAGATGAAGAATCATGACCAGAGGTCGGAATTTTCGTGGCACTTTTGAGCTGTCTTAGGGACTTCTCGTTTATCGACTTCCGATTATACATTATGTTAACGCTGCTACCAACTACGCACGGGAGGAACGGTGCGGGCGGCGCGGGCGCCGGTTCGCCATCAGCTCGCGGCATTCCCCTTCCACCAGACTCAAAACGACACCGCGCACAGCGCACGTCACTCGTCAGTAATTTTGTATAGAATTCGTAAGCGAATAAACGCTGTTATAATTTTCTGGAGTCAGATTCATTTATTGCTCCCAACATCTGGTGACCCCGACGTGATATTGAAGCACGGATACTATCGATTTATGAACATAAATAACGAAATTTCAAGTATACAACGAATTATGGCGGCGAACAAGTCACATAACGGTTAAGTTGCAACTTCATACAAAGGAACAAAGGGATTATACGAAGATACAAACTACATGTGCAAATACGAAGGAAGTGTGCCCGTTTCTAATTTATTTAAAGTTTAACGTAATTTAACCTGTGTTTTGTGACAGCGGTGATAGTCTCCTTTTTTAGTAAAAATTCTTATTTGTGAGTAGTGTACAGTTTATAATATCTACGTTACTCATATGAAATCATACATTCAATTTAGTTTCAAAGCAGTTTAAATACCTTTTCTTACTTTTATGAAGTAATTATATGCAGTTAACATTTCATTCCATAAATTACTGTTCAAATAAGATATATTCGTAACGTAATTAACATTTTACTTAACTTAAGATACGAGAAACATTAGTGTGCATGTGCATCTAAGTGCATTGTCATGCGAGTAGGTACTTAATTAACTTGCTATAACAAACGTTTTAAAGTGATTTGCCGACTATTTCAGATATACTTGGGATACAGTACCTACAACTACATGATTGGAACAAGTTAGCGAGAACAAAGAACAAACGTGTGTGAATAATTACCACATATTTGGCTTAATAGGTGATACTAACCTAAAGTTAAGTATTTGAGGTATGGAATCATAGTCATTTCTGAACTAGAAACCGTGAGTACTTACTTATTAATTTTACGTGCCTGGTTGTTAATTGCCACGTTGCCTACGTTGCTTGCGCTTACAAAATGAGTGATTTAAATGAATTAATACATCAGAGAGGAGTAGAGAGAACGCGCTTAACGCTATTTAAAAGATTTTTGCTGTCCATATCAGAGATAGAACTTCATGATGTTACTAGGGCCCAAATTAACGAGTTGTCAATGAGGTTAGGTAAGATGCAAAGTTCATTAAATACATTCGATGAGATCCAAGATCAAATTGATGGGCTTGATACCTCTGGTAAACAACTTAAAGAAAGGGAAGAAACAGAAAGTTCCTTTTATAGTAGCATGAGCCAAGCTCAAGCAATTATTGAAACATGGCAAGAGACCTTTCAAAAGGAGAAAGTTTTAAGTACAGCAAGCCGCATTACAGGCCACAATAAAATCAAACTTCCTCCTTTGAAACTTCCTCTTTTTAATGGGAATCCAAACCTGTGGCTTGAGTTTCGTGACATTTATCGGTCACTAATTCATAACAATGACGACATGGATGATATATGCAAATTTCATTATTTGAAATCTTATTTAGAGGGTGAAGCCAGTGTCGTCATTAAATCGGTTACTGTCTCTGCTGATAATTATGATATTGCATGGTCCCTTTTGTGTGAAAGGTATAATAACACGCGCTTGTTGGTCAGCCAACACCTTAAATGCCTATTTAATATCGAACCATTGTTGAGGGAGACTGATAAGGGTATGCGCAATTTAATTGATTCAATTTCCAAGAACTTACAAGCGCTTAAGACGCTAGGTGAATGCACGGACAAATGGGATACGCTTATTATTTACATGGCTACGACAAAGCTTGATAACGCTACTGCACGCAAGTGGGAAGAATTTAGGAATGATATCCAAGATTCTCCTACTTTAAATGATTTCTTCAAGTTTTTACGTAACAGGGCTGACGTATTGGAAACAGTTTGTTCTACAAGGTCGGATTTAAAAAATGAAAAACGTCATGTATTTCCTAAGACTAAATCGTTTATTGCTTCCGCTTTTGACGCACCGTCCACTAGTTACCAGTGCATTTCCTGTAAGCAAAATCACAGATTAGTCGAATGTCCTAAATTTAAATCGTTATCAATCGATGATCGTTACACACAAGCTATTCAATGGAAATTGTGCAAAAACTGTCTTCGTCCTGGTCATCATACTTACCAGTGCCGCTCTAGTGGTTGTAAAATCTGTAAAAGAAAACATAGCACTATTTTACATAAACAAACAAACAACCAACAATTGCTTAATAATGAAAATGCTAATGCTTCAGCTACAAGTAACACTCACCTTCCTCAAGCGACAGCATCTTCGTCCAACGAACCCGTGGAACAGCAAACTACTGCTCAAGCTCAAACATCCATCACGTTGTCCACGGTATCTTGTGACCAAGTCTTACTTTCCACGGCACTCCTTGAGGTGACATACGAAGGGAACAAGCACGTGTTACGCGCTTTATTGGACAGCGGCAGCCAATCCTCGTTCATCTCTGAAAGGGCACAAACAAATATTAATTGTAAAACAATGGAAGTCAATCGTTCAGTATCGGGCATTAATAATGCAACATTGCAAATAAATAAACATTGCGATTTAATAATCAATTCAATGCATAGCAATTTCTCTATTCCAGTTAAATTCTATGTAGTGCCTACGATCACTGATAAACTTCCAAATATGAAAGTTACAACACAATTAAATATTCCAACGAATATTAATCTAGCAGATCCTCAGTTCTGCCATCCGTCAGAGGTAGATATTTTAATCGGCTCAGATGTATTTTGGGACCTCATTGGGTCCAATCAAATTAAGTTAGGGCGAAATAAACCCATATTGACGGAGACAGAACTGGGATGGATAGTGGCTGGCCCCACTGGGGGGAGCCGCAATGGTTTTTCGAGTTCACAAGGAATAAAATGTAATTTCTCACAAGATATTAAAGATCAGCTAGCAAGGTTCTGGGAACTCGAAGAACTACCCGCGACAAAGGTTGTGTCATCTGAGGACACTTACTGTGAAAATCTATTCAATGACACTACCTACCGCGACGCAGATGGAAGATTTACAGTTACGATTCCATTGCGAGAATCGCCAGATGTCCTTGGAGATTCATACAAAATGGCAGAAAAACGATTTCTCAACATTGAAAAGCGACTCTCTAAGGATCAGTCACTTAAACAAGCCTATTCCGATTTTATTAATGAATACAAGAATCTAGGACATCTGACAGATATATCAAAGCCTGAATATGGTTCATTCCTTCCTCATCACTCAGTAATCCGACAAACGAGTGAGACAACACGTTTACGTGTTGTCTTCGACGCTTCTGCCGCGACCACAACCGGGAAGTCATTCAACGACATACAATATGTCGGCCCTGTTGTGCAAGATGACTTACTCTCGATTTTGATGCGGTTTAGACAACATACGTACGTCGTAACGGCAGATGTCGAAAAAATGTACAGGCAAGTCCTTATAGAACCTAGCCAACGCTACTTACAACTTATTCTCTGGAGAGATGAAGTTTCAGAACCTATTAGGGTTCTACAGCTAAATACAGTTACTTACGGAACAGCCAGTGCTCCCTACTTAAGCACCAGATGCTTATTACAATTAGCTAAGGAATGCGAAGACGAAACCATTAAGCAAGTTATAGAACATGACTTTTACATAGATGATCTTTTATCAGGATCTCAAACGGAAATCGAATTAAGCCATATCTGTGAATCAGTTACTAATAAACTAAAATCAGCATGCTTTCCTCTTCGCAAATTTCATACAAACGCCCCTTTGGTCGTAAAAAAGAGTCTCGGTACTATGATACCGAAAGACTTAGACGTCACTTCTCAATCTAGTGTCTTAGGCCTTATATGGCATCCGGCTGATGACAAATTGCAATTTTCGACACAGTTAGATCTGACGCCACCCGTGACGAAACGTACAATATTATCAAATTCTGCTAAAATATTTGACCCACTAGGTTTGTTGAGTGCAATCACAATTACACCAAAAATAATATTACAGCGGTTGTGGCTTACTAAACTGGACTGGGACGATTTAATTCCTGCAGAATTATCAAGAAAGTGGCAAGACTATGTAGGAAATCTCAAATATCTAACGAATATTCATATACCAAGATGCGTTCTATGTCCTAAATATAAAACAATCACCTTGCACTCTTTCAGTGACGCATCCGAAGATGCGTATGCTGGATGCATTTATTTATCATCAATAGACAGTGAAGGTAAAACTCTGGTACGTCTGTTGTGTGCGAAAGCTAAGGTTGCTCCTTTAAAACCGACTTCAATTCCGCGCTTGGAGTTACTAGGAGCTTTATTATCGGTACGTTTGTCGGTTAAGGTTAAACAGGCGCTACGATGTCGCATTGACCAAGTTTTCCACTGGACGGATTCATCTGTGGTCCTGAGTTGGCTCGAGGCCGAACCACGCAGCCTCAAGACTTTCGTCTCAAACCGCGTAGGAGCCATTCAGGAACTGTCTCCTGGAGGTATGTGGAGGCATATCCCGGGAGATCAGAACCCTGCGGATTTGGCTTCCAGAGGAGTTGACCCTCAGCAGCTATGTAATTCAGCTTTGTGGTGGCAGGGTCCCTCATTTTTGGGTCATGATATATCAACTTGGCCACAGTTGAATAAGTCCAGCACTAGCAGCGATGTACCTGAAATCAAAACATATACTCAAATAACAGAAAACAAGAAATCAGCAAGCGCTCTTTCCAAGGTTGTGGACTTTTATTTCATTTCATTTATTTCATTTATTCAATGCAATTGTGTGTACAGACAGGTCTTAAGATTATAGTGTTTCAACACAAACCCTGTGAGGGCACTGCAATATAATAATAATTTAAACTAAACATTTAAACATATCATGCAGTAAAATAACATTCAAACAGTAAATCGAAATTAATAATAAAAATTTTAATGGTTTGGAATTAATAAAGAATGTCATAAAAGTAATAATTTAAAATTAATAATTTAAAACATAATTAACAGCCGAATAGAAATTTAAATTCATTCATCTTTCAGTATAAAATTAATGTCAAATCTTCACCAAATATTCAAAATTATCCACCTTGCAAAGAACCTTTGCCTTTGTGATAAGATTCATCTTTAACCTAAATAATCCTAATTCTAAAATGGTAGGTCATTTAACTGCAGATGAATTAAATAGTTCATTAAATTTCTTAAGTAAACAATCTCAACAAGAAGCTTTCACAGATGAACTAAACAACCTACAAAACGATAAAACCTTACCTGTTAAATCTCGTATACTCTCACTTACTCCTTTCATCGATGAATCCGGACTGCTGCGTGTCGGCGGCCGCATAAAACACTCTCCTGAAACATATAACAAAAAACATCCTATTATAGTGGATTCAAACCACCCATTTACAAAGCTAATTTTTAAGCATATGCATCTCAAATTGCTACACGGTGGACCACAATTATTATTAAGTACGATCAGGGAAAATTTCTGGCCCTTAAGAGGCAGAGTGTTAGCAAGAAGCACGGTAAATAACTGCAAAACATGTAAAATTATGAAGGCAAAAAATATAAACCCTCTCATGGGTAACTTACCCGAACCAAGAGTGACACCAAACCTTCCCTTCCATGTTTGCGGCGTTGACTTTGCTGGTCCTTTTCTCATTACTGACCGCAAAGGACGCGGTTGTAGGATCACCAAATGTTACCTATCCCTATTTATCTGTTTTTCGACAAAGGCGTTGCACTTAGAGCTAGCGAGCGATCTCACAGCAGATTGTTTCATCCAATGTCTGAAGCGGTTCATATCACGAAGAGGGAAACCAAGTAAGATTTTCTCAGATAATGGGACTAACTTTGTAGGCGCAAGTAACGAAATCGGTAGATTTATCAGGGCTGATGGTGATTCCATAGCGTCATATGCAGAAAACGAAGGTATAAAATTTCAGTTCTCGCCTGCTTTGTCCCCTCATTTTAATGGATTAACGGAGGCCGGAGTTAAGTCGGCCAAATTTCATTTAGCTAGGGTGTTAGGTAATACACATAATTATGACATTTGAGGAGCTATCAACGTTGTTTACTCAAATCGAGGCTATTTTGAACTCACGACCGTTAACACCGTTATCATCAGATCCGAATGATTTCGAACCTTTATCTCCGGGGCACTTCTTGATCGGTAAAGCACTGTTGTCACTACCATCGCCGTCTCTGATCGATATTAATCCTAACCGGCTCAGCAGATATCAACATATCGAAAGGATGAGGCAGCAATTCTGGTTACGCTGGCACAAGGAGTTCCTGAGCGAATTGCAACAAAAAACAAAGTGGCGAATCAACCAAGAAGGCCTACAAATCAACGACATGGTCGTCCTAAAGGAACCCAATGTTCCGCCAATGAAGTGGCGCTTAGGGCGCATTCAAAAACTATACCCTGGGGATGATGGCATCGCCAGGGTCGCCGATGTTCAGACAACAAGGGGCATCTTTCGTCGCGCTATTCACAAGCTTTGCGCATTACCTAAAGATCCATCACCAGCGACGACGAAGCCTTCTTCATCATCGGCTCCAACGTCAGCAGCATCTTCACTCCTCGAAGCCCTACCTGCTCGAGGGGGGGGAGTATGTTAACGCTGCTACCAACTACGCACGGGAGGAACGGTGCGGGCGGCGCGGGCGCCGGTTCGCCATCAGCTCGCGGCATTCCCCTTCCACCAGACTCAAAACGACACCGCGCACAGCGCACGTCACTCGTCAGTAATTTTGTATAGAATTCGTAAGCGAATAAACGCTGTTATAATTTTCTGGAGTCAGATTCATTTATTGCTCCCAACACATTATGTATATCGATAAATACAGAATACAATAGGTATATGTAAAATATGATTAGTTGATTACGAGTGATGGGTAAACAACATGCAGTCTTATCGGGATTGGGCGATCTCATTTCTAGGAAATTATAAATAGAAGATAAAATAATAATATTTTTTATAGTTGAACATGAAATTAATAAATGGTAAAACATTGAACTGAACTGATTCAATTTAAAATTGTTAACTATTAACTTTTCATTGTTTTTATCGCAAATCTCTATTTAACAATTTCAGCCACTCAAAAGTTATCTAAAAGAGATCGCTCTTTAGCGGTAAGACTGCCTGTTGTTAACCTCTACTTTTAATCTTGTTTCATATGTTGTGTTCTATAATTTATCGATATAATTATGAATATCGATAGTCGATAAACGAGAAGTCCCTACTCCCTATGACAGCTCAAAAGTGCCACGAAAATTCAGACCTCTGATCATGACAGAGACAGCTAATGCTGAAGCATTATCATGCATTATCTGTCTCTGTCTCTGCTTTGAAAGTAGCAACAGATTAAGCACGCCTTAAGTCCACGAGCAGAGAATTCCAAAGTAGAATGGCTTTGAACGTAAACGAGCCACTATAGAATTTTGAAGAGGACTTGATTGATTGACTTGAGGATCGTTGTTTTTTTTTATTAGACACCGACGGTCTTATTTTGTTTTACAACTATTTTGTTTATGGATGGGTTCGTTTCGATATCCATCATTCAATTTGCCCTGACGTAGTCAGAGATACGATACGAGGAACGACCTTCACCCATCTGTTCAATGGATGGAAGTATTTATATCGAATTTAGTACATTAACAAAATTAACATATGGGCGAAGGTGCCGCTATTCGAATCCCCGACTAAAGGTATTGTTTAACACATTATATATTTTTTAAACTTTCGTGAGACGTGTTGAAATGCTAACAATACAGTGGGCAGTGATTCACCCGACACCGTCGCAATATCACTCATCCTGAAGAAGAACTCCCGAAGAGTTCTAAACATGTCTCCGTAGTGTTTAATATGTGAGTTAAACCGTCTTGAACCGTAAAAAAACAGTCGTATAAAGAGAGCCCTGTAGGCTACGATAGCTTGCTAATAATTTAACTAAAAAAAATGAACGTTTTTGAGAAAATCGACTATAATAGTTTTAAAATGGCTAATAAGTTGACGGATAATCCAGAGCAGAACGAGGTGAAATGTTTTTTTTTTAACGACGAATAAAAATATCTCTTTCAAGAAGAGTTAAATATTTCAAGTGGGTTCCAGTCCCCTCATTTATCATTGTTAACACTGTAGGTACAACATTAAAAGATATATTTCAACCACGAAACTCGAATAAAAAATATATAAAGGTAGATAAAAAGCTTTAAGTACTTAAGGCTTTTTGAATTTTGCGATTAGTCTCGTACTAAAAGTATTTAAAAAGTAAAATTTTAACAAGTTAAAATCCACACGTGACAAACGTCCACGTCAGTCCTCATTTTATTGCTGAAAGATTCGATATTGCAGCTTTTTGAAGCTTGAATTTGCCACGATCCGTCTCATCGCTTTTAGTGAGACAGCTTTCTGCTATCGAAAAGTAACGACCGATCTCGAGTCTATTTGCCACAATTAATAAATTTAAATCAGTATTTTATTTGTCACCCGCGCTCGCTTTGGTGCGCTCTAAGTCTGGTGTGTTAGAATGAGAGCATGTAACAGTATTCAACTCAGTTCGTATTTTAAAATATAGGATAGTAATAGCCTGTTAACTGAAGGTTAAAAACCTTATCTCAGTTTCACACTAGCTGATTCCGCTCATTTTACTATGAAATGCGCCAGTAAATGTTAAATTGAATCGCAGAGCCTGGAAACAGTGGACACATCAAAGAGAGAGCACAAAAAGAACTTTATACTTTTCAGAGTTATAAGTTACACGGTCAACCCTACAGATCCTTAAACTAACTAAGCTCGATCGCTCGAACATTTTGTTATCATCTAGACACGCGGCAGCGTGTCAAGCCAAGAACAAGCAAAGGAACTGGCTAGCCAGCGCCGAGTGTAATATTACACGAACCACTTGGTGCCTTGGTACTTTTGACCCTTCTATAACTTAAAACCTCTTTAACGTAAACACATAAAACTGCGTGTGTTTAATTATATCCTTAAGGACATCTAGAAGCCCAAATTTCATGAAGCTAGCTCAAACGGTTATAAAGATATGAAGGTCAAAAAGTCGTAAATTTTAGCACTGACTGACTCACTGACATATTATAGTACCTAAACCTAACCTACTTCCAGATGACCTAGAAGGATGAAATTTGGAATCCAGCTCGGTAACTGTGTGTAAGCGTAGGAAAAAATCTAAAAATAAAAAAAAAGTTAAAAAATAGGGGGGGACCCCATACAGTTTTTTTTTTTATTGTAGCGTTGGAACCGTTACAAGCAGATATTTGAAACTATCACAATATATGTATTATTATATTTGCTATATAACAAAAATATAAAAATAAAGTTAAGTCAAAAAATAAGTGGTGTCCCCATACAAATAACTTGTAATACGCGCTAAACAACCGGCCAACGCTGTGTCGTCGGCGGCGCGCGGCACCACATAATTATACGCAGAACAGAAGTAAATCTGCATAAAAGCGCTAAAGAAAAAACATTAAATCTAATTATGAAATGGAAGCGAGCACATTATTATATGTCACGAGGGCCTCAGTTTTGTAGTTACAAATATATGTTAATATTAATGCCAGTCAATTCCAATCCATCACAATATCAGTGTAACATCGCGTTGGCGCTCACACACACGCAAAACGGTACGCATGAATTCTGCCATTTTTAGAGTTCTGTACCAAAACGATAAAAAAGCAACCCTCATGGTGCGATTCATATTTTGCAAGAAAAATATGTATCTCTACCTAAATTATTTTTCTTTATATCATTAAAAATCGTTTCTGATGTTTAATTATTTTATCTTTCTTCAATAATCTATTGGATTATTTTGAAAGTAGTCTTTCAAATAAAATGATAAATATTGAAATCGATTCACGTGATAAAGAATTATTTTATTTTTTCCGGAATTAATAGACGAGAAAGACGGGTAGGTACATATTCTATGAAAGTTTGTACGGTTCCCTCGGTGCGCGAGTCAGACTCGCACTTGCCCGGTTTATTTCATTTTATATCGTCCTTGGCTATGTAGTGGTAATTACTGCTTACTACCTAAGCAAGAGGTCCTGGGTTTGAATCCCGGTAAGGGCATTTACTTGTGTGATGAGCACGAACATTTGTTCCGGAGCCATGGATGTTTTTTATGTATTTAAGTATTTATTTATCTATATAAGTAGGAATGTTTATCGTCGTCTAATTCCCATAGTACAAGCTTTGCTTAGTTTGGGACTAGGTCGATTTGTGTAACACTGTCCCCTAATATTTATTTTATATTGGCTCAGATATCCAAAAAGGCTCTTGGACTCCGAAATGAGAGCCCACCAGTTATGCTGTGAAATCACATTAAATAAATAAATAATAGTATACAATACAAAATATTTAAATAAAGTATTTGAAGTGACTCAGTATCGTGGCAAATGTTTTTAACCAGTTCATATAGTATGAAATGAGACTATATAACTACAGTCAACGGACATACACAGGTAAATAACGAAGAAAATAAACACAGAAAAACGCATAATACTCACTCTCTCAATAGTGTATTTCTATCTATCAAAATTAAATTATATAAGTACATAGTTTTGACCATAAGAATTTACTAATTTGTTATAAAAACATACGATTTATTTTTAATTTGAAAATTAAAATCGTAGTGTTATTATATATATAAGGTGCTAACAAATTAAGTACCAATATTTTAAGAGGTGTTACATTACATCAAAACAATTGACTTTAAATAGAAATTAAGAAAACTTTTCATATGATATTTTTGTTTTAATTTCCGGTACAAAATAAAATAATTAAAATTTCGACCAAACATAATCAGCCTGTGCATTTAACTGACGAGATGTTTAAACACTATCTGTCAAGTGAACATCGTCGTTTGTGACAAACGTCAATGATTGATTGTTGACTATCTCATTAACAGGGTGTTTTTACGCAGTAACGTTGTATCCCTAATTATCTCCAAAAAGTGATACACACTTTTAAATGTTTCATACTTAACTCTACTCCTAGAGACGAGTATTATCAGCTCTAAAAGTATTAGTACCTAGTTAGCACCTTATATATGTACATGTTACGTGAGCGAAAACGCCGACCGCCATTTTGTCTTCTGTGAGTGACATCGGAACAGCAAATGCAAAACCGGCAAAGTGCGAATCGGACTAGCGCACGAAGGGTTCCGTACCATTATCTATAAAACGGCAAAAAAATACGTTTTGTTGTATGAGAGCCCCCTTAAATATTTATTTCACTCAATTAGTATTTGTTGTTATAGCGGCAACAGAAATACATCATCTGTGAAAATTTCAACTGTCTAACTATCACGGTTCATGAGATACAGCCTGGTGACAGACGGAGAGGCGGACGGACAGCGGAGCCTTAGTAATAGAGTCCCGTTTTTACCCTTTGGGTACGGCACCCTAAAAATCAGAAGGCGTAGATAAGAAGGACATGCACATTTGACGTTTTTATGTTTTTGCACATAGTATCTTAGTAGTCTGTGGTGTGTTGGTGTTGCAGGTATGACGTCACGATAATGGCGGCTGCCTTTTTGGCGCGAATATATTACGTTCCAATTTCAACCATTATTTATTTGTATAAAGCGATAATATTTTGAGGAAACAAAAATACCAGTTGACTATCGAATCGATACGATCATTTTAAAATATATATAAAACGTAGAATAGCGTATTTACACGAACGTACTACTCATTCCAATCTAGTTTTATCCGGAAATTATAATATGGTCACGGAAACGAATACTTTTTAATTCGTTCCGTAACACAACACCACATACGTTTATCCGAACACGAGATGTAAACAACATTCGATCCATAACATCAATTCTGATTAGATGTACATTTTCATTGAAATTTACCGATCCTTCGGATAGAGGCCATCGTAATTTACAAACCATTAGTGTAAGCGAGAACATCGCTTGGCAATGGAAAATTGTCTACGAACAATGAACATTTTGAGATAGGATTATTTGATTTGGTACCTTAAAAATGGCTAGTATTTAAAGGCACATCAAAAAAAATTAACATACAAAAAAATACTGATTTGCACAGGTAAAATAGTAATCGTTGTAAGGTTATGTTTTTCGAGCGTATGTATGTGTGTACTCGTATGTATGTATGTATTAATGTATGTGTGTGTGTATGTCTTATTCTTTGACACGCCGCTGCCTAAACCGTTTGACGGATTTCGACATTTATGAGGTGTTGTTAGATCCCTGTTTATCGTATGAGTGCATAGGCTATATGTTTTATAATATTTGTAAAAAAGCAGTAGGGTTTTACGAGAAATCTTTTGATTTCACAGGTTGGGTATGCGATTAAAATGTTCCCCTTAAAAATGCTTCAAAATAGGACGGTCAGAATGGTACCTCTTAATGCACACATACTCATATAATACTGTCATTATGATAGCTCCGAGTAAGGAAAAAATTGGGCGACATAAGGCCTGTTATACTGTTGACTTGTTTTAGCCTCACCTCAATGTTCATCCACCAATACGTGGCCTTAAAAAGTATGTATCATACTTACACCAATCACCCCAATACCAACCAATAGGTGTATACAAACAATGTTTTGCTTCTTATGCCGGCTGTACACATTGGGCCAACGTTGTCGCGTGAGCAGGATGCAGCTATGCAAACGAATGAGAACGAAATAAAGCCCTCTTCCTCTAACGCATAGCTGAAATCTGCTCACGCGCCAACGTTGGCCCAATGCGTACAACTGGCTTTATACAAAACACATACACCTACACAACAACAGCGCTTAAAACCGTTGAAATAATAAGTAGCAACGATTTTTAAATCCAATACGTTTAAAAGTTTACGGTCTGCAACGCAATAAAATAAATAATTTTATTTGCTGGCTCGAATCCCGAACACGTATCGTTTTTCTGCAAAACTTAATGAAAGCCTGTGCCGTAAATACAATAGGTTGTTTCCCGGTTTTTATATTAAATAGGTCTGCTATACGTTTGTTTGCTACACACGTAAATTGTTGGCGCGAGTTCGCGCTCACTTAGTTATTTTAAGTCAGGAGAAGTTCCGATCACAATCATTTTTGAAGTGAAAACTTATTCACCGGCGCTGTGCACTTTTTGTGTTGGGGAAAAATTGTTAAACTCGCCAGTAACCGTAAGATGCGTAAGGTGAGATTCAGTGTTGCCAATTTGGATTTTTGAAAATCCGGAGGGCGTAGCTAAAAGTTCCGTAGAATTCCGTATTTTGCCGCTGTAAAAATCCGTTTTTAGGTGCAGGCGGGGGCGTGGGGTTGGGGTTGGTGGGGTGGGGGAGGGGTTGAGGGGGGTGTTGGGGTATATATTTTTTTTTACTGATAATTAATGCAATTCTTGCTAATTTATTCTCTATAACCATACCAAAATATCAAAAATGCACAACGTTACTATTCGTTTTTGTATGTATCACCTTTCTCGTGGCTGGGAATATGTACAAGACGGTACATCAATGTCATACATTTATATAATATGTCTAGTTGACACCTGTCAAGTTAGTATAGCATCATCGTTACACCTAAGCACAGCGTTGGAAGGGAGAACCTATATGTTCATCTACTTAATATTAAATACAGTGCATTATACAATTAATTTCATGGTTTTTATTAGCGCCTAACATGAAAATGGATAGCATCATCGTTACACCTAAGCACAGCGTTGGAAGGGAGAACCTATATGTTCATCTACTTAATATTAAATACAGTGCATTATACAATTAATTTCATGGTTTTATTAGCGCCTAACATGAAAATGGTGAAAGTTTTCACTTCTGCCGGCACTCCCGGAGTGCAACCCGTGGTCTTTTTTTATTTCAAACTATATTGTAGAGCACTTAATTTGGGTAGGCAAAGTGTGTACCTGATTTTTTGCAAAGTCTACACCCAAATATGTATCCACTTTGTCAATCATCAGCTTTTGTCTCTTGTCGTTGGAGTAATCTTTATTAATTTATTTATTATTGTGTAAAACCATGTACATTGTAATAGTCACATTCGCTGCCAAGAATCGCCGATCCTGTGGCTTTCCTCGTATGTAGCGGAAAGCGACTACGGCGTAGGTGCCCGCTAAGCGGGTTCCTGGTAGTGAAAGTGTTAAGCTTGATCGTCTTGGTTTTCCCTGGCCTCTCCCTCCTTCCTTCCTTCTATTATAGTTTTTATGTAATTGTCATGTCACACCGTTCCTCTTTTGTTTTCAAGTTTTTAGCAGCCATTTCCTTTTTTCTATCAAATTTAAAAGTACATTTGTTCTTCTTTATGTCCAACTCCACATTTGAAATTAAATTCGTTCAATCCTCGCCATCACGCTGGGTTAAGTTCACATGCACGGGTACATGGAAATAAGGTGAAAAAAAGTCTCATCGTAGCTGACTGAGCCCATGTTCTTTGCTTTTGAGCCCAGTTATAAATCTTACGGCATACCTAGGTTACGTTTTTGCAATGTTGAGTAACGGAACCTTAAAAATGTCTTTAAGTAACCGCATGGCACGAAAATATTTAAGTAATTACAAACAAAACCGTAAAACAAACAAAGTAAACCTGTTACTCGGTGTTTTCCGTTCCGTCCTCCCAAATTCAGGCCGCAGGTAGTTATGATCGAGGAAAATAAAAAAGTGGGCAAAAACACCGGCTGAATATTTTAGTAGCCAAGTTTTGTTTGCGTTTCAGCATACATTAGGGATATTTAATTTTTTGGTGCTTGTTTTTTATTTAATATGGCACCGAGATCTGACGGGCAATTACAAAACTTTTTGGGCGAGCTGTACTAGGACAAATTAGGTGAAATTTTCCAAGAAACAATAACATTTTAAATCTACCTGACATCCGTTCAGCTGGACCCTGAGGTTAGACGACCGCGTACGCCTTCGAAATATGGTGCTGGCGGAAAATTCTACGTATTCCCTGGACCGCTCGCTGGATTAACAAATCCATACCCAAGTTCAAGTATCTCTGCATCTAGACCAGGCTATGGAATATCTGTCTCCGGAATATTTTCAAATTCTTCGACAACCTTAAGTGACTGGCAAGGACGAGACGAAAAGACAAAGAGGACACAGCACTATGTGATGGATAGACCAAATACACACCTTTGATACCAAGCTTCACGAGGCCATACATGTCGCCAACAGAAAGACTTGGCGAAACATCGTTAGTAAACAAAAGCATTGAAGATAAGGACGCATGGAGTAGATATCCAAGGAATTGTTTCATCATTCTCTATATTAAGAATATTGATGCAAAGCAAAGAAATTTAAAGTTACCAAGTTCGTGATATTCACCGAGCCTGTTGGATTTTGTTTACCAATTCATTCCGTCGGTGTTTGCAAATCGAAATGGTTTTAAATCCAGCTTGCAACATAAATAGTGTTTAATGATGAAAATAGAAAACATTTTTGAGAACCTATCTATATAACCAATAGTTTACCTTCCCTTGTGGTGCTAGAATATCACGTATCGTTAAATTCAAATATGGACAAGTCTATTCCCATAGTCGAATTTTATGGTTGAAGTGTGCTGTGAGCTATAGGTTCAGAACCTATCACTGCAATATCACATTTTATTCACCTTTAAGCCCTATAACTGTTAAAAGTGGGACTGCAAATTCAATTTCATGTGTTCTGCCTATTTAGTTTTTCTTGGGGACGGATCCAAAGTTAAAGGGCCTTATTGGCCTTATTGGTCTAATGTTGGCGCTAGACACAAAAAGGTAGGTAAGTAAAAAGGCCTTTACGACTTATGATTACACATGTGTAAAAAATTATAACTGTTTGGCATCAGACAGACGCCAACTTTTAGCTCAATCGCATACCGGCAAGTGGCTGAAAAAAAAATCAGCTTACGTACGTACTTATCTAGTCGGACATACGAACAATATAAGTTAAATAACAGCTTGTAAAAACTGTAACCTTAATGCCCATATACTAACAAAATTTAACTGGTGATTTCGTATGTTCTATACGAAATGATCATCTTGATTAGTTTAGATCATGTTGAATAAATATAAATCAAATAAGTTCGTAATTTTATTTAATCCGAAGTAAACTGTAGTGTCTGAACTCATACTAAGTTCATACACACTGCCATCTGGCAGGGCTCGAACAATAATTGTTCGAACTTCATGCGGATGACGTAAAACTTACGTAATTTTGCACACAGGATGATGTTTGTATTTAAACTTCCGTGTGACATATCGTAGAAAGTAACAAAATAATCGTGAGTAAATCCAGGATTACGGGATGATGTCGTGAGTTAAATTAATGTCACGAAATTTCCTATTGTAAGTACGATTATTAATAATAAAAGTAAAAATATTATTAAAAAAACAAAAAAGACCATTATATGTTATTATTTATGTTATTCATGTACTCGGCTAATTTCAAGTGACGATATCGTTTAATTAAAGAGGTTGATAAATGATAAGTGGTAATTGTTCATGAAAATACTATTTCATTCATCCTAGGAGTGGTTTGACGTCATCCGCACGAATTGTTCGAGGTATGGCCACCTGGTTCATAATCATATCAGTTTATGTAATTCATTAACATGTTTTATTGTTTTTCCATGTATAACAATTATTAATAAAACATAATAAGGAATATAAGAATAGACATACAATTAAATAACATGGTTCAAAAATAAAAGTAGCTCAACAATAAAACAAATAAACTTAACTATCAAATAAATAAAAATAACGAACAAAAATAATTAATGACAACAGCATTGTTCTAATAAATATTGTTTCAGTCTGTTTTTAAATATTGTGTTGAGTCTAATTACTTTTAACTCAGTAGGCATCTTCTTGAACAATCTTACTGATTACACGCAAGCACCTAGCAGTACGCGCCAGAACTGTCAGTCGCAGGCCAACTAGGTATCCTTTATAAGCAGTGACATTTATTGCATTCAGCCAATACAATTTTCATTTAAATAATGCTGTTGCCTACTCATTAAATAGATGCATGCAATACAAAAGCAATTACGAAATGAATCCAGCCAGTGTCTACGTCCACATAAATCCATACTAGTAGTGCACACAACAGCTCTTAGTGGGTTTTCACATAACTTGGCTCGCGTGGTAACTGGTAAAGTTAATTTGCATGGAAACCATATTACTCCTGCCATCTTACGAATCATGTGTTTACGCCCTACCCCGTATTTAAATCGTCTTACTAAATGAATAGTACTCGTAGAATATCAACTTCTATACGACAATATTTACGGGATTTAACAACTTGTCAATTTTCAGTGGCAGTTTTAGCAATGGTCTTCATTTATTTATGTCAATATTAATTGAAATTTGAAGGTGTTTTTTATTTCTTCCTAAATTGCAATTTTGATTTAAAAATAATATTTTGAAAAGAAGCGAATTCCAAAAGGTCGTATATACAGTTAAAATGACGTCATTAGTGTCATTACAGTGCCTGTAATGAAACGGACCCCGGGCTCGTTTAAGAGGGGGCGTATCGCCAGGGAAAAATCAGAAATCACCCGCGCGCCCCGTACCTGCCACGCTGATGCGTCTATTGCTGCCCCGCTCCTTCTCGCATAGTATATGCCCCGACAGTCAGATGAAACATGATGAATACCTATAGATAGTTATAATAAGTGGAAAGAAAGACAAAATCTGTAAGTACCTATATTTGAAGATATCATTTTCGCTAGTAGTTAAGTCAGTTTCGAGAGCTATAACTGAAATATGACCTTCCGTTTTTTTACTAAATCACGTAAGGGTTGTAATTTAGCATAATAATGTCTCGTAAAAGGCTAAAGCAAAAAAACAGCTATAATCGAATTTAAACTTTTGTGAGACATGTCTAAAATACTACTAATCAATCCACGGTTAAAAAATTAACGTAAATGTCACGGCAGGCGACATGTTTCGAACTCTTCGGGAGTTTTTCTTCAAAACAAACATCGAAAACACTAATCCTGAAGAAGAACTCCCGAAGAGTTCGAAACATGTCGCCTGTCGCGTCATTTAATACGTGAATTTATAAGTAGCATTAAAAAAAAACTGTAATTTATTATGAAAACTTCGATCATGTTTATGAAAGCCAGATTTTCAGGCCACTGTGTGGCGGCCAAATTTTTCAATTCTGACCCCGTGTCATGGTCGGCCTTATCACGCGATAAGTGACAGGATAGAGCGTCCGTCACTGGCTGACACCGTTTGATAGAACGAGACGATGCCCCTATCTTGTCACTTATCGAGTGATATGACCATGATACGGGGTCTGATCTCGGATTCGTACTTGGAGACAATGGAGACGCTTTGGCCCTTTAGTTATCAATTTTGAACATACTCGTATTAAAGAAAAACTGCAAAATTGTGTTAATATAAAAATGTCCAACTTCGCAGGCAATAATTCGGGTGCAGACTCGAAAATTATTATTACTCCAAAAGAAAGAAGGCAAAAAAATATGCATAGTGATGAAAATCCCATTCAGATATCTCAAAGAATTACGAAGCTACAACCGTTTTAATATTGCTTGTTAGAGAGAGAAAACGCAAACGGTGTGTGACGTCACATTACAGGATGCTGCCGGCAGGCCGTCGGCGTCCACGACCACGATGCGCGCGGCACGTTGCCGTCTTCTGTGACGTCACATTCTTCCAGCGTCATCGTTTCATATGAAGTTGCGTTTTGCGAAAAAGGGACAGAACACATCCCTTCTTAAAACTTTGGACACTTATAACTTCGTGATTATTTAACCTGTTGCGTTGATTTTTTCTCCATTTGACAATTTTTTTTATCCTTCTTCGAGAAAATATCACATTATTTTATTTAGTGTCTACGCCCCTATTGTTGGAATCTAAAAGCGTCACCCGTGATGACTTTAAAGAAAAAAAATGTCAATAATTACACGGTTCACTCACGTATTAAACGTCACTACGGGCGACATGTTTCGAACTCTTCGGGAGTTCTTATTCAGGATTGAGTGTTTTCGCGGCGGTGTCGCTTGAATCACGACAAGATTCAAGCGACACCGCCGCGAAAACACTCACTTTATAGAGTACAAATTACTTTAATTACCCAAGGAATACCACTACCTACATTTTGTTGCTTAAAAAACCACCGGAGCTATAACTGCAATATGGCCTTCCGTTTTTTTACTAAATCACGTAAGGGTTGTGAGCTAGCATAATAATGGCTAGTAAAAGCCTAAAGCAAAAAAAAGCTATAATCTAATTTAAACTTTTGTGAGACATGTCTAAAATACTACTAATAAATCCACGGTTAAATTCACGCATTAAATGTCACAACAGGCGACATGTTTCGAACTTTTCGGGAGTTCTTCTTCAAAACAAACATCGAAAACACTCATCCTGAAGAAGAACTCCCGAAGTGTTCAAAACATGTCGCCTGTCGTGTCGTTTAATACGTGAATTTAACCGTGAATTTATTAGTAGCATTAAAAAAAAACTATAATATATTATGAAAACTTCGATCATGTCTATGAAAGTCAGATTTTCAGGCCACTACTGTGTGGCGGCCAAATTTTTCAATTCTGATCTCGGATTCGTACTTGGAGACAATGGAGACGCTTTGGCCCTTTAGTTATCAATTTTGAACATATTAAAGAAAAAGTGCATAATTATGTTCACTTTTCTAATATCAAAATGTCCAAGTTCGCAGGCAATAATTGTTGGAATCTGCACTCTCGATAACCCTAAAAGCGACACCCGTGATGACTTTAAAGAAAAACAATGTCAATAATGTCACTACGGGCGACATGTTCCGAACTCTTCGGAAGTTATTCTTCAGGATGAGTGTTTTCGCGGCGGTGTCGCTTGAATCACGACAAGCACAAACACTCATCCTTAAGAAGAATTCCCGAAGAGTTCGAAACATGTCGCCCGTAGTGACATTTAATACGTGAGTTGAACCGTGTAATTATTAGTACTGTTTCAACACGTCTCACGAAAGTTTAAATTCGAAAAGCAATGTCCGCCATCTTGGAATTCAAAATGGACATCATTTCTAGAATCTTCACCCTCGAGAAGCCTGCCAATGTATGTTGTTCTTTAAAAAAACGCGCATATTAATTTACAACGAATGTTTCAAAAATTTTAAATAATGCGACCACTTTTTGAAATATTTCTGACTATGAATTCGTATTTAGACCTCTCAGACATCGATTTTGAACATAACCGGATTTATTCTCAACTAGCGATCCGCTCCGGCTTCGCACGGATACTATATTATACATATAAACCTTCTTCTTGAATCACTCTATCTATTAAAAAAAACCGCATCAAAATCCGTTGCGTAGTTTTAAAGATCTAAGCATACATAGGGACAGACAGCGGGAAGCGACTTTGTTTTATACTAAGTAGTGAAAGTGATAATCTTTCATAAAGTAAATACACGATCGACAGAAAAATGTTCGTCTAGTTTTGCATGTACTGCACAAATTATTCTAAGAAGCCGGTCACCCGCCGATCGCTGCGTAATCTTATAGTTGTATTTTGAACTTTAAGATCTATATGTTAAGGTCGACTTTTAAATATATTATTTCAAAATGTAGCAAAATATCTACTGGAATGTAATGATACGTTCATTCACTGGACGAATATACTGGGTCACAATATTATTGGAATAATTATGTTCATCGTGCTGTCGTGAGAGCACAGAACGTAGTCCTCTCGTCTCAGCGGAGCGATTACGACTGACTCCGCCCGCGAACGGCAACAAAAGATATACAGAACCGCACGAAACACGCGACGGGAGAAAGGGTATCGCGCTAAATAAAAAAGGCCTATACGCCAAATACGTTTCACCTCAATAAGTCTGAAAAGGGACTACATAAAAATACCCCGCTAGTACTTTCATTAGGTAATGTGAAAAGCTATTATACACTCAACTTTTACTTAATTTATATGCACGGGAACCTCACACTATTGAAAATGAGTAAAAATAAGACATGTTTTGGCGGTCCTTTTCTATCGAGGCAAGTTTGGTTTTGTATGGTTTTGTTCAGACGATTCAATTGCAAATATGATGTAGTTTTGGTATGTTCTTTTTCCTGGCATTCGCTTTAGTTTCTCATAGGTAAATATTCAATCTAAGAACCCCGATTTCGCGGAGCGCCCCCTCTTAAGGCACTAGGGCACTGCCGGAAAAAAACGCTATGAGTATAATGATTACAGTGCCTTTTACTTTACCGACTCAGTGATGACGTCACTCACGCTTTTTACGTATTGACGATTATCTTATTAAACCAGTTAGAAAAAATCGAAACACTGCAGTAACGTTTATATATCGCTATCTAGGCATCATTACATGTTTTAAAGTTTTGTAAAATGGATAATATGATATTGCAGTGAAGGATGCCTGCCCATCGCCCACATCATACTTCAAACCTACCATACCCACGGAACCTTATTACTGAAAGAAAAGTGACCTGTTTTCTTGTTTTCGCCACACAATCTAATATTCAAGAGTTTATTTTGCCTGGCACGTATTAACGGGTTGTCCAACTGGGTCCGCTTGAAATCACATGAAATCAATGTGCAAATCGAATTTGAACGTTTGTTAATCTAATATTTAAACAACACAGGTTCATAATGATGAAATAGTAGATTATACACTAAGGGGATAAAGCACTGTTTTATGTCACGGGAGCGAATTGAATCCCGAACGTAACGAAGGACTCATAATTTAACTCCTGAGCGTAGCGAGGGAGTTATAAGTTAATTCAACCGCCCAAGACTAAAACAGTCTTATCCCCGAGGTGTATACTCTACTTTTCACACCTTATGCGAGACAAAAAAACAGGCTCAGTAGATAAATATTCAAAATAGACCAGAAGCACTGATTCAGACACAGACTTTACGCCTTTTACAGCTTTCCATTTTGTCAAAATCGTTGTAGGCTTTTAGGTATTTTTCCTTTGACTTCTCTGGCAGCAGATTGTTGACAATGCCTATGGCATCTAATTTGATAAACTCAGGAGTCAAAACACTTTCATCACTCGACATTTTCAATATTATTTTTGAAATGAAATCTTCTATATACTGTATTTTTTTTAAGATTAGAATTATCTGTCAAACTGGTAAACAAAGAAGCAGTAGTCGTAAACCTTCCTTCTTCGATTTCGACCGATACCACTGAATTTCTCGGAACTTATGTACATACGAGTACATATCATTTGATATTTACCGATAGCTGAACGCATAGTTTTCACATTTATTACTAATTTGTTGGCAAAACTGTAAGTTATAAGTGTTTATAAGCAGGATGGCGGCAATAGAAATAAAATAAATAGAAATCACAACCGACTCAACCGACAACAATATGAACTCGAATGAAAAACCCACATGAGTGACAGTTGACAGATAGTGACAGTGACGTTTAAAAATAGACCATTGTGTGAGAACTCTGCCTCTTTAGGTTTTTTAATGTACAACCTTTCCATGAAAAATTGCAAACGCAATTTATTAAAATTCTTATCTTTTCATCTTAGATTATAAATTAACTACTTAATATTATGTTTCTTATCTGTTCACAACACTGAGTAATGTATGTATTAATAAAACATGATAATAAATACGTGATATTTATTAACTCGTATTCACTTTTCGATCCGCAGAATGTGCCCGATAAAAAACCTTATATCTCGTTCAGCAAAGGTCTCTCTAATGCTAAAAAAAACAGAGTATAGGCACCTACAAGAACTCGATTTGTTCGTCACGCGTGAACAAATGAAGGCGCGCGACGTTCCAAATTCGAAAGCACAAGCCGTGGTCCTAGATTCGAAATTCGAATTTCGAACACTGCGCTCCTCCGGACCGGGGTTCACACGGAGGCAAACTTCATTTATTTTGTCAAATCAAGTAGGCCATGGCCTAGGACAGATTGTGTTTAGCAAAATTAAACTTTATGCATATAGTAATAAGAATTATGAAAAGTGAAATCATATTATTAACCAGCGGGTTATAATGAAATTCAGTACAACATTATAACCCGGCTAATACCAAGGGATTTAATGTCTTCCTTTCGGTAGGGTTTACATGACCTATAATTCGGCATTGTCGAGCATGTGGTTTGAAAATTATAATAACGAATCGCCAGTGTCATTAATTGGCTACTTAACTAATTATGTTTTCATGATGCCATTCGAAACAGTTTGTAAAGATAATCCAATAGCAGAAATGGGACCAACTACAATTACCTAAAGCACAATAAAAAGCAAAATCAATAATTAAAATCAGCATAGACGGCTCATTATGTTTGAAGATAATTATGACGTCACTATGACTGTGACTCATCACGAAAATAAATGCCCCTTTACCGGGATTCCAACCCGGGATCACCGGCACCGAAGGCAGGATCACCATCGACCAGGCGAAAGTGGTAATCAAAGTGTGTGTATTGTTTTTGAACATCGACAAAAGGGTTGTATATTTATATAAATCTCATTATTAACAAGGTACTCCAAAAATAAAAGGTAAAAAAACAGGTTTAAATGACGAAAATCCAATTCAAATAGCTCAAAAAATCACGAAGCTACAACCGTTTTTATGTTGCGGATTAGAGAGAGAAAACGCTCGTGGTACGTGACGTCACGGACCTCGAGTGTCATATAAATGGGTATAGTTTTATGTGAAGGTTCCTTTTGCGGAAAAGGGCCAGAAAACACCCCCTCCTTACCTTTGGGGACTTGTAACTTGGTGATTATTTATTTTCTTGTGGTACGTTTTTCCAATTTTTTTTGGATTTTTTAAATTATTTTTTGAGAAAATTAGTGGATTTCGTGATTTACATACTATCAACTTTAACGAAACCGGCCGTCATGTCTCGATCTTTCATTTTAACGTCATGAATATAGCCCCGGGTCATTCGCGTTCGTTCGCCACGTAATAACAAAAGGTTTATGATGCGTAAACCATTGATGGGAGCGAGATATCTCCATTGGCCCCGTGCCAAATTTAAAGGATAACTCAAAAGGAAACAGCGCCGTGCCTTGGCAGGGCGAAACGGTCTAATTGAAGTGACCGTGTTTTGCGAAAGCATAAATCATTCATATATTCAGCCAGCGCTTCAATTTTGTAACGAACATTACTAATTCCATCTCCCAACTCCAACGGACATCGGCTCTATATAAGGGCCACAACGTAAAGGTTCTCGAGTGGCGGCCATGTACCGGAAGATGAAGCGTGGGTATCTACACCCCCGAGAAAGTAAATATTAGGGGAAAAACCTTACACAAATCGACCTAGTCCCATAGTAAGCTCAATAAGGCTTGTGTTATGGGTACTAGACGACGATATATTTAATAGATAGAAATACTTAAATACCAGTACATAGAAAACATCCATGACTCAGAAACAAATATTCATGCTCATCACACAAATATATGCCCTTACCGGAACCCAGGACCTTCAGCTTCGTAGGCAGCGTCACTACCCACTAGACTAACCGGTCGTCGAAAGAAAGTGGACTGACGACCTGGTAAAGGTCGCGGGAGTCCGCTGGATGCGAGTGGTGCAGGATCGGTCACTTTGGCACTCTTTGGGGGCGGACTATGTCCAGCAGTGGACGTTTCTCGGTTGACATAAAAAAATAATAATAATAAATAAATAAATCAATATAAGGGGACAATCTTACACAAATCGACCTAGTCCCATAGTAAGCTCAATAAGGCTTGTGTTATGGGTACTAGACGACGATATCTTTAATAGATAGAAATACTTAAATACATAGAAAACATCCATGACTCAGAAACAAATATTCATGCTCATCACACAAATATTTGCCCTTACCAGGATTCGAACCCAGGACCTTCAGCTTCGTTGGCAGCGTCACTACCCACTAGACTAACCGGTCGTCGAAACAAAGTGGACTGACGACCTGGTAAAGGTCGTGGGAGTCCGCTGGATGCGAGTGGTGAAGGATCGGTCACTTTGGCACTCTTTGAGGGCGGACTATGTCCAGCAGTGGACGTTTCTCGGCTGACATAAATAAATAATAATAATAAATAAATATTAGGGGACAATCTTACACAAATCGACCTAGCCCCATAGTAAGCTCAATAAGGCTTGTGTTATGGGTACTAGACGAAGATATATTTAATAGATAGAAATAAGTACTTCAATACATAGAAAACATCCATGACTCAGAAACAAATATTCATGCTCATCACACAAATATATGCCCTTACCGGAACCCAGGACCTTCAGCTTCGTAGGCAGCGTCACTACCCACTAGACTAACCGGTCGTCGAAACAAAGTGGACTGACGACGTGGTAAAGGTCGCGGGAGTCCGCTGGATGCGAGTGGTGCAGGATCGGTCACTTTGGCACTCTTTGGGGGCGGACTATGTCCAGCAGTGGACGTTTCTCGGCTGACAAAAATAAATAATAATAATAAATAAATATTAGGGGACAATCTTACACAAATCGACCTAGTCCCATAGTAAGCTCAATAAGGATTGTCTTATGGGTACTAGACGACGATATATTTAATAGATAGAAATACTTTAATACACAGAAAACATCCATGACTCAGAAACAAATATTCATGCTCATCACACAAATATTTGCCCTTACCGGGATTCGAACCCAGGACCTTCAGCTTTGTAGGCAGCGTCACTACCCACTAGACTAACCGGTCGTCAAAAGAAAGTGGACTGACGACCTGGTAAAGGTCGCGGGAGTCCGCTGGATGCGAGTGGTGCAGGATCGGTCACTTTGGCACTCTTTGGGGATGGACTATGTCCAGCAGTGGACGTTTTTCGGCTGACATGATGATATATATCGTTTTAGACTAATACATTTAAGTGCACACCAAATTGAGTGGTCGCTAACCGACGAAATGACCCTCCGTCCAATTCACACATAGGCCATGCGGTAATGCAAGAAAAAAAACATTACCTTTAAAAACTCTGTTCAAGGAGACAATTTTTAAGGTTCCGGGGCGAAAATGGCACAGATTTAATCATGTTCGTCTGTCCGCGTCTGTCTGTATGTAGCATGAATTTTACTTAAAAACTATAACGTGGGTATGAATTAGGAATATAAGTGTATTTGTGATGCGTAAGACGCTTAAAAGCTGTGAATCCGAATCATTAAATAAAACTGGGGGGCACTCCATACAGGAGCATTTCAAAACTTTGTACCAAATAAACACATTTATTCAGGCACATTTTAATACTATTAGCTTCCACCCTAGCAACTTCTTCTACGTGACCTGAGATAAAAACTATCCTATATTTAATCCAGGCTATAAACTTTCTTTAATGCAAAATTCCATCCAAATCGGTTAAGCCGTTTAAGCGTGATTGAGTAAGAAACCAACAAACATCCAAATTTTCGCATTAGTTGAAGAAATATACTTAATTTGCACCGCCTCGAACAAAATGTATGGTGAATCGATACAAAGTTTTAATCGTCAACCTTTTCAGCGAACTCTCGGTAAAGTACAAAATACCGCATACCGATTCCACCCCGCCCAATGCGGAAGTGGCCCAAGGCTTTTAATAGTTATTTACGATACAAGTGCCGAAAATAGGAAATTCGCAACGAGTGGTGATAAATTAAAACACGACCGAAAGGAGTGTTTTAAATCGACACGAGTTGCGAATTACTTATTCGCACGTGTATCGTACAACGTTTTACTCTACATATGGCTCTTTAAAGTTTCGACATATGCACGAAAAGTACTCTTTTCCGCACTAGTGCGGGAAAGTAGCACCATATGTACTGTAAAAATGCTTTTCCGTAGATACAGCATTACTTATGCCTTATTAATGGTTAACCCTTGTTTTACCGACACATGTTTCATGGAATAAATGTATCGCCGAGTTTTCATTCATTTCATTTTCATCAAAAACATTTTTTTCATAAACAGTAAACTTTTAAGGACTATTTTAAAACAAACTTAACTAACCTTATGGGCAAACCTGTGATAACTCGGGGCACATTCTTGGGTTTTGATATCGATAAAAAAGATGTCGATATTTGTAATAATACATGTGCTCATTGATAATTCTCAATGACTATAAAAAGTTTCGATGTAAGAATTTAATAAGCGCAATCTGTCTACAAAGCGATTTTGTATAAATATATTATTTTTTTAGAAAACATTTAGATGTTGACAGTAACATCGAAATATTTAATTGTCGATAAAATATTTTGCTACGTCACTTTAGTATAAGTGCCCCGAGTTATCCCAGGTATGCTTATGGGTTCTGGTCTAAGTATTACGTTTTAGCTTTACGTAAAAAGTTAACGGTGTCTGAGAAAAAAGAAATAGATAAAATCAAGTACAATACATGGAAGAAAACCAAATGTTTCTGATATACGACCTGTTTCACGATGCTAAAAGTAAAATTTTACAAGATTAAACTAGCAACACTGGTCTAAAGGATGGATGTTATTAGTCAATAAACTTAGTGTTGCCAGTTGTGTATGAGCCAGTTAGCCCAGACATGTGTTGTTGTGTTGGAGTGCGTTGAGAGAACGGAGAAGTTAAGGTATAAGTAGTTTTAGTAGTTATTAAACTGATTTATTACTTTTAAGATACAAAATAGTTATACTTATTGGCTGTTCCCTCAGTTGATGCTTATCGTATGCGAGTTATGTTTGCACTAATATAATTTACTTTATAATGTCATATTATAGCGCGGCCTAAAGTAGGTCGCAACGTAAACGGAAAAATGTGCAGTGGTGAGACTGTACAAGTTGAGACTTCGAAAATTGTAAGGCCAAGCGCGCACCACGATTTAATTTTTGCGACACGATTTTAAAATCGCGTTGCTAAAATATCGCAGAAAATTCACTGCGCGCACTGCGATGAAAAAATCGCTGGATCGTTCAGTCTCAACATGGAGTTCGTACCAGTTGCATGTCTTGCCTTATTACTCCTTCGGAGGAGGACGAAGAAAAAAAGCACTCATCATCAGTACTGGACTCATCCTCTCACAGCACAAAGATGTATCAAAGCCTTTTTTTATCTGAAATTCAATGATCTTCGATTATATCCCAAGAAATTCTTTATATTATGCCACAAAGGGGGTTTTCCCTCTATTTCCGTTATTAAATGGTCAACGTCTAGTATCTCGTCTTGGGACTCCATCGGAGAACCAGGTTCCGACATGTTGACGCTTGAAGAGCGGGACGCCGACTGAGCGCCGCCGCGGGCCCGGGGTGCGATTTTATTATCGCAGTGCGCGCGGGGCCATACTACTCCGTATGCTGCAATTTAATTTTGCGACAATCGCGTCGCGAGCCGTCGCTTCAAAATGTGACAGATCACAATTTTAAAATCGATGCGATTTTTTTGTCGCATATGCGCGCGCCGACATATAAACCCATACATTGCATTTCTGCGACAAAATTATCGCGCGACAAAAAATCGTGGTGCGCGCTAGGCCTAACTTGTGGTTCTCTGAAACGGGCCACTGGCCTCGAATTTTTGCCCGTTTGCCAAAACAGCCCGAGGTCACAGCCGTAAATCTTCCCTTACATAAATGGAGCAAGATTAAGGTATAATTATGGTATTAGATGTAATTACCCTGTAATTAACTTTACAGAAATGATTCTGGTTTGATTTATGTTTGGTAATAACACTGTAATTAAAGTTATCTTGGAACGATATTTCCCGAGTCAAGTTACGTTTTGTTTTACAGGAATCAAAGCTTATATAACTTAAAGTAGTTTGGAGAAAGTGATCAAAATATTTGCGGTTATATCTTTATTACATTGACAAGTAAAGTATAATAGGTTTATTTTCGCCTACCATGATCAATGTTATATTCATTAAGGCAAAGGTTAGAAGATTGTAAGCAGGGAAGTCTCGTAGATAGACTTTGTATATCATGTTCATATAATGGGTATACACGCCTTGAAAACATCGTCACCATCCTTTTAGGGGTTTGCGAGTCGTAATCTCAAGATTTAGCGTAGGCACTATTTTCATGAAAGCAAACCTCATTTATGAGCTCCTAATCCAGATGGAAAAGTAGACCTTGTTGAGATTGGACCGGTTTCCAAGCGATGTTTTCCTTCATCGAACTACTGTCAAAATTAAATATCCAATGATATTGTACAAAAGTTTTTTGTAAAACCCGCGGTTCAAACTCAAGACCCCCAGATTGAATGTCGCGTTCATTACCCCTCGGCTACAGCCAGCTCGGGAACTCCATTATGCGTCCAACTTGAAATACACCTAAATTATATTCCCAAAACCCTCACGCACTCAACGCGACACACTCGTTTTATTATTTCGAGATGTGAATAAA